>CM076648.1:10288463-10479953 GCA_038496675.1 Rachycentron canadum
CCTCCCTCGCTCAGTCTCTGCCACTGTGATGTTATCTCTGAGTCTGTGTGTCTGTAGGCAGGAGGTGACGCAGTGTCTGACTGAATCCAGACAAAGAGACAAACTCATCAGCCAACAGACACACAGAGGAGAAGGAGGAGGGAGGGGAGGGGATGGGGGTGGGGGGGTAAGCGCGCAAAACAAAACAGACAAAAGATAGAATGCCAAAACTCTACTCAAACACCAAGCAATGGGGGTCCTGTTGAATTCAACCACCCCCCCTCAACCCTCCCTTCTTCTTTTTAGCCAGCGTCCCCTCCAAAACACACACATGCAGACACACAACACCGTCTGAATCTGCAGGAAGTGCTGGGGCCCCTGTCTTCCATCCCACACACATGCAGAGGAAAAGAAGGATGGTGGACTAGACGTCTGATCAATTTTCACTGATTAACTGATGACCTAATATTACAGAGAAGAAGATGAAGTGATTCACAATTTTTCAGACTTTCTCTGGTTAGTTTGGCACCTGATACTTTCTTAATTTCTCCATGGTGAATACAACAAAAATATAATATTTATATACTAAAATTGGGCTTTGCAACAGGACTACAGTCGCCATGAAAGCACACAGCAATCACATCTAATTAGGAAATGTTTGTGCCGAGGTGGTGCAGCACATGTTGGGAGAAAACATTTTTGATTCTTTGAAAAACCAAATAAGATGCTTGAGAGAAACAGGTGCATGAGCTGCTGTATGTAATTAACGCACAGATGTCTCCATTTATTCAAAAATATTAAACATTATGAAATAACTTGCATATGATTTCTCATGAGCACACAGTACAAGATAGCAGTCTTTCAGGATTCAGAAGCCACAGTAACATATCCACCTATAGTGATATACAAAACTACTTTTACTGTCAACCTGAGAGACTCATTCCACTTTCTCCCGAAAGCACGAAACACCTCCGATCCTAATTAACTTTTATATAATGCTGTCTCTCTGGTGTTGCCATACATCAAACTCAATGAGAAAAACAAATAGCAAGACAGACAGACACTGTTGTATTATTGTCTGGAATTCCCTAGGAGTGTGTGTGTGTGTGTGTGTGTGTGTGTGTGTGTGTGTGTGTGTGTGTGTGTGTGTCCCAGCCTGTCAGACTGTCTCCCTGCCTGTCTGGTCTGTCAGTCTGTCTGTCTGGTCTGTCTCTCTCTGGGGGGACAGCTCTGTGCATGCAACTCATACCTCACATGAAAACAATCAGGTAAAACAATCAGGGGAAAGCAGAGGAAAGTCAATGTACACAACATGGTGCCTGAACTCACACTGCAATCATATGGCAGGAGGTATTTGTCAAGTCTGAAAAAATGTTGTGGCATTTGTCACAGCATGAGGTGCACCAACATATGCCAACATTGCATTGTATGAGGCCCTCCTGAGAGTCTTCATCTCCCACTCTAGACTCTTGCAGAAGTCTCTTGTCTCTCTCATTTGGTGCTCTTGTGTTACAGAGCACCAAATGAGCTAATTAGCTCACAGGGATTAGTGTAGTCGCAAGTGCAAGATGTATTTCAACAGCACTTTAAATAAACTATGTTTAGAAAGGAGGGCTGCAGCATACATGACTTCAGTAGATTACACTGAGAAATCCCCTTCTGTGGACTGAGATGTATTTAAGGGGTCAGCATGCTGTCTACTAACAAGGGGATCTAGGGGGCAGAGGGCCACAAGTAAAGCTACAAGGGGGAAACACCATTATTATATCTACATCAGGGGTTTTTAGAAAATTCTGTTAATAAAACAAATTTACAAAGAAAATGGACAGATGATAATGTGACTAACAGTTTTTTCCATTATTGATAAATCTGTTGCTTGGTTTCTCAATTCATTTAATTAAATTTGCTGAACCCAGGGTGACATCATCAAACAGACTAATTTATCTGATCAACAGTCCAGGCCTGAAAAAATATTCAGTTTAAAATGATGACAAATTGATGAGATAATCAGCAAATCTTCACATTAGAGAGACTGAAAGCAGAGGATGTTTGGTGTTTACATGGAAAGCTTGATTATTAAGTCACTAATCAGTCAATCATCAAATAGTTTTAGTTTGAAAATATACATGAATAGACTTAGTGTAGCAAGTGTAGTGTAGATATAAAAGTGATTTCAGCATAAACTGTCATCTTAAAATACAAAGTGATAGCATATATCTTGAATAGCTAGAGCTTTAATCAGTTTTGCTGACTACATGCTCTCTATTTCTTTCCCGTAATCTTGTACTGAAACTGACTTGTCAGAGTAAACTGAACTGACACCAAGCAGATCCTCAGAGTGTAAAAGTTGGAAGGCTTGTCCCCTCTGATCATGGTTTACTGTCATGTTGTCATGATGTGACACTAAGCCTGCTTCTTCTTAATACCTATGACATATTTGTAGCAAATTAATGTACAGAAATGACACCTTATACCAAAACTGAAAAAACAGAAACATGGTTGACCACAAGGCCCTGCACACACACTAACTAGAGGAAGATGCTAAGAGAAGCCTTCTTGTGAATCAGTCCACTGAGCAAACAGACAAATGATGACATGAATTTCGAATCTCTCAGCATGGCACTCAATGTTTGCACAAATGATCAATTTGAAAGGCGAGATGTTTACATGATGACATTGCAAGACCATGCATTTCATGTTAGGCAAGAGCTGAACATGTCCAGCATTATTCTACAATACCTCTATATGAGGATTGCTGAGTTTGTCAAAGTATCTATCTAGATGTGTCTAGAAAAAATAAAATACCTCAAAGTATCTACTTTGAGGTATTTTATATTTTCTAGATATGTCCTTATTTGCATTTTTCCTTCATTACTTGTCATTTTCTTTTTTTTTATGACATTGTATTTGTCTGGAATTTCAGTTCAATTATTGTGCCACTTGGGTTACTTCTACATCCAACTCCACAAAAAGAGGGGAAATAAGCCGATAAAGACTTGCTGTTCTCACACTACAAACCAAAATGAAAGTAACATCACCACTCTTGATGAGGAAACGTTTTCATGCAAACCTAGACCTAAAAAAAAAAAAATCCTACCTGTGATATTTGAATGTCAGGTGCTAACACAATACAACAGAGTATGTGAAGGTATGTGATGAGGATCCCTGTCTTGATGGATTAAAGCATGAAGGAAAATGACTGAAAAACTGCGAGCAAGCGAAAATAATTCAATATTTTAAAGAATAAATAGATAATGGACGTGACATGGATAAATAACTCATGAAAGGGTATTAGATGATGCCTCTGAATACCTACAGTTAACTTTGAAGGGGTTGGTCTGTTTTCGCCTGGACATATTATTGCCCACTCCCGGTAAGAGAAAAAAGAAAAAAAAAAAAAAAGAGAAAAAAAAAAAGAAAGAAGACCTGGTGTCTCGTCCTCACCCCGGACAGTTACGCAGAGACCAGTCCAGGTGTGCGGCGCGCTGAGGGGCACAGATGATGAACCCAACGCTCATAAATAACAACAAATCTTGTCAAATCTGCTCGGTCATTATCTCGGGTCTAAAAACAATTAAAATTAAAAAAAAAAAAAAACCCGAATTCATTCAGGCGTCACATTCTTGCAGCCGTAAAAAAGAAGCCCCCTCTCCAGTCGATCAAGGGGGTTAAAATCATGTCCAGAGACGCGCCGAGCAGCCCCGAGCCGCTCCGATCCCGAGCCGCTGGCACCCGCGCACTCACTGCAGCGATGCACGAGCTCAGCTGATCACTAACGCAAGAAGCAATGAAGCCACGCCGAAAAGGATTGTGGGATGTGCAGGGGCGATGGGGAGTTCATGTTTAAGACACTCTGCTGCGTTCAAGTCCTGTGGGAGAAAAGACGACGCCGTGGGAAAATCTTACAGAGGCAAGTTGTGATACCTAGAAGTGTGTGTGTGCGCGCGCGCGCGCACCCATATACACGCACTTAAAGACATATTTACTGTACATATACACATACTTTAAGATGTAAGATGTTAATGAGTGGATCAAGAGATAATGGTTAAGATAGTCCCCTAGTGGCTTTGCAATGATAAATAATAGTTCATTAATAACATAATATAGAGATATAGTATGTATATTGCTGTGCGTATTTTAACATGTAAGATATTCATGAGTGGATCATATGCTTTAATGTCTAAAATAACCTGAATTCATACAAATTAAATTAAATGGAATTTTTGATGTAACTCTAAACATCAAATATTACAGATAAAGACAAAGGGTCTGTTGATGGCTCCTGGTGAATGCACATGGGAGTTGAGATCGTTTTGTTTTGTTTTTTCATACTTGTAATATTCTATTAAAAAGCCGTAATTAATTTTGTCTAAAATGACTTGAATTATAAATATGCATTTAAATATATAGTGAAAACAGTATGGGAATGGGGCAATGGGGACATAGATTCTACATTTTTGGTAGCTCTGTACTGTAATTTTTGTTACTTGCTGGTCAAAGCCATGTACAGTACATATTGATATACTGTATCTTTAAAACACATATTAGCTAATAGTAATAATAGGCAGTGAATAAGTCTGATTGTCTCACTAAACAGGATTGTGTCAGTGTTTCCATAAAAACTGTTAATAGCTTGGATGACTCAGAGTAATTAAACTCACCTCCATTTAAAAATAGTTTTGGGAGGACAGAAATCTAAGAGCCAGGTATCTCAAAACCTTGTCACATTAAACAAAACCATCAACATGGTTATAGACTACTTATTATTATAACAAAACTGGTTCTGTATGTTCAGAATATAATACAAAGCGATGTATCAGTATATCTTTACATCATGTTTTTGATTAAATGTGTTTTGTGGTTTGGCTAAACAGACCTTTTCAACCTCATCCAATGTTAACAGGTTTTGAATTTTACACAGCAAAGTTATGAGTCTAACTTAGTATTCTGGCTGTGTTGAAATAGGCCTTTGTGTGAGTGAGTGTTGTTTAATCAATTCAGATGATAAGCCTCTAGGCAAGCAGGTCAAAATATGAAATAGTGACTTAATAGGTGTCGGCTTGTATAAACAATATGTCACGGTGTTGCTTCATACATTCCAATGTTTAAAATAAGACTGATAACAGTGCTGTGATTCAAAAAAAAACATTGCAAGAGAAAGGCCGCTATAAGGAAGGTACAGTAAATAATTGTTGGCAATATGTTTTAAAACCCTGTTCGTTTTCTGCCACAATCTGACTCAGTTCTCAGGTCTCAGTTTATGGATACACTTGATAATCTTTAATAAAATAATTCCTGAATATTTACCTGATAGCTAAGGTTAATAATGTCTAACATCTCAACATATTCAACTCTTTAGTCTTCAGTCCTTAACTCATAATATTACTTTAAGTTGTATATTATATATTTTAAAACAGGATAAAAAATAAAGTGGCTTACTATTTGCGTCACCTGGTGATACATTTAAATGAAAACAGCAGGAGGAAGAGGCTAACCTCTGACTTTCTGAGACACGTGAACAGGTTCAAGTCCTCACATCAGAATACAATCACTGCATCGAATCCGAGGATTGTAAAAAACAATCTCTTTTTAAAGCTTGGATCCACCTTGTTGCACCACCTTGAGTGTTGTTCATGGTGTGTCATTCATTACAGTCAACTGTAGTGGTATATTCTTTCAATCTGACTTTACGTCTGATCATAATGACTTTGAATACCATCCCCAACTTGACTAGCTCTATTTCTACCTTAAGCTGAATACCCTCTATCCATGAAAGCTTTTGTAACGTCACTTCTTACTGAGACTTAGTCTCAGTACCAGTATCTACTGAGTTAATAAAACATTTATCAAGCCCAACCCAGGGCACAATTTCTTGGACAGAAGACTATTAACACTAGATGGCGCCACAAACCACCGGACAGCTAATGTCATAACATTACATGTAGTCGTCATCACTGACTGCCACGAGTAAACGGACCGCAGCACGACATTGAAACGGTAAAAATGTATTCCTCCGCAAGGTTAAGAGAAAATATGCCATCTCAACAAAACAATCTCGTCGTGTCATGAAATTTACGACATTTGCATGACAGGTGACAGATGATATATACTAACGCCAAAACTGAAAGCCACGTTGCCACACATTTATTTAGGACCGAGCTGGCGATGAGATCAATGAGATAACGTTAACGTTAGCTAGCCGGCTAACGTTAACAAGCCTAACGTTAGCCCTTTATTGACAATACGAGAACGATGGAAGAGAGGCAGCTCACTAGCTAGACAGCAGCTAGCAAATGATAAACTGGATTAAAACCACAGTCGCCTAGCTATATCTTTCACGACCACGAAGACACAATTCAGCTATTACCCATGGTGTCCAGTGAACACTGGCATATCAGATGGGGGGTCCCGGGCTGAAGTCCTGTGGTACGAGCTGAGGTTAGTGTACGTTGGTGATGAGGTTGAGCTCGGTGCGACAGCCTGTCCGCGCTTCTTTCACAAACCTCTGGGATCTGTCAGTGTAACCCTCCGCCTGCGGTAGATGTGCTGAGGCTGGAGTAGCCACCATTTTGCATGTCTAGTGTGTTCCTCCCTCCATTGCTAATAGAGACGATTCCAGTCATTTTCTGGCATCACTACGGCTAGTAAGTATCTCCAAAGAATAATATACCGGCAGAAATGTACCAAAATGTCTTTACGTGTGAGTTATAGTTTGGGGTTTGATCGTATCTACGCTGACAACTCTCACTGTGGCGCTGCATAGGAAGTCGCAGCCTTCAGTGCACCGGGGTTGTGGCTGTCAGCAGCTAAGTTAGCTAGCATGATTAGCATACCCTTTTAGCTGTAGCCTGGCTAACTACCTGCTGTGCTAGGGATGTGAAGCTTCACAGCCATTTATGTTGTGTGGCTCCCCACTAAGTCATAATCATCGTGACAACGCGTAATGCTGGATTTGTGTTTTATCTCTTCCCAAAGAGGTAAAACAACTGTCATTTTCCTTTTATTACTTCATATAGTAATAGGATTAAGTAACAGAGAAACAAACGAGTGGTCAGGTAGCTAGCTAGCTAACGCCACAGAGGACTCGCTAGCTTCATAATCCAAATGCTTCAAGAAGGCCTGAACTGCATCATGTCCTGATCAGTCGGCGATCAGATTCAGGTGTCATGCCCAGCCTGTAATGGCCTCTGGTTTCACTGGACAATACTGTCCAATACCGCTGGTGTTAACCACCCATTTCACGAAATAACGCCAGCCAAGGTGACGCCACTGCTGTGGTGTCATACAGATATGTTGCCCTTTCTCTGAAAATACAAGTGTGTCCCAGTGTTAGCCCGTCGTTAGCTGGCTTTTGCTAGGTGTTATATGCGTTAGCAAAGTAACATTAAGCAGTTGATGTTTGGCTCGTAGCCCCGTAATGACATCAGACTTTAGTTAAACTGACATTTTCTAAACATTTCAGTCGTTAGTCAACGTTGCACGTGAATACCCCTGGTAGTTTCCTGTGTTAAGGACGTTGATTCATTTTTGCTTTAGTTTCCTAAGTTACCTTCTCAACACCTTAATCGAGAAGGTATCAAAGATATAGATGTTTTAATGAGGCATGAATGTCCTCTGAGGAATAACCGTTATTGTGGAACATTTAGTAGGTTAACGTTAAGGAAGTCAGTTGTATGTAGGAAGTGAGATAATGAGTGTGACGTGTAATATTGGTGACTTATATACATCTTTGCCAGATCTCTGAATGTGAAGGGTTTAGTAATTTTTTAGTAGTATAGTATCTCATCACTAAGTACCGCACTGTTATTCACTGATTGAAATGTGATGGTGTATCTAATATCGACATATGTTGAAGAGATATATCCAAGATTCAGCAGAATGCAAAGTTAGTATTAAATAACTCAGTTCAGATGACTTGTTACAACAACACAACGGAAACCACTTCACCTTTGCCCCTGCTGACAGTGGCAGTGTCTAACTTTGTGGCACAATGGCAGGTGCATCAAGTAGAGCTTTATTTCTACTGAGTGTTTGTGTTAAGTGGAGTTTTCTTTAGCATTATTTGATATGTTTGCACTTTTTGACTTTGCATTTATATATCCCCACTTTGCTAATGATCCAGTTGTAGCATATTTGATATAAATCCTCACAGCAGCAGAAGCCCCATAATGTCAGTGCTGGGGAAAGTACTGTTGGGGTTAGCATTAATAGAGTTGGTTGTTTTTCAGGCATTGCCTACTGGGTAGTTTGCAGCTAAACAAAGCCAAATAAATAGCTATTTGTATAGGTTAACTGGGCCAACATCTTGGAAGTTAAAAGATGACTTTGATGGCTAGCACTAAGGACATGAACTTTTGGTTGCACACAATGAACTGTTGTTCAACTGGGCAACATCTACAGACTCAGCTATTAATTCACATGAGAGAGCCAGATAGTTAAGTATAATTCTCATTATTAGTCTCTTTTGACCACCAGTCTTTGAGCACATACTTTATTTGTACTAAATTTAACAGTGTCTTCAACAGATTTGGTATGTGCTAGTGGACACTGGAAGGAAGAGGAATGTGGGGTGACAGCAAACAGTGTTATATTCATGAGCTAACTAGTATTTGCCAATGAAAGTTTTTTTCAATATGCCTGTACTCCACCTGGATGTTTGTAAAGAAGTAGTTTGCATTAAAAAATCCTCCAAACTCTATTTATTTTGGTCACCCAAAATGTATAAACGAGAACCACTGGTCATAATTTTTTGACTATAAATTTTTTTTCAAATTTTCTATCCTCTACAAAGGTGCAGGACTCTATATTTGAATGTGCACAAACAAAACCAAGAATAAATGTAAAACATAAAAGCACAGTAGCTATCTGGTATTATTATTACTTGTGCATGTTTGTTCCTCAGTTTTTGCATATTTTTGTGGACATGCACAGCTGATCACTTGGAGTTAGTGAAGTAATACAGAACAGAGTGGTCTGCTTTGATTATGATTTATATATAACATCTGGTTACATAGCAGAACACATACAGAAAATAAAGAGACAGAGTGCAGGTTACAACAGCCTGTCAAACTGAGTTGGGAAAATTCTTCTCCCCAGTGGTTGCTCTGTATATTTTTCATCTTGCAGCTGTCTGATGGTCTGTTTTATCTTGATTAACTGTGCAATTCTTACCCGACAAAAACAGTAGCACTGGATGTTACATCTGTTTTTCAATTCTTCACCCTACCCCAGTTCTCATGGCATAATATAATATAATCTAATGTAAAATCCTTTTTGACTGTGTTTTATCTCTTAATGTTTCTAGTATGCCGTCTCAGGCTTGACAGGTTGGCTGCTCCCTGTGGTAAAAGGGGGGTGTGGAATACTTTTTGCTTGTTGCTGGTTGTCAGGCTCTGAAGGCTAATCTACACTGAGTCTCCAAATCCCATGAGAGGGGAAGCTTGTTATCAACATTTCAGAATACATGTAAAGTATATTGAAAATATGTCTTAATGATGATGCGTTAAGTGTTTTGTTTTGTTCTGACTGACTGAATAATTGAATGAATGAATAGTGGACCTTTTAATGAGATCTGTGGTTTTTTTTTTTTTTGGGATCAACTCTTTGGCATGGGGCGTGGACCTGCACCTATTGCCGTTGTCACAGTTAGTGTGTGGGTGGTCACCACCTTAACCTTTGATATGGATATATAGCATTTGTTTGTAAACCTAAATAAAACTGACCTTGGTTATTGAACCTGAAGCTATTTAAACTTACAGTTTGCCCATCCTAAAATCAACCTGTGATGTAGTCAACCCCTCTTTTTAAGTTTTGTTTTTAAAGCCAAAGACACGTTCACTTCCTAGAAATATTATTAAATGTAGTGGCAATTATGGATAATAAATAATGTTGCATTTTAATTGAAGATGAATGTGCAATTATACTGCAACTGCAAGAACAAGGAACTGTAATTTAATCAGCTCTCAGCAGAGGCTGGATTTACTTTCTTTAATGTGCACACATTTGATTATAAGCACACCAAGAGATGGGGCGCCTTGATTCATGGAGGTCCATTCAGCTCAAGTTATTTAAATGGTGTTAAGACAGGCAGTAGATCTCTAGCTTTATTAAAGTTTGGCCTTGCTTGACCACCACCCCCCCCCCCCCCCATTCATCTTAGATCAAGTGAATTCTTAGATTGTCTGCAAATCAACACTTCATTCAACAAAGGATGTCCTCATTCTCTCTTTATATCTGGATTCTTATTTTTCTCAGTAGACTCGTTTCAAAGATTTTATTTGATCCTGTCAGCAATAGTGTATGATAAGAAAAAGAATACTTTTTTTCCATTGGGCATTTAGGTAAAAATACTGCAACCTCCACAGTATACAGATTTAAAAAGAGGAATCGGGACGGCCAGGTATGTCAAGGAGATTTAAAGTTGATGTTAATTTAAAGTTTGTTCTTCACAGTTACCTTACAGCTCAGGCAATGTTCAGAGTTTGTATTGTGTGGGAACATGAGCTGAAGTTGATTTTCCATGCAAGAGGCTGTGGCAATTAGCCAGCTCAAGACCCAATAAGACTTTCATAAGTCTTAAGGCAGGGACCTAGTGAGAACAGTGGCAGCAATATTACTGAATAAGACAAATGTATGTTACACATAACAAAAACTTGTTATGTGTAATAGTTTAACAGAGTCACAAGCCGAGGCTGTTTCTGTTACATATTATAGAGCATCACCTGTTAGTGCCACTGAAAATCATGGGGGGGATCAGCAGGCTAATGGAACGCATATAATCTCCCCTTTGAATGTCATTCTTCTGATGCTTAGCATAACAGAAATCCAGTAGGACAGAGACCAACTCAACCACACAAAATATAAAATTACATTACATACATTATTAAGGCAGCCTGGGTGTAGTACTTGTCTAGGGGAAATGGAATCTTCTGCCTTATTTTGATAGGTGGACAGACAGACTTTTAAACATCTTTGAATGTGTTGTCAGTTAAGGTTATAGACATGCTATTACTTTAACTTATCAGGGCAGGCTCACAATTACAAGAATTGCATTAATCATTAGAGAAGTTTATCAGCAGCAGAGAAGTTTATCAGCAATGTAATCCACTAGTTTACACATCATAAGATTTTTTTTCTTTGTTGTGTCCATCCACTTCAGGACTCGGTACCGACAAGTAACTGTGCCCTGCATCTTACCACATAAAGGCTACTATGACATGGAAGACAAAACTTACCTCTTAGTAGAAGGGCCAACAATAACTCCTCACATCTATTTTAACAATTTGACAGACGCTATCTTGCTTTAAAAAAAAATTAGCTCCTGCAGTTGTTTTTTCACCTTATTTTTTTTAAGATATGTATATTAGATTTTTGTTTGTTCAAACTTTCCTTTCACACAAATGGACACCTTTTCATACTGTGTTAAAAAGTTTGTTCATCCTCAATTTTTGTTTTTTCTGCTTTGACTTGGTCTAGTATTGTTCCAGCCCTGTAGCAGTAGGTGGCAACCTGTTTCAAACTATTCTTCATGTTTTCCAGAGAATGCCAGCTCCGATCAGACTGCGGGAGCTGATCCGGACTATCCGGACAGCACGGACCCAGGCAGAGGAGCGTGAGATGATCCAGAAAGAGTGTGCTGCTATCCGCTCGTCCTTTAGAGAGGAAGACAATACATACCGTTGCAGAAATGTGGCAAAGCTGCTTTATATGCACATGCTTGGCTACCCAGCACACTTTGGGCAGGTATGTTTGGTGATTGTGGGGGGGGGGTGACTTGCAGGGCAAAAAATCTAGGGAAAGCCTTTTAGACTTCCAGTGACATTATTGTTACAGTTATCATACCCTGGATAGTGTTGTGACATAATGAATTGTTTTCCAGCTGGAGTGCCTGAAGTTGATTGCGTCCCAGAAGTTCACTGACAAGCGGATAGGTTATTTGGGAGCTATGCTGCTGTTGGATGAGAGACAGGACGTCCACCTACTAATGACAAATTGCATTAAGAAGTAAGTGCTTGTTTGCAATTGACAGGCACGTTTGTTCTTGATAGCGATTTGGGCACTGTAACGTTACAATAACTTTTTGTTTACATTTATATCTTTTTTTTTTTAACCAAATTTAAATCTTTTTAATGTAGTCTTTTTTTTTTTTTTTTTTTTAAATTTTGCTTTCTACCAAGTCCTTCCTCTTAATATATCCCTGTGCATTGTAGCCGTCGTTCCTTGTACATATTCCTGTCTGTTTCCGTGGCTTATTCGATTATCCTCTCCCACTCCAGTGACTTGAATCACAGCACACAATATGTGCAGGGCCTGGCCCTGTGCACTTTGGGCTGCATGGGTTCCTCAGAAATGTGTCGTGACCTTGCAGGGGAGGTAGAGAAACTGCTCAAAACATCTAACTCCTACTTGAGGAAAAAAGTAAGCCTCATGTTTATATGAATACTTTAAGGATCTAAAATATGTGGTTGACTGTTTATCAAAATGTAGGCATGTATGCAGTAACATTTAACTCTTGAAGTGAAATATTGTGTTAAAGGTTGGACTGTTTTCTTCATTGATTGTCTTATCTGTAAATATTTGTTGACAGGCAGCATTGTGTGCAGTTCATGTCATCAGGAAGGTTCCCGAACTCATGGAAATGTTCCTTCCAGCTACAAAAAACCTGCTGAGCGAGAAGAATCATGGTAAGTGTAAACGGTTTGTCAGGATGGAGGTGCTGGCTCCTGGGGAAATGTGCTTGTCCTACACAAATGCAGACTTTGTCCTATTTCCTGCCACTCACAGTGCCTTGCAACAGCTGGACAGCTTGTGTCCTTTGCAAAGGAGAGTGGAATTAATGTGTCTGTCATAAACCCCAGGGTTTGTGTGTCCCCCACATACAGGAGATATGCTTCAGGAAAGGTTTTTTTTATGTTGGTGCTGAAATAACCTGATCCTCTTTGACATTGTGTGCCAATGTAGCAGTGATTGCTTCAGATATGACAATTTTAAAGTATTCTTCACTATTTTACATTTCCATTAGATAATGTTTAAATGGAAGATAGTGTAACTTGGCCATAAGAAGTATTGTCAGGAATTCCTAAGAGAACAGTACATTCACTTTTATTCAAACACTCAACCTGCTTAGTGACGGGAAATAAGTTCTTTTACATAGAAAAATAAAAACTGCATTCATAAATGATTGGAATTCAAAATCAAAATGCCACTTTGTGTATTTTCAAAATGTAAAAACCAAAAAAAAAAAAAAAATCGCCCACCATTGGTTTCCACTGCTGTCCCCCAGATAATGAGTTTTCAACCTTGTAACATTCAGATCAGGGACACCAGGATGTAGCCAGTACAGATTCATGATGCATTCATCTGATTTTTAATACAAGATCGGTATTGGCTTTTGCATGGTTCAGCCTGGATACTGGGACGAAAGCTAGAGCAAAGTCTGCATGTTTGTAAATGTCTTGTAATCATCATGTTTAAATAGCAACATGGCAGATATTTACCTTGTCTAACATTTGGTGACATAGAGAGCTCTGGCAGAAAAGTTTAACGTGGGTAAACTTCTGAAACGATGCAATATCATCCCACAATATAGTGTGTTGACCACTCAAATTGTTACATGTGCACATTCCTGCTAGATTACTTCATAATGGAAACAATAAATTCTTCAGTTAAAATGGAAAAACGTTGATGCTAAGGATACAATAATTGTTATAATAATTCAGCTATGATACACCTTCAGTGTAATTGGTCTGTTACTCGGATTGACCCTTTTACCAGTTATGACAAAGGGGGGCAAGAGTGGATTTTATTTTGTGTGTC
Source organism: Rachycentron canadum (assembly GCA_038496675.1). Lineage (NCBI taxonomy): Eukaryota > Metazoa > Chordata > Actinopteri > Carangiformes > Rachycentridae > Rachycentron > Rachycentron canadum. The sequence goes on from CM076648.1 coordinate 10,302,258, forward strand.
GTATCTGTGTGTGTGTGTGTCTGAGGTGATTTGAGTACTTTGGCAGATGTTCATGTGTTTGTCTGTGATTTTGTCAGAACCATGCAAGATATAGTCACAAACTCCACCATTGGCCAGCTGAATTACACGTCACTGTGTTGGAGTTTCTGGCACAAACAAGTTCTATTAGGTTACAACCTGCAGTGTTGCTAACTTGGCATATTCTTGCTAGATTTAGCGAAGTGGAGGGGCGTTTTCAGCTCCTTGAGCCCCGCCTCCATTACAACAAATCAAATTCTTCCATCAAATGTGCCATTATTACTAAATGAGGCAGAGGAATATCTAAACAGAAGACACAATGAACAAGAGAGAGCATGAAAGTAGGAGGTTGGGATTCTACATGGAGGCTTTGTGATGTGCGAGAGACAAAAAGAAAGAGGTGCTGTTTCTTCTAACTTTCTCTCTGAGCCTTCATTACTGTAGGGTTGTGCCAATGGACTATAATCTAGTTTTTTGACAATCATCAAAGCAAACAAATGGTGTTTGCGCTAATGATTGTCGATCAACTAGCTCATATGCCTTTGCCGCAGTCAAGACAAAATGTTGTTTTCCCATTAATGTTATAACTTATCGCTATCTAAAATATTTAATATTATATTAATATTGAATTTTATTCTCCCCAGCTCAGTTTTACGTAGGCCTGTATAACCAATGCTTGCAACATGGGCTTATGCATGCACTCACACTCTGAGCAGCTGATCGTCACTGAGGCACTGCTTGTCGTATGTATTTGCTGCGTTGTGATTGAACAAGAACTCAGTCGATAGATGGAACACATCCCTCAGTTTGGTTTCTTAGCCACTGCCTTTCATGGTTGTAAATAAAACTTTTGGACAGTCAGAGAGGGAGTGAACCATAAACAGCTGTTTCTGTGTGCTGCCAATCAGGGTATCCATGAAAAAGTAGTGTTTTTTTAAATTGTTTGTATTTTTTTAACTGAATTTCCTGTAACAATGAGTAATGTAGAAAGAAAATTAGACAAACTATTGTCAATATATTCATTGACAACAAACAACCTTTCTTTGTATGCTCCCCCAGGTGTTCTCCATACATCAGTTGTCCTCCTCACTGAAATGTGTGAAAGAAGTCCTGACATGCTGGCCCATTTCAGAAAGGTACAGAGATTCTTCTCCAACTGACCATGAAGAAATTACTTATGCATTTGTCTTTAGCTCATGTCACATTTCATTCTCCCTTTGCGTGCACATTTCTTTTTGATAAAGTTAGTCAAAGATGTTAAGTTTTTTGAGGTTTGGATTGCGTTACAGGTTTCACAAGTATGTCTCAATCTTTGATCTCCTACCACTGTCTTTTCTTCTTGTATTTCAACTGCTGCTCTAATTCTCCTTCTCTAGGTGTAACAAAATTGTACCAGAAGCACCACTCCTCATGATCATGATCTAAACATTATTTTGAACTCTCTGAAAGTGAATGATTTCCAGTTTTCCCCTCCCTAACATCTACCTCATATTTTTTCTGTCATTTGTCTTTGTTACAATTCCTGCATTGTGTTAGAATGAGAAGGTAAGAGTACATTCTGATCTCATAGCTGGTGCATGCTGTAAATAGTCAATCACTCCACACAGTCACCTCAGACGTAACCAAGTTTGTGTTGATTAATGTCATGTTGTGTTTAATTTCTAATTTTGATTTCTTTAACTTGCACAGTGATCATTACTATGTCAGTGTTTTGAATATTATAAATTAGTTTTTGGTCCATTTGTCAGATACATTTTTCACTATTGTTTTGAGTGTCATTATTAGCCTAATATTAAACTCATTTGATCACTGTCTATCTACAAGCAGTTGGGTGGGTGTGTTTTCACATGGTTGTCACAGGTGTTGTCACCAAGAACAGATGATTTTCACTGTGTCTTTGTCACTGTAAGAGGGTAGCCTAGGCTTTATGTCAGTCTCAGGTCTGTGAAGAGGTGTTTCTCTCTTGAGAAAAAGTTAAAGGTTTGGCAAAAGAAGTTCTACAGTGTCATGTTAAGAGGAGGAGTTTACAGGATAAGATTTATTTTTCTTTTAGAAAGTGCTGGTATTTTGGGTTGCTATTTTGGCCTCGCCCACAGCAGAGTAGAATATTTACATGGATTTCATCTCTGTATATTCTGTATAGTGATCTGCTCTGAAAAGTGTCCAGTCTTGTGGAACCAAGAGACAGAAAGTTAGCAAACACAAAACTACAAAGCCTGCTGACAGATTCAACTTTGAGTTAGTGAGTTAACTAACATCTAATAATATCCAAGAACAGGGCAAGCTGTTTCCCTGCTACCAGTCTTTGTTACTTATCGCTGTACTGGGCGCAAAGCAATTAAAACAGTGCCCAATCTTCTAGTTTAATTCTGGACAAGACAACAAGCTCTTCACCAAAATATTGGCATGTTCTCTTTAAGATTAATTGTTGCGGTGTCATGTTTCCTATCTGAAAATAATTTTTGTTTGCACTCAATCAAATTCTATTCTTGAATACACATTAGTTTATTTATCCATGTTCAGAAGTTATAGAAGTCTGTATGCTGACTCGACTTTCAAAGCCAAATGTTTTTGTATGATTAAGGGTTTGGTTTAAAACTTCAAATTTGACTATTAAATCATCTGAGTTTTAACCATATTACTCTACTGCTATAAAAATCTGTTTGGCTGGCTGTAAATGAGAAATTACTAACTTTAAAAGTTGACGAAGAATTATGTTTTACATATTAAAAAAAAAAAAATTTATTTGTGAGATCCACACAAATATTGTGACATTTCTTTTGTTGTCCTCTGTTGTTGATCTTTTCATAGCTGGTTCCACAGTTGGTGAGAATCCTGAAGAACCTAATCATGTCTGGATACTCTCCTGAGCATGATGTGTCAGGCATAAGTGACCCATTCCTGCAGGTAAAGCTCCTTCCTCCTCAATGCAGATATGCTTCATTTAAAGTGCAGGCTTCAATTTGGCCAATTCTTGTGTAAGACCATACCATGAGAAATCAGAAATCGTGATCGAATGAACACATTAACAATGTTGCATTAGGAGATGAATATTTAAAGCTGTTGTGTCTTTAAAAAAGATTATTGATTATAAGATAAAAGTAACCTTCATACAAACAATTTACCTGTGGGGATCAAAAATGAGCATCAGAACTGGACTTTTTCTTTCTTTCCATAGGTGCGGATATTGAGACTACTGCGAATTTTAGGAAAGAGTGATGATGACTCCAGTGAAGCAATGAATGACATTCTTGCACAGGTTAGATTTAAGCTTAGTCATTGCTTTGACTTTAAAGCTCATGAGTTATTTTATTTTTTTTGTATTAATTGTGTATATACTTGCAGGTTGCAACAAACACAGAGACAAGTAAAAATGTAGGCAATGCAATCCTGTATGAGACTGTACTGACAATAATGGACATCAAGTCTGAAAGTGGACTGAGGGTAAGTTATTTTATTTTCAAAGAAAACTTGGTAAGAGCATTTTAAATACTTTTTTCTTGCCTAACTGACCTCTCTTCTCAGGTCTTGGCCATTAACATACTAGGTCGCTTCCTTCTTAACAATGACAAAAATATAAGGTAATTCATTCGCCTGCAGTGCTTGACCTTGCAACAATTGACTCATCTAAAATGTTATAGATTCCTGTTGACACTTCTAATGAAACTCATTATTTCAGATACGTGGCATTGACATCCCTACTAAAGACGGTACAGACAGACCACAATGCAGTTCAGAGGCATCGGAGCACCATTGTGGATTGTTTAAAAGACCTGGATGTGTCCATAAAGAGGTGATTTGCAGTGTTTACAGTGCGCACATTCCTTTAATTAGAATATCACATTTCTCATTATTCAGCCACGCTGTGACCTTGGTCTATTTTTTTATTGCTTTCTAGACGTGCAATGGAACTGAGCTTCGCCCTGGTGAATGGCAACAACATTCGAGGCATGATGAAAGAGCTGCTCTACTTCCTGGACTCCTGTGACCCAGAATTCAAAGCAGACTGTGCATCAGGGGTCTTTCTAGCTGCAGAGAAGTATGGCACTGGCACACTACACATTATAACTATGCTCAGCTGCTTTGTAGTAATTTGATAACACATCCTGTGTGACCTTGAGAGATTTTCAGCTTTTCATTTTCCATTTTAGTATCTCAAGCCGAGGTCTAAATTGGTAGAACCTGTTAGAGAAGTAACTGTGTCTGCCTAAATTAGAGGCATGTTGACTAAATGTCAGTTGAAAAGGGAATCAAATCCACCTCTTACTTTGCGGAACACAGTATAAAACATACTATAATGTGCATCAAGCTAGAAGTGTTTGTCCTATCACAGTAGATAGCAGATGGCTTAAGCTAAAATGCTGTATGATGATAAAATGAGTGATCCATCGTCTGACAGACCATGTTGATACCATTTGTTTTCTGACAGCATTTGTCCTCTGGCTGCTTAGAGTTAAGATAACCTTCTTGGACTAATCAATGTGCTCTTTGTGCTACAGGTATGCCCCTTCGAAAAGATGGCACATAGACACCATAATGAGAGTCCTGACAACGGTACTCACAAAAACACATATTACAATAATAATAATGATTCATTTGTTTGACTGCAAATCTAAATACAAATATATATCAATTATTGTTTGTCATTGCCGTCTCTGCTCATTCTTACAGGCAGGAAGCTATGTGCGAGACGATTCTGTTCCCAACCTCATCCAGCTCATCACCAACAGTGTGGAGATGCATGCCTACACAGTACAGAGACTCTACAAAGCACTGCTGGATGACATCTCACAGGTCAGAGCAGTTGTGGATTGGGTCATGATTAGATTTGGGAAATCTTCAGCTTTCAAGTGAATTTGACTTGTTTCCCTGTGTTCTGTAGCAACCTCTTGTGCAGGTGGCATCCTGGTGTATAGGAGAGTACGGGGACCTGCTAGTGTCTGGACAGTGTGAGGAGGAGGAGCCTATCCAGGTACACCTGGAATATTACCATGACACACATACACACAAACACACACTGACAAACCTCAAACCTGAGAGAAACAGTGAGTCACATTTTGTGTTTGCTTCATTTCCTTTTAAATTAAGGTGACTGAGGATGAAGTTCTGGATGTGTTGGAAGGCTTGCTGGTGTCCAACCTGTCCACACCTGTGACCCGGGGTTATGCACTTACTGCCATCATGAAGCTGTCTACTCGTTTCAGCAGTGTCAAGTGAGTAATGGCCTTTTATACCTATTGTTTTCATCAAAGTGTTGCAAACATGAAGTTCATTACCAAAGTGCCATAATTGATGCTACTTTTCCCTTTTACTTATTTTGTTTTAGCCGAATCAAGAAGGTGGTTTCGATATATGGCAGTAGCATCGATGTGGAGCTTCAGCAGAGAGCTGTGGAGTACAACGCGCTTTTCAAGAAATACGATCACATGAGGTGAAACTGCATTACTTTCTAAAATAAATTATTATCACAACTGCAATGTACCAGTTACTAGATTTGGGAAAATCCTCAAATGCTTAAGTTTGTTACATCTTTTGTCTCCCTCCTCTTTCATTGCTTGTTCCTTGACAAAAGGCCAGCTCTCCTTGAGCGAATGCCCATAATGGAGAAAACTGCAACTAATGGCCCCACGGAGATTGTACAGACAAATGGGGAGACAGAACCTTCTGTTGTGGAAGCAAAACATCCACCACCTGTCACACAGCCAGCTAACCAGGTGAGGACAATGTGTTTATTACTTTAATATGATAATTAATTTATGGAAAAATTAAATCCTTGAATTGACTAATACATAAGCAGAATACATTTCCACCACATGCGAGCTAAAGTCCAAAAGTTGATTAGTGTCAGAAAATAGCCAAGACAGTTGGATTGAAGTATACTGTTTAATGTTAATAGTATTATGATTAGTTAATATGATGTACACATAATGTAAGTATTTTATCATGTTTATGGGTTGTCTTTGCTCCCCCAGGCTAATGATTTATTAGACTTGCTGGGTGGTAATGATGTGGTGCCAGTAATCCAGACCACGATGCCCACCAAGCCCGCCTCAGCTGGAGGGGAGCTCCTTGATCTGCTGGGTGACCTCTCACTAAGTGGTAGGATGCTCTGTTTCTAGCTTTTTATTACCCCTTTTATAACAAAACAAGGACATGGTGTGACTTTTTTGTGCTGCCAGTATGAATATGAACCTGTAGCTCCTTGTACACTGAAACTGCCCAGTTTTGGTATAAAAAAGTGAATTTCTTATCATAGCATTACTTTTTAGTAGCTTGGTGGTCATTACTGGCCTCTAGTCTAGAAATTGTACTTTTATTAATTGCAGAGATGCTTAAGCATGACTAAAATAAAGCACTACTTGCTGCGCCACATCATTCATGTTGAATATTCAGTATCAACACAGTAGTGCCCATTTGTATGTGGTTAAAGTTTGAGTGCTTGTTTGTCTGGACTTTGTGTGAATGATGACAGCAACAACACAAGTTGGTAACAGTTTGTCACAAATGCTGCTATAGCAGTCCAACTTCATTGTAAGTAGAGATGGACATTGTATATTTTTTTTATAGTGTAGTCATGTCTTTTTAAACCCTGGTGTGTTGCTTTCCCCTTTCCAGGAGCTCCAGCCCCTGCTCCTGCTCCCTCTGTGCCCACTTCCCAACCTTCTTTCCTTTTGGATGGCCTCTCCTCACAGCCCCTGTTTAATGACATTGCAGCTGCAGGTAAGAGTCTGATGCTCTCTTTGACCATCAGCTGCCAAATAAGCAGTAGTTTGTGGTGTTGATGGTCTGCTCTTCTGAAATCTCTATCAAGGTATCCCTCCTATGACGGCGTATAACAAGAATGGTCTGAAAATAGACTTCACGTTTGAGAGAGCTAACCCCAATCCAAACATCGCAGTCATCACCATCCATGCTTCCAACTCAACAGAGGCAGATATGACAGACTTTGTTTTTCAGGCTGCAGTACCAAAGGTGAGTACGCACAGTTGGATACTGATTTTTAAGTGGCAACACATTCTATGGCACAATGACATTCATTATGATTGTTTAACATTGTGAATGGCTTCCATTTTTCTACTGGCTTTACATAGCAGATTTAATAAGGTACACTGCCACTTACGTGTAGATAATTTCTGCAGAACCTACATGAATGTCATAAACATTGAACTGACAACACTGCTAACCTATTTTCTGTTATTCAGTTATTTTTATTTTATTGTGGAATTGCTTTGATTGCAGGCTTTCGTGGCCAGTAGCAGTTCAAATTGTTTGATCAATTTCCTTTTTTTTTTTCCTTTTTTAAATTTTTTTTAGAAATCCCCTACAATAAGAAATGCTTTAAAAGCCAGCACTTATTGTGGTGCCACCTGTGTGATTTTCTAAGTTGGATTCACTCAAAAATATTAGTATTTCTCTAGAGCTACACATTTTAAAAGTAATGGACTTTTATGATTTGAGATTTTCTTTGTCGAGACAAACAAGTGTCCTTGGCCTTACAAGATTAATTAAAATCCAGGAAAAAGAAATATCTCAGTTTACTGTGATAGTAAGGTATTACAGGCCTTTATTATTCGCCAGGGAGCCCAGACATATAGCTTACTTACAGCATTAAAAGTCACAACTTTGGCATGGTGCCATTCTGAGTCTGTTTGTCAAGGCAGAAAGACAAACCAGAAACATGTCATGATGGATCAGGCAACAAACCGTTGTTTGAGTGTTGTTTTTTTGGCCGTATCACCCATCTCACCTTATGTGATCAATAAACGTATAATGGAGTAATTTGAACTGAACATCTGTGGTCAGTAACCAATCAATATGAGCATCTTTTTTTATACTGTTGTAATGACCTCATTTTTCCAGTGGTATCATTAGATTAATTTCATCTAACATGCTGTCCACTATCTATTTTTCAGACATTCCAGCTGCAGCTTCTCTCCCCTAGCAGTAATGTTGTCCCAGCACTCAACCAGGGAACTGTCACACAGGTCATCAGAGTCCTCAACCCACAGAAGGTGAGTTTTTCCTTCACAAATTGTCTTTGAGCACTATTTTTCTTTTGAGACACAAAGAACAAAAAGACATGTGCAACCTTAAATGATTTACCTCTTTTTTAAACACAATCATCCTCACAAAATTTCAGCAACAGCTACGAATGAGGATCAAGCTGACGTACACCCACAAAGGTTCACCTGTGCAAGACCTAGCTGAGGTTAACAACTTCCCCCCTCAGTCCTGGCAGTGATGAGCTGCTTCTTTTGCTCTTAAAAGCCCCACCAAGGGAACTATGAAAACGATTTTCCTTTCACCTCCCTCCTTTCTTCCAACGGATCCCCCTGTGACGTCACTGCAGACCGCTGCCCTCAAGTTGCATGGGAAGCAGCAGAACATCTAAACACAGGAGAAAAATACAGATGTTACGAAGACCCTATTGACTATTGACATCACCAGAATAATTGGGAAGACATATCAATCAATGAACTTTCTCTTTTCTTTCGTCTTAATTGGTTTCCACAATCTCTTTGCTTAGTAATACTGTTTACCACAAACACCCTCCACCCAGCACCATTATCACCCACAACAGCACATATGCACACCATTTACTGTGGTACTTTACCACTCAAATCACTGTAGAGAAAAAGTGTTGCCCACTATGAGCACTGCAGTAACCATAGTTCTATTTTTAAGTCATAATGCATTAAAACATTTTACTCTATTGATATTTATGATTGGCTTTGCATTCAGACTTTTTATATGAACCCCTAAATCCTGTAATGGCAGCAGAAAAAGCTTTGAAGGTCTATTTAGTGCAGTCATAAACTTCTTGGATTACGCCTTTTTTGACCCTCCATATCTTGAGTGATATAACTTGTAAGAGAGTTGTATTCATTTTGAATTACATTAATTTGCTTAAAGCATGTTTGAGCATTGTTAGAATCACAGTCACACCTTGATTCAAGCTTGGAGGGGATTTTCTGGTTCTGTAGTAGATCTCTTTATCCTATGTTTCTATAGGAAGTAGTCTACAGTTGTTTTGTCACAGTGATAAGAGCATGAACAGATCCAAGATGCCCAGTTTGATCACCTCTGGATAGTGTCAGAGAACATGCTAAGACTTTCCCACACAGCTCCCCTAAAATCATCTCATTTGTAGCTTTAGTTTTAGATGTGTATATTCAACGGTTATTTGCTTTGCATAGCTTGAGGATGTTCATTCATTAGGATGGATATAATCCAAGCCTGAAATTTATCTGAAGACAAGTTGATTGCATTTGTGTTGGGGATCTATGTTTAAACTTTTCCTGCATCTGTGTCCTCACAGTCTGGCTTGCAATTTAGATACATTTCAGATTTGTTTAACCTTGTTGAACTTAGTCACCATGCACATACATGTAAATGAAGCTTGTTATGAATGTAGTTACATGCACTGAATGCTTTTTCCCCCCTCAAGTCTTCTTTTTCATGGCTGTCTTCTTTGATGGGGACACTTCATCTTATTGGCACTATTTTTGTGAAACTATGTTTTTTTTTTTTCTGCAGTAATTTGACTTAATTATTTATGCCTGATATCAAAGTGATGTGCCTTTCTGACTTAGCTAGATAAAAGCCCCTGAACTATTGAGTTCTATATGAGCTTTGTTTGTAAGTCTGCTTGTGTGCTGGCTGATTGTGTTTTCAATCTGAGAGAAATGGTCCTGATGGATTTGACTTGGTATATCACTTTACTTTTTCAGTTCTATATCTCATATAGTCACCCACTAATACTGATCTACATGGATGTCTTTTTGTCTCAATTTTGACAAAAAGTTAAATTATAGCTACATCATGATTCTTTTTTCCCCTTATTCTGTGTGGAAGACTGTCCATTAAAAATGCCTGTTGGATGTTCATAATGACAAGTCCTAAAAACAAAGCAAAAGAATATGGCAGCTAATAGATGTAAACTTTTCGTAAGCTGGCATCAAAGTTTAAAGTGTTTTTGAAGGGTATAAATGTTCAACTGAAGTGAAATGTCATTAAGATTTCCCTCCCGTCAACAAACACTGAAATGTGCGTCTGGATCACTTGGTGAGATAATGGGACAGGTTGTTCTGTGGTGACTGTTAGTTTAATTTCTTGGCTCTTGTCTTCTCCAAATCAGAATTGTGACCATGCTGTTGGGGACAGTAACCTTAATACCTCACAATGTTCTCTCTTTCTGTTAACTTTCAGTGGCAGTAGATTGAAAGCTTTGTTTAGTCATGAATTGCAATCAAGGGGAGCATCTGCATGAGAGAAACTAATGGTAGTTTGTACATCTCATTACTTAAGCTTAGCAGCCCTACGATGCTGTGTTGAGATCCTCAGATGTTCAATCAGGCTGTATACTTCTTTTCACTATGCTTCACTATCTTCTAACTTCTGTGACCAAATCAGAGAGACTATTAGCTTTGGAAATATTTTTGAGCTATGATATGTGTATATGGAGAAAATTATTTCAGTTATTTCTGTTGTTGACAAATGCTCTATTGGCTTTTTTTCTGTACATATTGAGGGCTTTTACAATTTTTGTCTCTTGTACTATCTTTCATCCTTTTTTTAGATACCATTTTCTAAAAATTCCAATTATTCACAATGTATATTGTCTAAATAGATCTAGTCAACATCAGTCTATTAAGACTTCCCTGTACCATCACTCATTCATTGTAAAAGATATATGATCTGCTGCCTGTACATTGTATATAGTTGTAAAACAAACAAAAGCTGATCAGATTAAATAAAACCCACATGAAGACTTAAATGATTAGCTAGGAAGTATAATTGTATGCATATATGTACAAAACAGAATCTTAAAAGGATGCAATTGAGCTGCATTTGATTTACTATTCATACTTCATGATCAGATGTGTCATCTTTACTTATTTTATGGAGATAGTTGGTGAGTCAGAAGACTACTTGTTGGGGTTCCTTTGGATGTTGAGAAAAGGGTTGAATCTGACCTAACAGATGCTGTCGGAATAATGTACTGTACTACTGATAAACCTAAGCACAGTGCTGCACAGCGGCATAAGTGGCACCTTACTTCATCTGCTTCCCTGGCCCTTAAACGTCTCAAGCATCCACACCCTCCTTTGAAGAGGTTTCTTGCGAAGATATAACTCTTCCCCCCAGCCTTTTATGTGTGCGTTTAGTGTCCTGCACTCTCAACAATTCACATCACTTGCACCTCCTACCTACAAATCGATTCATGAAATTATGCCCCTTGGTCTTGGTGTGTTCGCTCTCATTGGTCGCTTTTTAGTCTGCATTGTAGTACCTTCCAATAAGAATCATGTCTCAAACAAGCAAGGCCACTACTAGTGCCACACAAGGAGGTTTTTAACCTCACCGTGATTTATTCTTTCCCCCTTAGGGCTAGTAGGTTTAAATTAAAATGGTTTTATCAGGACAAGAGCAGATCGCAGTGTTTTGTGTCCTGTGGTTCCAGATGTGTATGGAGCAGCAGTGTCCTTCCAAGGTCTGAACACTACAGGGATTTCTATTGGCCTCCTTTCTTTACTTTTGTCCCTTATCACTCATGTTATTTGCCTCTGCATGGCACACCTTTCAGCCTCACTTTTTAATCTCTGATATGGTGGTGAGAGAGTGGGGCTGTATCATAATTTCAGATTCATCTGAGCCCTCGCTATTTTGGCAGGATGAGGGACAAAGGCAATGGATAAATTCTTTCTTTGTTGAGGTCTTTTTTGATTTTGTGTGTTATGGAGCGCAGCTTCACCATCCTTAAAACAAACCTCGGACAAGCCTGTGCAACAAGCTAATAACCACAAGGGGGAGCTGTGCAAAACGGAAGGCTGACGGGATGGGAAAGGAAGTTTCATACATCTATTCCTGAATGTTTTGTTGGTGTTGTTTGTATTGTCTTATTCAACCAGTGTGTACCCTTGTTAATCACATCTGATCAGTTCTTTCAATGATACCGTAATTCATGCAGTTTTAAATGTATAAATCGAAATGAACCCAACATAAGTGCTTTGGACAGTGTAACTTAAAATGGAAGAGAAGAAAAGAAATGGAAACTAGTACCCCTCAGCGGTGTGATCAGCGTTTGAAGATATATTACTGTGTGTGTGAGAGTGGGTGAGCGAGAGAGAGAAATAATCATGTTTGAGAGATGGCGTGTGACATGTCTTTTATCTAGGTAGGACATGATTTGATTTGATTTTATTATTTTTTGGCTGCAATTTCAACTTTCAGCTTCTGAGCTGCATGTGAAAACCAGTGTAAATAATGTCATTTCTACTCTTGACCTGAGAGTTTTTTTTGAAATGCAAGAAAAATTCAAACTATAAAATCTGTCACACCACGTTCATAGGTCAGGACTAACATGTACAATAGGACGTTGTTCAGATAGTGCTCACAATACTGTTAATGTTTTTAAGAGGGTGTTGAAAGTGTGCATCCATCATTTGGATTAATTGGATAATTGATTTCTGCCTTTTCCTTGTTGGTGTGAATTCAGGCTTGGAAGAGTATCAGAATTACCACCATGTTCATGTTCCCTGTTTAATCAAAAAATGCATCCATTGTATTTTGAAAACAAAATCTGTTTGTAACCCCCCAGGCCTGTCCTGACTGTAAAAAAAAAAAAACAATGTTATCTGATTTGTTGGGGGGAGGGTGAAAACATAAGGTTCACTTTTTCCAGTCACATTTGACATGTTGAACCCCAGTTCCATGGTTTCAAGGTGAGTGTGAATGTCAGACTGAAAGTATGAAATGATTAAAGATGAGAAGTTGTAAACTATTAAATGGGATATTTTCAATTTATGCTGTGTATTCTTGTCTTTGGGTTGGAGAAAATGATCAAGCGAATAAAAAGTTAAATAAAAATCTAGTTGAACTATGGTAGTTTGTTTTCTTGGTTTGGGGGTGTGATGTTATAATTTGATATATTCAAAATGAATGTTCTTATTTGGGCTTTTCCTTGTGAAGAATAGGAGGGCACATGTAATGAAATGCTATACCGTTCATACCAAAGTGTCTGTCCCTTTAACCATTTTAGGTTGATCAGACCATTGCTAATATCGTTGCAACTTATTCAACGTGACTTCTCAACTTGATTTTTGCAATGGATCTGTACAGGATTTTTGCCTCAATCAGATCACATTACCTTTTTTCTTAAGTATTAAATTGTTTGCATTAGCCAGAAAATCAGTTGTATTCATAGGTTCCTCAATTGATTTTGCAGAAATTGTACTACGTTGAGATATTTACAGATATTGCAGAGGAATTAATCCACATTACCCACCCCTAGTTCAAATGATTTTATTACATGATAAACTTGACCCTATAAATTTCAGTGTTTGCACTTGTGTTTGTTATTTAATTGCTTTTAATTGGTCAAAGTATAAAGAGTCAGTACATTAATTCAAAAACATCTAATATCCATGTAACTGCTTTTAATCTGCATCCAATGAATAGTGTAGGAAATACATGAGCATGAAGGGCCCCTGTGGGAATCAAAATGTTATCACCTTATGTGATATATTAAGTGGGGCCTTGTGAACTGTTGAAGTTTAAGATAAGAGTCAGTTGGTTATTTTCACAGAAGAAATTTTGACATGTACAAAAAGTACAGGTAAAATAATGAATGATATATGAATTCCATGTATCTGCTTCAATTTCAGGGTCCTGATGGTGGCTAACTATCACGATTGAATACCTGAAGAGAGCAAAGCCATTATTAATGTCCTTAATAACAACTGCACTTACAGTGACAAGCCAGATGTCAGCAGTGGAAAAAGCCTACTCCTTTGCTGGGAATTCAGTATTAAAGTGAAGTATTAACATGTCTGTAGCTTGGAGTTCCTATCACTTTTCATGGTTTTCCTGTAAGGGCCCATTAAGTGACCTCAATTCATCCCACAAATGACGCAGCTACTTCTCAGAATGAGGTACAATAACACTTGTCAATATAAGTATGGCTGCAGCTAATGATTTTTCATTATCAATTAATCTGTTGGTTATTTCATTAATTGCTTAGTTTAGAAGTTATCTGTAAAACTGGGATAGAACAGTTATCCAATCACATTTTTCCTTTTTTATCTCTAGGCAGAGTAAAGGTTTAGTGGTTCACTCCTTGATCTGGCTTTCTGCAATATACTTTATATGATATTATCCACAACCTTAGATGCTTTTGATACTTGTGGACACTTACAGACTAAAGGAGCATAATGAAGTGAGACAGACAGTTAGACCTAATGACCTCTTCAAAGTTAGTTACTGGTTTATGATGCTAGTAGAGCTGATGACATGTTTAATTCCCTTATAATGTTGGACATTTTAATCTATGGGCACTACGTAAAATGTTAGGCCAACTAAGTTAATGAATTATAAATTAATGTGTAACGTTAAATACATAAATAAAAACAGCTTAGCTCTAGAAAGTGTCGCTTTAAATGAGTAATTTAACAACAAAACTCGTCCGGAGCTGAACTTACTCCTCTATGGACATGTTCTAATTATTGAAATTTTCATTTCATTTAGTTTCATTCATGTTTAATAAACCATTTCGCTTTATGGTTTAATTTTAATCTACTCTCTTGGTAATTTTAGGTTTGAATAGGTTTGCATTACATTGTATTGCATGAATTATACCAAACCAAACAACCCAAACATTAATAATGTCGTTAATGGGTCACAGCTTTCTCACTTATAAACTGCAGCTCTGTTGCAGAACAGCTGGGTCGGTTTATTGAGCAGAAAAGCTCCACAAGGGCATTTCTTTCCCCCACCCCCATGAAAAAGGGGGAAATCATCAAGTGGTCTTGTCTGAAGAGTAATGTAATAAGGCTCCCCCCTCAGAAAGGGGCAGTGGCTGTTGAATAATAAATACCCTGGACCCGCCCATTTAATGTTTATTGATCAGCTCTCCGGCAGGCCCGTCTGACAGCAGTCAAATTCAGTCTGGATATGGCGTCGCTGCAATGACACAGGATGCATTTTCACCCCTCCGTGGGAATTTGCCAGTCACGTACCGGGACGGCACTTCTCGGTTTTTGTCGCCGTTAGCAGGGCTCATCCATGGCGATGGAGGACGAGGACAATAACGCAGCGGCCGTTGCGACTAACACCCAAACGGGCGGCAAGAAAGGAGGTGATGTCGGAGATAACGGGGCTTGCATAGACAGGCAGCCGGACACGGTGGTCCACCAAGCGGGGCTGAATCAGACTGCAGGTCGTGGCAGCCGCAGTGGCACCGGAGCTCATGCTGCCACAGGGATCCGAGTGCTAAAGGCAAGAGGGTTTATTTTCATGTAATGCAGTGGGTGATTGAAACAGGACAAAGTGCCCGACAACATATCTCTATATTGTGTTACATGTCAGGGGGGGTTTCTTACATTGCAGTGGGTGAATCTAACGGGACATGAGAATTAAAACGCACCCTTGCAATATTATGTAACAGCTGTAATGTCAGGTGATTGATATGGTCTGGATAATGATTGATCTGTGGATGATTGCCTTTCAGTCAGGAATGAACCAGAGCCAATTAACAGCCACACACACACACACACACACACACACACAGTAGGCTGGTGGAGCTTTTATAGGAAGGCCCACCTCTTAACAATTTTTATGACATTTTAGGGCAAGACACACGTGTGATGACATGTAGGTCCCTAAGGACTCAACTCACAGGGAAGCTGCGTCCCCATACAGGCTCTCAGCACTGTTCAGTCTGATGTATGTGCTTTACTCAGTTACTGTATTTGAAGGAACACATACATCAAAATCATCAAGTAAAATAGGATGTTAATAAATGGATAATTTTATGAGTAAAGAACTGATTTTTTTTTTTTTAAAAAATTATATTTCTGCTAATAGATCATGGCTATAAAACCACAATTCAGTCAGTGTGAACAGTTAAGGGCATCGGTTAGTTTTATTTCATGCCTGCTGACATCATTAACAAATAAAGTTACGTCTCTAATAGTCAGTAAGTAAATGCCACGTCTTTCCTAAAATATGTTGAGATATGTTGAGTTGCTGAGGCACAACAAACAGGATGTGTTACAGTTACTGTCCATATGTATTATCAGTCTATACGGGAGCGACCTGAAAAACTGAGCCAGGTCAGCCAGCATTCATTGACAAACATTTATCCATGTGGGGTGACAAAATATACAGCAAATATTCAGCATCTGCTCTTTTCTATCTCGCTCTAGGATGGGTTGACTGAACATAGATGCTCTTATTCAGCATAGCCCTGCTACACATTCACACTGGGACACAGCTGCCTGAGTCAAACACAGACACTGCACAAGCATTGTCTGTGTTTGGTAGGTAGCTGATAGGCAGTTTGCTTTCACTGTGGTCGTAGTTTTTTCAACAGGTGTGGGACTTAAACTAACTTCTGTCTGGTCACATCTTTGCCTCTGTGTAACCTTTTGACTCATTTACGCAGTGAAAGTGAAAGCCTAGAGTAGAAGCTGAAGAATCAAAATCAAAAGGAAAAAACTTATATCTATGGTGACAAGCAATTGATTATTAAATCTTTTTATCATGTAATAATACTAAATATATTTTGGTTAGAGCTAAGAGGTTCAAAACAAAATACGTATTTCATTATAATTTCATTGTCATTTTTGGCTCTGTGAAGTGTTGTTTTTTCATTGAATATCACAATTAAATGAGGCAACATTTGTAAAAGGTATTGATGGCACCTAGAAGCAACTAAACTGGATTGTGTCTAGACTCGTGCATTTATAACCTGTCTAGAAATATTCTGAGTAGATGTGAGGTTAAGGTCCATCCTTGACACGCAGTGTCAGAATAGTAGATAGATGTTTTTGCTACTTGGACCAAATATTGTACTTTGCTGTGCATGTGAGTTTTTCATTTTATCATTTTAGTGTGACATTTGTCTTTTTTAATGTCAAATTTAGATTACATTGCATAATTTTAAGGAAAAACATTAGGCTACTACACATCCAGCTGTGACCAGAGCAAGAGAAAACAGTAACAACATGATATTATGGTTCCTGTTAGTAATTTAATCACAGACTACATCCTCACTGAGAAAGGTAACAGAATAACGAAATGTTGAGTTCAAAAAGGTTGAGTCTAGAGGAAGGAAAGCAATTGCAAGTGTGTTCAGTGTAATGACGGAAATGTGAAGTTACTTAGTTGCTTATAACTGAATATTGATTGTAAAACATTGATTACTTTCATCCCTCTACCCAAGTGTAAATACACTTGGGAAGGTATTCCTCACTACATCAGCAGAATAGCCATTATTCCAGGTGTATACAGGTGGATACAACCCATGGCTGTTAGACATGCTGATATATACAGTATGTATCTGATGTTGATCTCTGTGTTAAAATTATTCTTTCTCTGTCAGCAGCGCAACATAAAGCGGAATGGGAGTCGTGGCTGTGTGACAAGAAAGACCAGATTTGGATCACGAGAGCGGGACTGGCTGAAGGGGGACACCCAGCGGGGCTGTGTGTGTCTGTATGGGGGGGCAGTGGATCCTCAGCCACCTGCTTCTGGCCCACAGGCCTCTTCCACCCCTCAGACAGACCTGCAGTTGGTGCTCTGCTCCACCACCACCACAGTGGAGGAGCTGTGTGCTCAGAGGAATGGACAGGGCCTTTATGTTCAGCTGCATGGAGACTTAATCAGGTAAGGTCAATAAAGTAAAGTTATACTTGATTTCCACTGCTTTTGATCCACAGTGCACCAGTTATTCTGAAATGCAAATGCATGCATCCAACATAGTCCTGTATCAGTGTCATCACTGTGTCTAGTCAAAACAGTCCCATCTGACAGCCCACAGCTTAATGTACAGTCATGTCCTAACATAGAAATGGAAAAAGTGAAATAAAACATAACTTGAAGTGTAAAAAGATGCTTTGGTTTGTGGTTATGCCAGTGCAGTGCATATGAAGCATGAGACGCAGCAGGTTTAGACAGCTGCACTGGTAAAAATGAAAGCACATCTCTTTCATGGGATACACAAATAAACCCAACTGAACTGGGAGTAATATAAAAATAAATATTTAACATAAGAAATCTAAAAGTGTTGTATTTATAAATACATCTTTGACATTTATATAAAATAAAAAACCCTACAGGGACATGACGTTCACTTTATATCCTATCCATGAAGACCACAAACAGCGTGTCATCTTGAGCAGGCTAGAGTTAATTCAGAGAGGGAAAACACAATACTGAGGACCTGCTGCAGTTTTCCCAAATTCCATACTCCCACAGGATCTCACCCAGGATCCCTCATGGCTGTAGCCTCTCTCAGCTCCAGAAGACATATGACATATGACATAAGACATAAGACATATCAGAAACCCATGATTATCTGTGAAAGGATAAAAAGTTGGCCCACTGATCTGTGACCAGGAAAGCCATTTGAAGGGAGAGTCTAAAATAACAAAAACAAGTTATAGCTTAATTCATTGTGGCTTATAGTGTATTCCATGTGAATCATACTATCTGCTCATTTTTTTAAATGATGGAGGATATTAACACAGAGGAAATTCAGAAATCTTCTAAGATGTGGGGTAACAGCAAAAATGCCAGTAGGTGCTTTTAAAGTGGAGACTTGTTAATGGTTCTGTTTGCGAGCATTAATGGCTGGACAGTTGTGCCCTGAGTGTGCTGCAGATATTGTGCTGGAAACATGAACAGAATGAATTGTTAATCTCTTTAGAGGCTGGTGGACAACTCTATGATCAACTAACAGCGTATGAACCATCATCATATTTTCCCTGATTAAAAACCCAAGGCATTGCAGAGTAATGGTGAATGGGAGTAAATGAAAGGCTTTTGGTAAGCCTGTGGATAGACTGTGACGGTCCAGTTTATATTCCAGCGGCACAGCTCTTAAATTGCAATCTGCCACTGAGTATGACTGGTTGGATTTAAATTCAATATCAAAGTCTTCACCATTCAAAAACAGAGTATTGGAGACTTAATAAAAATAGGACTTCTGTTTATACAAAGGAAATTTCCATTCCCACAGGTAGCATATAGGGAAAAGATAAGTCAAGGTTCCATTACATGCATTACATTTCATGTCCTTTGAAAATACATGAGCCATTTATATTTGACCTTAAAAGGACTTCTAGTTTTATATCTTTTATTCTCTTTTAACTATTCTTAGGTAAATATTCTATGTGTAATAAGTTTTATTACTGATACATACACTGTGTAAATGAGAGTATGAAGCATACAAAGCTGTTGACAGCACTGAAAAGGGATTTGCAAGTAAGGACGTGATGGAAGGGATGGGAGCTTTTTTTAGTGATTTTCTTTTTATAGCTTTTAGTAATGTACTGCTGCAGGAAGACTTGGTCTGGGTTCCTTCCTGCTCAGGGAGTGTTGTTTTTTTCAGTTAGACAAACTCTCTTTTAAAGTAAATTTACTGGCTATGGATTTGTGGAGGACTTCCATCCATTCATTCATCCAACAGGGTGAGCAGAGTCCAGTGCTCTATTTCCCTGCAGCATGCTCTTCCATGGGGACCCCTAATTGCCCCCAGGATAGATGGATTCAGACATGTTCTGGGTATGCCTGGGGTTTCCTCTGAGCTTGCCACACCCAGCAGACTTCCAAAGGGAGTGTCCCTCACATTGCAACTGGCTTCTCTCAGAAGAGTTAGCGGCTCGATGCCATGGGCCTCCCAAATCACTGAGCTCCTTATGCTGAAATGTATAATGAAACCAACCACCCTGCAGAGAAATCTCATCTAATTTTCTTCTATCTACTGTACTGCAAGATGATGAACCAGACCAATTACAAGTACCCCTATAGTGGTTTTGAAAGATCATTCAGAACCTCAGACAGGATTGTGATTGTTTGAAGGTCTGGTGGCCCATGTAGCCTGGTCAAGTACAACAAAATAATTACATGATGTCTTGTGTTCTCACCACAGACAAGAGAAAGGGGAGTGGCTCAGTTTAAGGCCTATTGTAAGATGGGAAAAATTAAAACAGACTAGGCATTGTGAACGTTTGCAACAGAAAACAGTTGTTTGATGTTTGTGATAAAATTTCTTCAGGTTCATAGCAGTTTGAACTGCCATGTGACTAAAATTAGTCAAGTTCTAATCTGGCAACACTGTCTACTTACACATAGCATGGATTTAGGTTGTATAGTATAAGCTTTACTCTATTATGGAATGATTATTGATGTGTAGTGGCCAGTGCAGTACAAGGACAGTAGCTCATTAGTTTTACACAGTTGGGAATCTTCCTTTTCCTCTATTTGATTTGCTAAAGACAACTTCCCTATCCACTTGGTCCCTATGGTAAGAAACTGAAACCTTGCTAAATGATCTATGACTGCTGAGGTATCACATCTTGCCACAAACTAACGGAAAATAAACCCTGATGATACTTAAACACACCTCTCCAGCCTTTGTTGTAGCTGCTATTCAAGTAGTTTTTTTGCACACCCTGTTAAAAATTACACTGACTTTTTTAAGAAATAGAAATGAAAACTAGAAGTTGATAATTCTGGCCCAGTTGCACATATATTATTGCATACTAAACTAAATTTCACACCCTTACACATAGACATTATATATAGTATGTGCTGTGTATCCATATTTGATGTACTGTATGTTTATACGTCTTAACTTTGTACCTCTTCAACAGGAAGAATTTTTCTCTTCCGAGTTGGTCTTGACTCTTCTGCTATGCCATTCAAAAACTGTCTCCTATTTTTAATGGATATAAATAAAGTGTCCACTGTTAGTTTGGTGTTAATGCATTGTATAAGAAAATGGTGTAACTGTTTGTGGTGGACACTGTGACACCACCTCTCCTCTTGTCCTATAGGAGGCTGGACCCTTCTGAGCGTCCGCTCCAGATTCTGTATGACTACCTGGCAGCTATGGGCTATGCAGACCCCGTACGAGTGCAGCAAGAAGCAGCCAATTCAGACCTCAGCTGTTTGATCCGTTTCTATAGTGGTGAGTATGCACACACATGGGCCATAGTCCCCAATCTTTACTATCTGCTGTTGGACAGTGGGATCTGGTAGGAACCCAGTGTCTTCCTCTGAAAACAGACTTGAAGGTCAATGGTTCCAAAACAGCTTTACATCCTCTTTAGATCTTCTTCTACGATGCCTTGAGTTTATGACAGACAGTATAGCCTGTGATACTACAAATCCTGATCCTTCATCTTGTGGTCTTTCTACATCCCCATGTGGGCTGCCATTCACCTGCTGTTGTCAACATATTCCCACGACCATATATTAATGCATTAGCAGAATTAATTTCTTTGGAGAAAACACTGGCAGCTGCCCTAACATTAACAGTGCACAAGACCTGCATGACTGTGCCTTAAGAACTGCATGTGTCATAATACAGCTCACATAGAGTCACAAACATTTTTAGCTGTCTGGTCTGGTCATTGGTGTAATGATACTTTTACAGTAGGAGCAATTAAGGGAATTTCCATTAAGGGTAAATCGTGAACCATGCTCTGTAATATGTTTCCATTTAATTAACCGACTGATGTTCCTGCTGAGTCAGTGGAATGTCTTGTGTTTTGGGTTAGAACTGCTCACATGCCAGAGAAAGAGGAAGAGTGAGCAAAACGCAGTGACTCAAGAGCTCACATGTTATTTCTCACACAAAAGTACACAACCCTCCTTACAGTCAAGTTTACTAGAAGTATATGTTCAACACAAGTCTAAGTAGCTTTGAACTGAGACTCTCTAGTTGACGAGACTCACATGAGGAGACTTTAACACCTCTGACTGTGAAAAAGCTCTGTGTTTTAACCATGTGAAATCTCACTCATGTTTCTATTTGTAAAAAAGTCTGATATAATTGTGAGGAGTCTGACTATTTGATTCTCAGTTAAGAAAATGTTCTTCGTGCTATTATATGGTATAGTGTCCTGCTTTATATTTGATAAACAAGTGAACAGAACACAGTCTAAATAATCATCGCTCATCAGAGGGAAATATGGGATTTGGGATATTTAACTTTTGTTTTGTGTTCAGTTTTTTCTGGCTTTAGCTAGCCTCTCCAAAATGAACACAACTTTGTCTTTATATCTGTTTGTTAATACATTGGATGTTTGTTTGTTTAGCTGTCAGATCTCAAATTCACTGTGGTCTCAGTCTTAGTCTTTATGTGCCGCCTGGAACTGTTGTCTGCCTCTTGCCAACATAAGAACTGATCGGATCTTGGCTACTATCAGTAGTCAGGCCACATTGACCGGAGTCTAGCCAGGCCCCTTGGAGACTTCCTGCCTTCTTTTGTTAACTCATGGGAAAAGAGGAGCATGGACCAGGCATGACTGGTACTCAGGAACTCTTAACCCAGCTAAGGCCAAGAAGATGAGAGAAATTGATTTGGCCAATTGATTCCTATAGAACTGGGAAAGAAGTACATGGTATTATATCTTTCAGCTTGTTGTGGTTGTGTTGAATTAGCACAGTATGTTCACCCACTTTCCCTCCAGTCATACCGTTTCTACAGTCAACCTCATGTTTTGGCTGGCAGGAAGATAACCCTGCCTTTTCATTCCCACCCACAGTGGTGTTGTAGATGGGCTGTGTTGTTGAAACACACAACAACAGCCTTATTCTGAAATCCCTCTCCCAGGTGCTTGCTTGTCTAACGGCTGTTGTCAGGGGTAATTATATGACTAACCAGCCTGTAGTCCATTAGTAAGGACTATATAAACCTGTGGGTGTTGTAAGTTGATTAAAAGTTATCTAGGTGTGCAGGATTTTGGGATATCTTTGGGATATCTGTCTCTGTGAATGCTGTTATCCCTGCAACACAATGGATTCGAATGGGTGTTGTTCATAGTGTTGTGACGGGCTTAAAGAAAGTCAGTGGGAGCAGCACGTCTTTCCACAGAAACAGAGTTTTGGAATTTCTTCCTGCCAAGCAAATACTCCTGAAAAAAGGAAAGATATATGTTTTTTGCAAATTGTGTGAACCAAGCCTGTCACAATATTACAAAGAAGAAGAAGAAACACAATTATTTTCTATGCACGTTATTTTTTTTTATGTTTCATTTATCCTTTCATTTATTTTATTTCTTATGAAATAATAGTTAAGTTTACCTCTCCAGGCCTCTTCAAATGGATCAGTCTGAAGAGGAAATTTGTTCTTTCATTAAACCTCTTGGCTCATAGGCACACAGTCAGAGGCACTGGGGTATAAGCAGACATTGGTTTGTTTTAATAAGTCAGTGGTCTACAGGCAAATAGAAGGACTTGCTCTTATTTTATATGTTGGTATGCTCCTTTGCTTGTTTGCATGTGTGTGCTATTGTCATTGTGTTGTGTACCCATTTATTCCAATGGAAGATGATTTTAATCATGTTGTCTTAGAAGCCATTTAAGTGTTGCAAAGTGCAATGCAGCAGGTAATTTATTAAACTTCACCATCTCCTTATTTGTTCAGGAAACTCATCTTGAACTTCTCCACCCTCCACCCTGCTTCCCCCACACACACCCTCCTGCTGTGGTGCACAGATGAGATGAAAACAAACATGGACAAGGGAGTAAACATTTCTAAACGCTGACTTAATAGAAAATGCGCCTAGTGAAAACAACTGCCGAGACCTGAGGACCAGTGGTTCTCTGTGTTGGTGTATTCAGCTGCAGCACAGACAACGTCTGTCATAAGCTCAGGCACTTGTCCACTGGGCCCTGCTCCATCTCTGCCAGTCTGATCTCTGTCTTACATCTCTGTCTCTGAGCTTTAAGACCTGAAGCTGCTATGCATAACTCAGGTCAGGTCCACTGTTAGTGTCAGAGCAGAAGGAAATAAATAATCTACAAGCAGTTTGAACTTCTGGGAACCGAGTAAGTTATTGATTTGGTTGGTGCTGATTGGACAGTGAAATGAAATCTAAATGAAGGAGTTTGGAAGCCCTAAGCTTTTGTGACATGGTGAACTACTGTCTGAAACTCTGAGGCCCAGTGGTTTATCATAATAATCATATCCTGGAGGAACAGAAAGACTAACATCACAGTGAATAACCAAGCACACGTTAGCCTCTTCATTTTATGATTGAAAAGGAGAAGGATTTAGTTCATAAGGACAAAAAGCAGAGAAGCAGTCAGACTGAGATTTAAGAGAAAAATGAATTTCTATTCAGATCTGGGTTCCCACAGAATTGCCCCTGAGCTACACAGCTCTGCAAAGAGTGGGCTCTCCCTGGTTTCCTGCCAGTTCCTTATAAAATGCTGTTTCTCTGATGGAGTTCTGTTTTTCCTGAGGATTTCCTCTTACTGCAGACTCTCTCTAGATTCATGGTCAGTTTTCAAGTCAGATGGCCTACTGGTGCAGAAAAATATAAAGAATACAATTTTAATGGTCTGTTTTAATGTCATCTGTATTCAAAAGCAGGTTTGAGTTGCATGTTTTCTATCAGACTTCAGACTTGCATCTCTTACACAAAGTTTAAACAGAGGTAAACACATACCACCAAGTGGAGGCATCTGGGTGGTGGGTTGAATTCAAATTTGTTGCCAAAAAGAGCTTGCTGTTCTGAGTCAAATCAGACTGTGTTTCCGCCTCCACTGACCCCCTACTGCATGCTAACGCAATCTATGCAATCTTGAGCAAGACAAAAAAGCTCTGGGATACAGGGAATAGTGTGTCCAACTGAGAGCTCAACAGTTGCCTTGAAATGATCCAATATGTGGTTAAAACCAATTCAAAAAATGTACAAACACTATCCAGTCTTTTGACCATAATATATAAAGAACTGACATTTTATCTGTTTTGGGGTAAACATGTTTTTTCTTATCCCTCCTACATTGATGAATCATTTTAAATGAAGTATTTTGCATTGTTCATTTACTCTTAAGAGGTTTGCAGGAGAACAGATGCTTTGTTTGAAGTCAGAGTGGTGCAGGCTCTTTCTTGTTACTGACTAAGTGCACAGTATGATGGTGAATTTGCTGACATACATTATGTATCCTGTCATCCAGATAATTAACAGCTGTTCTGAATTATACATTCCTACTCTTGTTTAAATTCTCATATTAGGACCGCAAATAAAAATTACTTTCTATCATCATCATTATATCACTATCATAATTGTCAATGTCCAGATTATTTCCTTAAATTAATTGTTCTGGTTTTCCTCAAGGTAATGATGTCAGATTTGTCTTGTGTCTGCCCAACATTCAAAAAACCAAAAATTTAGTTCAGTTTAAAGATACTTTTGAAGATCATTATTTCAGATATTCTCACATTTGAATTTGAATTGACCTCTCTTATTTGAAATGCGTAATGATACACATACATGTGTTGATATATCAGTTCATAGTTCATATATCTTTATTATTATCATAGTACTATACAAAGATAAGCATTACCCCAGTTTCATTCTCCTGTAAGGATTTATTTTTAGTTTTCCTATTTTCTGTCTAGCTCTCCTCCCTCTTCAAGTACCTGAGTACACTTCCTCTCTTATTTTTAATCACCCAATCACATCATGTGTTGTCAACATCTTTCATGTATCCTGAAATTGCTTAATTCCTTCACTCTATCATTTCTTTTTTCCTTTATCCATCTTTCTATATGTGTCTTAGTCCATTCGTGAGTGAGAAGGGAACAGAATTTGACCTGTTGCTGCCTTGTTGCTCTTCTGAGCAACCACTTGAAGTGAGATGTCACTTGAAGTGAGATGTCTCTGAGTTTGCAGGCAAGTGAAAACAGCTCATCTCATACTTAAGATTAAGAGAGGAGAGACAAGAAGGTGTATGGTTGAATCTCTGATCTGTCACGTGTCGCACTTTCCTAGTGGTTTGGTAGCTTCTCCAAGAAGGATGTTGTATTCAGGTTGATGATTAGTTCACTCGATGCACAGTCTCTCTGTTGCCCTGCTCCTTGAGCCTCCCATCGCTAGGACAAAAACATCAACAAGACACAGTCTTACACAGCATTTATGTTACTAAACCCCTCTGGAGCCACTGGGAGTGGTCAATGTGGTTCGTCATCATGTGGGATGGGACTGATTGGGCTGGTTTGCCGCAGAGCAACCAGAGGTTGGTGGAAACAGTATGGAGGGCTACCAACTCCCACTGGACTTTGATTTTGTGAGCAACCTGTTTCCCTAGCAACCAACAGCCCCACAGACCTTGAAGGATAGTATGCATGTTTGCTTTAGAAGCTGGCTCTTTTTGGCTGGGACTTGTTTGCATAAATCGGCCAATGATTTTCAGGCTTATGGTTGTATTGATATTGAAGTGCAGTGCAATAAGCAATGCACAATGGCATTCCAGATGGAAAAAACAACTTTGGACAAGTTGCAGTTTCTATTTCATATTTTCCACAGTTTAATTCAGGTGACAATGCACACACCTGTTGCCATTTTGCTGCTCAACTCCCCATTTGTATGTGCACTTCATTGCTCTGTGGAGCCACAGCAGTTTTACTGTGTTTTTTTAGACAACAGTTGTTGACCAGGTTCCATCTCCTATGAATAACACACTCAGGAAACATCTTCTTTGACAAGCGAGCTGTTAGCACATTTTCCCCTGGAGAACCTTGACTTATTTTTACCAGCAGTTTTCTTCATAACAATATCCCACAGCAGGTGGGCATCAGGATGTTAAATCTCAAGGGTTTTCATCAAAAGGCCGACTTTATATTCTGTGCTGTAGAAAATAATGCGCTTCATTTGTAGTGACAAAAGTTGTGTTCTTATTTCAATAAAATCCTAACTATGAACGAATTAGCAAATAGGCTGTCAAAGCCAGTCAGCCCCACTGTTCTCATCTCCTTTCATTGCCAACATCTTTGGGCATGCGTGTCGTTTTTCCACACTCAGAGTACTTGACATTGCAATATTAATTTTAAAATTTCTTACTAACACTATAACTACATTTTTTCCCGCTGCCAGCAGGTGTGATTTTGCATATGTGTCAATGTTGGTACACTCACACCATGTATTCACACTTTTTGTTTGCATATTTCTCATCTATAGTTCTAGCAGATAACAGATTCAATTAAGGTATTGTTTTTCTTCTTCTTCTTCTTCTTCTTATTATTATTTTGTCTGTCTTAAAGTTTAAATTACATATGAACACTATCAATTAATAGAAACCAGTAAACCAGCGTCAGATCACTTAAGCTTGTACCTGCCAATGCTTCACTGAAGCACATTGTGAAGTGTTTACTTAATTCCATTACTGTATGTCTGTTCACTACAACAGCTGTCTATCGTCCTTCAGTCCTCAGACAGACTTGTTGACAGGCTTGTTAATATTATCTTTATATTTCTTTATATTTAATTTAAGACTTAATTTTACATTCACTTTTTGATAGAGCTTATATATCAAGCGGAAGTTTGTTTTTCTTTTGTATTTTGGTGATTGATGAATGATTTAATGACTGATTTTGGTGTGATATCTGCTTTTATTTCATATCTAAATGTGCTTCGTGTGTACTCAATAGTTGAGTCTGAGGTGCTGTAATTGTAAGCTAATTCTCAAACATGAGCACAAATAATCAATGTTCTTGCTCAGTCTTTATTAGATGAGCGATGTCATCCAAATCCAAAAAAGCTTTTGAAAGCTTTTGAAGCTTTTGTGTACCTGACCTGTGATAAAATGGACGCTGCTGAATTCTTCTGCCAAACCATTTTATACTAATTGTTTAATTCTTCCTTGCAGACTGTGTGTTAGCAAGTAGTATATAGCAAGTAGGTGCACTAGGATGTATTTATTGATGTCTGCACTGCAAATGTTTTGCCTAATTACTCGTTTTAATGTATATGTTATATTTGGTTTGTTCTAACTTAGCTTTTCAACTCTCAGTTTTGTTCTGGAGAAGGGATTTGTGTGCGGATTTGTGGAATGGACTTAAAAGTCAGTAGAAATTATTGTAATAATAATAGTATTTTCTTATCAGTGACACACAGGAAAAGGCAAATGACACGGAATTAATTTTTCTTTCTTAATGTCCACTATGGCAGGGTATGCTTTGAAATTTATTGGTACTAGTGTCAATACAATAAGCCTGAATTTGGTAACAATACCAAATTGATTTTTAATAGCTTACTTGGAGGACTATAAATGTTATTCTACTTCTTGAATCTTAAATAACAGGAACAACCATGCAAGAACTTTGCCCAAATACAGTGTAGTCTAGAACTGGTAATGTTATGGTTACTGTCACAACCAGCACCTTCAGTTAAGTTATTTCTGTTCATTTCTTGTGTCATTTCCTGTTTTATTTTGAAAGACTCACCTCTCGTCTCATTCCAGATCACCCACTTCCTGCCCTCTTGTGTTTCCCACCTGTTTGATTACCTGCTCCTTCACCTGTGTCTCATTATCTCCCCTCCCTTCGAGTATATAGTCCATGTGTGTATTCCCCTCAGCACCAGTTTGTCTTGTTCCTCTAGGTCAAGAGTTCGAGCGTCTCTGTGAGTTTTCGGTCTAGGGATTTGACCCTACCTGTTTTTGGCATCTCATTGCCTTTGCCTACTTTTGATTTCCTGGTGTTTCGATCACAGCCTGCCTGACTGTGTATTTTGAATTTAATAAATATTGCTGTTTTTGGAACCCAACTGAGTCACGCATCTGAGTCCTTTGTCCCAGAGCCATGATAGTTACATTAATGCTTGGTTCGAGAAGAGTATGAGCAAGAATTCAGTGCCAGCTTTTGGTACTTGACAGTTTTCTGATATTTTGCTTGATACCAAAAAAAAAAAAAAAAAAAATCACTGACCTGTGGTCCAGGTGTTTTCCTCTCTTGAGATAGTTTGATACTAGCGAGCACTGATCCTCTGAGGTTTGTGTCTCTAGCGTTCTTTCAGAGTGAAGGGACACCCAAGGATCAGCCACTGCTATTGATCTGCCAGCCAGCCAGTTTGTTGTCAAAAGCACTTTGCTTGTTCATTATGAGTTTCCCTGGCGAAGAAAAACATGAAGAGGCTTTTATTTCATTTGGATGCCCTTGTGAAGTAAACGGGAAGGTGGAGAGAAGGAGCGAGTCAGACAGAAAGAGAGAGCAGATTGCCAGTGAGTGGGAGGCAGCATAAGTTGGTTTGAGGAAAATTTAACAACAGAGGACAAGAGAGTGAGGCCGTTTCTCCTCTGTGCTTATTTGACCTACCATTAACCTGAGTGTACTTGAAGCCTGGCAGAGACAGCAGCATTGCTATTTGGTGTGTTCTTCTGCAGGGTCAGCTAAGATTGCCTGCTGTGCAAGTTGGCATAATTTAATTGAAAAGATTGAAATTTAATGTGACAAAGCCCTGACTCATTCATCAATATGGACTGTACTTGTTCTAGGTTAGGACAGCAGTCTGACAGGTACAGAGAGGTGAAGTAGGAGACATATTTTCATACAGCATTCACAGGACCCCTTGGCAGTTTGCCTGCTGTTCACCTTAGTTTGTGTTAACTGGCATCATGGTTTCCCAAATCCCCCAAGTCTCATCTGAGACCTGTGAGGCAGGAGGAATTTTTTATGTATTGAGCAGAAAAAAAATCTCAGATCCCTAATTGCAATAATCCTTTCAGACATTATTGTTCAGACAAGTGATACCTAGAAGTGCCCCATATCTATGTCTTAAAGCCTGACTGAATCTGACTGGTACTGCCAAATAAGACCTGAGCCCAACCCAGAACACTAAGCTATACTTTGGTTTATGGTATTCATTACTGACCATTAATTTGCTAGGCTAAAATAATACACTGACTAAGCTATTTGTCTCTTTCAATCTTTGTGCACATTTTTCCAAAGTATGATGTGTTGGAAGCAGGTGGTTGACATGGTGTCTCAGAGAAAATAAAAAACTCAATTGATTTTAACAATCTGAGCCTGAAGCTTTACCTAGCTGTATATGCTGAAAACGTATATGCCTTCATTCTTCACTGTATGGTCAAATGTATTATTGTGCAGAGAGATATTCAGATGGACAGCATAAGCAATAGTAGGGAGGTGTCCATTCATAGGGCTGATGTAAGACCATTTCCTGGAATTACTATACTGTAGATTCGACTATTCTGTGGGTGATATCATTGTGACTTGCAAGTATCTATATGACTTCATGTTCTGGAAATCCGCATCTTTAACTGCGAGACATTTGTTATTCATTAGCTGAATTTGTTCATCACAGGAGGGGTGGGTGTTCTCATGCATTAGACTGATGTATGTAGATCTACACTAACCTCTGTGTGTGGGATTTTTTTTCCAGAGCATCCAGTGAATGCAGACCAGCAAGAGCGTACTTTGCTGAAAGGCATATTCAGTGTCAGGAAGGGCAAGACACAGCTGCACAAGTGGGCAGAGCGGCAGGTCATTCTCTGTGGCACCTGTCTGATAGTGGCCTCCGTGAAAGACAGCCTAACTGGGAAGATGCACATCTTACCCCTGGTGGGGGGAAAGGTGAGAGTTCAGAGTTTGATGGTCAGACAAACTCAAACAATGTTACCCTTCACTTTCTCCTGGGCAGAGCCTATGTTCCAGACTGAGTATAGATACTCTACAACAACACAGCTGTGTTGAACAGCTGGATGGGGTTAAAAAGATGATGCACAACTCCACATGCAGAATTGTGTAATGCATCTCAGTCCTTTAGGCTGTTCAGGTAACGGAGTATAAACAGTTTGTTTTTCCAACTCAGAAAATACAGCTGCTGTTTATTAAAGTTTGCTTTGAACCACCAATGGGTAACTAATTATGGGTAACTAAGTTTGTTGTGGCCCCCCTTAGTTCCTGTTGCTTTGTATTTACATTTTGTAAATCCATTGCTTTGTACATCCATCTTGAGTTAGACAAAGTTATAATATTGGTATAATTTTGTAAAAAAACAAAGGACTTTTTTAAAACAAGTATAGGCAACAGTTATTTCACTGCTCTCCAACTACTATTTTATCACACAGCTGAGGTGAACTGTTGCGTATATGGTCTTTAAGGGGTAGCTATCTCATCTAAGATGAAATTGTATCCCACCACAGTAACGATGATTCATGATAATCATCATTTTCCCTTTGTGTTGTCTTTCCCAGTGCTCTTCCTCGTCACATGTGTATTGTCTTTGTAATTAGGTGGAGGAGGTGAAGCGGAGGCAACACTGTCTGATGTTCAGCTCAGCCGGATCACAGGCCCAGACCTACTTTGTCAACTTTGACACACTTGCAGACTACCAGCGATGGCATCGGCAGGCATCAAAAGTAAGCAAGAGACAAAGAGTGTGTGTCACTCTGTGTGCAGTATGTGCCTTTCATATTTTTTCTCTCAGCAGCTGTTTGTTTGTTTCCAGTTAGTCCCTCAGGCCTTGTTCTCAAATCAGAGATTAGATGTTAGCACCACAGTTGCCTTTTGACTTTTGAGTTGTCCAATCAGAAACCTTTTAGAGTGTTTCTGATTGGCTCCACAGGGGTAGACTCTGGCAGAGTATTGGCACTGATTGAGTAGTGTGCCTCTATTCACATAGTTTATCTTTTTTACTTCTCCTACAGTACACAACAGAAGTTTTTACAATGGCCCTCAGCAGTAGAGCTTTTGTTATATAAGTCGCTGTATATTAGAGGATGCTAAATGACCCAACACATTTTTGTATTTGTGTTATGTACTGCGTATCCATCAAAGGATCTTGCCAGATTTTCACAGCTGCTCTTCAAAAAATTCATTGTTTCTGTTCTGCTCAGCTTGCTTTGTCTCTAATATCCTAATTAATGGCTATTGTACTGCAGCTCTTTCCTGGAGCTGAACAGCCACTGTGAGAGCCTCCACCGAGGCAGAGCCAGCATACAATTAGCCATGGAGGGAGAAAGCCAATAGAAAAAAAGAAAATCCAATTAGTTGCAGATTCATGCTAAGTCCAGGATCTCTCTCTACCATGGTGGTATGGATTACTGGGTTAGAGTTGCCTGTTAGCGCACTGTGTTTAGGCTGAGACTTAGATGAGAGGTTTCTATGGAGACTGGGGATGATGACTGATGAAGGTTTTTTTGTGGATTTCGGCCAATCTTTATGCTAGATTGCATAAATTGTAAGAGAGAGAGAGAGTGAGAGTGTGCGTATTTGTGTGTGAGAGTGAAAATCAGCAAGTGCATTGGTGCTTACAAAGTGAGCATGGAGGGCAAGACTGAATACTGTGTAGTGTAGAGATACGTTATAGAGCAGAATATCAGAATTTGTATTCACAGAAAGTCAGAATGTGTGAAATATATTCACACAGATTAGTTGCATTTTTAAACTAATTATGTTACATGAATTTTTATGGCTAGTTAGCAATTGGTCCAGTTTATTAGAAATGAGAGGGAGAGGAAATATACACTTTAATATATTAGCACAGAAATTTCTTTTTTTTCAGAAACTAGGGAAATGTGGCACATGGTTCCTCTGTAAATAAGTCATTTATCCATCCATCCATTATCTATACCGCTTGTCCGTCAGGGTCGCAGGGGGGCTGGAGCCAATCCCAGCTGACATTGTGCGAGGGCAGGGTACACCATGGACGGATCGCCAGCCTATTACAGGGCCAACACATAGAGACATACAGAGACAAAAAACCATTAACGAACACACTCACGGGCAATTCAGAGTCACCAATTAACCTAAACTTACATGTCTTTTTTGGACTGTGGGAGGAAGCTGGAGAATCTGGCGGGAACCTATATAGGCTCAGGGAGACAGAGGCATGCAAACAGAAAGCCACACAGACCCAGAAGCTTCATGCTGTAAGGCGACAGTGCTAACCACTTCACCACTGTGCTGCCATAAGTCATTTATGGTCTTATGTAATCATGCATTGCAAACAGCTATTAAGGGAAATTAGTTACATTCTAATTTAGCGATATTTGTCCTCTTTTTTGACACTGCATAAATTTGATGGAGATACATAATACAAGAACATGGATGGTGTCAAGAATCTCCCTTATTGGTTGTCAATGTATGAATCAAAATGCTGCAGTACTGCAGTACAGACACATGTTATCTAGGAAGAGAGATCACATCTCTCTGGAGTTAGCTTCTCTGCATTGGGTCCCAATAAAATCCAGAACAATATTTAAAATTCTCCTCCTCACCGACCAAGCCATTAATGGTCAGGCACCATCGTATCTTAAAGAGCTCATAGTTCCCTATTATCCCAGCAGCACACTCTGCTCCCTAAATGCACTCCTACCTGTGGTTCTTATAGTTTCTCAGAGTAGATTGGGATGTAGCACCTTTAGCTCTCCTGAACCCCAGTCTGGGGTTTGGGAGGCAGACGCTCTCTCTCTTCATTTAAGATGAGGCTTAAAACTATATGCCCAGATACCAGATCAGCAGGCAACAAGATCACACACATAAGTTTAGCTGTTTAAAGAAGTGCTCGTCATGCAAGTTTGTTAACCACACAAAATAAGGCTGTCCTGGTTCCTCAGCTCTACAGGAAAAAATCCAATTCCACCCATGAATCACTGAATCGTTGTGTATTTGTTGACCACAGTAATGGGTAAAAATCACTGAACCTCCATTAATGCCATGAGGTTTATTCTCTTCCAGCACAGCTGTTTTTTCGATGGACCTTCACTGGGTTCAGTCTCTTTGTCCTCTTCCTCTATCACATTGCTTCAAAATGTTTCACATTCACAAGGTTTAATTACTATGCTAATCATCTAAAACAGCAAATCTGCCCTATTTTCTTTCTACCCTTTAATTCTATGTCAATCTGTGTCCATAACCCACTCCCATATCACTTAATTACTCTTTTTTACAAAGGAGTTGTTTTTTAAAGTGGCTGGCAGATGAGTTGTTTTGTGGAAGATGAACTGTTTTGTCTTTGACATCTCTAAAAGTAGTGACACGATGTCACGCTCTGCTGAGCAGCCGTCCCATTTTCTGGGTTGCTGCACAGTGTGCAGCCCTGTAGTTAATGTGGGAGACTGTCCTCGGACAGTCATTTCTGAAATGATGGTGGGAGAGCAGACTGATATTTGAACTATGCTAAACAAGCACAAAATAATACATATAGATGCAACCACACTACTTGACACTCGTGCAGGTTAGTTTTGATCCTCATTCTGCATCCAACAGTCACTTTTTGGGCACTTACTACTATATCTTAGCCTAGCACAATAATATAGTAAATAATAATTATTCAAAAAAAAAAAAAACTCAACAGCACAATAGACTTGTTTCAAGAAAGAATTTTTATTTTTATTAAGGTAGAATATATTGTAGGGGTGTTCTTTTCGAGTGCTTTAATTTAAGATAGGTGTAACTGATAAACTGGCAACTGGGTGTAAGTATGTCTGACTGTTGCTGGCTCATATTGGAGTTAGTCTGTTGCCCATGTAATTCCCAACCAGTGTGTTTTCCTTGGAAGGTAAACTTTATTGTTCTAAAACTGTGGCACTATCTGTCTGAAAAAAAAAAGGCAAGGCATTTGGATTTTTGCATAATGTGAGACCAATCGAGTTGCTTCCACTGTCCATTGTTGAAACTTGCGTGAAAACTGGATGTTATTTGGCCTGATAGGAAAGTCATTAAAATAAAGTTTAGATATTGTTAATTATTACCACGAGTGAATATATTACAAGTCAAACCAATTTACTTTAAGGAGAAAAGGCAGATGTGTATATTGAAAACGTAGTAAATGGTTAGTTGTTGAATAAAGCTGCATCATAGCTAAAGCTAGCTGAGTGGCATAGCTCCCAATCCTGTTGTGCCATTTCTGAAAAAAACATTACTTCAAAAAAATCATTAAAGTTCCATCATTTCATGATTATTCATTGCGATCATGATTATTGTTTTTTGAGGTGTCAATTTCTGTGGTGTTTGTATGTATGCATAGGTGGTGTCTCAGACAGTCAGCATGGTGGATCTGTCTTGCTACAGTCTGGAAGCAGTGCCTGAATATCTGTTCTATAGCCAGGACATCACCCACCTCAACCTGCGACACAACTTCATGAGCCTGCAGGGCCCTGGAGGCCTGCTTAACCTCCCCAGGTAATCACATCCTTAACCTGCAGAGTTTCACACTTGTTAATAAAGGACTGGAGCAAATGAGTTTGTCCTTCAGTTCGAGACAGGGTTGTGTCGTTATGGTGGAAAATGTTTTACTGTGATGTTTTTTAAGACAGCAGAAAATTCTTGACAAATTTTCATTAAGGTGCTGTTCTGTAGCTGAGTCTGTGCTGTCATCAATCATGATATTACACTTAAGGTTATTATTGGATTTGTTGTTTTTCTTGCATTAATAAAAAAAAATAATCATAATATCATAAGCTCTGAAATGCTGCAGTAAACCTGCAGTATGTTCTTCACCACAAGTCTCCCATAATTATAAACACCAACTTTCCAGCTCTTCAGCTGTTTCAGTGTTAGACTGTGACATGGTTTTTGTGATGCTCTTTATGTAACCATCACATCTCTTGCTCATCACACAGCTTATGATCCCCTCTGATTTATGCCAGATGCATGGATACAGAATTTAGCTTCATGTCCAGTTCTGCACTGGAAACTAAGCTTATTCAAACAAGCTGGATTTATCAGTAGATGCAGCGCTATTTAATGTTAATCATCACCAAGCCCTCAAGTTCGTGTTGTATGCCTCCAGCATCAGTGGTTGGCTGGGTGTGTGTGTACTATGGTATTACTGAATATATTACATTATGTAAGGGCCTGTTGTGCTACTTGCGAAGAAGAAAATTTACACTTTAGTGTTTGTACCCCTCTGTTTTTGGTGCTCTCTCCTTTTTGTCATTATATTTAGTAAGAGGAAGCATGGATTAAAACAAATGGTCTGCACTGCGATGTGTGTTGTGTTTCATCGTAAGCACCTCCATTGCTCATAGCACCTGGGGCAACAAGAGGAACATAGAGTTAATATGGAAGATCTGACTGTGCAGCCACACGGCACCACCTCACTCACCACAGCCCAGTCTCTTGGACATGTTTTTCAAATGTGTACACACGCACGGCAGAAATAGGCAGCTAAGACTTTAGGAGGTGACACATTTTATGAACAAACAAGCGCACATCAGTAGAGTATTTCATATTCTTCATCAAATGTAGTGAAACATTCTGCGACTGGCTAATCTAAACCAAGTTAGCTGGTAAGACGTAGAGACCAATTGAATACTTTTACAATGTGAACACTCCTTTCTTACCTGCTGCTGGCTGTTTCTTTCATCTGCTTTTTAAACTGTCTCAGTAACATGGTACAAGCCTGAAGCACAAAGAACAGCACAAAATTCCCACAGTGAACCTGTGAGGAATGAATCTACAGTATCGAATTTTCAGTGTTCAGCCTGAATTTCCACAACTGCTTTTCACCTTCGGATGTTTGTTTACCATGTGTCTTCTTTTCTATTCTTGCTTTCTTTTCATTCACTATTCATTGTCCACTGTGTCTCCTGAGACTCAGCAAATATCTCAGCAGATGAGACAAGCTAAACTGTTGGTGCTCATCTGCCTCACTGAATATTCTACAGAGAAATGTGAATATATATATATTAATATAAATATATAATGTATGTACCTTTTCACACACAGAGACATCATAAACCAGGTGTTGTCAGATATTGGAAGACCCATCCAGTAACATCAGACTGTTATAACACAGATATTATAATGTTGCTTTTAGTAAATGAGATGAGAAAAATTAGGATAAACAAAACAAGATAAGTTTAGCTGTTGTTTGTTTTGAAGACTTTTTTGCTGTTACCCTCTAAGCGCTGAAAATCCATCAAGCTGTTTTCTCTTTGTTTAGGTTTTCCCAGCTGAGGAGCCTGAACTTATCTCACAACCGTCTGGGAGTTTTCCCTGAATGTGTGTGTGAGATCCTCACCCTGACTGAGCTCAACCTCTCCTGTAATAATCTCCACACTGTCCCTGTGCAAATAGGCAACCTTCAAAGGTGACACAGTGACACGCATGAGCATACTATGAATTCACGGCATACACATATCACACAGTACCTTAATATGTAAGTCAGGATTGTCTGGACAATGTAGATCATAAAAAGTGCACAAAAGAATTCATTCATTCAAGTCATGAATCTTAAAGACAACCACAGTTCACAGTACAGTGAAACCCTGCACAAATTGCAATCTGTGCTACCTTCAAAGGAGACAGAGACACTTGTGAGTTTAATAATATAACAGGCAGCAATGTGAGGGCCAAGCAGCTGAGCAGACCAGAGCTGCCATGGAAACACAATGTCATTATGTCAAGAGCATGGATGTAAACACTCGAGTTTCATGTCAGATCATTTAAGATGTGGCTGAGATATAACTTGATTTCTTGTTTGAAACAATTACTGTCAATTTTGGCTGTTAAAGCTTTAACAAATTAGAAGTCCATGTCATAACTTGTGAGTCTTGAAGAGCTGAAGATCATTACCAACTTTGATAACCAACTTGAGCTTCCTCAAACTCCTTCAGTGTAGTTTTCATACATATTATGAAATACATACATGTTACTGAGATATGACCCCACTTCCTGTTTGGTTTCTTTGCTGTAATTTGTGATTGGCTGTGATATACGAATGCTTGCAATTAAATTAAATCCAATATAAAAAATCAAAATGTGGGTGCATGAACTCACCTCCAACTTTGACCTGTCATGAAGGCAGACATGAAGCTTGGTAAAAATCATCAAGGGAGTCAAGCAGAAGAAAAGGTAGAAACACAGTGGATGCCTACAGACCTGCTTGGCCCCAACAATCACAAAAATGCTCCATATGTGAATTATTTAGAATTAATTTCTTTTCTAAAGTATCATGTTTTGTATTTAACACTATTTGGCTTTGCTTTTGTAAAATTCGTTTTCTCAAATTATTATTTCATCATACATAATGCAAGTCCTCACAAAATCTGTATTCAGGATTTTTTGGGGCAGAGAAATAATAAAATTGAAATATTTTGTTATGCAATAAGTCAAGAGGCTAAATCACTCTAGCTTTCATCTTGTGTTTCTACTTAATGCAGGCTGTTGCTCAGTAGACAATAGCCATAACTACATGTGGACAGAAGCAGATTTTCTTACCACTCTTTGAAGTAAAAGAAATAAACCTTTCATCTTGTAGCTTGCAGACGCTGTCTTTGGATGGAAACCACCTCAGCTCGCTGCCTGAAGAGCTGGGTGGCCTGTCCCAACTCAACAGCTTGGGGTTTTCCTTCAACAACTTCTCTCACATCCCTGCTGTGCTGGAGAGACTGAGTGCAGTGGACAAATTGGCCATGGCTGGGAACAGAGTGGAGAGTCTGGAGTTGTCCACTCTGGCCAAAATGAGCCACCTGAAAAATATTGACCTCCGGTAAGAGGCCAGCCACAGAGCAAACAGCTCTCAGCCTCTACATGGTGTCTTTCCTTTCTATTCTCTTCTTTCTCCTCTCTCAATATCAAAATATTGGTAATTTTGTGGATAATGTTGGTTCAGTATTTGTTCTGCAATCCTCTGTTTACCAAATGACTGACTACAGGTGGAGAATATCCCTACTCTTCCACCTTTCTATCAAGTTCCTCTTTTTTTTTGTCTTTTTCCACGTGACAGAAAGATACATGTCCTGACACAAAGACTAATCTGAACCGCAGCTATTCTCCCATTTCCCCACCACTTTTTGTTTTAAATTTATTTATAGATGCCAGGTTTGCTGAGCACAAATTTTTTCTTTTTTCTTTTTTTGCATTGCCCTCGTTTAGACCTACACTCACACCTGGGAGCTGCCCAGAACTACAGTCATACATAGTTGTTATCTTTTTTGCAGCTCCACAGGAACAGCTGGGGCTGTAAATGTCTTGCTCAAGGGGACCTCTTTGTAATGAGGGAGGGAAAATGTCTACTCATTGATTTTCCTACCAGTTTGAGTATCAAACCAGCAACCACTGCTCCACCCACAGCCAACTAATAATTCAACCTTCGGATTGAAGTTGTGGTTTGGCAGTGACTACATTTATGAGGGCAAGGTGCATCTGTGGTGGATTAGTGGGTTTGCAGCTCTCATAAAAGAAAAGTTGTTGTTTATTAACAGGATAGATGAGATCAGGGGGAGCCTGGATTTGAGCACGTCTCTCCTGACAGTCATGAATTTCTCTCTCTCATGAATTTTCTCTACTTTATAATTGCCAAATATGAAAAGATCTAACAACAACAAAAAAAAACAAACAAGCTGCACCCAGGCATTAGAGTGACCCCTGTCTGTCATCTAACATAGTCAGTATTTTGTTTGCTACTGATAAGTTACACTGATGTGTGGCTTTGATGTGTAACTTGTGTTAAACATGCTATTGTTTAATTTCTGCATTTTCAAATTTGCACTAATTGGCCATAAGATGAGTGCTACAAGTTTGTTGATTTTTTTAGTCTAAAGGTTTGCACCTCTGCTTCAGTGGAAATGACCAGTAATATTTAATCAGCTGTCCTGTCTGTTAAATGTAGGCTGAATGGGCTGCGCTGGGTGAAAAGTGAGAGTCTTGAGGCAGTGAGCCAAGTGACCCAGCTGGACTTACGGGACAACTGCTTGGACTCGTTAGACCTGAGCTCCATCTACAACCTGGAGACTCTGCACTGCCAGCGCAACCAGCTGGGGACACTCACACTCAGCGGTTTCACACTGCGCATGCTTCATGCCAGCAGCAACTGTGAGTCGCTGAACTAGATGCTATTATTTCCTGACTGTCTGTTTGTCTGTGTGTTCAGGCTCTTTTCCCTCGTGACACATTCATCTTATCAACACACATATGAATGGTCCAGATGTTTAGCTGCTGATTGCTGCTTTTATCTGCCCACAGGCCTCACAACAGTCAACATCTATCCTGTCCCTAACCAACTGACACACATGGATATATCACAGTGAGTTCTGGATAAGAAACAGCCATAGTTTCTTTCATTTTTGAGTTGCAAGGTCTAAAGAAAGTAGTTTCATCATATTTTCATTTAATCTAATTGGACATGTAGCCTAAAAGAAAGTGTAACCAAATTGCATGGTAAATGGGATAATTAATACTCAACAAACAGATATAGTTTTGCAGTATTTGTAGTGTTCAGAAGGCCAACTGTTGTAACCAATAATTTGGGCTTTCACTTTTTTTGTCTGACAACTCAAAACCCCAAAATCTGCAATACATGTTATTAAGTCAAAGGCAATTCAAGATGAGACCCTCAACCTTTGTCTATAATCATAACTGGATTGACTTAGTATTGACCTTTGACCTATACATAGCATTTAACACTACTTCATGTTTGTGTTCATAACTGGATGGCTGGAGGCCATTGTAGGCTTGAGCAGAAATGCTACAGTGTGTCTGGATTATGTATATATTTGCCGTGAGCTATTCTTCTATTTCTGAACCAAATGCCAGGTGTAGTAAAGATCTGAAAAATGTCCTTTTTGTTGCTAACCTACCATGTTAAAATGCAGATAGCATCATTTGCATGCTTAAGTAACCCTTAGGGATATTAGTTAGACATTATACATAGTTTGACTTCCAGTTAACTATGAAATGATTTTCTCATCTATACAATTAAAAGCAAAATGACAATTCTGCTCAGTTTGAGTATTTGTGTGTGTCTTTCTATGTGCGTGACTGTGTGTGTGTGTGTTGAGACAGGAACCTTTTGGAGTACCTGCCAGACTGGGTGTGTGACTGCAGAAAAATTGAGATGCTGGACGTCACACATAACCTCCTGTCTGAGCTTCCTTCCAGGTGATTGGCCTTTTCTGTCACTAATCCCAAACCTTTTCTGCTGAGACTTTATTTTTTATGCTGCATAATATGAATTTATTCAGCCCTGCGTAATAAACAGCTGGCTGTTCCTTTGCAGAATCAGGTGTCTCATTACACATGGTTGTGTTTTTTAACTGCTTGCTCTAATGCCAAACTGCTTTTCATAATGCCCATTGAAAGATTTTGTTATGGTTGTCGAACCATGGGAAGAACAAGGCACAAATAACAGCTGGCATCAGGCTCTTTGTGGAAGCTATGTCTTTTGGTTGCCACAGAAAAAACATTGCCATCCCATAGTGCTTGGCTCATAGTTAACATCATTCATTGCCAGCCTTCAACACTGGCATTTGCATTTGAATGAGACATCAGAAAAGCTTTTGCAAATGAGATAATATTCCTCTATCCACTGTACCCACTCATGACTTCTGTGACGCTTTCAGGAGAGAATAAAAAGCTGCTCTGCTGATCTGTTTGGGCAGCCAAGCTGTAAATGTCATGGATGGATTAGTTAGCATAGTTTGCCATGTCGAACAACTCTCTACCCAGCTCCACAATAGTCAGGTCTGCACAGGGAGAAGTCCTGCTTTGGTTCCTTGGCTTTTTGTTCGTTTGTGTTTTTTTTTTTTTTTTTTTATTCTAATCTTGTTCTCTAATGTCTCTTCTGGCCTCTGACAGACTACTCAACAGCTTGAGTTTGCGAAAGCTGCTGGCGGGGAGCAATCGTTTGCAGAGAGTGCCTGACCTACTTGACCATGTCCCTCTGGAAGCCCTAGACCTCCAGCACAACAACCTTGCTGAGCTCC
This sequence comes from Rachycentron canadum, assembly GCA_038496675.1. NCBI lineage: Eukaryota > Metazoa > Chordata > Actinopteri > Carangiformes > Rachycentridae > Rachycentron > Rachycentron canadum. The sequence goes on from CM076648.1 coordinate 10,343,748, forward strand.
CTGAGAGTCTCTTTTACAAAGCCTTAAAGTGAGTCTCTCAACCCCTTTTCTCTTTGTGCTTCCTTTACTGTTATGTCTTCTACTTAACTATACTCTTAATTGAATCATTTATCAGGTGGCTGCTCTGCTTTGAAACTTTTACTTGCACTGTGTTTATTGTTATGCTGCAGTTGACAGTTATCAAATTGCATCTAATTGTTTTGGGGACAGAGCATAGATCGTATGTAGGGACTGTGGTCAAGATCATTGGAGCGTTCCACATCATAATTGGAGCTTCATTTGCCCTCCTGTTTCCTGTGTGGTAAATCACTAAACACCCATTAGCAGTTCAAAAGCTCTAATGTACTTTACCATCTCTAATGCTGAGGCATAATGGCAGTAACTGCTTTGTGCATGATGGTTTTCCTGATGTTTCTAAGAGCTGTAAGGGAAAGCAGTGATACTCTTGACTGGTGCAAACAGTATAAGTCTGACAACATCATATTCATATTTGTGTAGACAGTGTCAACACTCTTGTCATGTTTATGATCTGCAGAGATATGATTGCCTGACTATTGTAAAACTAGAATAATGGCCTGGTGGTTGTTTGCCACCACTAACCAACCAGGTTGCAGGAAATATGGTCACAATCTCTCCTTCCTGAGTTACAGCATCCAGAATCTTCTACATTTATTAGTGCACTTACATTATATATGTCCTCTGTTCTGTTCACTGGAGGAACTGAGGCCAAGTTCATTAATATTAAATGTCTAATCAAATCAAAATCATTTGCTGCTTGTACCCACTGTTTGTGGATATAATCCCTGAGAATAAGTGACATGTATGAATGACTGTTTACTCTTTTCTAAACACCAGTAGTCTGAACATGTCTTATATACTTTGGCCAGTATTTTGAAGGTGAAGATCACTCAGTACAATAATGCCTCTGTTCATCTTCCATCTACATAAAAATGTGGACTCCAGATTTTTAGCTTTAATTTCTCCAAGTATATGAGGCAGGTATGACTGGATACACTCCTTGCAATGCTTACTATTTATACTAATGAATCCCTTTCTATTATTTGTCTTCACCTGCAGCCTGAAATACTTAAATGTGTCAGCCAATGCACTGGAAAGTATTCCTCCCAGCAGTCAATCAGAGGAGAGTCTCAGCACTCTCCAGGAGCTCTACCTGACGGGGAACAACTTGAATGAGAACTGTGGTGCTCTGCTGGTTGGACACCAGAACCTGCGGGTCCTTCACATCGCCTACAACCAATTACTTTCCTTCCCTGCCAGGTGTGGTATATTGGCTTTCTTTTTTTTATTAACACTTAACTCTTACTTGTTTTTTTGTTTTTTTATGAGACAAAAAAACCAAACAAATAGTAAAACATAAAAAAACTATTCCAGTTCCCAAACACTATTAATCATCTGGATTATGGACATTATTTATTTATTATTTATTTATTTATATTATTATTTTATTATTTATATTGTTTTTTTTTTTTCCTCTATTTTATAGTGTCTTTTATCATTTAACCATTTTATCATCATGTAACTCATATATTTTCTGTTTCTGCCCACTGGAAAGCCTTTCATTTACTTACTGGATGTTTGGACATTTTTTATGCTTATATACTTAAGAAGCTAATTACATATGCTTATATCCTGTAATGGAATAATATTAATATTAATAATGTAAATATTCAACTTTTTCTGCGAACTGGAATTTTCCACTAACATTTTTGTATATCTTTAGTAAGCTGAGTAAGCTGGAGCTGTTGGAGGAGCTAAATCTAGGTGGCAACAAGTTAAAGACTATCCCCTCCACTGTGTCCAGCTGTAAGAGACTGCACACTCTGATAGCACACTCCAACCACATTACTGTCTTCCCAGAGATCCTCAACCTGCCTGAGATCAAGGTTAGACTTGTTCTGATTTTATTTGCCCAACTGTTGTGTTTATGATTATATTCTAGCTATTTTGGCTCATGTGTGTTTTGCACATTTGTAGCTTGTAGATCTAAGCTGTAATGAGCTAACAGAGATCCAGCTGCCTGACTCGCTGCCTGCTACTCTGCAAGAGCTCGACCTGACAGGCAACAGCAGCCTGATACTGGAACACAAAACCCTCAACCTCTTTAGGTGAGTCACAAAACCCAGAGCCATTGAAAAAGGTAATGCATTGAAATCTGTGAAATATTGAGCAACAAACATCTTGGCTTTAGAGTCTATAGTTGTCTGGACACATACTGGAGGGATATGGCAACACACTTAAGTGTGTATGTATATGGTACATGTAAATTGACCTGTTTCTACAATGCCTTTGACTATATTTTTCTCCTTTTTAGTCACATCACCACCCTAAAATTAGACCAGAAATCCACCATGACAGCAGGGGACTCATTGAGTGGCTCTGCTCCATGGAACCATGGTTACTCTGAAATGAGCGGCCAAAGGAACAAGTGAGCACTGCTTTGGGTTTCTTTTCCTTGTTTGTTTCTGAGCACAAAGATTTTAGTATCTATCCACACTGTCATATGGAAGTCAATGAAATAACTATACACGCTCAGTGTGTGAACAAATATGCTTTAGCAAAGTAAACCACATGATTATATATTCAGTGTCTTTCCACAGCCAAACTTTTTAGTCTATATGCAGTATGTAAGTTGACCATTTCTCTCTGTCATTGCTGCTTGGTGCATTGGAGCTTACTGTGCATCCAAACAGGATGTTGCTGTACAAGCACAGAGCAGGTGTCTACCACTAAGTCAATATCTGAATCACTGGTAGGCGCCTAATACTGAAGTTAGTGAATCTTTTTTAAGAGTAGCTGTGCAGTAGAGCCTCATATTATATTGGATTTAATACTTGTAACAATATTAAGTGCAGCACTGTTGAAACCTGGCTGCTCCGTCGGGGGCCCAGACAGCAGTGTCTTTTATTACTACCTGGCCTGGAGCGGCAATGTTGCATGTTGAAGTATGTATGAGGTTTATTTCTATATGTGAGTCACTGAGTCATCATTTTATTAATGTGGATGTATTCTTGGGGACAGGTTGTGTGTGTCTATACTGACTGTAGACCAGTTTGGAGACAGTGGAGAAGCATGTTATGGTATCTTTGATGGAGACCGTAATGAGGAAGTGCCTCGGCTGCTGCAGTGCACAATGGGAGACGTGCTCTGTGAGGAACTGCAGCACTCCAGTATCGACAATGTTTATATGTGCAACACATTCCTCACCTCACACAGGTAAGAGTTTTTAAATGTCAGCCTTTCTTAAAACCTTGTTTTTGTACTGGCAAATACACTGTAGTTACTGCAGTTTTTAGGCTACAGCCAGTGCCCCAAAGAGTTTGTCAGCAGCTTTGTTTACTTTTGAATGGTACAGGAAACTAGGTATGGCTGGCCAGAAACTGGGTGCATCTGCTTTGCTGTGTTATATCCACCATGAGCCTTCAGATCCTGGAGGTTACCTCAGCCTTACTGTGGCCAACGTGGGCACCTGCCAGGCAGTGCTGTGCCGGGATGGCCGACCTGTACCTGTCTCTAAGGTTTACAGCTTGGAGAACTGCACTGATGAGATGGAGAGAGTTAAACTCAGTAAAGCCATTATTACAGAGGTAATTCACAGCTTGTGTGTATGTTGAATTCTTATTTCTACATTATAGCCATTATATAGAACTTTTTATCTAGTGTCAATCTGCGGCTTCATATTCAGAAGTGGATATATTATGAAACACTAATCTGCAGTTCTAATGGCGCTTCTGTTTTATAGGATAACAAAGTGAGTGGAGTGACATGCTGCTCTCGCCTGCTGGGATGCTCTTACCTGTCTCCCTGGGTGCTTCCAAAGCCCTGGGTGCACACTAAGGCTCTCTGTTCGCAGGATGAGTTCTTGATCCTGGGGAATCGAGCGCTGTTTGAACGGGTCTCCTACCAGGAGGCTGTGTGCACTGTGCAGGCTGTGCGAGATCCACGCGCTGCTGCCAAGAAGCTATGTTCGCTCGCTCAGAGTTATGGTTGCAAAGACAACATTGGGGCTGTGGTGGTGTCCCTGCATATTGGTGAGGACAGCTGTACCTGTGAGCCGCCAGTCTCCACCACTGAACCCCGAAGTCTCCCTCCTGTCCCTGTGCCTGTGTCTCTGACCCCAGGGCCTAATGATTCAGCCACCCTTTCATCTAGCAGTGGCATTGTCTCTGAGTTCAACAGTGAGACATCGGCCTCAGAAGTGGGCAGTGAGGCAGGGTCCACTGCTTCAGATGAGCACCAATCCTCTGGTCTTGCAACCCGCCCAGAGAGACGCTGTAGCCTACACCCTGCTACTACACTTTGTGGCATCATGGTGCCTGGCTCAGCTGGTGCAGGAACGCACCCAGGTCTATTCCAGCGTCAGCCCTCATGTGCTACTTTCTCAAGTAACCAGTCTGACAACGGCTTGGACAGTGATGACGAAGCTCCACTTGAGGGTGTTATCTCCAATGGCAGCAAGTTAGAAGTGGAGGTGGACATTCACTGCTGTGCTTTCCAAATACGATCAGGGGTCCCTGAGAACCCCAAAGACTTGGATCTTGAAAAGCGAGGCTCTGACTATACAAATGGCAAAATGCGCAGACAGAACAGTGTGGTGGTTTCTGCTACAAATGGCTGCCTACTGGCTGTATGTGGGAGAGAGATTGCAGACCTTAAGAAGTCTCCTTCCACATCCAGCCTGTTTGGGAAGAAGCTATCCAATGGCTCTGTGGTAGCCCCAGAGGACAGTCATAATCTTATTGAGGTGGCCCTGGAGGCTCCTAAGAAGAAGTCTGGTTACTTCACTGCCCCAGCACAGCCAGACCCTGAGGACCAGCTAATTGTGCCTCCAAGTCTGGAACAGGAAGTCAGGGAGCAACTCAGAGGCCAGAACCCTCTACTGTCAGGCTCCTCTGCATCATCAATCAGCCCCTCCTTAAAAGACCCTGTGTGGGATAATCCACACCCTCCTGCATTTACCTCCAACCTGGTTCCAGGTCCAGGCCCAACCCCCATTCTACAGCAGGAAGTCTACGATACTGCCCTCTAGACGGGGAGGGGGGCGGGGTCACAGTCGAGCGGCATGTGGCTGCAATATTGTGCTAGTCCAGAGAAGAAGAAGAGATTTTTCTCATACATGTGGGATTTTCCAATTCAAGTTGCCATTAAGATCCTTCGTGAGGACAAGACAAACCTGTGCGACCTTGACCCTAGTTATCATCAGTAATGCTGAAACGTTAATTCAAGGTAAAAAAAAAAAGGGTTTCTGTGCACGGTCTGAGTATCCAACAAAATGGTGGTGACCAAGGTCCAAGTTCATAACATGATGTTGTGAAAAGGATGGCTGGCTATCATCGAGCAAAACGAACCTGACCTGAAATGGGTTACCTCATGTGCTTAAACATGTCAGCAACTTTTCCCTTTACTTGGAAAGTCAAGCTGTCTGGAGGGTCTATATGGGATGACGTTCAGTGAGGTTGGATCTCCTCTCCAGGGGCTTTGTGGTCTCTCAGGTCCTGGAGAGAAGCCCTCTAACTGCAACTTAAAAAAGTGCCTACTGTGGACGATTCAGCCTAGAGCTCCCCTACATCCAGGCTGTGTTTGGGGATGTAAGCTTGTTAGTTAAATTTGGAGGGGAGGGACTGTGTATCCACGAGACCAGCGCTGGCACAGCTTTTGCTCTCCTCCTTCTCCTGTGGCTTACAAAGGAAATCAGACAGAATAAAGGTGTATATGACATATACACCTAGAAGATGTGAAGTCAAAATACATTTGGCCAGAAACATTATGGTTATGTTTGTAACATTCCACACAATATGTATGAATCTTCTATATAGGATAAAATAATTCTACACAGTATAGTACACACTCACAACTAGCAGCCAAATGACGCAGTGTTTGAGCTGCTAATATCAAATTATTGCCGTTTAGTGCAACGTATTTTAAAAAGCTGACAAAAATGACAATATTGAAGTCATTCAACTGTATAAAGCTGATGTTTTAGAAATTCAAAAATCCTTACAACAGTGTAATCTGTGGCAGTGCATGATCAAATGATCTACTTTGAAACCACATAGGAAAATAAAAGGTCAATTTAAATTAAGTCATTTTCATTGTCACTGGATAGCAGACTGGAGACCCTGGACATAATTTCATTTTAGTCATTTGAACAAACCAGTCAAGGCACAAAAGTGAATTATTTCACATTGCTGTCAAGGGACAAAGGGCACGTACAGAATGTGTATGTGCTGCAGGTTATGACAAATCTTTATTTGTACTGTACTCTGTAAGAGCTGATCTGTGTCCACATGGTGTCACAAAGTTTGGAAATGAACCTACGGTTCGAGAAATAAGCGCACAAAGTTGTGGCATATAACTTTCCTTCTCACTCACAATTGCATTTGTCCTTATTCCAAATTGGGCCAATAGTTCTGTAGGATTCATCTCACAGTACAGCAGCACTATAAGGTGGTTTAATGATATGCTGATTCAGAGGATGTGATCTTTTTTTTTCAATCTAGTTACATTGAGTGTGTTCCCAAGTGTTTTCTAATGTCTCTGATAATAGCTGTCAAAAACTACATTATTATTTAAATAATAAGTTCAATATCCTGTCACCCTGGAAAATGTCACTTTGATCATTCCTGAACCACCCCACCTTGTGCCAAAAGAGCAGACAGTTTTGCTGGAGCTGCAGTGGTTATATGAAGGCCAAAGTTGGGTAATTGCTCGTGTCAGTGATTACTACATTAGATGTATATTTTTAGTTAGCACTCCAAGTTAGCAGTGGTGCATTCCTGGCATTCCATAGCATTTGCATAGCTAGACCTTTCTGTGTTTCATTTTAGCCTTAAAGTAACACAGCTCAGTATTTTTGAAAGGAGGAGTCCTTTGTCTTATCCCACTTGTGCTCTGTTTGTGACTGAGGTCTTTAGCTTGGTGGATGTTGTTTAAAACAACCCCTGTATCCTTACTTTGCTCCACGGGAATGAGTGACAAGTTGCTGATGAAGCCTTAATTGATATGTGAGTCTAAATCTTTTGTTGTGATTTGCAAGTTTTGTCTCTTGAAACAAATAAACACTGTTAAAAGCACTTTGTACATAGAAGATAGTCATTTTCAAAGTTATGTATATTTCAGTTTAATATATGAGATATCAATCAACACAGTGTGCAGCCCAACATATCACCTCTTGTCTAAGAATACATAGCCAATAGAAATTATGAAGATGTAAAGTCCCATAATATGAATTAGTTCACAACATTCACTCTTTTTAATATAATGACCATTTATTTTATTAAATATGTTTGTACATCTGAAGTTTTCAGAATGTATTTACTAATGTCAGCACTACAAACAACATAATGTGTGTTTTGAATAACTATCTGCCAACATTACTGTTATTGTCCCAGGGTGGTTGAAAACATTGTACTAACTGATACCTAATCTTTTGGCAAACCTGAAAATGTTTTTTTAAAATAATCACGTCGGGAAAACAATAGTCTAAGATAACAAGTTTACATCAAAGCACTGGTATTGTCCTACTTATTCAAATACTGATTTCAAGTTACGTTTGGGTTTTTACTTTCTACCATATTATAATATAACCATATTTTGTGATAAGGCTAATCATTTATTTCTAGTCACTTTATTGATCAGACGTTACAAGGTCTGAGATGCCAAACACCAGGGACTCTGTGGCTCTGACTGTAGCCTGTAACCCACATATGGCGTCTGGCATCTGGACTGATGAGAGTGAAATGCTGGATGCCACTGCAGGCGTACCTGCCACAGTAGGAGATAGAAAAGCTGTAAGACAAATGATTGTGAATAATATTAGTACACATCTGAAACAAGCTAGAAAACAAAGCTCTTACAAAGCTCAAGTATGGAGGGGAGAAAAGGAGCATAAGGTTTTCTACAAAGTAGTGTTTTGTTTGCAACAGATGTTGGGAATTCCCTCATACAAATATGCAACATGCTAATTGTATTCAAATGTATATATACATGTGTGTGTGTGTGTGTATATATATAATATGTATATATATATATATGTATATATATTATATATACACACACATGCACGTATGCACATGCTTCTTTTTCCATTACCTAAGACTACAACAATGCTTTTTCTCAATGTCTGAAAATGGATATTGACTGATGTATGTATGTGTGGTGTATGTACTTGGAACTGTGTTAAAGTTTCATTGCCCTTTTCTTGCGTGAGTATGTCTTTACCTTTTGCTCATTTGCAAAAAACTGGTCCCAGTTTTGCCAAGTCAGGCTCCGACTGTATTGTAGTGCCACATTTAGAGCTCTGCACCTTGGTCAGTTTTTATACAATTGTAAACTCATTAATTGTGTCTCTCCTGGTTTGCCATATATTCATCTACTGCCCTGCCCTGCCAACATGAAGTGTATTTGAATTATGATCGATTACCAGACTAATCAGTGTGCATGTACATATGCCAACTGTGGGTAGATACAGGGGAAGGAGGCACAGGGCACAGTGCATTGAATTAAAATATTCCCTTTAATTCTTCAGTGCAGGGGCCCTGTAGTATAATGCTCATAACCCCTCCCTGCACCAAAATAGAGGGTATGTGCAGTTGAGTAGGCTACAGTGTCAGTGTTTTTTTAAACCACTGATCATTTATTAACTGTTAGAGATAATTTTCTCTGCACAACTTGTCAAGCTCCCTGCACAACTACAGTATGTTGCAAAATGTCTGCGTGTGTGTAAAATGAAGCTTAACTGCACACGTACAGTAAGTGTATGCATGCTTGTGTGAATAATGGACTGACTGTAATTCTGTGTGAATATGGTGAATGAAACTGATTGAAGATGCTCCAGTTGTTTAACATGTGACCAAAGTAGCTATTGTTTAATCTCACATTTCCTTTCTGTACATTATTTTCTAGAAATGCTTTGAATATTTTTTTCTCAATGCCAAGAAGCTGATGTTTATTTTTGTACTTCATCGTTTCATGCAGATCTATATTTCCCTCTCCACTACAGAGTTTAAAGTAACTGTGATTCTACAGATTACTGACTCTCATTATGGTACTTTATTTGAAGGTACTAATTATAACTGTCTTTAATGTTGAAAGCATGTCCTAAATATTAGTCAACTTAAAAACATAAGAGTGCATACAAAATGTGATTTATTTGTACAAACTGGAGCATATCTAATATTTTTGGGTTTGTATTCTAGCATGCAGATTACTGCTAAAATGTAGTTTTATGTTTAATAATTACAAGATTTATGTTTAGGAAGACTAACAATGAGCACTTTTGCTGTTTGTCAGACAGAACTGTACTCCCCTGAATTTTGAGAGTGGAAGTTAGTTAGTTTATTTGAAATGCTGCTATAATTAGTTTTGAGCAGACACGCTGTTTTTAAATTAACTTTAAGCCAAGTAGCAATAAAACTTTTTACTGTGATTTTTTTTTTTTTTTTTTTTTTTTTTGTCCATTGTCCATTTTGCCCACCATTTTTATTATGATTTCATGCCAATAAATATATTCAAAATGACTACTTTCTGGTCAGTATAAGATATGATGCTGACAACTTATTCTGTCATTAATTTTGAAATCCTGAACTATGATGTAATAGGTTATTTATGCTTTCAGTTAGCCTATATGCACAGAAAACAGTTATCAGGTAATGAATGAATTAGAATTGAGGAAATGAATTATAAAAAACAGATAACATTTGATGATGTGGGAAAATGTAGATTTTAAGATCCATATTGAAGTCATAAGAAAATTCCTTAACACAGTAAATCTGCCATCTGTTGGTGAAGTTTAGAACAACGTCTCTAATAATTGAGGAATTACAAAAAAATAAGGTTAAATGCCAAAAAGACTCTTTTGTGTTTGTGATGGAAGAGCTAGAAATTCAAAATTCAAATGTCTTTTCTGGGCACAACAGCAAAGCAAGGACGCTAGAGACACTAGAGACAATAAGTTTCAGAGTCACCTCAGGCTGTAACGTCCACAGTTTGTATTAAGATTATAACTGCCAGGATGAATGATCAATAGGTTGGGCTGGTGGATCTACGTAATGCACAATGATTTAGCTGTAGGACATATATTAAATGATATAAGAGACCAAGAGCTAAGGAACTGTACCAAGGTAACATCTGGCAAATGGCGATATTACTACACAACCAGCTACTTATGTAGGTATTTTTTAGGTCATCAAATACTTATCCTAGTATTTTTTTTATTTTTTTGCACAAATGTCATAAGAAATGATGAGCGGTTTATTTGAATGTAATTTTAGTATAAACAAAATGTAACAGACACCATACACAGGTATATAAACTGGAAAAGAGAAAATAATAAAATACTATTCTCCAACATCAAATTCCAAAAACTTAATAATAAAAAAAATTAAATGTATAAAAAAAGATAAATCACCATAAAAACTTTCCACATTTTCTTGTCACGGGGATTTCAACTCAATCTCACTTTCACCATGTGTTGAGGAAAAAAAGGCATCTTAAAAATTACTGTCCTCATTTGTTCTTTGCTTCTTTAGCACCTTCACTGACCTGAAAGCTCTGACAGCTATGACTGCACCAAAGATGAAAACAATCACCCCTAGCACCCCAAAGAGCCCTCCTGCAATATCAGCACCGTGGAACTGGCATTCAAAGCCTTTGTGCCCTTTGCTCTTATACATCTGCTCTCTCTCTGTACAGATGGGATTATTGTAGGTTTCCTGCAGTTTAATGAAGTAGAAGGCCAGGGCAGGGATGTAGCCCAGGCCAATCAGGAAGTTCAGCAGAGCCTCCCCAAGCAGCACAGGTGGCCAGCGGTAAGGGACTCTGAAAATCCCCAGGGCAAGCATGGCACACGCATATATCATTATAAGGCCACCGCACACCATGGTGAAGACATATGGAGGCCGCTTGTGCTGATGGAACAGCTGGTCCAGCTCCTTCACTCTGTCTGCATCAGCTCCAGTGAAGGCATTCGCTCCACCAAAGTGATAATGGTAGACTCCGCCGAGGCTGGCCAGGTCACGGTAACCCCCATTGTTGCTATATGGCAGTCCAGCACAGATGATGATAAGCAGATTCACAAACACCTCCATAAGCTGGCACAGACCTGGGACATACAGGATAAACATGAATATGTAGCAACATGATCCAGTGAGACTGGAGCTGAAACAATGAGTCAACTGATGGTGTCACTGAAATAATAATCAGAATTTTTCTGCTAAAAAAGAAGAAGCCAAATATTTACTAGTTGCAGTTTTTCAGCATTTGCTGTTTTTCTTTGTCATAAATGAAAATTCACTGAATCCCTCTGAATTTTGGACCACCAGAAAACAGGATATTTGATATAATTCAAGACCCTGGAAATATCTGACATAACTTATTTTCCTCTACAATTTTGAGTATGTGCTTTGTGAATTTAACAGCTGAAGGAAAAAGCAGTTTTTCCCTACAGATTGTAAAGCAAACAGTACTGATTTCCTTAAATTAACTAAAAACTGCACCATTCTGACTTGCCCATCAATATGCATTTATAATCTAATTTATAATCTCTCTTATAATCTTTTGAAACACTTTTAGTGAGGAAAAAGTGGAAAAAGAGGAAAAAGTAAAAAGCAACCAAGAATTATATGACAATTTATATAGTTAAATATATTGTGGGACCCTTCCAACAAATGGTAGACATTTGCCGACAAGGATGTACTTTCATTTCAAGTAACATTTCCCAGAAGAACCCTAAAATAAATGTACTTGCCTCTAGTGGTTAAGATGTATCTGAGATTATAAAGAGCTTGTCTGTGTTGTTGCTCATAATACTCCCCTTCAGAGTGATACAGTGACGTCTCTCTGGACCTACAGAGACGATACAGTAATTATTGTTTCTCAAAAAAAATATCATGTTACATAAACATACGACTATGTTGCAAATTCCTGATACAGGTGAGTGGTGAGATACAGAGAGTGCAGGGCCTTGTTTATAGAAAGAGCTGGCTCACGCTCTTGAGGGTCCTTCCTGGTCATGGGCTCTGTAAGCAGGTGGCTCCTTGTAAGGGGCAGTTGTCATGTCCCTCTGTCTGTATTGTTTGGCTCTCATGTCACCAGCAGAGCCTCCCTCCTCCATGTCTCTGGGCTTTTGGTTGTGGCCTCTGCTCTCATATGCAAAGTGGTCTCCACTTTGTGAAACATCCCCGTCTCTGCTCTTGTAGTCAGCATACTCATCACTCCTCCGGTGGTGTCTTCCCATCTCAGGCATATTCTTCCTACAAAAGAAGATTACAGGCATGAATCCTATTACAGACTCTAATGAACTAAGTGGATAGTTGGCTTGTGTCTGTTACCGCCACCGTGGACGGTAAAGCAGCATCAACTATTTAATGAAGATAAATGACTGGGTGAGGTAAAGGACCAAGGACAGAGTTTTTCATTCATAAAGTGACTTGAGGGGGAAATATTGGAAAGGATTTAGGGGCCCACATGCAGAAGAGGGGCGTACTATTTATAAACATATATAAGAAAGAAAGAATAAACTCGGCAAATGAAATCCGACTTTTACGTTAAATATACCTTTTTTATTTCAACGCGGAAGTCTAAGGGATATTCTTTTTTTAAAAAAAAAAGAAAAGAAAAGTTAATCCGTGTGTTTCGACGTCTTTGCGTAAAAAGTGAAAGAGTTGCAGGAAATAAAACAAAGACACAACATGCAAATTTCCTACTTTTTGATCCTGTCCGCAGTTTGGTCTCTTTTTTAGTTTGTGTCGAGAACATAACAATCCACCATCCCGACTTCCTGTGTTTGAGATTTCTCCCCTGTTGCTCACCTGTACCACGCCCACTGGTTTGGAGGTAATTTCTAGGGGAAATAATATACATTATATAGATTAAATAACAACAACACCAAGTTTAACAGCTTCTTTTTTCCAAATTCTAGTAGCACAGCTTGTTGAGTTTATTTGTGTGTATGCAATGTTGCACTATTAAAGCACTTTATTTTATATCGCTCAGAATAAAACAAACAAAAAAAGTAATTGGTCAGTTTTTATTTAAATCTTACAAGATTCAGACTTATTTACTAAATTCAATTTAAAAAAAAAAAAAAAACGGAAGGTGTGAAAAAATGTTGATTTCAGTTGTCTCAACTTCCAAAAACAAAAATTTGCGATTCATGCTTCAACCCGGACGTGAACGCACGCGGTCACGTTTAAATCATGAAGCTCGTGGTAAAAATCCTATTTGCTTTTCCGACGAGGCGTAGCTGCATTTCAAAATAAATGTCACTTAAAAGTGTGTCTATTCAATGTCAGTGAGTTTACGTCCATATCCTTGTTTGTCGAAGTCTCTGGTATATTTCACGACCAAAGAAGACTATGTATTTTCCATCTCAAACAAAGAGCTCAATCTCAATAACTGAAGCTGCAAACCATTACATTTTTTTTTATTTACCCACCCATCAGTGAGCATAAATTATCACTGAATATGGCAGATTTTATTCCTCTCCCTTGAGTAACTTCTCTGCAAGGTCAGATTTACAGATTGACCATTGACCACAGGACTTCAGGGGCCCAAAGGACCTAACTTAAGATGATAATATGAACAATTATAACTGTTATGGTCAGTCAGTTGAAAGAGAAAGGTGCTTCTTGAAGGAAGAATGTACTTCTTTTAACTTGATCTTGAGGTCTACCAGGTCCTTAGGGAAAAAAGATCTCCAAAAGCTCTGCAGTGTTTATATTCAAAATTGTTTGTCTATTTATCTATGTCTATCTATAAGTTGACTTAAAACAAGTGGGAAAATATTTTTGCTTCATTGTTTACAGTTGCATCTTCTCAACTGTGAGGATTTATGATTTGAATTGATTTGAGTTGGTTCAGACAAAGCAAGAATCATGAATTGGAAACTTTGGACTCATGGTCCATTGGGTCATTTCAATATTTTCTGATTTAAACAAAACAAAACACTAATAAATAATAATTAAGTATTTTTTACTTTTAATACACATACAAATACATTTATTATATTATATAATAATAATAATGTTGGTACATACTCATATTGAAGTATCATTTCATGGATTAAATACTTGAACAACTACACAGGAAGATGTTATCTTCGACTGGGGACTTTAACTTTGAAATCCGAGCGCGAACCGTCACCGGAAGTGTTTGTGGTTATTCCTTGAGCTCACGCTGCCGCTACAACCGACCGCGCGCTGGCTCGGCTAGCAAGCGAGGGAGATGCTAGACAGAAATGGCGGTGACGGCAAGGCGAGCAGCATGAAGTGCTGATGCATTACATGGACCGAAACTCACGGCTGCCAGGACAAAGTTGGGAAAATGACAATGACGTCGAAGTAGGACACCTCTCGTAACTGTCATTACAAACCTACGACTCCTTCCCGGGAGAGTTTTCATCTTGTCAGCAGAGGAGAGAGATCCTCACCGGGAGCATGGCTTCTCACAGCAACCAGGTAGCTAAGCTAGCTGGCTAACGTTAGCCTGCAAAACAACTCCTGCTTGCACGCCGTGTAACGTTATTTAGACGCCCACGGCAGCCCCGCACTTGTACAACACTCAGACGTGAACTGGCTCCATGGTGTAGTAACGTTTCGGACGGGTGCGTGTTGTTATTTGAAACATCTGGCTTGTCGTGTCATTGAAAGTAAGTACTGAAAAGTGCTTGCTAATGCGCCCCCCCTAAGCCTCATTGAAACACCACCAGCATGGTAGCTAACAGGCCCTAGGTCTCTTCCATTCAAATGAGCCAACGCTACTAGTCGCTGCAGGTTTTAGGACATGAAAGCTACGTTTAGCTAAATGACACGAAAACGTGCTTAATTTAAAGTGGGCGACGCTTTTGCGTGAAATCCCACAAGTGTCATGTGGTGTTTCCCAGAGGAAAGCGACACAGAAAACTGCTGCGTGTATGCATGGCCCACCTGCTCTGTGCAGCGACGGGCCTCGCCTCGGCGCATACACTCATGACTGGAAATACCTGCTAATTAGTTTTGCTTTGGGCTTTTAGGAAGCTTAACGGTTGTTTTGAGGAATGTTTTGCATGTGATGGTTTCCCGTTTCCAAGCAGTAGTGAGATAGGATAAAACAATTTCCTGCTGCCCCCTTTAGCCTTTAGCAAGCTAACAGCTTTACACTGGTGTAAAGCTGGTGTGGTTATACTTTGCAGACAGTCCGCTAGCCTGTTAGCTAAATGGAAATGCGACAGTGTGGGCCTTCGTTCATACAGAAGATGTATTTGATGTGGAAACAATTTGAAATACGATTGAGCTTGTACTCTGCCGGGCAGGTGTGCGGTTACACCACCGGCCACACTTGTGACTTAGATTGGAGATGATTTAGCAAGTTCGCTGTTATTTCTGAGGGAGATAACTGTCATGTGGGAAGGCCCATTTTTAAGTCTAGCTATGCATGCAGAGACATATCAGGTCAGAAGTTTCTAGTGGATGACTGAATTAAAGTTGAAGTTGTGACTATAATCAATGCAATAGCAAAACAAAATTCAAATTAGGGAAACACGCTTTTCTGGGTCCACCAGTTCAAAAAAAAAAAAAATGGCTAACGGCCACCGAGAGGGGAAATCTCATCATATAGTAAATTCTGCATGCTTTCACACTTCCTGACACGAGTATTTCTATTGGTCAACTGTTCAGCAAAGTGAAAGCTCAAAAGAAAAAAGCAATCTCGGCTGCTTTTAAACACAGCAGTCTTCTTTTTCACGTTTTGCATGGTGTCCAAAGGACATGTGTCCTTTCAAGTGAATGATAGCCACTGATGATGATAGTCCTACGATGATGGTGCATTTGTTGCAATACAAATGTTGTCATTTGGAAATGGATAGCATGACTCAGAAAAGTTTGTACATTGCCAAATTTATATATAAAGTATTCACAGACAGAACTCATCATTACCAGTTGCCCAATCGCCTCGGGCAACTGGATTTGGACCAATGTCGGCTATTTCATTTGGTTTGGTTACCCCTGTTGGCAACTGCCTTTCCTGTGTAACAAAAATAACTTAACAGCTAACCTTCTTTGTAAAACACTCTGTAGACAAATGAGTGTTGCTGTCTCATTGATTTACTCTAAGAAATGACCAAATCTGAAGGAAAGTAAAGCTGTTAAACATGTGGGTTATGGAGTATGAACTTAGCAGAACAGGTAATTCTGGAAATGCTTATCAATACTGTTCTGTAGCTGCAACTGCCAATTTCTTTAAAAAGAAAAAGGAAGCTTTAATCTAGTGTTGTTCCAGTACTGTACCTATAATATTGCCTGACATTCACTGATCCGATACCATGTAATTTGGAATTTTTGACATTTTGTTAATGTCGCACTATATCCCACAAATCAATTGTTCTTCACCACTCTAAAACAGTAACCTAGGCACAAAGTTGTGCTGGGCAGCCACTGGCAACCACTGTTTTAAAGCAGCGAAGAACGAGTAATTAGTGATAAATAGTTCAATGTTGGCTGTTAGAAAAATGTCAACAATTTCACAGTACTTTCACTCTGGAAAATCTCACTGGTAAAAAGGAAACTTGTACAGAATGGAAAGCTGTAATTCTGAGCTGATTCACTAGTGTTGCTCATTACAAAAACAGTAATCTTATAAAGCATTTAAAGACACGCCATACAAAAGGTCATGAGTTCATCAATGCTAAGGGAAGAAACAGGACAACCTACACTTGCAAATGCTAGAAACCACATTAGCATGATGGGGTAAATTTCACAAAGGCACTAATCCAATTTGTTTTGTTTTTTTTCAGTTATTTATTCTTAGATTCATTTAGTTTTTAAGTTGCTCTTACAAGACTGTTATTGTACTGATTAAAGATTTAACTACAAATTCAACTAAATTGTGGCTGCAACAAAGTTTTTGTAAAATAATTATTTATTCCTATATTTATTATTTTGTAATGACTTAAATTAGATAATAAGAGTGCTTCTATGGCATTTATTTCTTCATGTTGTACAAAGGGTTTATCCTGAGCCATGTCATACAACAGTAGCACTCACACCCATATAAGGTTAGTAGTATACAGCTGCAGTGGTATCCGAAACACAAGTTAAAGTATCTTAGTCGGTATCAGGAAGGAAAAATGGTTTTGGAACATCTCTATTTTCTCTTTCATAATTGGCCTATATGACAGGAAATGTTAATATTCTCTTTGTGGTTATTTGTTTTGATACATTATCATGCTAATGTACCATTTGAAAGTAGTATGTTAACCTTATATTTTTTTGGCTAGTTAGTAAAGATGAGCTGTGAGAAATGAGAGTGGATCAGGTAAAGGTTTGTTAAATAACAAGCAATTGTAAAATCTTAAAAATATTGAAGTTAAGATTATGGGCTCCAAGACCACTAAAAAGTCTAAAGTGGATGGCGCAAGGGCATTTGGGTATAAAATTCAATAAACTAAAGTGTCATCTCCCATATCCTTTAAAAGCCAGCAATGCTTCCACCTTAGCAGATTGCTATTCAGTGTTTACCCCAGAATTAGATTCTATTTGTGGCGAGTTGATTACATATTGTGACTGACCCTGTGCGCCCTGAGAGGCAGAGAAGGGTTGAGCAAATTAGTCTGCAGCTCTACACAGAAGCGACTGCACTAATCTCAATTTAAGACATTTTGTATATATGATGAAAAGTTATATTGATGTTGACATAAGTGAATAAAATAAATCATCAATTAGCAGGTTTACCAGTTAGTAAGAAGTAACATGCTACTGAGCTTCATTTATGTCCACAAGACATGATGCATGGCAACATCCTGCAACACACAACATGCCACAAAAAATTCTCTGACCTGTTGAGGCCTGTATTGTATTCCACCTGACTTATTCAAACATCTGAAGCGCATTGTCAGCACGCTCTGCTTGTGCATAACAGGCAGAATCTATACGCATTGTGCACCTGCCTATGTGTGATTTGACACTTCGTCTTAAAATAACTAAAATCACTGTTAAATACTGCACCACTGACTTAAATCCAAGGTTTTTGTTTTTAGGTTAATCACTCTTGCTTTCCACTACTTTCCTCACTTGCTTTGTGCTTAGTTTAAGTATGGCTGCTTGCTTATGGCAAAAATCTGTATCATTATGATCAATATTAACATTACGATAATTGTATAAGATTATTCATTGTATTAACTAAAAGTGAACATTGTTAACTTTAAATACAAAACATGAAGAAATTTAAAAAGAAATACAAAAAGTAGTATCTGAATGTATTCAGTTAAATAGCAGTACAAAATAAAAGCAGTACAGCTCAACAGCAGCTCCAAAATCATAGTAGAGTATAGTACCAGATTTATTGCAGCACTGTTGTACTAAACTTTTTGTTTAGGTACTAGATGTTTGTTTAGGTGTTCTTAATAAACTCTTGATAACTGTGCTGTATTATGTTATGTTGCTTTTTATTTCGATTTGTATTAGCTTTGTAAAGTGTACTACCTGAAGCTATTAAGTAATTGTAGATAAGACCTAATCCACACAGATCATCATCAACCCTTAACATCAATTGAGCAATTTGAATGTTTTAGTGTTTTCGTCAAAAATAACAATACTACAGCTCTCAAGAGGGTCTAGTGACGAGGGTCAAGTGAGCGCTCATCACAGCTGTGTGCTTGCTGTCGTGTGAATAAATTATCTACTGCTACTGTACTTTGTACTTGCGGTGAAGAAATGCTACCCTCACGGATCTGCGTGCCTTTTTAAGACTGCTTAAATGTCATACCACTTTTAAATGCGTAACCCCTGAGGTGATTGTTGGGAAACCTCAGCACAATAATGGTTTGATCTCTATTTTCTTGTTTTTATGATTGTTGGAAGCCAAAATATTTATTGAATATAAAATTAGATTTATCACCCAGCTCTAGGTGTAAGATAGGGCCCTATTTCTCTCTTTGATTGTTTATTTTTAACAGATTAGTTAACCTGTAGATGCCAGTATGGATGTTTGGAAGTTTTCTAAGCCAACTTCAGAAAAATCGAGCATCCATACTGAAGTGTCCTTAGTAAGATGTAGACTTATTTAGTTGATGTGTTTACTATATATAGTATTTGTCATCTGTGTATTCCTTCATTTTGTTGCCCTAAAAACATATAAACGAATCGTGCTATGCATTCAGGTGACATTTTTTACTCTGAATGTGGCAAATGTAGTTTATTCTGTTCAACTCGTCAAACTAGTAAAGCAATGTAAACAGGGAGCTTCCTCCCAAAGTACACATACTGATGACTGCCTGATATAGGTCTACTCTCTTGAGACTGGAAACACTGTCCAGTGGGAGTTTCAGTACAAACCACATAGTCTGTGTTCATTGTAATAAGGGATGAGTCACCCAGTGGAAAGGGATAATGGTATGTCTCTTTTGAAATGTAACTGTCATTGCAACATACTCTTATTTTTTTAATGTCTATTTTTAGTTAAACCCAAAACACCGCCAAATAATAAATCTGTGAGTGGGATTGTAATCCTCACTGCTCCTCCTGGGGAAACTACAGTGTAAGTATAAACAAATCGGGCTATCATCCAAATTGCCCAAAAACCTTTTTGCTTAGTCATTCCTAGAGAATATACAATGCAGCAAAAATGCACCAGAAGTGTAGCTACAAATGCAGTGGCATGACTTTACTCCAGTCATATTCCTCCCCCCCCCCCCCAATCTGGTCTCAGAAACAGATCAAAGTTCAATTTCCCAGCACACAATATCAATAAGACTTGGGTCAAAAAGTCAAAATGTTGTTATTCAGATCAGCTTTCAGATTAGCATGTTACCCATAGCATGTGATGCCACCAAGCTGCTTTCTACTAAATCAAAATCTTGCTGTACACAAAATTATGCCTGCAAATAAAAATGTTCTCAATATGAATTAGTCTCCAGATTATTTTGCAAATTGATTGTCCATCATAATTTACTGCTAGACTGTATTAGTTCCTGTTATTATTGTAATTTTTATTAGTTTTAGCTACATATTCAGTGGCAGCTTTTTGTGTGTAGTAATTAATGGAGAATGGCGAGGGGTTGATTAGAGAACAGTAAAAAGGGGTTTAACCAGTGAGTATGATTTGAACATAACAGCCTTGATTGTCCTCTGGATAATTAATATCGGGAGGTTTTGGGAACTAACTGCTACACATCCTTTTAAATTCAAAGTCTAGTAGGCCTCAAAAGCTCAAATAACACTTTTAAATAATTAGAACAATAGAAAACTGATAAGGTTGTTTTGTGGCCTATAATCAAATCAATAAATGGTGTCACATTGTTGACTTCCTGAGCTACTTTGAGTTATTTCACGTGTTATGGTAAACAGAATAAATGACAATAATTCCTTTCTTCCTTTGTCATACACCTCTGTATTTCGTGTTTCGTAATCCTTGTGTCACTGCCACAGGCACGCTCCAGACATTCATTGAAAAGTAGTCTGACCTTATTTGTAGTGGTGCTACTGCACTTTCATGCTCGGCCAAGTTGTCCATTAATAACACTGCATACCAATTTAAAAGAGGTAGCACAGTAGTGCTCATTGTATCCCCTGTTATGGTTAGTTTACTGAATG
Organism: Rachycentron canadum; assembly: GCA_038496675.1. Lineage (NCBI taxonomy): Eukaryota > Metazoa > Chordata > Actinopteri > Carangiformes > Rachycentridae > Rachycentron > Rachycentron canadum. The sequence goes on from CM076648.1 coordinate 10,364,330, forward strand.
TCTAAGCAGTTAGTTTTTTTTTTTTTTTAGATATGTGACTTATTTTTCAAAGCTGTCTGTTCAGTTCTTTGCTTTGTGCATTGGATATTCACAACAATGGAAGACTGCTGAACTGGGCTAAATGTCTGGACTTAGGTTTTTACATTTTGATACATGTTAATGTGGCCTTTCTGTGACATAGAGCAAGATTTAGGGCTTTCAGTGGTATTTTGGACAAAGCTCCTGGTAGGGAGTTTTGCCTATTTTCCAAAGCTCACATTAATAGTTATCATAGTAGAAAAAGAGGACATATAATGATATAAATTTATGTATCATAATATCAAGCTGTTCTGCATGTTTGTAGTTCAAACTTGTGAGACTTAGTATCACTGAAATTGAAGTAAATTGTAGTGCAGCATGTTATTATACATATCATACTAACACTATCCAGCCCTACTATCTGTTTGGTTAGACCCTTCCATATCCCTGATGTGTATGTGTGCACATGCGTGTGTGTGGGTTTGCCACTAAACTGTGTTGAAATCATACAGATGGCTAATTTGTTGTAATCCTCAGTCCAAACGAACAGCAAGGGAGGCTTAGTGTGGTACGTGTGGCACGGCCGCAGAAAGAAGCAAAGGGACATTCTTTCTGTTGTGGTTGTATTAGCCATCCTGAGGCCATTGGATTATGGCTGGCTGTTTGTCGCTTGTAGTGCCATTTCAGCAATGTGGGCCCTCGTGTGGGGCCTCGTTTGCAAAGAGTTACATATGCTTGAGCTGCATTTTCTTTTCTCTGTGCCTCCCCTTTCACGTTCCACTGTATATTGCACTGAGAGGATTAACAACGTGGCTAGTGAGTTCATGTCACCTTTTCTCAGTGGCTTTGTGTTTTCTGTGCTCATGTGGACACTTGGTGCAATGCAGTGTTTCAGCTAACAAGATGTGAATAGAGAATTAGTAACTATCATTGATTTTTCAATAGTAAAAACATTGAACTAAATAAATGAGGGATAATGGGACAGCAGGGTAGAGCATTATCACATCCTGCTATCTAGTGATTTACCTGATGAAAATCTGTCTAGAAAACATCCATCTTCCTCCCTACCCTGCTAGTAATTACAATGCCAATACCTGTTTATCTTATTGGTTTTCCAATAGTTAAGGTTGTCTACACAAACAACTGAGTGCTAATGGACTTATCTTGGGTGCAGTGGCAGATGTTTTTGGCTAACCTGATGGACATGAGCATTTAAGTCTAAAAATCTGATTTGTTTCATTGGTGTGTGTGTGTGTGTGTGTGTGTGGGGGGGGGGGGGGGGTATGGGCCTTTAAGCTAATTAGTTTGTTGTTACAGGTAAATTTAGGTCACTTCTCTTTACTCATCCTATGAATTATTGTTTAGTGTTGTAATTACTATTTTAATTGCACATTAATCTGTTTATTTTCTTGATTAAATGATATTTGTCGACGAAGTGTAAGAAGATGCCAATGTCCCACAACAGTAGTTGCCATTTCATTTTGTCTCCATTGGCTAATTGGTTACTCAACTAATTGTTTCATATCTAATTATGTTACACAGGTGAGTGTTTTTCAAGTTCCTGTTTGACTATCAGCACCAGTAACGCGACACTCTTTCACCACACATGAATCATTTGTAATTTTATAGCTGCATTTTCATAGTTTGAGTCTATAAATAATCGGATAACAGGGTTGAATCTAATTAGTCAGAAGGCAAGATACATTAAATGACTCTTTAAAAGTTTTTTTTGAATGGATGTGAGGTGTAAAATCAATTTGTCTGTCATTTTGAGGTTATTTGTTGTGTAAATAGAACAAAAAATCTCATCTGTGAGAAATGTAGCGACCAGAGCTGTTATGTTAGGTGAATGATAGTAAACAGATGTACGAAACCAAAATCATGAGCCTTTAAATTATACATTTTATAAATGTGTGCACAAACAAAAGCCACCTGTGAACATTGCCAGCAAAAGCAGTAATCTTTCTGAATGTGTTGGAACAACCAGCAAAGAGAACATTACATGGAGTGGCCAACATTACGCTACTGACTCAGTTTGCATTGTTGTCCTTTGCACTCTGAAATTGTTTCCACACTTTGGATTTCCTGCTTGACAGATGTATTTACTAAATCAGACTGTCCCGTGTTTACTACATGTTTCAATCTTTGAGGGAGGGCCTCCCCTAAGAGTTGCTGAGGGCAGGAGTTGTTAGTGGAGTCCCAATTGTGACACGTTTTAGCAGGTTACTGCTGCTACTGCTGCTGTTCATCATACTATTTCTCAGTCCCATTTATTATTTTATCACTAAATATGCCCAATGAGGCGAACCCAAGACATTTGGTTACATTACAGTCTAACAACCACAGAGACCAGCTGTGTAAACAATGCTTTTCTGTGACGGAGTGAGCGTCACCAGTTCCTGACAAAGTCTTAGTAGTTCGGACACAGAAGAAGAGAAAATAATATGACTCATCTATTAGGGTATTAAGCATGTTTGGATTTTTATGTTAACAAATGTTAAATCTACCTCACTACAACAAACGCTCCTGGAATCAAATTTGGGCTGTTTGTATTCATGGTTTATGCATAACACTGCGTGACTCAGCACTTCATGCGGTGCTTTACCTTTGCACAGACTAGCACTGCTGTCTTGGTTAGGTGATGGCTGACTTTGAGCCCTTGAACCTAGATATTCAATGACAGGACCTTTTAAGGGTGGAGGGTCCTGTCATTGAATATCTTGTTTCATTTGTGCCTTTTTTTTTTAAGTTTGACAAGATATGTAAATGTTTTTTTCAACTAATGTCTGTATTGATTTCTTCCCACAGTACATCTTCGGGGAATTCAGCCCTGATGAGATCAATCAGTTTTTTGTGACTCCACGATGTTATGTTGAGGTAAGGAGAAATTACAAGAAGTAGTAGTTGTTGTTTTACATGAATAAATTATCTTTACATGAGCGAACATAATGGTTGATAATTTACAGACAAAACAGTCAGAAAACAGGATTTATAGGAAATTTTCATGAAAATATTTCCAAAGACAATACAAAACCTAATGCAGTACTTTTTGGGTTCCAGGGTGGCCAAAACATGTTAATAAAAGGTGTCACCATTAAGTGACAATTTTTTTATAGGTACATTTAGATCCTTGAAATGACTAATTACTGCACATAATAATTCATAAATAAGACTTAGTACAGACTTAGTTTATTACTCAATACTAGTGGAATATTTTAAATGTTTTTGTTGTGTTTTTTCTTCTAATTTTTGAATTTTGTTTCCTCAGCTTCCTCCGTTCAATGACAAAGTCCCGTGCGTCAGTCAGTCTTCTGGTATGTACATACTATCCAAACTAGATCGCTAGGTGATTTTTTTTTTTTTAATCATTTATTTATTAGCATCAAAATACTGTATCCCCCCCTGGAGCTTATCATGCTCCTAGTTGATATCACTGCAGGTTTAGAGAGCAGGTTTTTCAAATGTAAGCTTGAAGCTCAGGCTGGCCTGACTTGCCTGAATGGGAAATGCTTTTCATATCATTTTTTGCATATATATGTACTTACAGTTCTGTATATATTGTTTACAAACCTCAGATTTTGACCACTTTTTTTTTAAGAATACATTAGCAATTAATTTAATTTCGGGCCACAACATGAAAAATGTAATACCAGCCACCTTTCTTTGAAATGGTACTCATTTGCACATGATATTTGCCTTACCTTGATTTGTATTGATTATTTAGGAGGTTACTGCACTCCTGCTGTACCTTATATTATGGAGTCTATGGGACTGCAGGTTTGCGGTGAGTTGAGGAGACACCCTGTGGCTTGACTAGCTGTTGTGCGTTTGCTGTAAAACTCAAAATCCAGGTTTCAAAAACTGGTGGCTTTCTAAACCTTGCGCCTATTCTTTCTCTTGCCTGTTGGTAAAATCTGTAGAGCTTTGCATGCTCAAGATACTGCTAAGTATCTTATCTTCTCTTGCATATAATGCATTTTCACTGCACTGACTGCAGGGCTCCCAAGTTTAAATCAAATCTGATTTAATTTTTGTATGATTTAACAAAACTGCTTATTTACTGGGGGCATAGTGATGGTTTCATGTGGTTGCTAACATGTGTGTACATATTTACCCTTACATCGTTAAGGTTTTACTTCTAAATGCATTTTATAGTCATGAAGTGTGATTTCAGTAACACTAACAGAAGACCTTTTAATCCCAGTAGAGGAGGTAACTGCTGTTTTCATACCCTCTTAACTCTGCACAATATCAGGGTTTACAGTGTGGCTGACCAGGCAGCTCTATCATAATGAAAAACTTGAAGTATTTTTCTGATTTGCACTTACTAATGTTTCCTGTTTGTTTACCTTTTCACTTTGCACCTCTCACTACATAGTAATTTACTTTAAAATGCTATGCAACACATTTCAACTAAATATTAAGGTACATTTGTTTTGTTTTTTATTAATTTGTGTGTGTTCATTGTTCTACATTGCTGAAGCAGTAAGTGACACTTGGTTAATATATAAAAGTAGGTTCTCAGATTTTAAAAAAGAAGTCATTGATGTTAATCCTGATGTGCAGTCAATTATGAAACTATTGTGAAGTCACTCTGGGCAAATATTCAAGATGTTTTGAAATGCAGTATTTTCATTCCAATTTTTATTTCACATCATATTGCTTAAAAAACCAATGACATTTTCAAATGTGTAAAATTAGAACTGTACATGTTAAATTAGATTAATTTAAGATTGCCTCATAACCAAATGGCATCATTAAAAAAAACAAACAAAAAAAAAACCCTATGTTGATTAGATGTTGCCATCAAAATACATAAACTGCCTGGAATTTATGGTTTATTTCATTCATATGGTTCATAGTTCTCTAATGGATGGCATTTGAGTCTAGTCTTAATATTTGAAGGTGAGTATTAATGTATAAAACTGGAAAGTGTAAGGTAGGCCTATTTCTGTTTCTAGTCTGCTTTTGTATTGTTTGTATGCTATATTGCATTATTTCAATAGATAATAAGTTACTTTCTTTTTTATTAGTATTTTATTAAGTGAGGTTTTTTTATGCTGAAGTTACAACGAACAACGAGTTTATGTCACGATCTCGTCAAAAGTCCCAGATATGACACTATTTGAAAAGACAGTTAACTACAGCTACAATAAAACAGAACTACTAAATACGAACTTGGCAACAGATAATAAATATATAATTTGAGTGCTTTGATTTTGTGGTAGTTTAGGACAAATAGTACAAAGTGTTTGGCTACTGCTATATTTAAAAAAAAAAAAAAATTTAAAAATAAGCATGTAATTGAGACAAAAAATTATTTTATTTTGGAACAAAAAAATCTACAAATTGTCACTGAAAACTCCATATTTTATGAAAAATGTTCATAGGTGATTCTCAAGTGGTTTTGCATCAGAACCTTGATTTTTGAAATTGTTGCTAATAAAAAAATTGAGGATCACATCTATCACCAAGTCTGGTCATTTGATGGCTGGCTGCTGCTTGTGAGGAAAATTAAAACATTATTGTAAAAGCCTTTCATAAAACTTGTAGCCTCAAGACTACATTGTCATTGACATTGTTGACCCACTAGAAAAATGTGGTTTTGTCGAGCATAAACATAACAATAGTTGTCGAAGCCAAAAATGGGTCCAGCTGAAATTTTCTTTTTATTGATACATGTGGATCCTGTTGGATTCCACCCACCACTCCTGTTGAGTGATAGATTATTTGTTCACCAAACTCCCCAGCAGAGATCAGAGTGTCTTTTTTAGGAGTTAGGCTGAAATTAAAGACAAAACTCTGTTTCTAATTGGCTTACATGTCATCTGCAGCAGAAGACTATCAACGCATTGAGTTTGGCGTTGACGAGGTGATGGATTCCAAGCCTGTTGGATTGAATGATCCCTTATACAAGGTGTCGAGCACCCTCAACCCCCAGGCTCCAGAGTTCATCCTGAGCTGCCAGCCAGCCCAGAAGGCCCAACAGACAGCCCCTCCAGCAGCTGATGTCCCTGATGGAACCCACTTCAACTTGCTGGATGGCCCTGATTCAGAGGCCTCAGCCCTGGACAATCATCAGGCCTGCCAGGACATGGACGGACTCCCTGGCAGCCTGGGACAGCGAGAGAGGAAGAAAAAGAAAAAGCGACCGCCTGGGTACTACAACTACCTGGACCCGTCAACTGGCAGTAATAACGGCAGCAGTGCAGCAGATGGGACGCCTGTAACAGCACTGCTGAATGGACATGCACTAGGTGGCCCACACAACAGCGCTGAGGATGTGGATGTTAAGGTATTGTCAGGGGCTGAACTTTCCACCCCTGGACCTGTCTCCACGACAACATCAACGGCTGCTGTGGCCGCAGCCAAGTTTGCCCCCTCATCCACTGCCAATCAGAGGACTTGTGATAGCCCTGATGACTCTTCTTTGGACTTAACAAGTGGAGCTGCCTCTTTATCAGATGGCAATAATGCAACTTCCTCCTCTTCATCTTCCTCTCAAAGCAGAGGGATGACAGAGGGACCAAGGACTGCAGATCAGCAGCCAGATAATTTGGCTCCACAAAGCCCCGAACTTTCAGATACTCCCCATAGCCCCCGCTCCAAATCACCTCTTCCTGCTTCAGCTGCTGTGGCCACCCCCTCTGTCGCCACTTCCATGACAACTACTGAACTGGAGGGGAGGGAGGTAGCAGACAGCGGGGTGGCCAATGGGCTAGCAGAACGTGAACCTCCCATCAGTGCAGATGGACACAAAGAAGACTGTGAGAGTGGGGAGCAGACTCAGCAGGCCTCCCCGGACTCTGCTGCCCAGCCGGCGGTGACAGAGCAGGGCCATTCGTCTGCGACTCCAGCTGCACCTACTGCCAACCTCCCCAAGTCTTGGGCTAGCCTCTTCCACAACTCCAAGCCTCTGCCTGGGGGCCCTCAGGCCTTTGTGGAGGTAAAGAATGTTGTGGAAGTTGTCTCCCCCTCCCTTGCTACACCAGAGCAGCCTGAGAAAGTTGGGGAGGTCAAAGATGGCCCTGTCCATGTTTCAGAGGATCCAATGGCCCCTAAACTTGCAGGTATTATATGAAGAAGCTCATTGTGTACATTTTGAAATTTCACATCATACTTGTTTTATGTTGTTTAAGCTTCAAGTGTTTTGCTGCAAGAGAACTGTGCATTGCTGCTAATTTTACTTCCCCATCCACTTGGTGGCAATATTGAGACAATTTGTAATGTTCCTCCTTGTGCTCCATGATTAAGCTTTTAAACATTTAATGTTGAGTAAGAGTAGAAGTGATAAATGACCAACCTTAATATTCTACTGTTGATTAATCTTATATTCTATGAAGAGTATATTTATTTTCAGCAGCTCAGTTTGCGCCATAGAAATTTATAGAGTTTATAGACATGACACTTTCATGTTCAAGGAATGAACACTAGATGGTGGTACTGCATCCCTCCATGGCTAAACCATTAGTCTCGTGTGTGTAACAGTTAATCTCATCACCCAACACATTAGTAGGCAGGGAAATACCTTGCAAGCCTTAAGAGAAAAGAGTGCTGTCCTCAGAGGCCCAGAAGTGCATGGCTTCTTTTTCTCATTTTGTAAGAATTCTGTTATGTTGTGGTTATTTTTGTGTTTCCTATGTATATTTTCAAGTTGCAGTGAGATGGTGTTTGGGCATTATTTCAGGGTGCAGTTTAGATACCGTGAAATATGACCTCATAACGGCTATTTTAGAGTTTGACCATTCAGATGTTTAACAGGAGAGAAGAACAGGAGAAATAATACTTGAATAAATACGTTCTGTTTGTTAGGGACATGATAGCCTGACCTTGCAGTGTTAAGACATCTTTAACAAGGGGAAACAATATTATTTTAGTCAAAAGACAAGAAAGTGATTTCTTCAAACATCTCATTGATCAGACCAGGCAAGAAAATAAACTAAGGCCGAACAATTGTGGTTTGGTTTCCTGTGTAGAGAGATCAGTTGTAAGCACAGTTTAGTCTGGTTTGAGATCACTATTGGGTTCACTTATTTAAGAGCTTGCAAACAGATAAAAGATGCAAAGTATTTAGTTGTGCCAAGTCATTCTGAATGGTGTTCTTCCCATTCTGTCTCTCAAAAGCAGTGTGTAGTATTTCAGATTTGTCTATTTGGATAAACCTAGATGTGCAGCACCTATGCACACATTTGGGATGTTATACAGTTCACTCAGAAGGATTTGGGAATTTACCTCATTTGTTTCTGTCCATCCAAACACTTTGGTTTGAGTTGTGCTTTGAGCACAATCCTGTTAAGTCAAATATGTATGTTTTCAGGTCTGTCTTCAATAAGTTACTTACTGAGCGTAACGTCAAAGCTTTCATAGTATGAAAGCTGGTAAAAATGTGTCTTCTGTATGCTTAAACCAGAAAGTCTTGTGGTTGTATTTGTCTGCAGAACCTGATAGTAGTTATCAGTTCCAGCATTTTCTTAAAAACATGAGAACCAGTGGGTCATATTGGCTTTGTAAAGTCTTTCCTATTGGAGAATTGTGCGACATAGTTAGACTATACACTGTAATTGGCAATCTGATCAGGGGCAGGTGAAAATTTGTCACTGCCGTGGATTTTAGTCTATAAGCAGTTTTTAGTTGACCATAGGATAATATAATAATCATACTTAACATATTACAGCTTTTTCCACTTGGGATGTAGTAAATGACTTAATTGCAAACATCAAGTAAAAATTGTATGTAGAATAGAGCTGTACGATGCTGCTTGGTTTGTCGCTTGGCTTCTCGCTCTCTCCTGTGGCTGCCTCCTTCTTACAGACAACACATTCTCTGCCCATCCAGAAAATACTCCTCGGTGCATGTGTGTGTTTTTGTATCTGGAGAGGAGGGAAGGAAACTGGAAAGAGAGAAAGAAGTGACGCACCAAAGCAAATTTGTACGTGTTCAAAAACCAGAATTGATGGTGGAGGTGGACAAATTGGTTCAGAACACACTGCCTGTCTTCCTGCACATAGTTTAGCCTGCACTAGTATGCACCAGAGGTCCATATAAACTTGGGCGACCTTTTCTCTTTGAAATCCACTAATACACAGGCACAAAGCAGCTGTTAATATAGTCTATATAACTGATTGGATTGATTTTGAAATGGAAAAAGTGAATGTTCCTAGCATTGCAGCAGATGTTCAGTTGGGTTAGTGATGGTCACAGATATGTAAAATTGCAAATCAAAACAACCAGATCTATATTCACGTAATAACTAACTAGTGTTATCTGTGTGTGTGCTCCCTGTAAGTGTAAACTGACACACACAGTAAACAGTTGTTTGAAAAACAGCTGCTCTTTGACCCAACACAATATGTCATCTCAGTATGTCGCATCTTTCTCATGCATGAGAAATCATTGTCAATCAGTATGACCCATTGGCACTTCTTCTTTAAATGTTGAACACCGTTTTCTTCTTTGCTGTTTAAACTGTATTACTTTAGGACATGTTTAGTGACACAGTTTCACAAAAAGTAAAGCACTGATCATAGGTTTCTAATTAACAGCTACATGCATTTAGAAAAAGTTCTTTACAAAACTGGTTGTTCCAGTGTAAAATTAGTTTGTAATCACCCTTTGGGGAGTGGTTTGTTCTCATCAAACCGTGCATTTTGTATATCAATAGTCAAATTATTTACAAGTACATGCTATATACAGGGGGTAAGACTGAGCACAATTATGATCCATTTGTATTGTATGTCATTGTTCTTCTAATCGCATCAACAGGGATGGCGTTAATGTTTTTCTTATGTGTCAATTGTGTAAATGTCCACGTTACCATGGGGGTTGTTTTTGAATGACAGTCTCCCTTCCTAGGCGTGGTAAAGTAATTTCTTGCTCTTATTCCGACAGTCTCTTGTGCTGTTGTCACATGAGGTAGGAATAGGAGAAGGAACATTTTTTTTGTTTGTTTTTAAAAGAAAATTTACATTGTGTGATTCAAGAATGAATATCTGTGCTGTAACATTTTACCGTATCACAGTTTTAATGACTGAAATTGTCATCTTACAAAGTTGCACTGATGTGGCTTTTGATTTTGAAGTTGTACAAGGCTGCCCGTTTATGAACATTGTGTTTGTTTGAATCCCCAGAACTTATTGAGAATGTGAAGTTGATACATAAACCAGTGTCTTTGCAGCCGAGAGGACTGATCAACAAGGGAAACTGGTGCTATATCAACGCTGTATCCTTTAACTCAGATATTTGAACCAACTTCTTTTCACCTTTCTGTGTGCACACATTTCTATGGTTAGCTCTTGGGAGCATGACTTGCTTACATTGGGTGTGGGCCAAATAGCACGAAGATAAATGACTAAAATAAATGGATAAAAAATTGGCTGGCACTTGAGCTGACGAATGTGGTTCAGATCTAACGGCGAAATTTGGCTAAAATTTCATGTTTTGTTAAGGAACATATTATCAATAGCTAATCTTTTTTTATTTTATGGAAACTATAACTGCTACAATTAATCAATCAACAGAATTTTTCAACTATTTTGATAATGACCTAAATCTTATTTTTAAGCCAAGATGCATAACATTTTTCACCTTCTCAAATGTGAAGTGTTGATGATGACTTTTCTGTTTAATCAGGAAAATAATGAGTCCTATTTTCTGACATTATATACCCAAAATGCTTATTTGAGAAAATAAACTTTAGTTGTGACCCAAATGGAAATTGATGAAAAATTGGAGACCTCTTCCCCCTGCATGATAAACAAAACCAAGAAAAGAAACAAGATTTAAATTGTTTATAAAAATATATATAGAATAAGAACTTATTCATTGATTTGCATCAAATCGGAGATTATAGCCGCCCGTCATATTGCTTTACCCGCATGTTTTTACTCCCTGACTCTCAACACTCAGACCCTACAGGCCCTGATTGCATGTCCTCCCATGTATCACCTGATGAAGTCCATTCCTCTGCATAATGAAACGCAGAGACCATGTACCTCCACACCCATGATAGACAACTTGTAAGTACTGTTTCTGCACTTTAATATCGAAAATTGTTAAAATGTGTTTTGCACAGACACATTAAATTGGTTTCTTTGTCTCTCACAGTGTAAGGCTGGTGAATGAGTTCAACAACATGCCTGTGCCATCAAAAGCCAAACAGCAAGGTAAGAAGTGACAACATTTGGATAGTGTTATTGGACACGTTGCATAGTTTCGTATCGGCATCACTGATATTGTGCAATTTGTAACTGTCCACAGCTGTTGGTGATAAGGTCATGAAAGACATTCGGCCTGGTGTGCCCTTTGAGCCAACTTACATTTATAAACTCCTCACACTTATCAAGTCAAGTCTGTCTGAGAAGGTAGGTGATTTTACTTTTGGATCTCATGCATAACACATCCATAGCAGAGCAGTGCGGCAAGATGTTGCATGTTTTTTTTGTTTGTGTTTTTTTTATGATCACGCTCCTGTAATACACTTCCTCTGGAACAGACGGTGCTTGAAGGGAGTGTTTCTGTTTCTTTTTCGATAACTCACCTGAATAAAATGCATTAGACACATTGAGTCAATTCTGATACAGTTTTAATGAATGAATTCCCTGTCTGTGTTTACCTAAAGTAAATGACTGTGTATGCGGATTCATATGTGCAGGCTGGTGTTTTTATTTGACACTGGACATTTTTGTAGAGTTTTGATTGGTATTGACGTCCTTGTGCTTCTGCTCTCAGGGCCGACAAGAGGATGCGGAGGAGTATCTTGGCTTCACTCTCAATGGCTTGCACGAAGAGATGCTGGCATTGAAAAAACTAATCTCGCCTCAGGAAGAGAGTAAGCTTCTTTTTTCTTTTTTTTTTTTAACCACTTAAGTTGCATGTATTTTATTGAATTAATCTTTTTATTTATACATCAATGGGCTCTTGTTACTTTCTGCCATTGTTGAGTTTGAAGTTTTTGTGCTACTGGTTTATTTTAAATACCATGAGAAATCAACATCAATGTATTATTTAGCGATTGAAACCATGAACAGGTCTCATCATCATCTACTTAACCAATGATCATCTTAAATTATGTTAACTTTCCTGCAAGTTTTAACCCAACATAGGGTTCAAGAGGTAAATTTTACTTAAACTTAAAGACACTTCAATTTGTTGATCTTTTAGTGTTGTTTTTTTCCCCCTGAACAGAGGCTCCCACACCCAATGGTCCTGAATCCCAGTCAGGTGTGGAGGAAGATGTTGCTGAGAAGGAGGAAGAAGGTAGCGAGGATGAGTGGGAGCAAGTGGGCCCTCGAAATAAGACTTCAATCACTCGCCAAGCTGACTTCGTCCGCACACCCATCACCGACATCTTCGGTGGCCACATCAGGTATATTGACAGATGGTTTAAAGATTCATTTCAAAATACTTTCGTCAGGGAAATGAAAGTAGTGAACCCAATGTGTGTGGAGGGATTAGAATGGATGCTGAACAAATGGGACTGTTGTTTTTTCTTTGTACATAGTTTTAGAAATTTCCTTACACAGCTTTATCCTCTTGTTAGTTATGGCTTTTGTTTCAAGTTAATACGCCAACCTTGGGTAAGAATTGTATTAACTTTGTGCATCCTGGGTTCATTTTTGACCTCTACAAATTGGTCTGCCGCCAACCATCTCTATCTTCTCTTCACCAAACATCAGCGTCCTTCAAAATAACAGCCACTGTGGTTTGATTGTGGTCAGAAGTCTCGTCAGCAAGACGTGGGGCACCCATCCACAAACAAAGGTCTTAGCTTTCAGACAAATTGGAAAGTTAAGAACCTGTGCGGGTGTAGCTTGCCTAAATAATATGTTCTAAGAGGTCCTGGTCTGGCACAGTCCTGGTCCACACTGGTTGCACAGTGTCTTAAAGGATTATTTTCTCAGAAATGGTTGCAACCAGAGAGAAATGGAATACGGGACTGTGTGTTTACATAGGGCAATGTGTACGCCCACTGAGCTTGGCTGTAACCCATAGACGTCTTTAGGCACTGGTCAGAAAAATTGGTTTGCCTTGAGGAATCACTGCAGCAAATTGAAAACAATTTTTGTCTCAATTTAGTTCTACCCTTTGACCAGCAGGAGCAGCTGGCATAGTAGACTTTTCTCCTTTTTCTGATGTCTGAGTCCGATGTTGCAATCATGATGAGCCTGGAATAATAAAGTTTGAATCATTGCACAATTCCAATGTCAGACATTTGATTTTGGAGAGCTACAGATTGACTTATGTAAAAACATTGAAGTCAAATAATTATAGCAAAATAAGGTATATAAAAAAGTAACTAGACTGCCAGGCCTTTATTGTATTTGTTCAGGATCTCTAACTGGATGTTTTGTTTCATTTTCAGATCGGTGGTGTATCAACAAAACTCTAAAGAGTCAGCCACTTTGCAGCCTTTTTTTACCCTTCAGCTGGACATCCAGTCAGAAAAGATCCGCACTGTCCAGGAGGCTCTAGAAACCTTGGTGGCACGGGAGTCTGTCCAGGGCTACACCTCTAAAACCAAGCAGGAGGTGTGTAAAAAGTTTCTGCTTACCTTTTAATTAAGATCAGTTTTGCACATTTTAAAAATAATGTTACACAAGCCCTTACAACTGATGAAAGTACTGGTCTGAAAACAGGACAGACAGTGAACATTAAACTGGAACAACCTGTGCAGGGAACATCTGCTCTACAGCTGTATAATGGGCACAAACTTTGAAGTGTTCGGGGTTTTTTTTGGTGACATAAACCATCAATCAGTCAAATCTTTATCTTTTTAGAGATGGTTAAATTTGGTCCACAGCCTAACACTTTAGTACTGTGACAGGCTCCAAAACGTATCGACTCATGAGTCACTGCTTAAAAGGGTTTAGCAGGCTCTTGTATCTGCAACAGAGTGTTACCCTTTGTTCTGCACTTGTTTTGTACTTGTTCCTTTTCAGAAGAATTTTATTGGGTTTTATCCCAAGTCCCAAAGTTACAAATAAACTTATTTGAAAATGGTGTTTGTTTCCTTAGATAATATTTTAACTGCTGCAATCTGACCTCATCTTTTGTCCTCATTTTTAGATTGAAATCAGCCGGAGGGTGACTCTGGAAGAGCTGCCCCCTGTACTGGTCCTCCATCTTAAGAGATTTGTTTTTGAAAAGACTGGAGGCTGCCAGAAACTGACCAAGAACATTGAGTACCCTGTTGACCTGGAAATCAGCAAAGGTAGCGATCCACAATATCAGTGGATCTCTATGGATCCAATTTACCTGCACTGAGCAGAGATTCAAAACTATGGATTTTTACTGTTGCAAAATCAGTCTTGTATCTTGATAATCGGAGCATGGAGCTGTCAAGTTCCCTTTTCTCTCGTATCTCAGCATGTGTATGTGTTTGTATGCAGAAGGCTATGATGTGAAAACTGTTTTATGTTTTAAAAGTTGACAACTTTAAGATGTAAACTTTAAGTTTCTAATCAATAGCTGACTCTACACGCTGCTCAATAAAAAGACCACTGTCAGTATGTTTTACACTGACTAATCCCTCTAATGTCCAAGAGTTGTGAAACATGCAGAGGGGGAATAAACTGCTGAGTTTGGTCTGACGCATGAAAATGCCACACATTAGACTTTTTTTTTTTTTTTTTTTAAAGCTAGGCCTTGCAACAGCAGGATAGCTGTAGAGATCTTTGGAGGGGCGAGGTTCAGAATGAATTAGGATGAAATGTTGCAGACTGTGCAATGTCTCCTGTATCAGCATGACATTCACTCAAGTTGATCGTGTTTTTAATGAGTGGTTTTAAACTTCTTGGTCTAATCAGTGAATTTTCCTAATTGTCTTTTCCTTTCAGATCTCTTGTCCTCTGGAGTGCGGAGCAAAGTTGTGAAAGGCCAAAGAACTTACAGGCTCTTTGCAGGTGTGTTTTGTTGTTTGTGTACTTCAGTCAAATGAATTCTGCTGCATCTACTCCTTGACCCACCAAAATAACAATGCTGAGAAGTGTACTTTAAGAGCGGCTGATGCTAATTTGGCTTCAGAATCTTTAAAGAAATGCCTTTTGTAAGTTATAGTGTCAATTATTTTAGTTGCATTGCACAGCATTGTGGGTCATGGATGACTAATGAATTTTAAATACTGTAAAATATCAAACATTTCTCATATCTTTTTTTGATCTGAACAGTTGTCTATCACCATGGGAACAGCGCGACAGGCGGTCATTACACCACGGATGTCTTCCACATTGGTCTTAACGGCTGGCTGCGCATTGACGACCAGACAGTGAAGGTCATCAACCAGTACCAGGTGGTGAAGCAGACTGCAGAGCGCACCGCCTACCTGCTGTACTACCGCCGCGTCGACCTGCTGTAGACACAACCAACATACACCCAACACAATATCCGTATATATTGATCAACACACACAGCACATACATGCTCAAAATGCACTCGTTGACAATACAGTACATCTACACATGAATAACATACACCAAACTAATGAACAGGAACACTGCCCAACTTGTTCTCTCGCAAGATTTTCCTCTTCTTCCCTCCTGTCCCTGCTTTCCTGAGAACCAGCTTTTCCAACACCCTTTTCCTTGTCCCTTTTTTCTTTTCGGAAGAAGAGAAACAAGCTGCATTCACAAAGATTTCCCTGTGACTGCTCTCTCTTCTCTGTGCACCACTGCTGTTTTTTTGTTTGTTTGTTTTTTTTTTTCTTTTTCTTTTACTCTTTTGTTTCACTTTTAAAGCAGCAAGGAAGGACTGTTGACTAGACAGAGGTTGGGCTTAGGTTACTGGTTAGGACCTGAGACTCACCTGACTGAGCCCACAGCTTGGTTCAGATAGCAAACGGTGGACTCACTCACACAGGAAGAACTATCTACCACAGGCTGCAAGTGGACTGCAGGGGTAATTTCTCTTGTTTGAATTACCTTTTTTAAGGAAATGACCCAGAAATATCAGTGTTTGCCTTTTATTAAAGGAGAACTGTTGGCCTAAAAAATTTGCCACAGTTTAAAAGCCTATTTGAATTTGCTCTAGTGGATTGAAAAGGCCCAGCACCAGCATTATCATGAGTCTCTCCTCCCAAGGCCAGATTGTCTTCTTCGCTGCCACCAACAAGTCCTCCTCCTCCATCTCCTCACTTTTACGATGCTTTTAAATCTTGGTACTTGAGCCATCAACAACAAGAAAAAGAAGATGGTTGGTACATGGAATTGGAAGTGAAAAAGCTTCCGTGAGAGATCCTTGTTATGGTATCTGGGTTTAGATGTAGAAAAACTATCTAAAAAATATTAATGCGCTTTAGAATTTAATAACAAATAAGCTTCTGTGCACAAAGTATAAACTGATTGATTATGATATGACAGGCAAATGCATATTTTGCAGATATTTAGATTAAAATGTTTAAAAAAAAAAAACCCTAAAAATTTAAAATCTAGCTGACTGAAAACTTGTTTGGGTCCGAAAAGACTGCGCTAGTTTTTAGACTCAGTTATTGCACTGGAGAGATGGCAACCAATCAAGACAGATTCCACTGCAAAACCTGCCCTTGTTTACTTTTATACATTTCCTTCTCTATCCATTGTTTTTTTGTTTTGTTTTTTTTGTCTTGTCTAAAGGTTCCACCTGTGTATAGGTGGCTTATCAGTGTAGTTCTGAGCCACACCACCCCTCTTAACCCCCAACTCAGAAGAAAAAGCGGGGGCTGCCTTAGGTTCAGTGTGTGAAGTTTTTTCCACTCAGTGTACGAGTCTAACCCTAATCAGGCAGCAACAGCAAGTCTAGTGTCTGAAGAGTTAGGGGAATGTCCCGGACACCTGTATTTTACTCTTTTGTGGCCCAGCGTTTCATCCTAGTCAAGGGAATCGGAGCGTTGAGGGGAAACAGGACTACATCTGTGCTACTCTCTAAATAAAGACCCCGGACATGCGCACAAAAGAAGATAGTATTTGCTTTTGTTGATGTTTTTGGATCATTCATGATTGTGATTTTTGTTTGTGTTACTAAACAATGTTAGTTTGGTTTTTTTTTTTTGTCATTGATCATTTATTGGATGTCCCCTTGCTCTCGCTCTATTCAGAAAAATATGCTTGCATTTGAATTGGTGTTTGAAAAGAAACTACACAGGCTAAAGCACAACAATGAATAAAATTGATCTAGTTCTTTGCTTGATATTTATTTCCAATTGTCATTTTCTTTCCATAATTTCTTTTCTTTTGTCTTTTTGTTTTTGCTCAAGACCCATTTTATTCCAACCACCAGTGCCACAATCTCAGTATCAACACAATTAAAATCAACTCAAGTATTTTTACATGACTTAGGCTTTTGTTCTTGGACTTCTATCGAAAAATTGCTCTTCTGTGTCTCATGCAGACTTCACTTTCTCGCACATCACACAATAAAAACAAGGAACACAGTTGAGAAGGCAGTTGTCCCACACTTAAGTGCTTCAGATCAAAGAGTGCAGTGTACAAACATTTTCTTCTGTATGTAAGAGCAGAAGTTCATTTAAAATGTCCCTTACTTGGTTGTTAAATCACAGACTGATTTGTTTCAGTCTTTCAATTTTAAATTAAAAGTATTTTTCAAAATCATTATGTGCTGCATATCGACTCTTGTCATGGGTTTCAAAGTCAGAAACCTTCCCCAGATAAACCAAAGGAAAACACATAGGCCCTCCTGCCTTTCCTTCAAATGAAACTTTATTTTGCCTTCTCCATCTGACGTCTTGTTGCCATGTCTTGTCACAGCCTACGTCTCATTTCACACAGGAAACAGCATGATGTTTAGACAGTTGATACATCTTACAACTTTAATGTCAGTTCAGTTGTGCTGCTGGCTTTGTAGTCATTTCTGCACAAATTGTGACAGTGTTGATTTGCATATTTTCTTTCCCTTTTTCTTTTTTTTTTTTTTTTTTTTAAATGTCTGGAAGTTGGGACTTTGAAATGGACACCTTGAGCTTTCTGTTGTACAGTTTTATCTTGGTCTCTCATGGCTGGTCAGGAAATGTGCTGGTGAAATGCTTCAACAATGTCTCTCTTTTCAGTATGTGCTCCTAACACTATTGTCTGCTGGGAATTGTTCGGATAATGACCTAAAAACAAAATCTATTGTCTCTTAATTTTAAGCCTCCAGCGTTATATTTTGTTTATTGTTCAAATAAAGGATTGTGCAAAAAGCAGTTTGCTAGTGAGGTGTAGTCAGAAGACTACTGGGCTTTCTTATAATACAGTAAATACTGGAAACATCTGCAGTCTCTGGATGGTGGCCTGGCCTACAGAACAATGTGCACAATAAACCAAAACAAAACAATCCTGGTCTTGGTGTACCACACATGGTTAATTGGTCTCTTGTCCCTGTATGTCAACATATACTGTGTGTTGTATTTGTAGTGTCATCTCCCCCTCCTGTGGTCTAACTGGGTGCCTCTGTACGCACAGCTCTCTCTTTAGGGCTGTGGCTGTTTGTTTTAATGGGAAGCAGACCCATCATTGAAGATTTGCCATGTCAGGTTTTTCTGCCCTTTAGTATTCCTTACTATTTATTCCCTCTTTACTATAGCTCAGCAGTCCACTGAAATGTGGCTTTGCTCTGAAACTTACAATCAAGCATAGTATTTTCCTTGTTAATGTCAGAAGGCAACTAAAAGATCTTTTACAGGCCCACAGCCTGAAGAGAAAATTACATGTTTGAACACCCACTGATAGACCACCTATACTCAGAAGTGTCTCCTCCTGTCTGTTCTTAAGGGATGATGCTGTATGTATGTTTGCCTGCTCCTCGTTGGCCCTTTTAAGCCTGAGTGGTTTGTTGAAACTGCAAAGAAGCAATTTTTCAACAAAAAGGTCATTTTAATGCTTATAACATCACAGGTTTCAGTGGGGGCTGAGAACAAGCGCAACTGCCCACAGAATGAGGCTCGCGCTACATGCTGTATGGTTTGTTTGTTTTTTGGTAAATTATATCACAGAGGACTAAAATAATTATTCGGAGTGGAGATGAGCAACACAAAATGAGGGCTCTCTTGGGGCGACAAATTAAAACCACATGCAGCAGTAGCAGATGAACACAGTGTTTCATCTGTATGCCTGCTACACAAATGTC
Source organism: Rachycentron canadum (assembly GCA_038496675.1). NCBI lineage: Eukaryota > Metazoa > Chordata > Actinopteri > Carangiformes > Rachycentridae > Rachycentron > Rachycentron canadum. Next base: position 10,383,440 of record CM076648.1, read on the forward strand.
TTGTAACTTTGTTTTAGTAGCCAGGAGACGGTCATCAGACCTGCTGCTGAAAAGAGCAGAAACCACAGTTCATTATCAAACAAGTGCAACGATAATGCCTTAACATGCTTTAAGCCCATATCACACATGTAAAGTGCAATTTAGCGCATGAGATTATTTCCTTTTGCTCATTCTGCTGCCATTTTACTAGTTAAAGCATACACCATACATGTGACTTATCCATAGACATGCAAGCGTCTTTTATAACTTGAAAAATTACATAGAACTATGTGCTTTTGTAAAACAGACCCTTATTTGTCTAATGGCAAGTTACCGTTTTTAGTTTTAGTGATGAGTTTGGAACGTTCAGTTGAGGCTATATTGAGGCTTGAACGAGTGGGCTTTGAGCTGTTTCGCAACATGCTGACAGGAAACTGGTTTGGTTGTCATGACAAAGTATATTATGGTATGGCCTCGCCAGATATGAAGGACTGGCATATCATCCGTTGGTACCCAGTCCTTCATGCAGGATGTTACAAACCAATAAAACTACAGTTACTCATCTCACATCCCAACAGTTTACTAATCCCCTCTACAAAGTCTTCCATCACCTCTTTATGCTTTTTAAATGCATTTCCTGTTTCATTACAACCCACTCTCTGGTTTGTTTTTATAATGAGGCTCGTACACCATATGGTCTCCTCATTCATTCTCCCCTCCTCCGCATCTCATTTTTGTGTCTTGTTTAGAAGTTCACTTGCTTTCCACATTTGCGAAGGAAAGTAAACATGGCAACCAGAGCTTCAAGGACCTCCACAAATAAACCAGCTCTGTGTATGGAGAGTAGTCCTGCAATGTGTGTATAGAGGAGGGTGGCTCTTTTTGAACCTTACAAAAAGAAAAACTAGGGTTCCACCTGCTGAAGATTATATAATGTCAAAAGTAAACAAGAAGAAGGATGTTTGAATAATGTCATCCCTCTGTTGTCTTCAACTGAGACTAATGCAGAGTTGTAAGTTTCCAGTTTCCACCTGGTCTGGTATGAATTATGTATCTGGGTTGATGCAGCTGAGTAATGAATAACACTTCTGAAGAAAAACCTTGTCTCTTGGAGATTTGAATACAGACCATCTGCGAGGTACATGATTACTAATGTTTGTGTGGAGATTGAGGTTTTGTCTGATTTGCAGAGACAAGGTGTTACACAGGCCATAAAGTAAACTATCAGATTTGTGTTTTGAAAGGTCTGGGAATAAAGGCTTTGCAAAGAAACATGATATAATGCCAATTTCTCACAACAAAACCCAGCGGTGGCTGTGGATGGTCTCATTTCAGTCTCAAAGAGGAAACCGTTTTAAGAAAATATGTTCGTCCAACTTGATCAATATGCATAAATAAAGCTTCTGACTCTTCAGGCAGAACCAAACAACCTCCATCCTTAACCAGTGACGTGACACAGAAACCATTTAACTGTCATATTCCCAGTATCCTCAACAGCCTGCCTGGTGTAATTGTTCACACTTTTTAAATAAATCAAACAGCAGCCATTTCAATGTGGACTAGGATCTGACTGCATTGCTGTGTTATTCCAAACGATCAATTTTAAAGAGAAAATTCGGCTTGCCCAATAATATTCTCAGATTGTTGGAAGGATTTGCCCCTGGTCTGTATTAGACATCTGGATGGATCTAAATACGCACTAGATTGTGGCTTCACTAGGTGCTTTTTAGCTGAGGGAAGCCAAGACTAGAATATTAAATGTTTCCAGGCAGTTAGCTTGGTAAATGTAGATGGAGCCCATCATGCTGTGAGCTTAATTTTAAGTTTTCTTTTCTAATGTCTCAGAAATGTGATTTTCCTGTGAACATCTCACTACAGACCACAGCCACCCTCGCTAGCATCTCTGTAGGATATTTAGAAAAGACAGCAGATGCATGATGGGCCAGACTTCCTGTTAAATAGTATTTTGACTGAGTGCAATGACCAAACAGGCAAGAGTCCTTGTGGGAAGAAAATCTGTCTGAGGGTTCAGTTTGCTGGCATTCCTCCTGAGTGACCGTGTTCTTGTAAATGTCTGAAATCAAGCTCATGATGGAATAAAATGTGAACTATGTGGGTCACAACAGCTAGTCGTGTCAGATCAGAAAGAAGATAAGACCCTGACTTATGATGACGCTTGTTTGAGAGCAGCTGGACCAGCTCTGTTCCCTCAAGTCTCTCAACACCTGAACTAAGTTACATTATATGTGATGTTTTAGTGATGGATGCTTTAATATGATAATAATGTTGATGTTTTTCATACCAGGTCATGAAAATACACTTATCTGACATTTTCCAGGAAGCTCTTTATGAGAAGAAACATGTTTTTTTGTTGTTTTTTTTTTGTTCCAGACAATTTAAAAACCCTGATTCCACTAAATGATCCCACAATGATGCCATAAAGTGAGTTAGGGTGTCACTTCCCAACACTTCACTGTCAGTGCACAAAAACATAACTTAATGTGTAATAAAGTTAAAGTTATATGTGCCACACATCTTCTTTTACTCTCCTATTCTCCTACCTCTGGATGGGTTTATGTTTGGATGATTGGTCTCTAATGGCAGCTGCAACCTACTCAAAACCATAGGGACCTGATTCGTTGTTCTGTAGTTGCTTTGTTGTGTGTGGGTGGGAATGAAAACGTTATAGTGAAGAAATGCAACAAGAACACCCACACTAATGACATCGCCCCTGTCATTTTGAGAGATCTTTCTATGCATCTAATAGTATTTTTCTCTAGATTATTGCTGCAAGCGTTGTTAGCACTTTTGACATAAGTCAGCCTTTATGAAAGATGTATAGGTTGTCACTAAATGTTGTATCAATTGGTGATGCCTTATAGAACAGTAATAACCTCACTATAACCTCACAAGAACCGGACCACAGCCCAGTTTTTAACCTTACTCACAATGCAGGCTTGACGATTAAAACCTTTATTAATGACTTTAGAACATTATCATCAAATGACAACCAGTAGATTTATTACAATTCATTTTTGTATCTCATAACCTATAAAGCATCAGTGATCTTTGTTAACCATCAATAAAAGTATTTGTTTCAACCTTTTGATCCCTTTTGAGTTATTACAAGGCATCATTTCCAAATATTGCTGTGGATTAGTTTCTAAGTTATGGTCATATGGTCCACTTTAATGAACCTTTTCTTTTTAAAATGCTGTTTCTCTTATTTCTGTCAGTTGCGGGTCTCCCCGTTCAGTTAGAGGTAATGTTTGAGAGGATACATGTCTGGGTAATAACTGTCACTCTGTGATTCAGGGATGCTGATCTAACTGCCTGCAGCTGACTCGTTTGACAGTCGCTGATTTACAATATTTGCAGTTTTCCTCCTGACATGAGGCTGCGCGTCACCGTGCGCACACGGCGCGCTCTCTGCCAGGAACATAGCCTACTTGAGGGAGCCTGGCGAGTGTGGGAGTGAGTAGAGACAGTCATTTTTTCCTCTAGTCCTGAGGGGTCTCCTTCTCTATATAAGGCACTCTGAGCTGCACAGGAGTCACTCAGTTCCTTTGCGCTTCAGGAGCAGCGCCAACAAGCAACAGCCCGCGTCTCTCACCAGGGAATAATTCTGCACTTTCTCCTGCGCGCAGAGGAAACTGAAATATCCAAACATCTGGATACTAACTGCGGCACAGGTGAGCAATTATGAGGATTGCACACGTTATTTTATTTATTTTGTAACGTGTACTGTGGCTTTCAGGTACACTGTGGGGTTTTAGTTAGTGAGTCTCAGTGTCGTGCAGGCGATACATCTTCTGTCTGACATAATGTTGTCATTTTATTCTTTCAGATTTATTGATTGTACCTAAAATGACACAATGACCTTCTGGCACCCACAGCTCGGATTTTGCAGTTGTGCGTTTGTCACCATGCCACTTTAAGGGAGGCTGCTGTCGATACACTGCCATTCATTGTGAGTCTGCCTCCTCACCAAGGAAATGGGAAATCAATGGGAAAGCAGCAGCCAGCAAGATGGAAAATAACACACAGGAGGAAGGCTCATGAGCAAGGGAGAAAAGTATTTAAAATCTAGTCTAGGTTTCAAGTTATCAATATGAAAAAAAGCCAAAGGCTACTTCAAATAGAGAGGATTCCTTAAAAAAAGAGGAGTAAGCAAGAATTTTTAGAAAGGCATTTAAATCAGTTAATATTGTGTCATAAGTTGTGTTTGCATTCAGCCTGATGTTGGGGTGGTGAGGAGGTCAGATCAGAAACAAGCCAACCAGGTAGACAAGATGTGGACATGCAGGCCTACGTGTGTCCGACTCTTCAGGTTTGTCTGTCACTGGGGTATAAAATTCATAAGCGCCGTGAGAAGGGCCCAGACACAGAAGCTGGTAGAGGTTCAGTGTGAAAAGGGGGCACAGGGAGAAGGAGAAGGGTGTGGTGCCTGGACTGCCCGCTGGCTCACAGTGCCCAGAGCTGGCACAGCATGTTGACACAGAGTCGGTGCCAGACCTCAAGCCGTCTTTTCAGCCAGAGGGAGAGGGGTGAAGGGACTCAAGGATAAGAGCGAGCAGTGCATGCAGGAGCTTGGTTTATTTTTTGTCTTTCTTCTCTGATCACACGGACTGACTGCTCCTCTCTTCTTATAACAGTTTGTAACTTGGTTATATTTGGTTTAGCTTTAATCTTGGGCGTCTTCCCTCTGGCTTGCTTCCCTCCGTAGCCAGGTCAGATGCAGGGTCAGATACAGAGTGTTGCCCTTGCATGTGTCAGGAATGCAGTGTTTTTTCCTTAAAGACAGTTCAGCAGGGTGAAAGCTTGTCAACCTGAACCCTGGTCTCCCTTCTCAGTCTCCCACCCTGCTGCTCAGTTTGGTTAGAAAATAATCAGCTAGGGGATGAGGACGAAGTAGTGCATAGTATTTCTCAACGTACTGTGTGTAACAATGGTGCAAGTCCAAAGCAAAGTCAGTGTTATATTTACTGACAGCTTAACTGTTCAGTACAAGTCATTATTGATGCTATGAGTAATAGTTAAATGCTCTGAAGGGCTTTGACTAAACTGATGCTAGTCAGGCAGTAATAATAAGATTGTAAAAGCCGTTGTTGCACAAAATGATGTAGCCTGTTTTGTGATGCACAATTTAGTGCAAGACATTCATCTTCAGTCCCAGTTCTTCAGTATAGCAGGGAGGAAAATATCTCTCTTAAAATGACTTAATAAGCTTGATTTGATTATATACTGTAATGTATAGTCACCAGTTTATTAGGTACAATCTATACAACTGTGCAGCAAAATACAACAACATCTCTGCCAGTTCCTCTTAATCTGCTTTTGTTCACATTGTATCACAGAGGAGTTACTTATGTCATGTTAAGCCTGGAGTTACTGTGAGTTGACACTGGATTGGATTATATTATGTTGAGAGTTTCAAATGTTCATTTAATCACATGTGGAGGACAGAGTCTTATAGATATCTTTAAATATAATGCATCCTAATACAACACTACCTGTACAGCCTCAAAATGATTCTGAAGCACACTCTTAATACAGCAACTGAAACAGGAACTCATCAAACCTCTCAGAGGAAGGAGTTATTGCAGGACAGTTGCATTAGATTGCATCAGCTTCTATTAGTGCACCAAATAAAGTAGTGCAAGTTTTAATAAAACAGCTTCTAACTGGCGAAAAACTGAACTGAGTGAGAAAAACACAGAGGCAGGTGACAGCAACTGATGGAAAGTGTTGCTGGGTGAAACTTTCTGCTTTGTCTTATTTTTAATACTTTGTGTACCCACAGGTTTCTGTGTGTGTATGTGTGTGCATGAAATTGCTGACTTTTTTAGAGGAAGAGTCTCCTACGTTAGTTGAGTAATTGCCATGCTCATCCTCTGTAATTTGTTGCCTCACACAGTGGGTAAGACTCATTAGACATTTCCTCTCTGCAGGTTGTGTCTGGGACTCTGAGGAGTGGCTTCCACACAAAATCTGGTGTCTGCTGCAGTCTTACAGCAGAAGTGTCCGAATGACCTGCGCTGCCATGACCTGGCTCACTGTCCTCTCCTTCTCCCTCCTGCTGTTGTGCATCAGAGACTCAGGTTCCCTCTTCCTGCCTGACTCCAAGGAGCTCAGGCAGCTGCTGAGCCGCTACGAGGAGGAAACAGACCGGAACGGCACCAGCAACACAGCTGGCAATAGGACTCGACGAGCCATCCGCTGGTCGGATCGTGAGGAGATCATCCAGCTGCACAACAAGCTGAGGGGTGGCGTCTACCCAACTTCCTCAAACATGGAGTACATGGTCAGACATGTCCCATTACCCCAATTACAAGTATTATTCCTAATTAACAAAGATAAAGAGTTATCGACTTAAATGTTTGGCTTTACCTCACAAAGAACTTAATTTTAATGTGTCAGCAACACTGAGCTCTGAAATCAGGCTGGTAATTAGGGTTTAAGGTGGTATTCTGCTGAGAAAAGTGGTGTTGGTGTAATAAAAACAACTTTTTCTCTCTGCTGGAAACATACAGTCATGTTGGTAAGTTATTGCCAGCCTGCTGTGCTGCTCTTTTACAAGGAGGATAATAATGCTGACTCTGTCCTACCTGCAAACAGCTCAGCTCTGGAGAAGACAGGAGGGTGAGGGAGGGCTTGGTCAAAGAGGACAGAGGGAATAAAGCTCGAATGGGAAAATATTGGGACAACGTGGCACATCAATGGGTAAAAAAGGAGAGGGATTATTGTTGAGACACACAGAACATTATTTAAAACCACAAGGTCCATAAACTCTAGAGAGGCAATGGTGGCCTGTGTGTCTCTGAAGTGTGGTAAAATTCTGGGAGGGAAGTGTCTGTAGATTTACTCTGCCCAGTGCTCTCTCAAATTCCAGTGAACAGGCAGTGTGTGTGAGTTTGTGTTGGTGTATGGCTGTTTGGGGTTACAGCGGTGTCTGTGTGTGCATGTTTTAGCGACCACCAAAAGGCTGGAAATTTACTGAGGAGATGTTCTTCAAGGGGCCACGCTGTACGCAGCCCTCCTTCCATTCATTGCAACCCCTCCATGGTGGGAGTCAGGTGTCTTCTCTGCTTTCCATCCTCTTCTCCGACACCGTAAAGAAACCCTCTCAGGAAATGTGGATAATTCAGCTGTGATGGTTGGAGATTTGTAGTGGATCAGGGCCAGACGCCAGCTGCTCCACTCAAATGTCACTGTCTAAGGTTAATGTTGTACTTGTGTCCAGCTCAGTTTCACCTCACTGGGAAGGAAGGAAGGAAGTTCAGGAGTGGAGGCCTCGAACAGGTTGTGGTTAGGTACCAGAACAAGATGTGGATTATACTGCTCCATATTGTAATGGATCCTGCAGGTGAATGGCCTGCAATAGTCTTGTAAAATATGTAAATTATTTGTGAGAAAACTTGTTTTACTTGATGTGTACAGGTTTGGGATGATGAGTTGGAGCGGTCTGCTATTCATTGGGCAGAGGCGTGTCAATGGGACCATGGACCTCAGGACCTGTTGATGTCTATTGGACAAAACCTGGCTGTTCACTGGGGCAGGTGAGATATAACTGTTCTATGCATGCGATACTATCCATAGTCTTATACAAACACACAATGACTTAGTTTTCAATTTTATTATATATAATATATATAATATATATTTTTGATGAGCATGTTACGTTTCTTTTTTTTTTTTATCAGCACTACTTTCTAAAAAAAGCACCTAAAAAAATGTTAATGGTTTAGCTTTATTATTGTTATTATTTATAGATATTTATAGATATAGATCACTTATTAGACATCTTGAAGTGCACAGTCCCCTTGATGTTTGTCCTTTTTATTTGATATCAATGCTGTTATAAATCTATTAATAAATGTTTCAGTGGTAACTTCAGGTCCAGATCAGTCCAGGGGATTCTTGGTGAGTGACTTGGTCCTGGACGTGGCAGAGTCAGTTCACCACTTTGTTCCAGGCTGAATTTCAGGCTTATCTCAGAAATGTAATTTTATACAGACATTGGGAAGATACACAGGATGATGTTTACGGACTTTAGTGTCGCGTCAAATTGCATTGAAATATGGTGCAGATGTTGCCTGCTGCAAGATGACTCTTGATCATTTTGGTGACTAATGAAACAACACCCTCAGCTGTGTGTTTAGCGTTGATTAGCAAATGTTAGCATGCTAACATACTTTAAACTAAGATGGTAAACTTCATACCTGCATTTTAGTATTTTCATTGTAACCCTTGCTTCTTAGCTTCTTTATGTTAGCATTTACCTGAAAGCACCACTAGGCCCATATACAGCTGTACAAAACCCCAACAATGCTCTGGACTCTTAGTCTTCTTCACAAATAAATGCTGAAAGTATTTTCTCAACTGCCAGTGTTGTAAACTACAGTTTACACTTTGAAATAAATCTTGGTCCATTTTTATGTGTGTAGACTGAGCATGGGTAGTGCTAGTCAGTGCTTGCATATTAAGGTGGGTGTTAGTGTGAATGAGTGTGTGTCCGAGTAGACACCAGACACAGCAGGCCTCTGTGTACGACAGTGTGTGGCTATCGCAGCAGGTGCCCTTCCAGGAATCTGCTCTCATTCTCACAGCGCCTTTCCTCCCTCCCCTCTTTCCTTTTCTTCCTGTGCCAACAAATCTTTTTTTTTCACTCCCCGTCTACGCTCCACTTATAAGCTCAGCATTTTTCAATACCGTAAAAAGAGATGTTTATAATAAGAGCTAGAACTGATTTGTTCGGCTGTGGGGCCATGTTTAGATTTGCGCCGATTGTTTTGGTTTTTTTTTTAACCTGATTTGATTTCCCCTGTTATGGAGGGGAACAGACTGCTGTTCAATGTGCCAGTTCAAATTCAGACTCATCTCTTGAGGCCTGAAGGGAAGTGGAGGAGAAGGGAGGTTCAAGCAGTGTGTCTCATTTCCAGCCAAAGCACCTGGCAGCTCCCTCAGATATTTCCCTTTTTGCCCCCTAGTACCTGGACGGCCTGTGACTGAGCCTCCTGTTTGTCTGTCTGTGTGTGTTTGTTTGTGTGTGTCTGTGCATGGGCTCGACAGATACCGCTCTCCAGCCTTCCATGTCCAGGCCTGGTACGATGAGGTGAAAGACTACACCTATCCCTACCCCCAAGAGTGCAATCCCTGGTGTCCAGAACGCTGCTCAGGCCCCATGTGCACCCATTACACCCAGGTGAGATGTTGAAAAAGAAAATGAAGGCTGGAGAAGGTGAGGTGAAAGAGTTCAGGACAAACTTTGACAGATAAAAAAAAGGGAGGGTTAAAGGGAGCTCTACTGACTTTACACATCAAAGGCTTTTGTGGCCTCAGAGGAACTACGTGAAGTCTGATAAATTGCCTAGCATAACAGTTCAGAGTCTTCAACTTTTAGAGTTGGAGTTGCATTGTGGGTAATGTAGGCATCAGATTTAGAAAAGGAACAAGAATGCCTGGAGTATAAATGACAGTATCTCTGATTCTGCTGCATTGATTTAGATCAATTTTTTTTTCTTTTTCTGAAATTGTCCGTCCAGTCTGAAAAGTTTCACATCCAGTTTATTAAATGTTATTTTAGGTTGAGTTATATTTTTCAATTCTCAACTAAGGCAATATCAGACTACAACGTGGTGAACACCTTGTATGATATTCCATGCTGTTATGGGCAGAGTTATGTGTAATTGAGGGTTTAAATGACAGACATGCATATACAGTAGTAACTTGTAGACATTGAAAACAAGCACATCTTAAAGATAAACAGACAATCAAGGGGAAGTAATGGACCATAGCAGAGTGTGGAGACAGAAAGAAGAGCTGAAGATGAAACGAGAAAATTGATAAATCAATCAAAAGGAAACAGCAACAGGGGAACTGGCCTCTTCTTCCCCTAGACTTTACTTTGTAGCTGGTGGGATGAGTTTACAGAAACATCCAAACTCCTCCCTCTGCATTCACCCTGAAACCCGATCACTGTCATCTGGTAGTCATTTCCAGACACGCCAGACATCCCTCGCTGCTTGACCTGGATTCTTTTGAAGATGCTGCAGAGAGGGGACAGTGCCAAATAGAAGCATCATCACCTTATTGCCGTCTTTCATTTGCTGGAAGTGTTGATGTATCATCAATCCAGGCAGTCATATTCCATTACTGCCTCTACAGACAAATGGTAGACCCTCTTGAGTTAGAGACTACATTATGCTGAAGAACCAGCGCCCAGCACACATCAGTCTATGTGCTGACTCACTGCTTCCAGCAGTCTCTAACTCTACCAGGAAAAAGATGAACATTCCTGAGGAGGGAGAGCGCACATGTTTGAGAGTTTGGGAGGAAAGTGAGGTGGAGTTATGGAACACGCTGTTTTGTATTCGTTGTCAAATGGCACATCATTCATCTGTAACACCACTGCAGCAGCTTTCCGTTTAATAAAACATTTTGTTTTACCTTGAACTGAGTTGGGCCTATGCTGCCCATTTTTTCCACTTCTAAGTAGATGATGAAAACAATCATGATTGTGTCACTGAGGGCAAACTCGGTTCACACATCATGCGCATCTGACCGGGCAGAATAACAGAGCAGTGACTGCTGGATGTCCCAGCGGCCTCATTAATTGTGGCTGCTGGTCTAGTTTCTTCCGCTGGAATGAACGTATTGACCCGTGGGCTGTGAGAAACAGGACATCAAGGCTATAACCAAAATGTTTACTTTGTTATAATGGGTCTGATCTCTAAGTAAGTGTTTGTGCTAACTTTGGCCATTCCTTTATTTCCCTCTTCACAGCTGGTCTGGGCAACCACTAGCAGAGTGGGCTGTGCTGTGCACGTGTGTCCAAGGATGGATGTGTGGGGAGAAATATGGGAGAACGCCGTTTACCTTGTGTGCAACTATTCCCCAAAGTAAGATCAGTTTTGCTTCATGTTCCACTGTTCGTCAACACCTCTGCTCTTTTTTGTTTACATTCCTCCTTCTCAACAGTGCTAACAAATGCTACATTGCTTGCTCCTAATATAGTTGCACTGCAGATGTGCAGCACTATGTTTGCATGTGTGTGAGGATTGTATAACACATTGGTGCCATTAAAATTCCCCCATAAGTCAGAATACAAAAATAATAATGAAGCATGGGGAAAGAAAAATAAAAGCAGAGCAGACGTTTGTTTTCCAGACATCCCACAGGATGTAATTGCCTGAGAGACAACGAGGAGTGTGGGACTAATGACTAGTAGGAGTGTTGACCATGAGCAAAGAGTGCTGAAGTAATTACACGGCCATGAGCCCAGTGATGCCTGACTGATGATTAATTTCCACCTTAGTCAAGTTGTCCATTGTGCACTACTTCTGCAGGGGTAACTGGATTGGAGAGGCTCCATACCAACATGGTCGCCCTTGTTCCCAGTGCCCTCCCAGCTATGGAGGAGGGTGTAGGAATAACTTGTGCTACAAAGGTGAGCAAACCTTTGTGGTTTTCATTCAAAGATGTTAGATTTAAATATGAAAATACCACCAACTTGAACTCCATCTGTTTATCCATCTATAGACTCTCAGCGCTCAGAGACAGAGGACATGAATGAAGTGGAGAAGCCTCAGGTTCCACTGCTGCCTCGTACCACTGCTAAACCTGCCCCCAAACCTAAACCGTCCACTCCAAAGAAACCTGTGTCCAAGCCCTCCACTCCGAAGATTATTACACAGATGATGCCATCTTCAAAGACTACCAGCAACAGCTACTTAGGTATCTACAAGGATTATACAAAATGACCCCAAAGCGCCACGCTTGTGTGCATCTTTTCACTTATTTATTTTTTTTCTTGCAGCTCAAAACATTAAGTGTGAGACTAGACTCCGTGATAAGTGCAAAGGAGCAACCTGCAACAGGTCAGGTTAACATGATGAAATGCAACGTCAAGGTAATTTTGGACATACTATTCATATGCAGTTCATAACTGACTCTTGTCTCCACTTTGTTGACTGCAGATACATTTGTCCAGCTAACTGCATGAATAAGAAAGGGAAAGTCTGGGGAACTCTCTATTATGATGTGGTAAGTCTGCCCAGTGTAAACAAACACCAACACATCATTCAAAAGTTGATACTATAAATTAATATTTACTAATGCTTATTTTTTTATTGTGTTAGCAATCAAGTATTTGCCGAGCTGCTATTCATTTTGGCGTGATTGACAACAATGGAGGACTGTTCGACATCACAAGAATGGACAAACTCCCGTTCTTTGTCAGAGCCACAAAAAATGGCGTTGAGTCTCTGAGGTATACACTTTTGCTTTGCCTAATTTTACAAAATAGGGTGAAGTCCTATTGATGATGCAGCTCTTATGAAACACATTTCCCTGCTTCTTTGAGTCACATTTTGCGAAATAATCACCATTTGTTTTTCTGATTTCTAAACACTGTAATGACTTTCGCAGCAAATATAAACCTGGAAATGCCTTTGTGGTAGCCAAAGTGGAAGGTAAGTGAATCGCTCTTTGAGTCAGTATTTTATAAAAAATCACACTCTCCAGCTACACATATTAATGATGATTTTTTCTTTCCATGTGACAGAATTGACTGCAGACTGCTACACCACAGTGGCTGAAATCTGCCCTTTCAAAAAGCCCTACTCACACTGCCCAAGGTGCCTTTTCACATCTGCCATCTTATTATTTACTAAAGCATCAAATCTATCAATTTGTATCCTTTCTTGAAAAATAAACTTATTTCTATAAATATGTCTTTTTTCTGTTCCTCAGAATCTTCTGTCCAGCTAACTGTAAGACTCAGCCTTCCTACTGGTCACCTGTTATTGGAAACAACATCTATACAGATGTAAGTAATACACATTTTCTATATGTATGTTCTGAATAAATTAGCAAAATGATCATGATTCAAACCAGGCCCTCCAGTTCTTAAAATATTTACAGCCTAAACAGAAAGCAATAGATCTGTATCATGGTTAATTCAGGGTCTGTGATATACGGTAGCTATGGAAAGCCATTCAATCACAGTGTGAATCTGGCTCATGGAGGATGGGTGTAAACATGAGGTGAAACTGCCAGGAATGTAATAACCTCACCATTCAGAGGGTTACTAACACATTATCTCAGATTAAGTACTTGTCTCAGATGTAGGAGAAGCAAACGTGCCAAAAGAATGTTTTACAATCTCAGGCTGTCAATGTGTTTCGACAGTGGTGTAGAAGCTGGATGTTGGTTAAACATGAGACGTAAACTGCCTGGTTAGAAATGGTGATGGGGTGTATGGACAGCGTGATCTGTGTTTGGACTAGAAATAAATGATTCCACTCCAGACTGTTGATAAAAGCTTATGGTCTGCTGTGCTGGAGCCAGACTTCTGGCTGAGATTGTGAAAAAAATGCTTGAGTGTGTGTGCGTGTGCTAACGTGTGTCTGTGAATCACTGCATTATATTTTGTGTATTGTATGTGTATATTCTGCTATATTTGTGCTATATCTGAAGTAGTAGTAGTAGTGGAAAAAGTCACTTTGCATTTTTTTAAAAGCCTTTCTTGTCTGTCCACAACCTCTCTTCTCACAGAGCTCCAGTGTTTGTAAAGCAGCCATCCACGCAGGGGTAATCAAAGCGGATGGTGGTTTTGTGGATGTTCTTCCACTGGACAAGAGAAAGAGCTATGTTGGAATCCTGAAAAATGGCATCCAGTCTGAAAGGTACTGCTCAATTTTTTTGAGGCCAGGTATTTTTACTGAAATTAAACAACACATTTTTTTAGTAGCTGTGAAACTACCAAAACTCCTTAATTGTAATGCAAGGACATATGTTCACCAGTGCTGTAATGAAAAACAAACTAGTTTGTAAAGTAAATCTGACAAGAAAATCTGACATATGCCTGAGAGAGGTGATTTTATTCACTTTACCATAACATGATTTATGTCTCATGTAACACTACATGTAGTGGGTTCCTTACATGCACGGCATGTTTCTCACATCACTCCCATGTCTGTGGTTGGCTCCAGTGGACTAAGCTTGGGCAAAGAAACCCCTGTGGCCAGTTCTGCTGGCATGTGAGGTTGTAAGAGTAATGGTGTGGTTTGGTGTGTGAATGGGCCACACATGGGATCTGTGCTTACTTTACCCAGGCATTTCAATTGAGTGTGTAAAGTGCTGAATGGCCAAAAATAATCCAAGTCTGATTCTATGAAATCTAATGCAAAGCTGTGAAGGCCCCACTCATGGCACAAGGATAGGAGGTCAAACTGCTGAGTGAGAGGCCGTGCCATGTGCCAGCATCATGGCAGGGTGGGAAGGCTGGACTGGACTATTGCTGGGGAAGTAATCACAGCCTATCCAATTACTCGAGGATGGAAATGCTGTCAGCCACTTAGTCAGTGCTTTCCTATAGGGATAATTATCTGTGATGTGATACCAATCACACTGGCCTATCATGGGTATTGATCATGGCAAAGCTTCAAGGTTTCTCCACTGATGAACTAATTACAAAGTCATTAAGTTTAACACGTGTGGTAGCTGGAAGGGTCATTTTTAGAAATACGGCAACAATGAGTCATACTGCCAGTGTGTCATTTGGTGCATGTTTTTTCCAAAGATGTTGTGAACAGCACAATTGTGCACTTTTTTATTAGCTTTGGCTGCTGATAGGACTTGAGCAATACTATAAAAAGTGGACTTCCAAGTATAAGTATAAGTGCATTTTGCATAAATATATTTTCATTTGACTCAAAGTGCACACACCACCTTTTTTGTACTTGATGTGCTGTTTAATTGTCACAGGGAGTACTTCTCTGCCTCTGAACACAATGTCTTCTGTAGCTCTGGAGGGAGATTTCTAAAACCTGGGAAAATAGCTCAGGGTTATTTCAGCCTACTCTTGACATTTTGTTTAATCAAAAGCCAGAAGGTGTGCAGCTTGAGAGAAGAAGGCACAGTGGGTGTATTTAAAGATGCTATTGGTTGCATTAAGGATCCAGTGCTTTTGGTGCTCTCGTGCTTCGCTTTTGACCATTATTTTCCAGTTCCCAAAAGTAATACCTTTCTTTGCATCATATGTTTGCAGCAAGAGCAACACAGAGGGGGGCTCCTTCCGAGTCTTTGCCGTGAGGGAGTGAAACTTCAGTTCAGAAGTCCAAATACCAACAGAGTCACCTCAGCTGCTCTCGGAGAGCAGGAAGTGCCCGCAGGTTGGATATCAAGGCTCTTCATCTGTCTCTGTGCCTTCGGTGGAACTAGAGCATCCTAGCAGACTGATACACACTCTCCCCTCTTAGTTATCAAACAATAGTCACCCAGTAACTGTCCAATATTTTAATATTTTCTCATCTTTTAAGTCCAGAGATGGATATTCCTTAGACGTACTTCATCTGTGAATACAGAATGTTTTTATATATTATGATGCATTAAACAGCTGGTGCTGGAAGTTTGAGTTAAACATGTTTTACAGAAAGTACTGTGTTTACATTGATCCTATTACAAATATAAGTTGGTTTTCATACACAGGAATGTATAATGATCACACTGTATTTAATCATTTTGTACAGAATATATGATATTTTGTTTGTTTTAAAAATGGAGTACCATATATTAACTATTTTATGTTCTATTCTGTTTTTTTATTGTATTTTATTGCCATCCTCTTTCTCTTCACTTGGATAATATTTGCTTTTCTGCTCCTGAAAATTTAGACTGTGAAGCCAAATCTAAGTCTAAATTGTATTTATAAATTCAGAGGTGTGTGGTGGGGTGTTTTGTTGGCTGGCTAGAGCAGAGGAAGTAAACAGTATTGTAAATGAAAGTGTATACAGGCAGCAGGCACACAGGGAAATAATGTGTCCCCTAAGGAGGCTGGTGTAACTTCAGTGACATATGTATGGAGTGGATTAAGTGAAGGTGCTACATTGCTGAGTTCACTGTATATTATATGATAGTTGGTGGAGATGGGCTCTGAATGGTGACAATATTCTGGACAATCACAGACAGGAGATATGTTTATAATAATAAGCAATAATATGCCATTTTATATTTATTGTTGCTTGGTGCTTTCCTTGTGTCTTTGTATCTCTGGCTACTCTAATATAAATGAAAATGCTAAATTTGTCCCCTCCCCACCAGACAGATGAATGTGTCACATGTTTCAGGGTCAAAGAGAGTTTTTTTGTGTAAGGACCAGGCCGTAACCATCAAACTGTAGTTTATGCACTTTGGAACAAACTCCACTACAGTACGCATTGCACGGAGGAGACAGACCTGTAATATCTACTAATGTACTGGATTAATGCACTATGGCCATTGGTACAGCCATGATTTTAATATTTTTCTCTCTGTGCGCTTAGGTCTCTTAATTGTAAAACACACAAGTAAAGAAACAAATGTAAAGTGCAGTTCATGCTGCAGGACCGGGCTGTCCAGTTGGGTTCCTAAATCCCACCAGACAAATTACAGTATCATTAAATTTTGTCCCTCTACCTGCTGGTTTCCCCCCTGAGGATACAAAAGTAAAAGCCAAAACAAAATGATTAACTCTAAATCTTTCCTTCAAGCTTATTTAAACTTTATCTCTTTATTCTACCTCAGTCCTATCGCTGTGCTCGGCAAGTCTTTTATATATGGGAATTTTTATGGGAAAAAGGTTTTGTAAAATTATGCAAACTGTAAATACTATTATTTTTGTTTTTGGATCATCTTCTATGCAATAAGATTATAATTAAAATGTGTGAATTTATATCAGTTGTCTTGGTCATTGTTTTTATACATATGTAGCATGGGTGCTAAATTTTTTCACAATTTGAAAATATATTATGCCTTAGAAATAGGCCTATTGTAGAATATGCTATTGTTTCATTAAAATGTGCTAGCAAATGCTCTTTATAGAAAACACTGTCCATATTTTCAGGTTGTTGAAAATATATGTTGAAAAAAAAATCTAGTAGTACGTTCCCAAGTGCGCATGTGAATTATTGCATCTCAAGATCTCATAACTTAGGTGCACTTTAAAGTATCATGTTAAAATCAGTGTGTCAGGCATAATGAATAAAATTCAGACCCAGGCCACCCAGCATCTGCCCATTATCTTTAGAAAAATATCACTGACCATGTTCATAACCTGGCTCTGCTTCTTGCGGTGGAACAATAAATTGAAGCATTTGCTCAAGGACAGCTAACATGATTTGCCAATATTTAAGGGCTTTAGTTTAGGGTGGGATGATTTCAGAAGAGAGAAGGAAACTGGATTTGGCAAAAAAAATTTCACAACCCTGGGATTTTCTAATTTCTCATTTCACACTCCAGGGTCAAATAATCATTTGTGACAAGTTCAGTGAGGTGATAAGATCACAGTATACCTGAATTAATAAATGCATCTTATACTCAAAACCTAAAGACATGGGAGGAGCTTGTAAGCACTGGTAATTTTTCATATCTTCATGGTGGTTTATTGGAGGCAGATGTTCAATTTTCTGTTAAATCCAAGTTGGACAGGGCCCTGGCCATCTTACTGATAAACAGCTGCAACTGGCTTGTGTGATGACTATTTTACTCCCATTGTCAATCGGGATAAAAAATTTGTACTCACTCTGTAAATCCCCTAACTGCTTAGAGAGAAGGCGTTTGGTCCAGTTGTGAGTTTTCTTGTCCTCAAAAGTACCTTGCGCAACAGATTGTAGCTGTTTTGATAAACATGATCCATTTTTTGGCAATAATGGATCATTTTATGATCAAGATGATTTTATGAGACTATAATCATTGCAGATGTTCCCAACTATGTATGAACACATGATGAACATTGAAGTAATTACCTTAAGTGTACTGATCACATAGCTTTTAGAGAAGTGCAACACAATGTTTGAATGACCAGCTGCCAGAATAACACATAAGCCTTGTAGAAATGGAAACATTGGTTTGTATTTATACCCTCATGAAGTCTTCTTTGTGCTCATGTATAATTTTAAGTGGTTGTATAGGGAGACGGTTCACTGTCACCTCACGGCATGGGCTCAAAACCCAGGCCTGAGACCTTTCTGTGTGGCCTTTCTGTCTTCTCCCTGTGCCTGTGTGGGTTAGGGTTAGACATGCACGTTTAGGTTAATTGGTGACTCTACCTTGCCCGTAGGTGTGAGTGTGAGCATGGATGGTTGTTTGTTGTTGTCTCTGCAAGTCTCTATGTGTCGGCCCTGCAATAGACTGGTGATCTATACCATAAGTGGTATAAATAATGGATGGATGGATGAATATGGAGAACCATGTATGCGGCTGTGCTAATTGCATTAATCAAAAACTGGGACTTTTCTTAATGGGGTTTTAGACTGTAGGACAACACCCTATCTTGGTACAGTTCATACACTTCAGACAGGACCTACAGGCGGGATCTTGATGATTGGACAGATTATATACAGAAGGGTCTAAATTATATGATTGAGATGATATTTTTCTGGTCAGAGAGGCCTTATAGCACATTATTTTTTCAGAAATCCAGTTGAGATCAGCCAGTTTGTGCAAAGGAATTTCAGACTTGGAGAGACTGGAATTAAAGACACCATCTTCCAAAAGCGATGAATGGGAGATGTGTCTGATGTTGTTATGACAGGTTGTGTCTGGCTTGCTTGTTCATCATAAGAATTTGGTAACATCTGTAGATGTGGAAGGGGGATAGAGACTTGACCAAAGTCATCTATCTAAAGGGATTTGTGGAATGCATTTGGAGATGAGGAGGCTATGTTTACCTCCTCTATCTCTGACTTATGACTAAAAGTGGAAAGGGCCTTTTGACATACTGTTACTAGATAATGTTTTGTGATTTTTAAGATTATGGTGCAAACACCAGTTACTATAGGCCCCTGACTACATTTTTAAATGTTACTTCCATCTTGCCATTAAAAAGCGAAATTGTTTTATTTGCATGGTGCCTGTATCTGTTTCTGTCACATTGTGATGATCACACTGAATAATGCCAGTATAGTATGGTGGATTACCTTTGGCAAATGATATACCTTTAGTCTGTCCGTAAGGAGGTAAACCAATATATAATGCGTCAAGATATACAGAAAATGAGAGGAACAAAATACCAAAATATAATAACCAGTAGAATGAGTAGTCCTGTATGGACCCAAGTATGTTCATATTTATTGTTCTGAACTTTGGCTGATTCTTCAACATCAACATTGACAAAAAATGTAATCTTGCATTGAATTCTCTGAATCACTATATATTTCAATCCTGTTTTAATGTTCATCTTTTGAGTGTTATCTGTCTGTTGGTTATTTGGTTTGTTAGTCCAGCAAGACTGAAATAGCCTGAGAACTGTTAGATGAAATGACATGAGACACTCATAGCCCCTGAAGAATAAACCCCAATTTTTTTCCTCTAGTGCAAGTGATTATTAAAATATCTTGCCATGACATTCAGTACTTTGATGACTTTGCTTTACCTCTTTCACTACCAGCATCAAAGTTCTCACTCATGTTTGTCCTGTACCTGCATGGGTTCCCTCTGGGTTAGGTGACCAGATGTCACTGGTCTCTCTCAAAGCTGAAATGTCCCTGTTTTTAACTGTGATTAAAAACAGTATAGAGAAAAACACAAGCAGCAGAGAAGATGCTTATTTTTGCCACAGAGTAGGCAGGCTGTCTATCTATCTTAAGAAATTACGATAAAACCGTCAAAATACTTCTACAATCTGATCTTTCTGTTTTCTTGTCACTAGGCATAGAAAAGGCTAGTTGGCTCACTCTTGGTTTGGAGTTAGGGCAGGAAACTATTGACAGCAAACATACCCGGCAGCTGGTATGTTACAGCTGTTTTCATGTTGAGAGAAGTGAAGATGAAGTTGTCTGATAGTCTGCAATATTCACAACCTGGAATACTTTTAAATAAAACGCGCTTCATTCTTTTGCTCTGTGGACTTAAGGACCAAAGGAATATGAATAATAGAGATAGACAGTCAGATGCCTGCTTCAAAGGTAGGGAGTCACCATTGTTTCTCCATTTCACTGGTATATGATGTTGGTAAAAAGCTATAAAACATAAAATTTTAATTGTCATCTCCCAGCAGTGACCTGCCAAACCACACAGTGATATTCATGCAGTAATACTCCCCTAATGTATCCCCATAGTTGTTTTATTTGGTTTGGTCTTCATTATTATTTCTCCTCACAAGAGCCACCGCAGTGAATCCTTGGCTGTGTTTCCACAGGACTCGGTTTGAATTCTTGCCCAGAAGGAGGCAACACCAAGTGAGAGAACAAAGACTGTTTGTCAGAGAGATGATCAGGACTCTGATGCTGATGGTGTGTAGTCAACCAATGTGGACTGGAACAGTTAAAGCCTCGTTGCCTTGCCGGCAGATCTATAGGCTCCGTCTATTAATCTGAAACGATTAGACCCCAGTGATCTTGGTGTTGACGGCCACACAGAGTTTGTCTTTCTCCCTGGTGACGCCATTCTGGGAAGGGTGTGTTGAAGAGTCAGATGATGGTCAAACAGTGTATGTGCACATATACCACTCAGCAGTTGGTGTTTTGTGGTATAAACCATAATCCATGTTGTTTTGCTGACGTCTATTATATGGATGATGATTAAGAATTTTGAGGTATCTCTGTCAGCAAGTGATGAGATGACTGTTGTCTTGGGTCAACTGTGACTTAAAATCAAAAACCCTTCTAACATAAGAGCCTTAGTAATAATAGGAAATAAGATATGTAAACACACACACATTTCCATTTCCACTCAGTTTTGTGATTTCCTGATTTCCTGACATTTATTTCTTTTTAGCTATGTCTTCTATGTCTACTTTAGTTTATATTGAAAATGGTGATAGAGAGTTACATTCCTAAAACTGGAGCCTTTAGTAATCTCAGTATTTACTGGCGACAGAAGAGCCACAGGAAGCTAACATTGTTTCCATCATCCCTTTTCACAATGACCAAAGTAATGAGTTCTGAAGAAAGAACTCATTCAGTCTACCACATGACTTTCCTCAAAGGACTCCCATTAGCCCAGTAATTGGCACATGATGAGTACATGAAACATGAAATGATTGTTACATAAACCTGCTGTCAGTAAACCAGTCTAAATATAGAGAACCTTGTTATAGACCTTATAACAAAGAGCACACTCACAATCCGGTTTTGTTTTCTTGCATCACACAGTGGAGCCGAAACTTAATAACCAAATGCTGCTAATGGCTGGTTGCTTCTTTTGTAACTGTCTTTCTGGATGAACCTTTGAATCGTAGCAGAGGGTTTGTCACCACTTCATTTTGAGTGGAGCAGTGAGACAAGTGGAAAGTTAAGACAAAGTGAATAAGTGACAGTGTTATTGTCTGTTTAAATAGCTCTGTCCTCAGAGAGTTTGTGTCAGTACACAACTAGTAGACAACAGAAGATGAAGGAACAAGCTGCTGCAGCAAACCTCAACTTTGTTAAAGTTTTCTTTTTGTGAGAGTTTAGATTAAGCTGACCCTGGCCTCGTACAGGCTCTTCGTCAGTTCAATCAGTCTAAAATCTTGAAGGCAATGATCAAAACAAAGCGTACACATCTACCTGCAGCAGATAGGAAGACAGGGCGCAGTTGTGCATAATATGGATGTGAAAAACATATTGTAAACAATTATATATATATGAAAAATTGCTGAAATGTATCTTCAGTAGTTGCATAGTAATATTGAGGTAAGATGTGATCTAGAAAGTAGCATTTAAAGTACGATATTTATTACTGTAACACATTTGAAACGTGATTGTTTCCAGGTGTTCCTACCATAGCTTGTCAGCTTTGTTTTCATATGTTATGTAACTCCACCACCTCCCACTCTGTGTGTCACACTGCAGAGTACAATATGTGTTAGATTGAGGAGGAGGTTATAAATTGCCCTCTCTAGCAGCCCTTGTCTCTGTTAGGCCATTTTCAAGAGTGGAAGACAAAAACATTTTGTAAATGAAGAGCTACAGTACCCCTGTCTCCACCAGGTATGTAGAATAACCCTAGGATTATTTGACCTCTCCCAGTTCTGAGAAAAAAAGATTTCTTACCTGTAACCACTAACCTCAACTTCACGTCATGGTAATTAATTATAGTGCGTTCAACAGAGCGCACAGCACAGATGTAATACATCCATCACACTTGCAGCAGTAGAACTCCAAAGTGAGACTTTTGGTAGGTGGTAGGTTGTGTTGTGCATACAGTATGTTGATTTAACATCTTTTAAGTCTGTTATTATTTGAAATCTGTTCATAAATTCAGACCAAGTTTCCACTCCAGATATGATTTAACCTAAAGCGAAGTGAATGAACTGGTTACACCTCCACTGTTCTCCTCAGGATTCATGAGAAGTTCATGTTTTCAGTTGCCATCTGAGTGAGGGACAACTTTTTATTTGCATGTCATCAAATTGTGATCTTTGGGTGATTACAGTCACCATTTGAAATGAAATGGAGCCATGAGAGAAGCAAAGACAGAGCTAATGCTTTGAGACAGTTATAAGTAACAGATACAAAGTAGTGAAGTCCACAAACCACCTAAGCCCCGTTTTAAAGAAACAAACTAGTGGAGCCTGATCAAGAGCAGTGTCACTGAACATCAGTCATTTTCAGTGATTATAAGCAGCTCTTGTATCTTTAGCTTTTTGCTGACATTTGTTTCAGTACCTGTAATATATATATGTGCATATACATTTGTGTGATGTGTTTTGTTTTCCATTCAGAAATACTCAAAAGTGGCTGCAACATTTTGCTAATAGATCAGTCAGTCGTGACGAGCTGTGTCTATTATTTTACACATATCCTTGGCAGCTGCAACATCGTAAATAAGATTCATTGCCAGTAACTCAATGGGTTCTCATAGAGTTAAATAGAATCAGCATCTCAGTTTTTTCCCATGTTACTGATATCACTGGGGTATCTGCACTACGTTGGCACTGACTACTCATGCCAAGACAAATGTCAGCCCGGGCGTCCCCGCTGGGTCCCAGCTTGGGGTCGTGAGTTTATTTTACTAGACTATACCAGACTGAAAATCCCTTGCTAGCTGCCTTCTGGGCAGTGGTACTGTAGGGGCTCTGGGAAAGGTTTGGTTCCCAGACAGAACTGGTTTTCTAGACTTGTTGGTGACCTTTTCCCTGAAGGGTAGAACAGCTGAATGGTGGGAGATGCAAAAGAGACTATTCTCATTTTTATTAACAATTTATTCAACAATTCCCACATTGTTGAATAATTTGGTCATTCAGTTTTCCTGTTTCATGCTGATAGTGACTCGTGCGTAGGTTTACACAAAAGGTTGAGACAGCTCTGATGAATGTATATTGTGTTTGCTTTTGTCTGTGTAATTATGCGTGATTTTCAACGAGCAGCCTTCACTAAAAAGGAATGTTTCTCTTGCTGTATCTGGACTTCATTTGACATGCACTGTTTCTTGTTAAGAGAGCCATCCAATATGTTATCATGGTATAAAACACAGACCAGAAGTGTTTCTTTTTTCCATTCTGTAATTTATAGTCACTAATTATGATAGTGGGTGGATGGCTGTATTTACAAGTGCAGTTATATTTGAAATCAGATTCAGACGACCAGTCTATGGGGGGAGAATAAAGAAAAAAACTTGTTTCTGTCTGTCTGAGAACCATAAATTATGTTTTGGGAGTGGTGGTTGGAGTTTGACGTCTGAGCTAACCAACCTACTTGCTCATTGTGGCGTTGTTGCTGTAGAATGAGTAGTAAGCAGTAACAGGAGATCAGACTATACTGACACAAGTGCGCAGTCGTCCTGACAGGCCTGCTGACGCACATCAACTTCAAGTAGACCAATGTATGCTGCTGCAGCCAAGATGCTTTCCTGGAACTCATGAATTGCATCTGACTGACATATAGGCTTCGTAATACTCCTGTCACCGTGGAGGGGATCTGTCCAGACTGCTGTGTTTCTCCCGCCATGTTTACCTTTGTGACAGATTAATTCAGTGTTTTGATTATTCCAGTTCTCATCTGTGTATTTATTCATTTTATGTACACATCTATGTATTTAATCGATCAAACCTAGAGCAGTAGTGTAATTACCAGAGAAGAGCTGCACTTTTATCTCACCCCTTTGGCTGCATTTCAACTGGATGGAGTTTCACAACAGAGGCAAAATCTTTTTCTGTTTGGCTGTTTTCAAGCCCTTTCTAGTGTCATATAACAGACTCTTTGTCTTTGTCTCTGTCTTTACACCTCCATGATCTTGATTAGAATCTGGTCTCTGAAAATAGCAAACAAGTTCAAAAAGGGTATTTTAACTGAACTTTGTAATTTGTATAAGCCTGTGGTGAGATATTAAGTAGCAAGAAATTTTTAGAAGTGTGAAGTAGTCTGATATGCATATTAAAAACATTTTTCTGCTCGTCATCCCACTATATCCCCGTTTTCCAATGTCTGTCATCATCTTCCGGCATTCGTCTTTCCATTGCTCCATGACTGAAAGCCCATCCTAGGAAAAAGAACATAACTTTTATTTAGCACTGGCAGCTCCAGTGCTTTTGCGGATTTTGCTGTCCTGGATGTGCTCTATCACAATACCATATATCATCACCCTCCTCTCCAAAGAGATTATGTAACACTACAATGAAGAAGTAAACAGTTCAGTGTTCTTTTCTTGCTCCAGATAACAAAATACTTTATTTTCCAAAAAAAGTTGTTTTATTTTTCGGCATGATTAAATTAGGTGATACCACATGTTTGTGTCTACTCTGCTCTATGTAAAAGACCTCTACCACTGCTACTGCTGTTTCTGTTCTTTTACTACTACTACTACAGATACTTCTGCTACTACTGGTGCTACTGCCTCCACAGAAATTTTTATAATCATTTAAAGCAATAAAAAGGTCTAAGCTTTATTAGAAACAGAGTTAAAGGCAAACATGAGTTCCAAATAAAATGTAAAAGTAACGATCCTGTATCCAAATACAGTAGTTATAAAACAAAAATGTTTTCAGCACATGAGCGTGAAATCTGTTTGAAGATGGGACCTAGAAGATGACTCATTCTGACAGCCTAAGCTCCTGGATCGTCCCGAGCCCTGTAGCCCACGTGGAAAAACGTCTGATTGACAATTAAGATTCAGCTACGTGGAAAGTTTTGTTCCACCCTGGAGACAAGATGTCAAGTAAAATTCAGTGTGAACCAGCATGAAAAAGACAGACGACTTACAGACGGCATTTCCCCCATCTGCATCATCTATACCAAATTGGTAAATCTTGCATCATTACCCCCTTCACTGATGTTAGTCTAGTCAGGCTAATATATCAAACTTTTTTGTATTAGATTATAAAAGGCACTTTCTTGCAAAATGTTTTCAGGTCGATGATCAAAAAAAAAAATGACAGGTAGGATTAAGTTGATGTGCTGTAGCTAATGAAGCCTTGCTTTCCTACTATTTTCCTTGTTGAGGGTCCAAGAATCATGTGTAACAGTGTAATGTTGGCAGTTGGCAGGAGGTGGATAGTCAAACCAGATTGTACACTGTGTATGTTTGTTTAAGGACAGAGTTATCAGAGGTGAGCCACATCTAAAGGCTCTCTACTCTATGTTATTTTCTGAGGCAGAGAAAAGTTTAGAGAAACAAAAACAAAATGGGAAATTGTACATCATTTGCCTCTGGTTTAATTGTTTTATTGCTGTTCTGGGTTTGTTGAAATGGATTTAAATTGTTGTGTGTGTAATCCATAGATTGTAAATAAAGATTAAGTTAGCCTGCATGACAACAAAGTGGTTTTGAGCCTCAGTACTCACCATCTTGCCATTGGCTGACTCTGGCATCCTCCTGGCTAATTGGTGCATAAGTTTGTGGCAGGCATACACTCACTCCCCTGTCACTCAAAGTGGCACACCCTCAATTATGCAGAACTTTAAGCCTAGAATAAATTTTTTAATCTAATCTAAGCCTAGATTCACTCGCATTTTGTCTCACGTTGCCATTCGAAGAACTGCAGTTTTTTGCATTTACATGTTGGCTTCATTTTCCAGCACTGGAGTTTTCCACTTGATGTTATCACTTATCTTCACACATTTCCCAAAGTGAGCAGCAACAACCTGAAAAAAAAAACTGCTGAAAAGACTCTATACTTATATAACTATTAGCTATTCGTGTTTTGTTTGCCTCTCCATAGACTTTACAATCCTGTGTTTGAGGTGATGAAAAGATCAACAGCTCCCCCGCTTCTTGACTCCATGTCTGCTCTCCAGCTGTACTCCCGATGAGCCCAGACTGCAACATTTTAATACTTACTCTGTCATATGTGACATTCAAGAAAAACACTGCCAGTGACCAGACAGGAGACCTTTCACCATAATATAAATTTACCTGACATGTTGATTTGGAGAAAACTAATGCACATGCTGGAAAACTTTATGCATCAAAGGACATAACATGTCCTAACTTAATTGTAGTATTTATTGTGCAAAAATCGTGCTTTTCACAGTATGCTTCTCTGCAGTGGAAAAACCCAAACTGCAGGAGGTTGTGTTGAGGTTTGGTCCCAAATGAGTGTCTCTGTGTGTCTATGTAAGCAGGTGCTCTTTGGACTCCCCTGCGTCACACATCTCCGATCCTTTCTCTCTGTGTGTGTTTGTGTGTTTGTTTGCATGTGTGGAACTCGTTCACAAGTGGTGCAGCTAATCTGGCTAAAATTCAGCATTGTGGGGATCTTTGAGGACAGGGGAGAAACTCAACACACTTCTCTACCTTGTCCTAGCAAACACAGCTGTTCCTGCGTCCCTGCCTCTGTCTCCTTTGCCCGAAATTCCCTTGGCCAAACAAACTATGCAGGTCAACACAGCAGTGGTGAATTTATGCTGAGGTGTGCTAAACAAGTATTAGTTTAGAAATCACAGGCTACTCTGGTGAGTCCTGACTTCTGCAAGTTCTGATATACTTTTGTCAGACATATTAGTATTGTATAATAAAATTCACTGACTGTAACCACACTTGTGAGAGTTGTGTTGAATTATGAACTAGCCTTGAATTACCATATAATTAAATCAATTTGATCAGGTTCCACCTTTTGTCTGTGCAGTTTATCAGCATAGTAGTGAGGTTAGAATGAATTCCCTCCAGCCTTGATTGTAATTGTTCACATATGAAATTGCTTTTTGATATTTGTATTTGATGACATAACATTTAAGGTGCTCTGATAGATGTAGCTTTAACTGTTGTATTTCATTAAGAGATTTCTTCAACCACAATTTCAATGCTTTGGCCATATGACAGTAACTGTTATGGAAACAATTAGGTTGAAGAAAAATACCAAGTATTTGGAGAACGCACACACGCACACACGCATGCACGCACATGCACATGCATGCACGCACACACACATAATACATACATACACACACTATGTCATTTGTGACATTCAAGAAAAACACTGCCAGTGACCAGACAGGAGGCCTTTCACCGTGATATAAATTTACATGACATGTTGATTTGGGGAAAACTAATGTAGATGCTTGAAGACTTCATGCTCCAAATGACATAACTTAATACTTAATAACTTAATTATATTGTTATTTATTGTGTAGCACACACACACACACACACACACACACACACACACACACACACACACAGTTGTGTTTCTATCTTTCCCTAATCCTAACCACTATTTGCCTAACCCTTAACCTTAAGCCCAGCCCAAGCTTAACCTTACTTAGTGAGCTCAATTACGATGAATTAAAATTGAGTTCCCACAGTGTGACTGTGTAGGCAGATTTATGTCTCACAGTTCCTGTCTGAGCCTGGATTATTTTTGGCCCTGCCCCTGTCCATCCGCCCACCAGACATTCCTCCTTGCATCGTCAGGCACCTGACTCCCCACACCCACATGTTCACCTGTCTCTCATTCCCAAACACCTAGTCCTAACTACCACTCTCACCCCAATCAGCTCCCCGTACATTTGCCTGGTGTCTCTCTCTGGTCATTTGCCAGATTATTGTGTCAGTTATGTGTTGCATTTTGTAGTAGTAGTGAGTAGTGTGAACATGTATTGTTGTGCCGTGAACATCTAAACTTGGTTGACCCCAAGAATAACTGCTGCTATGCCAAGTTGATGGATAACAAACAAACAAACAAACAAACAAACAAACAAACAAACAAACAAACAAACAAACAAACAAACCTGTGCCTGCCTGCCTCTTTTCCCCATCTGTGCACCCTGCTTGGTGTTGCTCTGTACACCAATTGTCCTTACAAAGTGTGTCCTCGAGCACAGCTGCACAAAGGCAATGAGAAAATTATGGTTGAAAATTAGATTATCAACACTCGTCATCTTTTTTTCCAGCTCCATCCCGTGGTCTTTACTACAGTCAACCACAGAGCTGTTTATCTTATCGTTGGCAATTGTACATGCTGATGATTTTCTTAGGTCCCTAGAACAGAGATACTTTCACCAGTAAAACTTCATGCTTAGGTCACATGTCAGGAGCTCATCAAGGATGTTTACCATCACTGAGACTTATATGTAATAGACTTGTTTATAGCTATATAAAATTACCTTTATTAACCCCTGGGTTCATCACAGCAGCATTATAATAAAAGTTAATCATGAAAATGTATTGGGTTCTCTTACCTTGCACCACACCAAAAGCTGAAAGTCGTTTGGTGTCACTGGAACATAAGGTTTTTATGTTCCAAAACTTATATTGATATATTGATATTTATTATTTAGGCCATATAATATATAATATATAATATATAATAGAATATATTACAACTTTGCTGAATGATTTGCCCTTGTGAGAGCCTTGTGAAACTTTATATACCTAAAGCAGAGACCTTGACGTCTAATAAAACGGTGCTTAAAGGTTTGCTTGGGTGCTGTATATTCAAGATAAGTTGGCTTTTAAACCATCAGTTGTGTTTGCACCACACAGAGCTTTTGTAGCTTTAGCTAGGCTCACTTTTTATTTTACGATTAATCGTTGACTGATGTTACATATGAGTGTTTCAAGCCTGAATTTGTACTAGGATCACAGTTTTGTTTGTCTACATCACTTAAGTGGTACAAAATTTATTGGACAGTACAGTGCACTTGAGTTTCTGAGAGTACTGAAGACTGACATTCCTTTTGTACTTGTCCTCGTTAAGCCTTCAAGTCTACAAACCCAGTCCAACTCATTTCCAAGGTTGAATGCACTTTTGTTTGGGCTTGCTTTCAAAAATGAAAATAGACCACATTTACTCTTGAAGAGGATGATTTCTGGGGGACAGACAGCAGATATGATCTTGCCCATCTTATTTATTTTTACTTCAAAAAGCAACTGATTTTTAAAATATTTTTTTCAGATAATTTGCCCACAGTTGAACATTAAGGTTCAAACTTGAAGTGCAACCTCTCCTTACAGGGTCCCTGATTGAAATTCAGACCGCGGTGAGAGCAGCTCTCTGCACAGCTATATTTAGGTGGAGCGGTTTCCAGTCATAAATCCATATTACAAAGAAGACTGCTGTCTGTCTCTGCTACCTGAGAGGGCAGTGAAAACATCTGGACAGTAGACCTCCCTGGCCTGACAGAAGTGTTTATTATACAATGAATATTTATGACCATTTGCAACGCTAACTTCCTTAACTTATCATCACCTTAAGAGTCTTTGGATTTTCTTACTTTCTTGATTTGAGTTGTACAGTCACAAGGAGGAAGAGTTATTGCGGGGGCCAACTATGGAAAAACCCCAGATTGAACTGAGCTGAACCTTCGTGTTGATGATGTTGTAAGCCATGTTTCCTGCTGTACTGGGCACCAGACAAGAGCACTGACAGCAGTGGGCTCATCCCACTCAATCCTGGCCTACAAGCCAATCGGTCTTGTAGCAGCAAATGCTGATCCACCGTTTCTGTTTTCTCTGTTTTGGGTTCAGTCTCACTTCTCTGTCTACTTGTTCATTTTGCGGCTAGTTATTGAGCTTCACACAATTTGACATTTACTATAAACACATTGGTTGATCCAAACTAGTTTATTTTTAAAAATCATCATTTAGCTAAACTTAATTTTGATAAAAATTCATTCATTTCATAGAAACTTGGCCTAAAGTAAATTCTGTCTTCTCAAAGATCAAGTGAAATAAAATGTGAATAACGTTCCACTTGAAGAAATATTGAAGTTCCTTTTTCATAATAAACCATTGTCTACAGGTCATATGATTTTCAGTAATATCATTCTCAGCCATGAAATGGAAAGTAAGTTTTATAGCCACATGTAATAGTTTTGAATTTTTGAGAATAGCGACAATGTGTATTCAGCTGCTGTCTGTGAAGTATTTTCCATTGTTATTGTGAGCTATGGGAGTGTGTCTGCACATCACTTTTGGGAAATGTGAGAGACCACAATATTCTTTCATTCTATCCTCAGTATATTTAGAAAGATGGTTTTCAAGTAATCCATGCAGTTTATCATTCATTTGTTTCATGTGGTGCTCATCTTTATGGCTCAGAAGTTCTTTTGGCTTTAATGTAAGATTTCTTCTTCTAATGTAAGAACTTCGACAGACGCAAATTTAATTTCAACAACCTCTGATTTAATGATGTCATTGTTTCCCCTCTTTTTCCCCACTGCTTTTCCATACAAGAGTAATCAAATAATACTGTGGCATAGCGAAACCCTTCTTGCCCTTCAGTGAAGGGAGTCAAGCAGGTCTGTGGGCACATTTGGAGTTTGCACAATACATATTCTTGAGCAGATGTCCCAGGAACTCCAGGATATTTGACCTCCTGGGATGTGGTCTTCTTGTACCTATTTCCTGTTTTATGTTGAAATCACTCACCTTATGTATTTCTGGTTAATTTACTTCCTGCCTTTGTGACATCTCGTGACATTTCTGTGTCACTTTAGCCTCATCAGTTAATTATTCTGTGCATATATTATCCAGTCTCCCATGCTTTCAGCAGCCAAATTGATTGTCTGTAGCTGACAAGTCCTTGTGTATGATTTCTTGTGCCTGTTCAGACAATTTGCCTTTTCCCTGTCCTCACTTGTGTTTGCAATGTTGATTAACTTCTCATGTATGACCAGTGGCTTTCAAGTAAAGATTTAGATTTTTGAAACCTCACTTTGTCTGTTGTGTGATGACTGCATGTGAGTCTGCTCCCTGTTTAAAGAAGAGTTCAAACACTCACAGTTTCGTGTTCAAACACTCACAACAGACAGTGAGAGGCAGAGAGAGATAGTAATATGAAGAATTTGAATGTTGTTGTAAAAGAACAAGGTCAGGACAGACTGAACCCCACTGCCTCTGGACCCCCTCCACCCTGGATGTGGAGAATGACATCAACAGCAGAGAGTGAGTTCAGCTTTTAACACCGATGACTGCGCTCTCTGCTGAGCTTGACAGATCAATAGATTGCCAGCGCAGCAGGCCTCTGGGAAGGAAACCAACATCACAGCAGTGTCACGGCTGAACCTCTTAACAGCGACAAATTGAAACCTGAGTATGGCAAGGAGCCCATTTTTAACTATCTCATGTTTCTGTTTAAAAGCCTATAACTGTTTGAGTGAACGGTGAAAGCACGGTCTGTTCTGTGATCTGAGGGACGTTTAGAAAGCTGGAATGACATCTTTGATACAAAACCTAATTTACTATAACAAATCAACCAAACTTTTAGTCTTTAATGGTCAATCTAAAATCCGTTTTGCTACAGTCAAAGACAGATGATTGAACAGTGCCTAACCTCCTCCTTTCAAATTGGTTTCATTGAAAGCATAATTTTGAAACACTGAAGGTTTGACCTGTGTAAGCTTCCAATTTATTTAGAGACTGTAATTCATGTAGTAATCTTTTGAAGAAACCTCAGTCTTACTTGAAATGACATATCATGCTATGCTTTTTGTGGTGGAAAGGATAAATTACATTGAGCATTAAGTTGTTTACAGAAGAAATGCCCATGAGACACATCATCATCATCTTTTTCCAAGTTTCCTCTTACAGGATAGAACAGTAAAGTCCTCCCCTCCTGCTGATAGCAAATGCTAGTAAACACAGATCTCTTAACCTAAATCCCAGACAGAGCCTGTGACTGCAGTGGGACTTCAAAAGCCTGTATTTTGGTGTAGGGGTAAACCAGAGAACAAACAAAGGCAGAACTTTCACTTACAACATTTACTTGAAAAGTTAAAAATGCGGTTTACTTCTTTAGATTTGTTTGTGTGTGAAGACCTCGTCTTTCAGGAAATGTGATCATTTTATGTGGATATTTCCTTTTTCATCACTGTAGCTGTACAATGCATCTTCATCAATTTGCTCTGTGTTGTCCCCCTCAGCGTCCCATTGTTATGAACACTGTCTTACTTCAGTTGAGAGGAGTTGGAAGGGTCCATATGAGTATACTATATGCAGGTGTATGGGTGCAAGATAAGCACATACTATATTTGCTGTCAGGGAAATGTAAACGTTAAAAAGATTTCCACTGTCTGTGGAGAAGATTTTTTTTCTCTCATTACGTTGAACCACTTAGCTTTATGGGATTATGTAATGTTATATAACTTGGTTTAACATCAAGCATTCCTCCACTGATTAGGCAAAGCTTAAATGTCAAAGACATGATACTGTCACAAATGGAAAAGCAAACACACTACTATGTAGCTAACCTGATTTCAGTGGTGATGCATGAGTATTTTTTAAGTAAATCTTTACAACAGAGGTATTATGTTTAGATTATATGCTCTATTGTGGATGTAGTTGCCAATGACTTCAGGCAAGAATAAAGGATGGATTTCTTTCTCTGTTTTGGTAGGGGATCAGTAATTAAGATATGAAAACAAGCAGAGAAGCTAGTAAGAGAAAGGGTTTCATTATGCAGAGTGTGCTTTCATCATCAAGCTATACTGAGTCTTTGCAGCCCCTCTTAGCTTCTGCACCGTTGAGCCCCTCATCACATTAATAACCTTCACTGAGCATCAAGCTGGGCACCATTTTCACAACCAGTGCCAGGACACAACAACCTCCTGGCAGGTGGTGTCTTTATTAGAGACAGAGATAAAGATTCAGCCACAGGTCCAAAGAGGACAGTCAGTGTTTGCTTTTGACCATTGCCACTTTTCTTCAAATCAAAATTCTTTTTACTTAGATCCTATCTATTGTTAACCCCACTTGTGTTATTGTTGTTTGAGATATGCCCATTTAACCATTCAGAGTTTCTTGACAAATCTTTTATCATAGACATATGAGTGAATGCCTTTATTTACAAAGAAAGCCTTGACTCACTGGGGCAAATCTTCACCCAACAGGCCTTTTGTGCCCTCTGCTGACAAACATCAGGTCTTGCACTTTAGCTCCAAATGCCTGTTAAGCATACTGTAAAATGTGTTTGCAGCATAAAGCTCATTACACCTTTCAATTCCTTGATTGAGTTTTGGCTTCTTGGTGTGTTTCTTGTTGTGGACAGATGCCACTGGTATGCTGTACACCTCAGTGCCAGTCTGTAGCAGCAGCGAAGCCACTTGGAAGAGCTGCATGAGACGGAGGGACAATGACGTTTACATTTAGCAGATGATGTTCGTGACAATCAATAAATTTAATGGAAACAAATGTCAGCTGAGACCCACTAAATACTGTGGTGAATGGATTTGAGAGTTGGATATGATCACTTCATGGAATAAAAGCATCTGCTCTGTGACTGATTGAAATTCAGTGGTCTTACTGACATGTTGAAACATTAGAGATGGCAGAGGTGAAGTTTGTAGGTGAAGGTCTTTCCTGGTTATGAGTCTTGTCGTTGCCTGAAGGAAGAGGAGAAATAGAGCAGAGGAATATTGAAAGTGACAGCTGTTTAACAGATAGCACACCGCCAATGGTAGATTTCAGAGTGAAATGTCTCAATTGTTACTCTAGTACAAGCTCACTATTCCTCAGTGCAGGCCAAAGTTTAACACAGTGTATAATTTAAGTTCATTTCTTGCAAGTAAATACTCTAGCAGTGTCTCCCACCTGTGTATATTCCATTTCCTTCTTTGCCTCCCTCTCCCAGCAGCATCTCCTGCAGCAGACTGTCCATTCTGGCTTCACCCAGCAGTTGTGCTAAGTGGAGAGTCTCCACCATCTGCCAGGCCACACTCTGCAGGGGAGGCATGATCAGCAAGAGCTCCCCAAACCTTCCCCGCCGCTCACAGGTTGTTTCTTCGAGCAGAAGTTGGGCCTGGAAACGCAGATCTCGGACGAGCTTAGGGCTCTCCAAACCTGGACAGTCTAGGGAAAAAAAATAAGAGGACATACATCAAAGAGAACACTCTAGTACACTGTAACAAGGGAATGAAGAAAAGTTTTGATTGTTAAATGAGAAATGAGAGGTGAATAAAATAAAGAGGTCATGTTTAAAATGACTGTAATTTGATTTCATATAAAAACAAAAAGTAGTTGTAACCTTTGGCATTACTTCTATGAAAGATTTTTGTGACTTTAATGCTTAATTTCTGTGAACAATCAACATAATAAATCTTCAATAAAATTATATTTAATTGGTTCCAATGATCCAATGAATGATAAAAATGAGAAATAAAGGTACATCCATTATCCAAATAAGGAGCCAAAGGAGTCTCTTTGGTCACTCTGATTTAATTTAAAAAAAAAAAAAACTACTGTGTATAGTCACAAAACGGCAGGGTATGAGGAGAATAGAAGAAAATTGTTTTTTCAGTTAGAGTAAAACCTTTGAGTGGGATGATTGAAAAGATGTTTGAATAAAGGTTGCTTGATAATCCCAAAGATGAAAACACTGTCTTACAGTGTCTTCATCTCTGCTGGGCTGTGTGGCAGAGTTGAATCACTTTGCCTATTCAGTCCTCATGTGCTTTTGTCCTCCTGCCTCTGCTTCTTCTGCCTCAGGTAAATGGGCCATTAAAGTTCAGCAGGCAGCCACCTCCACCTGACTGCCAAGGACTTCACCACATCCTGATATTATTAGAAGATCTCTGAAGCCAGACTGAACCACTCAGACTAAACTACACGCAAAAGGCCAAGAAAATAAACAGATCCATGAGAGAACATCAAAATAGGTGTTATTTGTCTGCAACGGATGAGGACAGAAATTACAAACCAGACCAAAGTTACCAAAGTCACTCTCTTCCAGACTGACCTGGGGCAAAGACAATGATGGTTTTGAGGCAAGCAAACTCTTTGTCTGTGATGTCCAGCTCCCTGAGAGGTTTGACCAACTCTTCTTGGATTCTGAAAGCCACTCTGGAAACCTCTATCTGTGCATCTCTCAAGGGGATCACAAAGTCATTGCCTGCTCAATAAACATAAGCATACCCTTTTGTAGACATAGATATTTCCAGGCAAAGATTAATGTTGATACATGTGATAACTAAAATGTAACTTCTCAGGACAAAACTTAACAATTCAATAAAAAAAGCTTTATAGTCACAGTCTCATACCTAGAAGAATGAGATTGTTGTAAGGTAGAGAGCGTCTTGCAGCCCCTAGAATAAGATGTTCTGCGGAGTGGGTTCGGAGCAGGGTTACCTGCAAACAAACATAGACAGGCTCCATGTAATATACAGCTTTAAAATTCAAATTGTCATCCAAAGCATCAACCTGAACTGAGAAATGTGTACATCCCTGGAGCCCAAGTTAAAAATGAAGTCAGCCACTGTCACTTTATTCTGCATAGACAGGCATAAGTTAGCTGTGTGAGAAATTCTTCAGAAATTCTTTTCTCTTCATACCCTGTCATCTATTGGAAGGCTGCAAAACTCAGGGATGTGTTTTGCCCATTCCACCAGCAGGAGGAGTTGCTGCTTCATGGACTGAAACACATCGCCCACGCCAGCTGTCTTCTTGGTACTGATGTCATGACTTCCAGATGAGACAAGCACTGGGAACTGAGAGCAAAAAGCAAAGCAAAAAGCCAGTTAACAATGGGTGTAGGATAAACTGCAATGTGAGAATGAACCTCAGAGAAGGTGTGTGAGTGTCTGGGGAGGGGGATGAAATGGGGGATGAGGAAGGTGATGATGCTGATAGGTATGAGTGCTTTTGCACTTGCAGTGCTGTAAAGGTTAAAATAAGACGAGGCAGCTTGAGGACATTTTGGTAAATGGAGACCCCCCAATAGGATATAATGTAGTTGCTTGTTTGCCAATCATCTAATCTATTTCTGTGCATTCCTTTTACATGCAAAAGCATATATCTGGTTGTTATTATTCATTTGAATGTAATTGAACATCGGCACACAATCCCAGATCAAGTGATGCAATTAAATGGGCTATGATTAGATGGGGTCCCT
Organism: Rachycentron canadum; assembly: GCA_038496675.1. Classification (NCBI taxonomy): domain Eukaryota; kingdom Metazoa; phylum Chordata; class Actinopteri; order Carangiformes; family Rachycentridae; genus Rachycentron; species Rachycentron canadum. Next base: position 10,419,642 of record CM076648.1, read on the forward strand.
CGGCAATTTTGTCATTTCTAAGAAGTAACTGAACCCACCCTACAGCTAAACCTTTGCAGAATCAAATCTCTGCTGGTCTAAAATGTAACTTATATCTTCTTTGTCTCTGACCTTCATCAACATGATTTCCAGAAATAGTGCAGGGATCCCTTGCCCAGCATATATGTGAAAAGTGTCCATATCTGTTGCAGAGCTTTGTATGGGAGGTCTTAAGCAACAGCGTGTTACCTGTTGCACGCTGGCCTCTGCCCGCAGGAGCACACTGATGGACAGAGTGCCCACTGTCTGTCCCTTGGCTCTGTGACTGTTGATGCAGTCTCTCTCATTCTGAACAGCTGGAGATTAAAGAGAGGAAAGAACCATCAGAGACGTTTCTTGGCTTCTCCAGACATCAGGTTTTTTTCACCTCAGCTGCAAACATGTCCTGAGAGAAAAGACCTACTCTTTGCATCAACAAAGGACCCTCTATCCTCTGTGACATTGAAGTTGCTGTTCTTGCCAACATTAGCCAGGCCAAATGTTGCCTACTTCGCAAATGTGGCAGAAATTAGTGAAAAAAAAAGTAAAATGTGCCCTGTGCCCAGAAGACTCCTTTTATTTTGAGATTCGAGTGTAACTGATTTATGATGAAAACTAGTATAGAGTAATTAAATGTCACTGTCTTTAACTCAAAATAACTGGAGAGTTGATGAGAAATAATAAGAATTGGTAGATTCATATCATAGAGACCACAGTTATGTTTTATTCCTGTCATGTAAACCTATATTGATTTGATATATGTTGATTTAATATTCTGATCTTGACAACAGCCATTTGCCCTGAGCAATAAAAAGTGGGTGTGGATGCCTGGATGCTTGATGGTGTGGATTATGTTTAGCGGAGGAGATGACATCAAATGTTGATGACCCTGTGAAAGTCATTAGAAACAGAGCAATCTTGAAGGCCTCAGACTGATTCCAATATGGCTTTACAAAGTCAGACAACAGGACAGAGTGTCGGAGTAATCAGTCATCAGAGCTGTCCTATCAGCAACCAATCAAGAGTGTATTAATCAAACAAGAGTAGGAGAAGGAGCAGGGGGCTCAGCTTCACTAACATGGTGCTGCATGACAATGTCAAATATGAATCTTTTGTTGAGCATCAGTTAAGCCCAGATTGGGAGTAAACAGTTACAGGGAGTGTGCTCAGAGGTCAAGTGTAAAATGCCTGGTATTTTTTTCTACAGCATGTTATGCAAACCAGGCAAATTACTGAAGTAAACTTTTAAATGAGTAGCACTGGCCTTCACTGCAGGGGGTTGTAAGCGATGGAAAAATGCAGAACAAATATTTGCCAATGCTCAGTCATGTTAATTATTCATGTTTAGAGACTATCCATGGCTCCTCTGATCACATCTCTCTTTCCCTCCTTATCTGTGGGAGTCAGTGAAAGATAAGGCCAAAGATACACATAGGGCACATAAATACACACAGCAATCAATGCTGATGCACTTATTGTTGCACAAAAAATAAACAAAAATATATTTTCCTTTATGAAATGACTCATGATCTACTTTTTAAATTTCTTAGAAGTAGACATGACAATTTTTTTATATATATAAATAGTGCATAGTATATTTTTGCTTGGAAGTTTTTTTCAGTTCAGGAACATTTATCTCTATCTTTTATGTAGGTTATGTAGGTTCTTCTCAATTATATTTTTGGAATTTAAACCCTGAAGGTGCATTTTATTAAGTAAAGAAAAGCTGTGGTAGTAGATGAAAAACATTTCCTCTGACCTTCTTTTCTCATTCCAGCTTTGAAACACTTTTGTAGTCTGCAGTAACGACACTGGTTTCTTTTGTCTTTATCCACAGAACATTGCCTGTTGAACCTATAAAAAAAATTAATCAGTTGAGTTCCCCTTTGATAATTGTCAGAATGAGACACGGTTACACATGTTGAATACTCTGAGGTTTAGGCTTAGACTCGTAGTGGTCTGACAACTCACTCTTCACTCAGGGACACTTTTTAATGCAGCCTAAGACATGACAGAATCTGTAGTCGGCAAAGCATGGTTCAATCAACTGCACACATGGGAAAGTAAAAAAGAGCCTACAGCTATATCTCACCATCGATTCAGAGTCCCATGTCATTTTATATATGTTATTGTTTCCATGCCTGGACTGGTCCCAGTGACTGACGGTTGCTTTTCTATTGGAAGGTGACATTTCCTCTATGACACATCTCACACTACCAGTACAGTACAAGGGAATGTAACTTTAACGCCACAGAGTAACTTTTCACTTCAGCTTAAATAATGATCTTTTTTAAATCGGTGATATAATTGTCATTGTTCCTGGATATTAGGTTATGACATGAATACAATATTGTTGAACAATGATCTGCTTTATGTAGATAGATCTGCGATGGAACTCACCTACAGTTGTACGTGTGGTTATTGCGAATACTCCTCCTGAAGAAGCCCTTGCACCCATCACAGCTGGATGTACCATAGTGCTTACCCGTGGCTCTGTCTGCACATATGGAGCACTGAGTCCTACCTCCAACAGGACATGATAGTGATGAGGTGGGTGCTGAATCTGGTGAATCTGTCAATTAAAAGATAGTCAACACTGAAAAATATCACAGTATACAGTAAAAATACATGATAGATAGTCTCAATGTGACACATGTGATAGATATTAGTATTGTCGGGGCAAGTAATTCTCTAAGTCCTTTTATTTGATTGCAAATGAATAAATAAATATGCCTAATTTAACAAGCCTCACATGCATTTGAGACAGATCACACAGTTGAGAGAACATCAGCTTTGTTAAGAGCAGACGTCTTGATAAACATGATTATTCATGATCCCTTTTAATGCACATAATGAAGCTTATTCCACCTCTGTGAACAGAAATAACCTTGCTGATGTACACGGCTTTGCAGTAAGTGTTGATTGTGAACTTACTGCCCCTTAGGAATCACCTGGGCACAGTTTCATAGGTTTAGCAGGAGCAATAGTGTTGATAATAAAACCAGGGTTATGGGTAGTGATATCACTGCTCTATGTGACTTCCAGTGCCATAGGCCTCAGAGGAGAACTCCTAGTTATTACTCAAGAGGAAGAGAAAACTCCCCATTTAATTAAAGCAGTTAGAGGTCAGTGGTGAGCCAAAGTCCACTACTCTCCTCTGGCTAATTTTACATTGGATGCTCTGTTTAAATTCTCCTTCCATGTTGCGCTAAATTGCATCTTGCCAGCGTTTGATTACAGCAGGATTGTCTCTCTTTAAAAGCGCTGACCGTCAAATACACGTTCTTGGTGCAGTGTTCCTGCACTGATGCCTGTACTGTACAGACCCCAGGCTATAATGTATGTAAATTGCATACTTAGTTTAGGGAGATGAAGCAGCTAGGGATTGCGATTTAACAGGGAAAATGCTTTCTGTGGTCAAAGATCAGTTAGATTGAATTAAGAGATTAGAATACATTTGCCTCGCAGTTATCTGAATTTGAAGAGCGGTCTGTTGGTAAAGCTTTTTCATTTAAAGTGGCAGGGAAAGGGCCTGATTCAGCTGAACGGTGCCCTAATTATAACGATGGCAGGGGATAAGATTATGAGGGGAATTAGATCAGAATGTAAACTTATGTAGAATGCTAAAATGAACAGAAAATTTAACTGCAACTATATTGATCAATTTATTAAAAAGTGACAATGCCAAACAACACCAGTTTCCAGCTCCTCAACTGTAATGATTAGCAGCTTTTCTCTGTTTTATATCATTGTTAGGTTTACTAAGGCTTTTGACCACTGAATGGACTGAGCAAGCAATGGAAACACATCAGGCCGCAGGAGGACAGTCTTTTAAACCAAACAGTTAATTGAGGAAATAATTGGTAATTTGATTAAAAATTGTTTTTAACACAATTACATGTGGTTTGATAACTGATGACATTTTAGTTTCAGTTTACATTTAGTCTAGAGTGATTTAGGTGAAGCTGTTTTCGTCATACCTGTTGTATCAGTTTGCAGTCGAATTGCCATTGTGTTGTTTAAATGGTCAGTGCTGCAATGAGTGTACTCCAGTTTAAGGATAGTCCCAGTAAGCTTCATGATGAAACTCAATGTTTAGAAGGTTTTTGAACACTTGACATGCAAAACGCCACCAGTATTGATTATAACTTCCAGATCAGGCTTTCAGCTCAATTTCTCTCAGAATCCCATAAATGGGCCAGATTACTTTCCTTCTTTCTTCTACGGTTGTTTTGTTTTTGTTTTCTCAGTCCTTGCCATGGATGTTAACCTTCTTTACATTGTCACTTCCAACAGTCTTTCGGTATGTTGAAAGCTGCTCTGTCATGGACCACTCCATTGACTTCACAGCACTGAAATTTGGCCCACTCTCTGTTTGCTTGCTGCTTATCAGTAAAGTATATAAAGGGGAGAGTTCAGAAACAGATAAACAAGACTCACTGTGAGGACCAAAAACAGATAAGACTTGTGAGAAAGATGTGTGACCTACATGCTACAAAACATTCATGACAGGTTAATTTTATTGGGAAAATAAATGTCATCAAAAAAGTCAATAAAGTCAAAGACAAGTCCAAAGGTTGCATGCTGGGATGTCTTTTATTGAATTTTTAGCAGAAAATTTACATGTTATTCTCTTATCTTGGACAATCAATATGGCACAGAAGAGTGATATTGCACAAACAAACAGAGTGGGAGACTTTTGAAAAGAGTTTGGATGGTGCCTGATTAACCTTTGCTTTTAGTTTTGAGGTAAGTGATACAACACCACACCTCATTGCAGGGAATGCAGATGACATTTGTTTTTTGTCTTTTATCATTTTGCTGTTATTTTGAAATGTACTACATATAAAGCTAATCTACACCTCTTTGATTCAGATAATACAAGTATTCAGGATAGTTTTGTTGTCTGTTCAATCACCATTTCAACTACAGAAATGTCATTATAGCACAGCAAAGATATTCAGTCTGGAGTTTTAATATAAATGGCATGGTGTACACTGTTGTTGACGAAATGTCATTTACAAAACAAGATAATTCACTTCTGTGAAATCATTGATTATGCAATGAAAATTTTTAACATACTGTTTGTATTCATTCTTTTTGTGGTAAACACAGTAAATTCCATTTACCTTGCAAAAAAACAAACTTTGGCAATCAGAGGTAAAATCAGTGGTGAATTTCTGGACGTACAGCCACAGATCTAGTGTTGTACCACCAAACATTTCATTTCATTAAAATGACCAGTTCATTTTCTTGGTTCTCTACATGAGTTCAACCAGAAATACAAGAAAGAGTGTAGAGTTTTGAAAAAAGTGAGAGACAGTGACAAAGGTGAACGTGGTCACACCATTTTTTTTTTTTTTTTTTTACAAATTATAACAAATTATATGTCAGACCACATATGAGCTTTCCTAGTACTGATATCCATCATACTTTGGTGTAATGGGATTTCCTGGGTGAGTAGCACTCCTTCCTTGAATGTCACGCTAGGCCGCAGGTCAGACCTCCCCTGGCAGTGGCTCACACATTTAAGCTTTGTTTAGGTGATTGATAGATCATAAAAGCCTTCAAGTTGTAAGATGACTACAGAATAGGCTTTTGCTGGTCTTTGAGATTCAGGGAAGGGTTAAAATGAACCATGAATATTTAACGTCTACCTTGTGAAAGCAAATACAAGTCACAATAAAAAAGAAATCCCATGAACTACATTAGACTGTATAGGCCTACCACAGTTTAACTGAAACCTACAAACATTTTCAACAGTTACACATTTCAATTCTTAAGCTTTTAACTGAATCAATTCCAATATTTTTTGTGTTTAATTTTGTCCACCTGTACTAATTAATGTGGGTGTGTAAGTCAGACTGACAGATGAGTGTCATTCAGGACATCGGACAGGATTTTCTCTGTCCACTCGGGGGAGACAGAGTACATCATTTCTGGCCTCTATTTTAAGATGTGCTGGAGCAAAGTCTTACGACTGCAAGATCAAAGTAATTATAAAACACTTTTATAGGAAGCCTATGATTTATTTGTTAATTTTTTGTGTGTTCCTAAACTGTATTATTTAGTGTGCTATATAATCAAAAGTGACAGTGTCTACATAAAGGTTTTAAATAGATTTAAACATTTTATCTAAGTAAAATGAAGTAACATGCAATTTAGCAAAATTGACATCATCATGTTTTTTTTTTTCAGCAATTAACCATTGTTAGATTTCATGCATTCCCAACATGCCCCATATTAATGTGCAAACTAAATCTCATATGATTTTTTAGACATACTTTTATAACACAGATGTGTCCTCCTGTGACTTTTGATGAATTTACTTATTTGCAGTATTCAACCCAGACAATGCAGAGGTTTAATGGTGGCCTATAGACACTGACCTGGCCAAGAACCTTTGCACAATATTCCTCCTGTAACAGTCTAGTTTTACAACTAGTTGACATGGGATACATAAGCAGAATACTGTTAAATTCAAACTATATAATCAAAACTGGTGGCTGAATATTCGCTAACTAATAGATATGTATACTACCATCTATCTATCTATATATATATCTATCTATATATATGTATATATAGATAGATATATATAAAATACTCTGTCCTGTCATTTTCTGGATTATGACCAACTCCACGTGTGACATTCGGTCGCATAAAATATTTATGCTTTCCCAGTAATGCAACAGACATATTCGTGCCTATTTGTCATGTTATTACTCAGTGGGTATAAAAGACAGGAGTGCTGCATAAAAGACAGAGGTTAGAAAACAGTAAATGAATGAAATGAAATATTCTGGAAATATTTGCTCTTTAGATAAAAGTATTTTCTGTTGGAGCATTTCTCTAGTCCACACAAGGTCTGACACATTTGTCTCTGTGAAGTCGATTAATAAGGTTAGATCTCAAATCTCCACCTGAATACTAATGCAATGATAAAACCTGGAAGATTAATACAATGTACAGTACAAAAAGAAGCCCAGAAACCACAACCTTTGGAGTTTCATTCAAAAAAAATGGGGGGAAAGTAAAACAAAGCAGCAAAAATTGGTCATAAAAGCATGGTAAGCACATGATTTAGTGGGGCGATAAAGAGTGGAAAGGTGGCCATTCATCATGGAGGCTAGCTCACCAGGAGAGGGCCTGTCACAGACACCACCAGGTCTGGGAGGCATTTTGAGAGAGAGAGAGAGAGAGAGAGAGAGAGAGAGAGAGAGAGAGACTCCAGTTGCTCCTACAACCTGTTTGTTCCAATGGCTTTTCCAGATGGACACTTTCAGCCCTTAGATGGGTGAGGAGTGCTTTGTCTTTGCCGCTTTGCAACTCCATTGACACAGCAGTGTTGAGGGATGGATGTTGTTAACTGCAAAGTAGAGGACCAGACTTAAGAAGGCTTTGAGCTGCAGACACACTTGATAGAAACAGAAAAAGCTTTAGTGTGGTAACTTCAGATTTCCCTGCAACAATACAGGCTAATGTAATGGAAACTGTGACCCTCAACACTGAATTGCCAATGGCTCGGTCACCTATAAGTAATCAAAGACCACAACACCAAAAAGCAGTAGCTTCTGACAGAATAATTAAAAAAAATAAACCCATCTGCATTTTTTTATCAATGAAACAGATACTTTACAGGACAACATAAAGTTCTATAGATGCTTGACTCGTCACTTCTTTATGTCAAACTAAACTTTGCAGTTTTAATAGGAATGCTTCAACGTAAATTAATTAATTAACAATTAAGAGCTCAGGATTTGTTTATCTTTCATAAATAAAATCTATCTCTCTATCTATATGTCTTCACTACATATCAAGCCAGTGTGCCAAGTCCAACAGGGTGACTGAGGACTTTCTGGGCAGAGGACATTTCGCTATATCCAAGCCACTGGGACACACTGAACCACTGAAGCTTGGTGTCCATTACACATATGAAGCCTTGCAAAATTAAACATATTGGGGGAAAAAGAGATGTAATCTGATGATTAATTATCATCATTAATTTTACATTTTTAAAGAGAGAATTCAAGGTCAGACAGAAGCTGTTCAAGGGTGCATGAAGTGTGCTACAAGACAAGCTCTTTTTCTTGTGAAACATAAATGTTTAGTGGGATACATAGGAATATTTACAATAAACTATATTATTTTCTTAAACTAGAATTACAACAAGAAACATTTCACATTGAATTATTTCGTTTTCAATGGCAATGTTTTACCCTATTGTCTTGTGTTAATTAACAATAATACTTTTTCTTGTTTTTTTTCTTAAAGCAAGAAAAATAAAAAGATCACTTCCTGCTTCCTGTCGGGAAAGTCGCAACCGCCTCAGCCTTGCAAAAGCATCAAACTTTTTCTTAAAAGGAAGTTACAAAAAAACCACAAAACTGTGTAAAGCCTCTTCAAAACATAATGTGTCATTTTCGAGAAAAAAAAAAAAAAAAGTGTCTCAACTACAACGCTGTTCGTTGGCGCAAATTATTATTAGTACAGATACATTGAACCGGAGGCCGGAAATTGAAGGTTACAACGCTACAACACCGCTGGCAGCCATTACAGCAAACAGAGAGGCAGAGTGAACCACCTGCTCCACATGAAAGTACCAGGTAATGAGAGCAGACATTTTCTAAGTTAGCATTAAAGTTAAAGAGCAGTACTTTTGTCTGAGAAATCAGAAAAACAGACTAAAACTAACTGGTAAGTCAGCCAGAGGACCACAAACACAACTTCAGTACTTATGCAGTGAGTGCTAATGTTCATGTTGGGTTAATTAGCTACACTGTTAACTTGTAGCCGCCTTTGCTGTTGCAGCCATACATGAACTTTATCTGCTCGTTACACCAGGGGCTGTTTTATTGGTTGTTTTAATGCAAGCGTGTGGTTAAAATTTGGTAAATGCATCTTTCAGCATTTAACTGTTTAAAAACAAATAAACAAACAAAAAAACAGGGTGTTTGGTTAAAAGTCTGAAGTGCACGTTCAGAATAGATAAATTCAGTTGTTCCATAACTATCCATTGTATTAATCTTGTGTCAGTGGTTGAATCGCTGTATTTAAATGTAAAGTATGTCCTAACTACATAGTTACCACAAATGTGTGTAATGTTAAAAATTTTAAAATGTTTGTAACATAACCAGATACAAAAACCACCTAAAATGTATATATTTATTTACCTCAAGTAAACTCAAGATGATTGTAATTGAAAAATGGTGAATGTGAGAAATTGTGGCTGTAATTATTTGTACTAAATTTTGAGCAGCATGACCATATAAACCATGAAGTGATCATGTTGTTTGTTTATTGTCATGGGATATTGTAATTTACTCTCGTCAACATGTATATAACTCAGAAAATTTGGATATGAATACAAACCCCTCAGAAATATTGCTGACTTAAGTTGCTTTTTGCTAGTCTTTGATAGAAATTGAAGAAGACGGTGACTTCAAAGCCCAAAGTCTGTCTCACTATGGCTGTGAGATTTTGAGTATTACTGTTGTTGAATAAGTAAGATGAGACGTTGGTTAAACAGACTACTGCTAACAGAACTTCAAGAATGGTTCAAGTGGAGCGCCCCTTTCACCTCTTACCTTGTCAGAACTGATAAAGTAAATCTTTGTGTGGCCTTCGAAACATGCTTTCATATGCCAACCATATGCTTAAAGGACTTAAGGAAACCCAACATCCTTAAAACTGCTGGAGTCAGGGTTTAATTACACTTAAGGAACAGCAAATATGGTCAGATACGGTTTCAAAGTACCAGCACAGAAAATACAATTTCAAAACTGAATAGTGGATGAATGTTAATGAACTTAATTCCTGCTTGTATCTTTTGAGGTATGTGAGTGTCCATGACTGCAAACAAAAGAAAAAACATGAAGGTCACTGTAAAAAGTTTTTTTTTTTTTTTTAAAAACAACAACAAAAAAAACATCTTTGGTGAGCCAGCAATTTAATTAAAACCACTTGTTCTCAAACCTGTACTTCCCATTAGTCATGTTTGAAGGATTAGAGACAGCACCAATGAAAGTTAAAGATTAAATGGAAAATGCAGATGTGTGAACAATGTGACTTATTTTATAGCTATAACAGCTTTAGTATTTTGAAAAACTAACTGGTATTGACAAGGTCCCCTAAGTCCACTTACAAATAAAGATGACATTTTTCAGAAAAAAGAAAAATCTAGCTGTGGGTCAGCAGGGGAGCTCTTCAAGGAGCTTTCTCAGTTTTTCTCTTCAGGGAAGATTTCTCAGAAAACATTCTATCCTTTTCAATCATATTATCAGAAACCCTCAGGTTATTATCAGTTCATGTATGATTTTGTATTTCTTTAATATTTTTTTTATTTACATTTTATATAAAGAGTCACCATGATGATACAGGCAGAGGGGAACTAATGCTAAATTGAGATTGCAAAATTTTAGCGCTGGTTTTCAACTCACCTACAGTTTTTGAAGATCACATTTAAAAGGCCCAGATTACAGGCAAATTGGCAACTGATTGCTATTTGTGAACTGTGCAAATTATTGCACAAACTACCTGGATCGTTTGTTTCCACATCCATTTTCCACAAAAGTTCGGAGACCAGACAGGCTTACTTAAGAGTCATGTAGTATGCAAACCATAGCAATTCAGAATTTTTGATTTCAAAAATTTGTGTTGTGTGAATAATACCACAATCTGACATCTTTGGTAAGAGAAACTTCATATAATTCCCCTGGTATCAGGTGCAATATTCTTTTGACTGATCATAGTGAATTGTTAGTGGCCCTTGATCCAGAGTTGGTACTTCTGTCATTCAGTCCTCCTAAAGCGTCTTTCTCAAATGTCTCAGGATAGAAAAAAGGGCAGACTGGATAGCCTCCACCCCTTCTTCATTTCCAAGTGCCCTCTACTCAAATATCATATCCACACATGCTGGAGCTGTCAGAGGGTTAGTGGTTTTGAAACCGTGCCTTAATTAGATGGTGCATGTGTTTTAGGTATATGTCTTGAGATATGTACTCTTCATTGGATCTTCCAGAAAACTTTAGTTCAACCTTCCACCTACAGAGGTGTTTCGGCAAATTTAAACATCATCTTGTCTGTATCTTGATGAGACTATAGAAAGAAGTGAAGGATGGAAGAATGGTTCATTTATTTCATGCTGCACCCAGCATTAGAGGAAGGGAAGTCAATGATCAGCAGTGAGTTTGGCGGTTGACCCAGTGTGATTACTAGGAATTTGTACTGATAACACTAGACACTGTATGAATTATGTCATGGCATTTGTAATCACATCTTTGCTTTCCCCTCTCTTTCTGTTTGTGAGTCAGATCACCACCCTGTCAGCTCCTCTGCAGATTTCAGAGGGGGAAGAGAAAAAGAATGAGCAAGAGTTTCAAAACCAGGTATGAAATAATTTTTTTTTTTTCCCGTTCAAGATTTTGGCATATTTATGGAGCATTACTGTAGGAGCGGGACATTTAATGTTATTTGCAGAAAGCACACATCGTTCACATCAAGCTTACAAAAGCTGAAGGCACAGTCATGTGATCATGACCTCGCAGCTGAAGGGCCAAACTGCATGAGGCAAATGGAATTCAGCATTTGTGAGAACTCAACACAATTAATAATAGAAACAAGTTATGAAAATAAAGAGATGTCGGAACATTACTTGTCCTAAAGCTTTGTGCGAAGCAGCCTGAGGCGCCCACACATTACTGAACTGCAGAGGCATGATATGATGCAATTGCTTAGTCTATCAAAACACTTGCTCAGTAAGAGGACAGAGAGAGAATAGTTGCTAAGTTGTGTAGAGGAATGATCAAAAATGTAACTCTGATTCCTGCAATGCTCCCTAAAGATGTTGTACACGGTTGTGGATGGGGAATAGTTCCTGCATCATCACATTATCTTGAATCACATTATCTTCAGTCAATAGTGTTTTTTTTTTTCCTCTGCAGGATTAAAACACCACAAGTGTTTTAATGCTGAGAGCAATAATGAGCATGAAATATTTGATGTACCATCTGGGGAAAAAAACTACTTTTTTTTATATCTAAAACTCAAATGTGATTCACAAAACAAATATGGCTCCATGCCAAAACAAAGTAACATTTATAGATAACAACCAACATTATATCAGATTATTTCAATCTGTTAAAATATTATGTTATCCAATGTCTGCGTGGATGGTAGGACGAAAACCTACAGGCCTGTATTGTCCTGAGTACAGAAATTTAACCACTGACTCTTGTGGTGGAGTCAAACGAAAATGTGGTATGCTTTTACTCTGCTCGGCCAAATGTGAAATAAATATAAAGAAAGGAAAATGGCTGCTCTCTTGGCTGTACCCTTGGTCCCTTGCTCTTTGTTAAAACCATATCTCTGCTGCTCCATTGCCCCCAGCTACATTAAATCCTATTAAATTCACCTTCATTAAAGCAGTCCTCTCTACTCCTTGCAGCAGCCCTGGTGCGGGCCTCTCAAGGACAGAGCAGTAATGAGGGTGGACTGGGTTTAACCTTGAAGAGTACAGGTTTTCATTTCCAAATCAATAACTTATGTTTCAAAACTGCCACTAGATCCAGGCTATAATTCTCAAGCATTAATTGTGTGGATTATGTTTCTCCAGCAGTGAAAAAGTATTTAACATGAAGCTGTGATGTAGATTGTGCATTTGTCTTTTTTTTTTTTTACTCAATTTTTTAAATGGCAATTGACAGCTTAACATTTTCTATATCAGTGAGTTTCATGCATGTGTACACTACGCAGCACAGATGGGATAACTTAAGGAGATTGTATTTCAAAGAGGCTGCATGAGTATAAGTGATTAGGCTGTTGGTGCAATTTTCTACAGTGAAACCAAGCAGAGGGCAGTAGGCTGGGATTTCTCCTCAATCCAGTATTGCAGTGAAGTGTCGTCATTCACTCTAAAGAGGTAGAAATCTAAGAAATCTCTTTCACAGCTGTGTAAGACAAGTTTTGACAGTCACCTGCTGTCAGAAGTAGGAAAATATGAATTATGAATGAAAAAATTAACACATGGATGATAGATGGACAGCAGGGACAAGGTGGAAAGAAAAAATGCCTGGCCTATAGTAAAAGAGTGAAAATGTTTCAACGCTCGTCATCCTCCATGTATTACTGGGATGTTCTCTGTAGTGGGGTCTGGTGTCATTGTCATACGATTGTATGGAAAGCATTAACTTGTCCTGCGGTGATAATTTCTGCCCGACATGTTCATAATATGAAATATTGGATCTTTTCATAAAATGGGGAGGGCTGAGGCTGTGGTGATCACTGGAGCTTAATTTTTTAATCAACTTCTCTCTTAAATGAAACTTTATTAAATTACAAAGCTCACACAGTGGGAGTAGGACACAGGCAGAGATGGCCCAGTGTAAAAAAAAAAAAGAGCTTTGTGGGATAATTAAATAAAATTAATAAAAAAGCCTCCACTAGCATAGACTGAGGAGAATGGGAACGAGAGGAAACCCGGTAGCCATTTTCATGCTTCGCTTTTCTTTCATTCTTTCTCATTAGGTCTCAGGAAATTTACCATGTGGAATTATGAAAAGAAGAAAAGGATACAATGGCTGCAAGCTATTGATGGATAGTAAATGAAGACACTGTTACATTCAGATTTTTCACATTTAGATTTGTGCACAGTGTACACTGAAAGTAATTGTTCTTATTGTTGTCTGTGAGACTATGTCATACAGGTCATCATCTGTTATGACCTCTCATCTGAAAGGCTTCCTCAGTTCAGTGTTTATTGCTCTGCCAGAGACAGGAAATGTGATCACATTTGGTCAAGTTTGGCAGTTTTGGTTAAGTTTACTGTTCTGAGATTGCAAACTATGTTGTCATCCTTCACATCTGACTCAAACGAAGAGTATGGTATTACATTTGTATTATGTTTTTATAATTGTGCCTTATACATTGCGAACCAGGGTCAGATTACTATATATATATATGTATATGTATGTATGTATGTATGTATGTGTGTCTGTTGTTGTCATGACCATAATGATCATCTTGTCAACTGTACTTTTACATTTAAAGCTCAATTAAATGGTATTTGATCTGTTTCACTAGCCCGCTCAATAATGTTTGATAAAAGGCTTGTTTCATTGTTACTTCTGAAAATATGACATGATAGGGTTTTCTTTTTGTATCCTACTTTGAACGGCTTTATTGTGCTAATTTTAATGTATTAAATTTGGAACATTTGGTCGTTGTAGTAAAGAGGCAGATATAATGACAAATTACTTTGTTGGTATTCAGCAACTACAGCTTTTATTAAGACTTTGATATTGCACCCATGCTGAAGAGGGGATTTAAATTATAGTAAATGTGGACTCCAAACCATTTGGCGAATCAAGAATCTTCACAATATTTTTTTTTTTTCTGGCAAAAAGTTAGACCACAATTTGTAAGAGACTTTGAACGAGAAAAATGGCTGGGATTAGAACTAAAGAAACCCAACACTAGCACTACCACACTTAAAGTAACCATTTTAAAAAACCAACATACTCTTGGTTTTTGTGCATATGCCATACAAAAAGGCATAAAAAGCAAAAAGCAGTTTTAAATTCTTTAACTAACTTTAGCTTCACTCAGAGTGGTGCACTCTGCACTGGCTCAAGGCATTGCTAGTACAGCATTATCAGGATCACAAAACTTTCCTTTACAGGGGAAATTTGGTTATTATATTACACTACTCGCACAGAATTGAAGGAGTTTTCTCTGCAAATAAATATCTCTCTATCTCTTGGGACAAAATGCCAGTGGGCACTGCTTCAACCACATTGTCTCATCCACAAGTCCTAGAAATTGGTCATAGAGAACATACAGTTTCTAATTAATCAACAAATTAATCAAAGCGCTGACTTGAGAGTCATGTCTAAATAGATCCAATAATGATATCTTTTAGAACTGTTCATTATTGGCATTTCCCAACCCTTTCATCTTTGATGCTTCCTCTTTTGGTCTTCTGTGTCTCACACTTCAGCAATGTGGCCACACTTCATCGTCTTTAATCATCACAGACCTCAGGGTTAAGGGAGTGTGCTGCTCACTAAATATAGGTCAAATGTGATTATCTTACAAGGTCGGAATGGAAATTTAACAGCTTCTCCTTTAGCCTGCATGCAGCTAATTGGAGAGCTGATACATTGTCATTGTTTTGACAATGGTACAGATAAAAATATATATACATATATAAATTTTCTCTTTATGCTGATAGGTTTTGTGTCATACTTCCTAAGAAGTAAGATTTACTCTCTGCTACTCTGAGAGGCATCTCTTTCTCCACTATTTTGTGTTTTGTCCACCATAGTAGATGTCCTTGGTCTTCTTGGCTTGTTTTATTATTGTCTTAAACATTTCACACAGCTGTCCTTGACATTTTGAAAAGGCTTATGATTATTTATAGTTGCTTAAGAGGTCCAGCATTGTGCTGTGGGCTATTGTTACAATGTGTTGTCTCATTTAGAGTTCTGTTTTTTTTTGTTTTTTTTTAACTGTTTTATAATTCTCACAAGGTTCAATTGATCAGGAGTTTGAGGGGAAAGAAATTTCAAGGACTCTTATTTTAGAGGTATACATACCCTTACAACTGTCCTCACAGTGGTTTGTGTTGTAGTACAACTCTTTTAAAGTGCTCCTAGTGCCTATTGTTTTCAATACTGTTTTTCAGGCTCGTTCGTCTTTCAGGCGCTCTGTTTAATGAGTTTTGGTAATGTCAGCAGCTGATTAGGTGGCAAGTTTGGTAGCTTTAATGGTGTGTGAGATGAGCCTTTTCCATCCTTAATACTGGCAATTAATCTCTTGCGGGACCAGGAATGCAATGTCAGATGGTTAAATTTTTGTGAAGAGAATTTTACGCCTTTGCACTATGTGACCATGTGTTTTTATTCCTCATTGAATAGTGCATTGGACACCAGACAGTAGTATGTAAATGCAATTTGCCAGTATGACAGTCGTGTCAGCAATTCTCAACTAATTTTTTTCACAATCATTTTTACTAGGTACTAAATTTTCTAATCAGACTCCACTGTACTTGGGAAAAACTATAGATATTGCACATTAGTCTGATGCCACATGAGCTTCAGCTTTATCTGTGAAGTTCTGGAAGTATCTGTGAATTTGAAATAGGTGCTCTAATTTCCCTCTGTAGTCTAACATCATCATCGTCAGGTGAGTTAGAGACTCAGCTGAAGAAACTATCCAAATGTTTTTAGTGATTGCCTTTGTCAGACCCAGTGTGTGCGCCAATCTTTTACGAATGCATTTAAAATTAATGCAAATTGTTTGAGAAATAGATTGTAGTATGTGCATCTGAGTTCAAAAAGCCAGGCTCCCAACTGCACCATATATGTTTTTATAGCTTTTTCTTTCTGTGTTATCTCTCTTGTGTTATGCTACTGGTGTTCAATTGTGCCTTTTACACAAAAATATCCAAATTGGAATGTGACCAAGAAACCCAATACTTACCCATGCTTTTAGAGAAAATAAAAACACAGTTGGTGTACACATGCATGGCATGTTATCTAATGTCAGTCACAAAATCTTTGGCTGGACTTCAAAGCTAAATTATAGTAAAATCATATTTCAGCACCTAATATTACACTTATAGTCACTACAGAGCGTGTAGTTGGGCTAATTCAGTTACCCCAAACCTCTTCCAGCCAAGGCTCTGAAGTTTTACACTCATGCCCAGTATGTTGTGAAACTACTAACACTTAAATGTCTGTCTGTCTATCAAACTTTATAATGCTCTGATTTCTACCCCACTGGCAGTGTCTTTTAATTAGATTGTACTGGAGGAATAACCGCAGTTCAGAATGCCAATTTGTGTCCCAGGCAGTGTAAAATTTGCTGTGGCACTGCCGCCAAACAGAGCAGGTGAGAGCAGACAAGGTCCTTAGGCAAAGAGCTGAGACTGTTCAGTAAGAGTGTCTCTCTCTCCCTTTCTTTTACCTCTCTTCCCTCTGTGCAGTTAGACATTAGAGACACGGGAAGATAAAGATGATATTCAAGGGTCTGACAATCAAAGTAAAATGCGAATGTTTTGGTACAGGTGTCTCCAGGGTAGAATTTCATATACTATAAAGAACAGTGATGTTGGCGAGCCAGCATGTGTAGTGTACGTTCTGTATATTGAACCTGACAGTGTGTTAGTTCACTCAGTCATACTGATTTCTGACTGAGCAAGAGGTCAAACAAGTGTTTACAGCTGGGTGCAAAAAGCAAATGTTGGAAACACTTCCATCCAGTATTTTGCTGTTTGTGGATGTGTGCCACAAAATAACATAAACATATTATGATTCGAACTATGATGCATCTTTTGGCTGCTTGCAACAATCAGGCTTTTTTGTTTAGTGTGTTAGAAATCTACACTTTACATTGAAAATACTAACCCTGTGTTTAAAGAATATATCCAATGAAAGCAGCAAAGTGAACAGCTGCAGGTAATTAGAGCTGGCCCGGGAATGGCCAGGGATTCAAAGTAAACATGGATGGTTTCCACAATCAACAACATTTATAAATGCAGAAGAAGGAAGCTACTGAATTTGTGAAGAATGTGCAGTGGGAATGGAAAGCATAGAAGCATGAAGCCAGCAGATGTTGAAAATTAAATACATGCGGCATGTGGCTAACAGGACTGTGGACTTATTCTTCTGATGGACCCTGGAGTTCCTGAGGGCTAGAGGACAGCTGTTCCAGGTTAATACTTACAGGTTTACATCCAGCCAGCCATAGCTAAGATTTTTTTAAAAATGAATTTCCTTTAGGGGAAACTGACTGTAGTTTTGGTGCATATCTATGGTCTGCTACTGTTGTTTGCTCTAGTACACATATCAAATCAGATTCCTTAAAATTGGTCAGGAGTTCGGTACACGGACTTTAAATGGCTAGATTAAACTAAACTCTTATAGAATCACGGCCCTGAGGGCTCAGATTGTTCCAGGCTTAGCCATGAAATACTTAAGTTTGGTTGCCAACTGCTTCTACTTTAAATTGCTGAAAAGACCTGAATTATAGATGATCGGCAGAAGGAACCTGATGCTCACTTGTGTCTCTTTGTGTGCCCCCAGCTGATTTTTACAAAGCACGTAAATTTTTTAAGGTAAACAAACCTAGTCTTCGTGAGGTCAGCAATGAGGAAATTATCAGGCAGATGCAGTTGTAACATTGTAGTATTACGTAATAAAATTATTTTTTTGGCAGGCATACCTTAGATTGAATCTGAAATTCATAAGAGTACTTTGGCAGATATGTTTCAGGATTGTGTGGTGAAATGTGTCTGTACTTTGCTTTACTGTGTTTCCATGCAAGAAATTCAGATTTTTCCTCTTTTGCCTCAAATGTCTTAAAATGAGACATATTGTCATGTATTTATATTTGTTTAATTTAAAAGTAGTACACCAATGGTACTGGTAAGAAGAAAATGGCTGGGAGTTGCCCTGTGGAATACATTGTGTTAAGTCTGTCGCTGTGTAGCATCCCTTAACTAAATATTAGCACATTGGCTGGGCAGCCTGAGTGTGGTTCTTCCTTCACTGGCTTCCACTGAAACAACCTTACTCTGTTTATTTGAAATAGCTGCCTGAAATTTTACTGTCAGACTCTCTGCCTCTCTTGGCTCTTTGGCTGGTGCAACAAAAACATGTCAGTAATATTTAAAATAGTAGTGTCATAAATTATTTGCACTAATCTGTGTAGATATTCGTTCTGACTCATGAAGCAGTGGGTGATTCCAGGCTGGAGAGTATAGGTTTTGTTTTTCAAAGCCAGGCATAGCTTCTCAGAAATGAAGTTTTAACTTTTCCTTTTTTTTTAGCTTCACAGCCTATAGAAAGAAAATAGGGCTTTTTACTAGAAAATAAAGCACATCATTAGAAAAGACATTCAGCATAGCATATGGTGCCCATTCATTTCACTGTTAATATTTCAGAAGGTCAGTAATGTACTCAGGTTATTCTTTACAGTAATGCTTCACTTTTCTTGTCTTAATACTACACGACATATTCTTGGAATTCATCAAAGAAAATAATATATGTATTAGCGGAGTGTGGTGTTTTTGTTATTTTCATCATAGAAAAAGAATTAATAAGAAATGTGGGAAACTGTTCCTAGACCTAAAACCTTTTACTAATTAGAATGTTTTGTTTGTAGTTTTAAGATGATAAACCTTTAGCACTGCTCTTATAGGAAAATACTACTATAAGTGGACTCCAAAAGTGCTTTTGATAGTCTTTTTTTAGGCCTTCTGTCTTTCACCTACTAGTTTATATGTCCAGTCCTTCATGTGAGAATCAGGGCAATGTGTCAATTTTACCCTCCCTGCCTCCCACCCCCTTCACATCCCTCACACCTCTGCCCAATCTGACCAGGTGTGTCTGTTCATTCACCCCACTCACGACTGCAGGTTGGGTAGCTTATGATTACTAAATCGTTGCTGTCAGTTCCCATCAGGGCTTAAGATGAATGTTGCCAGCTGTTCTCTGCTCTCATTATTTCAGGCTTTCTCTGACTGTGTCTTTGACTTTCTCTCTCCTTGTCAGATTTGCTCTTTATGCAGTGGCCTCATGGTGGTGGTGAAGCTCCTTCAGTGGTGAGTACCTAACTGCAGACCCATGCTGTGGATCCAGCAAACTAGTTCTTAAAGATCCCCGAAGAAGTAGACACAAAGTCCAGCATACATTACTGATGAAAAGGTTGGTGGGGTTCTGTTGTGTTTTATTTTGTTGGGTTATATTATAGCTCTTACTTTGCAGACCGGACAAGGTGTGTCAGATAAGACGGTACATATCCACCACAACTGCTCCACTGTGTATTCAGTGAGAGGGAGATATACATTATGTATCTCTTGTTAAATCACTTTTAAATGTACTGGTAGTAGGGTTGGGCAAATGGTCAGATCTCCACTTACAGGAGTGATGTTTTTTTGTGTCTAGGGGCATGTTGGACAGAGTTGAGGCCCCCCTCCTCCCTGGAGGTGGGCTAAGATCATTAGTTTTAGTTTTTGAAGTGTTTGGCCTTTTGATGTTTCTATGTTCTCTTTAGGCAGCCTGGCCTGAAGGATATTTAATATCACTCCTACAAATTTCCAGTTAGGAATAATTTGAACTGAGCATCTGTCAAAGAAACTGCCATTTAAATACATTGGTCATGGTTAAAGAGGCATAAAATGAGGCCAGATTAGACAGAGCACCTTTCTCTGAAGGCTGGCTCTGGTCGAGTCGGGGCCAACCTGGAGCACAGGGACCCAGCAAAACTGCTCCTGCTTTCAATTCATTAAGTATAACTATCTAACACCACTGGGATCCAAACTCTCATGTCTGCCCTCCTCATGACCAGCCATGCTTGCTACTCTGTGGCTGTGGCATGTTGGGGATTGTCTCAGTTGCCTAATATTTTATTTATAAATGTTCAGGGGAGTTGGGTGTAGATAATATTTCTCTCTGTCTCTGATGCTCTGAGCAACATGGGACTGGTGTATCTCCGGTGTCTTTACTTCAAACGTTCCCATTGTGTTTCCACTATGGTGTGCAGGAAGACCTTCATAAGCATATGCAATCTTAGATTATGTCGTATCACTAAGAGAATCATGAAAGGGCATGCGTTACGTCTTATGAAAGAAATCGTCTGTACGCAAAGCAATTTACCGGGCTTGTCTCAAAATTCTTGCTTTTCTTCTCCCAGTCAACCAAAACAAAGGCACAGTCACTGTCTGAACCACAGAAAGATATGTTACGAGTCAGAGGGACTGCAGAGCAATTAATCAATGTTAATGAACTTCTTCTTGTGATGAGATGTCTGTGCAGAGTTAAGACACTATTTTTCTGGAAAATATATTTTGTGTTTCATTTAAAAAAAAAAAAAAAAAAAATGTAAGTCTTGTTTTGTTTTAGATGACTAGAAATACAATTCTGGTTTTCTTTGAAGATATGGATGTGTTTATCACTTGGTATAGACTCAACATTCAGCAGTAACTGATAACAAAGCTTCGGGCTGTTTTCTTATCAACAGTTGATGACATTGGTGGAGAACATTGTAAAAACATTGGGAAACATTTTTTCATAGGCCCTGCCTCACTTTCCCCTCTCTTTCATCACTCTTGATCCCAGTTGTCTAGGAATGATGGTGGGTTGTGTGAGCAGTACACCTCAGAAATAATCTTTAGGGGAAAATAATCAAAATATTAGTTCCACATTGCATTGACTTGGAAGAGAAACAGAAGAGGGGAAGAAGACTAGAGGTAGTCCTCTGCAGCAGGAAAACAGGGGAGTGTTGGCAGCTCGACACATTTCATGACATTCTCAACAATCTCTGTCTGTGTCTGTCTCGCTCTTAAAATTTTATTTTTTTTTATTTTTACTACACATCATCTGCCCCTCCCTTCTCTTTGTCCTTACCGTTACATATTTATTTAAGCCCTGTTTTCATTTTTTATTTATTTATTCAAACTACAAAACTTGGCTAAAATGTTTTAATGTGACACAAGTAATTCAGTCAACATGACCTCAGTGACTCAGGCCTTTGACCTTTTAATACAAATACAGTTCATCCCTAAACTGTAAACTGTAAGCTGTAGAATTTGCAGCCCCTCAATGACCTAAACTTAACATTACATTTACATAACATTAAATTTAAGTTAATAAAATTATTGAACTCTGGTTCGAAAACAATTGTCTCCCTATCATATGTTTTAGACATTATAAAATGTATGTGATTTTTCAACTGTGATTTTGTATTGGTGCTGAAAGGTATAGACAAATCTTACTGCCACTAAAGGCTAAGATCAGCATGGGTAAATTTTGTTTACCCATTTTTTCTTTAATTTTGAGGATGTGTTGGGTTATTTTATAATCCCATTCCACTGCCGTAACGGAGAAAGCAAAAGCATTATACAAATTCAAATTCTCTTCAGGATTTGTGAGTCTTTCTCCTCCACTTTGACATGGTTGCCCTTATTCTATCACGAATAGCAGCAATGCAATTAACCCTAAGAATGTTCATTACAAAATTAGGTAAACCTTAAGTGTTAATGGTCTAAAAATAGTTATCTCTATGGCAAATAGATCACCTAAGGTCTGAACTAATCACTGAGTACTGAGTACAAATTCTAATCTAGTTTTTAATCAGTTTTACTCTGCTGATGGTGATTTACCTAATTTCAGTATTGTCTGATATAGAACATAGATCTGCTTTCAGTGCTTTTTCTCTCAATTTTTCTTTTTCACTGTTAGTTTCAAATTTAGCTTTTTCTACATTGCCAGCATTTGCATTAACAGCTGTTTACCTGCCAGTCTAGAAGAAATGTTGCGATCTTACAGTCAAACTTTATTCTTTTACATGCCAACATGTGTCTGCAGTGGTGGAAAGCGGTGTCAACTCTTGTTTTTATCACTTTTTTTCTTCTACTGAAGTAAACAGCTAGCCTCAGCCTGTCTCGTCACTTTCCAATAGAGACTCACTGTAGCCTCCAATCTTCCCTAAAGAAGTAGCGCTGCTCAGACTGCATATCATAACCTCTTGTAGTAAAAAGCTGAAGCTTTGGCTGAATTGTCTAAAGAGACAACTACCACCACTTGATCCAGGCAAGAAACAATATTCACAGCAGAGTAAACTTACAAATAGTTCCTCAGAGTACCTGTTCTTCATGTTTGGTGGTATATGATGATATTATCATTCTTCAAGTTTACAAACTGTTGGTTGCTCAGCTCTTGGCACAAGCAAGATGAATTACCTTGCAGTATTATGCTTAATATTCAGTAAAGCATGCCATTTGGCAAGCAAAACATAACTGCGCAGAATGGGGGTACTATCAGTGTGTTTGATGGGTGGGTGGGGGTGCATGCTGCCACTGCACAATTTCAAGTGTGATTGGGTGTTAAATAACTAGATAACAGGGAGTAGTTAATCGGTGTGAAGTTGTAACTTTATCCTCTCTTCCTTGGCTTGTCCTGGTGGTGGAAGGAGACGGTGTTGGAGGTGAATGCGCTGTAAGTGTGGAATAGGCTGTCAGGGTTCATTAGCCCTAGCCATCTCTATCTCAGGAGGAATGTGGCCAGTGGTTTAAAACCAATTTCCATTACCTGCTTTCATTTTATTAACTTCCATGCCATTACCAGGGAGCTTCCCTTTGACGTTTGTTCCTACTCACTGTCTTGTACCTCTAAAAGATCCCTCCGGGAGCAAGGTTGTGAATCCTCACTTATCCTGCACTGTGTGTTCCCTTTAATCGCCAAGTGCAGAGCTTCAGCCCTCTTCAGTCCTGTGCAAAGGTATGTGGTGTGTGTCAGTCTCAGATTTCAGATGTGAGGACCCTTGCATAAACCTCTGTGGCACCAACATTTAGGACAAGAGCTGACACCAGTATCCAGTCAAAACCATAGTTCACTCCCTGCTGATCAATGATCAACTGTACAGAGAAATTCAGCTGTAACATGAGGAACATCCACTCAAAAGTTCAGCTCTGGACTGTCAGCTTAGTTTGAGTCTGACATATTGTGTTAGGATAATCCTGTGGGAGCTGGGGATGTGTAAATAGTAACTATGATATCTATCTATTCCATGACCCCAGTCCACCACTGCTGATTAGATCTGTTGGGAGCGTTTGTCCATGAATAAGATGGGCTGTTCTTGCAGCCTGAATGAAAAAGAGGAGTATGAAGCTTGTGAGACGCCCCTCTTCGTGACTGCCACTTGGGAGCACAGGGAAATGGAAGAGGAGGTGAAAGGCCAGGTGTCTGCCACAGAATTTAATTAGAAAGACTGGATGCTTTGTCCTCTGTAAAGTTGCTTCAGGCATTGTTTAATTGCCCCATTCCCCATTTCTTCCAGCAGCCCCTTCTCTAAAATTCATTAGTATGCATCTTGTACAAGCATTTGAATGTTGATTTAAAGGTTGCTCTACTTTACTGTACTTAAATCCATTGTCTTAACTCTTAGCCAAATTGCATTATTGTCTAAATGTATACTGAAATACAGGACCATCACAATACTTGAACTTGAAACCATTTCAAATGTTGAAGTTGAAACCACTCTAGCTAGCTGATGAGATCAGTAATTGACTGCACTGATTAACTTGCTTGCTATTAAAAAGCTCCCAGTTGATGTTACAGAGAGTAACAAGATAGATTAAGATATAGAGAGCCAAAGAAAGAATATTGACTCTTGAGACAATGTGCACTGTGCAAGCTACGAGATCTTTTTAGGGATTTTCTCTCTCCTTTTGAAACTGTCAGAATTAACAGTGTGTACACAGGGGGACAGTTTGTCATTTTAAAAGAACCAGGTTACATCAGGGTTCTGTGTTTTTGCACTTAAACATTTCTTACTGGTGTTCAGAGGAAGTCTTCAAAGAGAATCCCAGAGAATGTTTTGGCATTAGAAACATACCATTTATCTTCACAAAAATCCATAATTCTGTTTTCATTGATGGACTGTATCAAGCAAGATGAAGTGTAAGCTTAGGCACTTCTTCTGTAATGGTTGTTTATTAACTGACAGTTCTGAGTAAGTGACTTAATAAGAGCAATTTTGAGGTCAATCGTGGTTCGATTTAACATTTATTGAAATCCACCAGGGAGATTTGATTTCTAAAGTTTTGATCAGAGTATGTAACAGGCAATTAACTGTTACATTTTCATCATTCATATGACGGTATTACCAAATGTGTTAATAATGTAAGGAGGCTTTTAAGACAAAGCAAATTGCTTTTTTGGGTCTTTTTCTCCCAATCACCAGCCTTGAGCTTTATCAGCAGTGTTTAGCCCAGTTACCAGCATTTAAGAAGTGAAAGCTGAGATTAACCTCTGCAATAACACCGACCATCATTTATTAAAACTGTAATCATGCGTAAAATGAGATTGATAGAAATTTTTCTAAAAGGGTGAGAAAAGGGAATAGAAAAGGAATTATATACCCCGATACAGGATTTAATGGACAGAAAGTTAATTCAGCTGCGTTCAAAATATGGTAAGACGGAAAATCCTCCTGGGCAAATTATAGGCCTCTCCACCATCATCACAGCATTTCTAACAGGAGACAGAGGTTATGCCCCTTCTAGCACACCCATACCTGTACTGCAAACTGCATATACACATACACCAACACATATTCTGCCCTGGAATATAATATCTGGTTTATCTAGTTGCTGGGAATAGTTAAATCCTTCATGGGGGAAGCACTCTGTTGGTAGGATTACCTCAGTATTCGCCCACCACTTCTCTCCTTATTATCACATTTTTTTCTCAACAGGCGAGTTTAAGGCCAGTGTTTTAATGCTCAGCTCTATTCAATCCCTAGCTTTTACACAGGATATAATATTTATTTTGGTTAATCACTTAAGTATCACAGTGAGCTCAATATCTTTAGTCGTTGGTAACAGGATTACGTGTATGGGTGAAAGTCGGGGCACAAACATACCTTTTATATATACTGCATTATAAAGTTTCCAAAGTAAATTTTTACTTTAAAACATCCTTGGCTAACTGTAGTTTGTCCATTACATCACCTCTGCCAGGGATAAATTTTGAGTACATGTTTTGCACATGGACCCATAAATGAAATGGAAGTTTTCTCATCATTTTTCTCCATTACAAGAACCTTAATGAATGTGGACACACTGTGTCAGAAAAGACACAAAAATAAGATAAATGTAATATGATACCTATGCTGCGCCTGTTTTTCTGTGCTTGCCTGTATTTTTTTTTATTCGCCTTTCGCCACAGCTTGGGTGCCCCCTGCAAAGTTCACTTAAGAGTGGACTCTGTACCTGCTGTTTTAAAGGTTCATTTTGAACTTGCAACCAAGGCTGACACCTGAGGAACCCTGCCTTTGATTGATTGTTGAGACCATTGATCTAATTTTGAAACCTTTGAATTTCTCCTCTGCATCCTTCCTTTTTTTTGTATGGAGTGGAATAAACCTAATTTCAGTGTGCCTCATGCAGGGTTTCACTCTCCAAGGTGGGAAAACAGAATGAATAAATAAATAAAGAAACCCAAGAAACAGGTCTTTCACAGCAGCACAGAGATTTTTATAGACTGGATCAATTAAATTTGTCTTATTTGGAACGATGGGGCTCCGTAACTCAATAAGAGGTAATGTGGTTGAAAATGTCTCTCACTGTGCAGCCATTAGGTGAGAGAGCGTTACCATGGGAGTATTAACATGCAGAGATTACAGAGGCATAAGACTGGTCTGAGCCAATTAAAATCAAGAGCAGCCTAGAAAGTGGAGATGTGGGTGTCTGTCCTGGGCTACTGAGTCCTGCTGCGAGGGCAAGAGAGGGAAACAGAGGACATCACAGCCAGGTCTTGATGGAAACCAGTAGTGCTTCAGAGAGGAGGGACACTTTAATATTAGCAAGGGGGAGTAACTTAAAGTGATATTTTAGTCAGAATATCTATTCAGGGTCTGTATAATCATACACTACAGAGTTGAAAGTTGGTAGTAAAAGTTTTGCCTCACTGGTTATTATTTGTGTGGATTTTCAGATTAACAGTGGGTTCCAGTTTAACCTGCAACACTTAATTGAAAAATTAATTCAGTAATTAAATAATGAAATAAGTGTTCAATTTTTCAAGAACAAAAACAAATCTTCTGATTTCTGGCTCTAAAATGTAAGAATCAGTTACGTGTCTTGGTCTGACATTACAGGAAATTTAAGATTTTGATGTTTTGGAAGGTTGGTTGAGCCAAAAAAGACAAATGAAGATGTCACCTTAGACAAAATTCCAGTCCTAATCCCAATACTTAAAGGTCCTATATAGTAGAAAGTGAGATTTCAATGTCTGAGTGATCATACTTCAACCATTGGTCAGATGAATGCCACAAGACTGGACTGAGTACAGGTGCCAACTATGGGCCACACCTCTTGTTACATACAGTCACTCACTCGCTTTCTGGTACAGTGGTTGAATAATAATAATGATAAGTGGAAGATATTCTGTCCCTTCTAACTTTTTCTTTGAGTCATCATTGTACAGTAAATTTAGCTGAAAACGCAGCACAATAATTGTCTCTGTTAACCTGTGTTTGGTGATTTTTGTCAGATGATGTTGCAGTTATAAAATCAGGATTTTAGCAGCATGTAGTCTTAATGAGCCGCACTTAAGTTACTCTTTCATTGTTCTGTTTGACAGTAGAAACCACAAAAATCATTTTAATCAGAACAGCTTTATTGAGCTTCAACTTCAATTCAGTTTAAATCAAATACTATGTATTTGAGCACAGAGAGTTGGAGAGAACAGGACATGATGTCAGTTGTTTACAGTGGTTCTAGTTTTCCACTACTTCCTCAATTTCTCACATTGACCATATCTTATATGTTCTGCCATATAAGTTTTAACCTAATATAGTTTTTTGTTGTTTTACCTTTAACAACAAACCAGTCATTCTCTCATTGGACTGGAAAGCTACAAGAAAGAAAAATGTTGAGGAAACACTGTAATGGCTATAGGGTTAAAGGTTGCTACCTATTACAAAGCAAGTGTAACTACATCAAATTAGGTGTGTAGTAACTAAAGCTGTTGTTACAACTCATTTTTATGAAATAAACAAGTTTGAGTTAGTTAAGTCTTTTTTGTTTACAGCTACGTACAGCATTACTGTAACATTAAAGTTACTCGGTGCTGTTAGTACCTGCTAAAAAATATTTGACAAATGTAACTTGCCATTGTAAAACATCCTATTATAAGTGTGTTGTAGGAGCTGATGATTGTCCACAGCTGTCTCTAGGTTTTACTCTCTTTGCATTTACTGGTCAGTTATCAAGTGTTCAAAGTCACCCCCACCCCTGCATAAATACACATCGGTGTCTTTCTCAAAGTGTGGATGATTAATGGATGATGTGCTCTACCACCTGGGCTACAGCTGCCCCCTGAAAACACAGCGCTACTGACTCTGCTCACACACCCTTTTGACATATGCTCGTGTGTGCACGTTTGTGTGTGGCTGCCTCTTTCTCTCCCATTTGGCAGGATGGAAGATGGCCTGAATTTTGATTATGACATTGTTTCCCAGGCCTTTCCAACAAACAGTTACTTTCTCAATGAACACAACCAGAAGGCAGGTGTGTTATATGCATAACCAGGACATGCAGCAAATGAGGGTGAAGACTGACACAGATGTTGAGCATTAAATCATATTTTGGTGAAACTATGCATCTTTCAAATGTATCTAGCATATGGATGAAGAGCAGAAAGGGGGATTATTGCACTGGAAAGTCTTGACGTTTATATTGGTTTAAAATCCTTTTTATAGTCAGTATTAATCGAAGTTGACCTCAGCTGCTCTGCACTGTTAGGGGTAAAATTACAAACGTTTTACCTCCAGCTTTCAAACCTTTGGGGTGTGCGGTATGGCTGTTGAAAAGATGAAGAGTTTGACTTTATTTTTTTTAAATCATTGTTATTAATCAGCTATTAGACAAATTATATGTGTGCATTACACTGTTTGAATGTGACACTGTCTTCCTCCTGTCTGTGTGTGTGTGTGTGTGTGTGTGTGTGTGTGTGTGTGTGTGTGTGTGTGTGTGTGAGAAGCCCTTCTCTATCAGTGAACTCAGATGTGTCACTTGCTATGTTGGAGAGGGATGGAAACGTGGAGTGCCTCAGGACATTGTAACAAAGTCCCTTGTGCCACCAGCCCCCCCGACACAATTACCCACTCATGTCTAATTGGCATTTGAGGTTTCTCTGCTTGATCGACCATGGCCACATCAGCATGAAGTGGCAGGGCAGCGCTTGCCAAGCTGTGACTTAACTGGTATCACGCTTTGTTACTCTTCTAGCTGCTTACATAATTTGCTGATGTAAATTTACTCTGCCTAATTAACATCGTCAGCCTCTCATTTAATCTGAGCAGACATGGGATGCATTCGGCTGCTGGTGCTACTGTCCGTTTTGCTGATTTCTGAATAGCAGTGCGTAGGCCTGTCTGCGAGCTGTGGTGCTGGAGTCTATGTGACTTGGTTGAACAAACCCATTACTTAGTACATACACAACTTGGTCTTGGCATGTGGAGTTGAGAGGAATGGTTGGGCATGAAACTAACTTTACAGAACTGTCCTGCATTAAAAAATTAAGTTCATCTGAGTTGTTGGCTGATTGGAACTGAGCACTTAGCTTGAGAATAGTTTAGACAAAGGCGCATGGACACAAATCTGACTGACAGGCCTCGCTGTAAAGGAGAGCTTTGTGATATTTGAGGTGACTGTGCTACAGACAAATAATCATACTCTCAATTAGAGCCCCTTTCTGTACTTTAGGGTCTCAGCAGTACCTAATGGCCTCTTCCCACAGAACTGTCTCTGGATTCCTGTATACTCATCATTATCCAACTAGATCTCCTGTGTTAACAAATGACAAGCGTCTGGAGTATTGATTGGTTAACCTTCAACGTGGTGCCATCCAATGCAGACGGTAGAATTATATGAATTTAGCAAATATAGGGGGGCTTGCTCTGAGAGTGGCATGTGTGTCTGTGCATATGATCCTAAGCTGTGAGTTGCGATTCTGAACTGCATTTACTGTTCAAAAACCCAGTCAGGGAAGAGACATAAACCTTTTTCTACAACAGTAAAAGTTATTGCAGTTTTAAGGTGGGTGCCCTGTGTTTGGATTGTGGAAACACTGGTTGATGCTGAATCAAAAGCCGCAACCAAGTCGCCCACTCATTCAGCCAGTAAGGATATTAGATCAGACTGGTGGTTTGTGATGGTGGCAGGGTCACTGAGCATCTCATTCACATATCCCCCTCATCTTCCAGCTCCCTCCCATTGCTGCTCACCCATTCTGTCGCACTGCAGGGTAATCAGGACAGTGACACTTTTGAGAGAGGACATGACAAAAGAATTTACACGCAAAGCCAGGCAGAGGAATACATCTCATTTGCCTCCAGTGTTTGAACCCTAGTGCATAAGCGTAAAAGTTAAGAGAAATAAGTTTGAGTGTATTTACATTTAGTTTAGCATAATTGTTCACATTTATTTGTCAGATGATTCAGATACTGACCCACTGATACATTTTTTTTTTTTGTAATTTAGAGAGCATTGCATATATATATATATATATATATATATATATATATAATTTTAGTAGTACTGCCTACACTATGGCCCTTTGTGCTAACTCAGACGAATTCACCTGAAAATACCTATATGGCATTACTACTGTGACACAACAGGAGTTCTGCATTTTTCTTTCTGAATATGGTGATTCTAGTTTTGTGTGTGTGTGCAACCTGTTCTTTATTACAGACAATGCTTAAGAATAAATGTTAATGCAGGTTACAAATATGTGTTGGAATGTCAGTGGCAATCTAGGAGTGTGAGTATAAAATTAGAGGTGAAAGTATTAAAATATTGATAACACCTCTCTGTGTCCATTGCTCGCCCATATTTTATTCATTCTACCTTGAAGGTAGCATGCAAGATGACCCCTTTTCATTCAGGCCTCTACCTGCTAACTCCTGCTTTCATAAGTTGTGATTCCCTGTCTCTCTGCTGACATTTCCAGTTCAGCCAGTGTGAAGACATGGTTTATTTTTCTTTAAATTTTTTTTGTGTTCTTCTTCTGTCTTTGAAGTTTTCATACATTGTATATTTCTAAACATATATAAACATTAAAATCCTCTAATAATCTTAGGAAATGTGTGTGTGTATGTATGTGACTGAACACACACACACAAATATATAAAATATATTACTAGATATACACATGTTGACTTATCCATACACATAGAATTATTTCAGATTTCAAGCAACTCTCCCAAATGATTCATATTTCATAGGGGGCATATTTGCCAATGCTTCTTTGAAGATCTGTGCAGAGCTTCTGCTCAGACTTTGGTCAGTAATAAACAGGAATTCCCCTGAGGGTAAGGCTCATAGGTGCTGTTTATGTTGACCAATGGAACCACAGCCTGGAAACCAGAGGAGTAGTGCTGTTGGGATTGAAGCAGGTGGGTTCTGGGCTTCAAAGACCAAAAGATAATCTGCTGAAAAAATCTAAAGCCAGGCTCTGAAATGTGCTGAACATCTACGAGCTTCTGCTCACAAAGACACAAGGCTCATCATGTGGTTCGAGCTAGCCCAGGAATGCTTTGATGCTGCTGATCCCCCTAACTTTTGTTAGTTTATTTGACTGAGTTTTTATGTATAATATGTATTCCAAATGCTAGCTTTTCTTTAAAGAATTTAAAGAAAATCCTGAAGAAATAACTTTGGAGTTGAGAGCTTGTGCTAAAGCATCAGGTGATTCAGAGGCTCAGCTGCAAAGTCTTCCAAAACACATAGGGAAAAGTGCCAGGTCAATCACTGGATAAATTGTAGCAAAAGTGGTTCCACATAAGCACAGGAGATTTATTTATCAGGCTTATATTGTTTTAATTTTCTGAGCAGAATGATAACGTTGAAATATTGATCGGCTTATGTTGATACCTTTTCTAAAAATTATTCCATATCCTGCAGTGATATACTTTTTGAAGTTTTGCTCTTAAACAGCTTTAGATGTGAGTGGCATTTTCGACTGACATCAAATGTGCATTAGAAATATGAAGCAGCCAATGTAGTGAAGATATGATAGTTGATTTTAGGTTGAATACATAATGAAGCTCAAGCTGTGTATTTTTCTCAGTAGAGTGCGTAATGTATGACTCTTGGCAAATTATGTTTAGTTAGGAAAGACTGACTTTCCAATAAAGTTGAAATTAACAGGTACATTTAACCCTCATTCAGACTGACAGTCAATACATTTTATTTTTCAGTATAAAGGTGGCGACATTAATCCTGACACACTAAAAAAAAGCTGAGACTTTTAGGGTCATCTTTCCATCCAGATCTGCACTTCTCCTTTCATGAACATGTGCCGCAATTTTCAAGCCTGTTTGAATCAAAGCTGCAGACATCCAATTTTTATCACCTACAAGGTGAAGATTCAGAGCAGGCTTGAAAATATGGAAGTACATTTATGCTCAGTTCCAGTATATTCATAGCTATCTGGAGTGCCAGTAGTATTAAAAGGTGCAGCAAATTTAGTTTTCTGACTGAACATTTTAAATTTGCTCCATTTGTGACCCCCTAAATTATATAAAATCACTAGTATATTTCATATGCATGCTGATAAATGCTACTGCTAATAAATCTTTGCTGGGGCAATGCAAGCAGGAGAGAGCACAGGTTTCATAGCTGTTATGTCAAGGTGGTTTCAACTGGAAATTGCTCTCCTCATGTGACTATGAAGGCCGTATCAGGGAATAGAGAAAATTGGTTTATTTTATTTTTCCCTTGCTATTCAGCAACATTAAGCCTACCTCCATATAACTACTGAGATCTGCTGTATATGTACACTCCTTGTCCTTCACAGTCATCTACACCCCTTGACAATATGAATTACTGACTTTCCTTTTCTTGTACACCATCAACATCATTTTCTTTTTTAAGAGGAATATCTTAATTTGGTATTCATAATGAAGTAGAAAAACATGAAATAGATGGAAAGTAATAAAGGAAATGGCCTCCAAGTCTCCATCTTAGTTTATAAAACAGATTTTTGTGGAGAGTGATTGTGTTCTCTTTGCCTGCAGAGGGGGATGTTGCCCTGGACATGAGCTCATGTCCTGTGTTTTAGGCAGCTGTACGCTCACTACCTGCACTGCCGTTTCCCCACATTAATGTTATTGTATACAGGTCTAAAGCATTTCAGTATATTATGAAAACCTGTGTATCTTCGTACTTTGATGCAGTTTTCCGTCAACATTGTTCTCCCTCAGTGTTTACAGTTAACAGCATACTAACATGCTGTATTCTCTGTCTGTGTTCTCTTAATTGTATTGTTCTTGTACACACAAGATCTGCGCAGAGAAATCTCGCTCTGTAGCCACATAGACAAATTATATTTACCAGAACATTAAACTGAGCTTTTTAAAACGAGAATGATTTAACAGATTTCATTTGGTATAAAATGTCCAGGTAAAAAGCCACTCAGCAGAGTATTTTATGAAACCAGTCCATAAATATGAGAAATAGTTGAGGTTGAAGAATAGGTTACGGAGGTGGGAGATGAGATAGCGGTGGTTCAGATGGCCCCCCTCCTGGTGCTGGCCGTCAGAAGGAACGAAGTAGCCATTTTGTGGCGAGTGCGGTGGTGCGGTAGAGATGAGATGGTTAACACCCTTCTGCAGTATAGCCACCCTCCTCTCTCTCCCTCTAATTTTCTCTCTCTCCCTCTTTCTTTTCCTCGCTCGTTCGCTCAGTCGACTATGAAGACACTTCATCTTCCCTGACAGTATGACCGCTGCTGCATGTTCTGATGCGTTCAGCATACCTTCATTGCATCATAAATAAATCAGAGAAATGACTTTTTCTTTCTTTTTCTCTCACATGTTCCTTTATCGCACCCTCTTCTGCGCCTGTTATCTTGAGGAGTCGCTGGGAAAGGGGAAATGGTGTGCTAGTGGATTTCCTGTGTGCTCTAGCTCTTCCACTGTTCGTACTGCATGTGCATGATCACCACCCTCCAATCCCCTTTTGCATTATCTCAGAGGAAAGAAATTATTTTTGCTCCATAATGATATCCAGTTCTTGTTATGACATTATCTGCCTTAATTTTAATTTAAATGTCATGGATGTGAGGGATTTTCTTAATTCATGTGCACAAGGGATGCAAAAAACAAACTTGTTTAATACAAACCAAGCAAATTCTCAATTTCCATTTATGAAAGGGGTTTTGGGGGTGCATTGTGACATAGGGGCTATACAAATAAACTTGACATGCTTTGTTATATGTGCTAGAACAAAAAAAACACACACCAACATACCAGCATGCATGTACACTTTATGGGGCTGCAGATTACATGAGCTGGTGAGGTAGTGATGGGTGGATGGAGGAGAAGGGGGATGTGGAGGAAGATTGTCAAGAAGCCCACCCCCACCCACTGACTCCCAGTTACCCAGTCCCTCCACCCCTTCCTGTAATCTCCACTCCTCCACGGGTAGTCTCAAACCTTGTGTACGTCCACCACCAACCAATTACCTGGCAACCCTGCCCTTATCCCCAGCACAGGCGTGATGCTGCTGCATGATGGGGTTTTTGTATATTGAATTCCATCTCCTGGTGAGATAAAGGGTGTAGGAACAGGGCTCTGCCGCTGTGCTAGATAAGTGTTTCTCACAAACCGTTCCTTGCTGCTTCTTCTGACACTGATTGTGGAGAAAAGAGACATTGGGGATGGCAGGGGGGAAAAGGCATGGGGGTGGAGGGTTGTTGCAGCGAGATGGGACCCAATTTCAGTATGATTTTCCTCTTGTTTTTAATTTGTTATAAAGCAGCTCACAGTGAGAAGTTGGATCCAGCTCCTAAATGCTTTTCCTATTTCACATTTGTAAAGTCCACATTTCACTATTGAGATCAGTATTCAAAGAGAATATTTTCTATGGCATCTTCTTGTTGTAGACTTACCAAACACTAGATATTACTCTGTGGATCGATAGTTTATCTTCATTTAGGATGGCTGTTCAATCTGCAGAGGTGACAGTTATGGGTTGAGCAGCTCTGTGGAGTATCAGCTTTTATTCAGCTTCATCCCTTCGCTCTCAGTCCTATTTGTAAGCTGTCCTGAGAAGTGTCCCTTGGTACCTATGGCCTGAGCCAGGCCCATCTATCTGTCTTTGTCTGGCCCACTGCAGGGAACCACACATTCATTGGTTGTCCTGGGGAACAATGTAAGTGATGGACCACCGTTCATACATCAAACCTGCAAGGCGTTTGACAGTGCAGGACAGAAACATTGAAAATAATGACCACAGCAATATGTATCAGAGGTTAAAAATAGAGTGGTGCAGAGAAGTGCTGGCAAAGTTGAAGCTGAGAGCTCTACTATGTGACCCACCCAACCCCAGCCCTCCCACTGTTTTTAGAGGTTAATGGAAGCTGCCTTGAGCGTAGAAGAAAAGATGTTTCCAGTTAGCTAGAATGAGTGATATTCAACTACTTGGACACTAATATGCTCCAATTGAATTTCTCCCTTTGTCAGAGGGGAGTCTGTCCTGCTGTGGACCCTCCCTTACAGCTGTGCCCTTGTCTCTCTCTGCTCCACCAGCACTGAGCCAAGCCCCAAAGGTCAAGTGTGAGGGGTCAAGTTTAACCTGAAACCAGACAGAATGAGAGGGAGGGACCAGGGTCACTTCTGTGCAGCATATTGCTTAGCATCAGTGTGCATGCTTGTATTCATCAGCGTGCGGCTTTATCTGTTGTGAATATTTATGGTTGTACAGTATGGGAGAGAACAGACTGCTTGCTCAAGCTGCATTGTTAGTTGGCCATAAATGTTCACAAGTACAACTGTATGTTCACAAAGCCAATGCTGAAATGTGTGTGTAACAAACCATTTCCACTTGACCTGCCTGCAGAATAAATCTGACAATATTTCAAGTTGCATGCATGAGGTAATGTACCCACTGCAGCCTTCTTTTGGCAATGTTTTTAAAACTAATGTATATATGTAGATTCTCAGAAATGTACATTAGACTTAGATCTGAATACATGTGGCCTGTGTATAAGGCTATAATATTGATTTCACGTGTTATGAACTGGATATACAGTGTGTATTGCTCTTCTGTTTTGGTTTAGTAAATTGCTTGTGGATTTTAAATCTGTTCATGTACATAAACATCTGCATCTCTCTCTCTTTCTTTCAAGCGCACACACTCACAGCATGAGTCAGCCCACACCTGGAACAGATAAAGGGTCTTTCATGTTTGCAGGGCTATCCTGAGGTCAGTGAGTGCTGGTGTTGAGAGCTAGTTTTACTAGGAGTGAGTGGAGCTGGAGAAGAAATGAAAAGAAACCATATATATCCAGGTGTTGCACAGTTAAGGAAGTTTTATTAGTCTACAATTCCTTCCTTGATTCCTTCCAGCACCACAATAGAGATGCACCCTTGGCATCATACCTTGCCCGTCTATTGTACAGTTCTCTTTTGAGCAAGAAGACAGTTTCTTAAGAATTATCAACAGTAGAGACACGTAAATAAAAGCCTCTGTTTTCTTTATTTTTTTTTTATCAAACTGTTGTTTCAGTCTTGTTTCGGGCATTTATGAGAAATGTGTGCTTCTTGCTGCATCCTCCACCTAGTATTTACTTCCACTATATTAAGTTCTATCCTCAAGACTCTTTCTGACAGTAACTTTGAACATACACACATAAACATTCACAGAAAAACAATAAACAATATATACATAGCAAACAGGCATTTCTAGAGAGCAGCACCCACAGCTCAAACAATAGCTGATCCACCACACATTTGGAAGTATTACTACTGTATGCTGAATTCTCTTAAATGTGCATTTTATATTTTCCTATGTCTATAGTAAACATATTGATAAAGAGAACTGAGTGATCTCCTTTTCACATGCTGTATGTTTGATTGTGATCATATGTTCTCATGATATTACTTTGACTTTTGGCACTGACATCCTAATCCTGTTATTTGCATATATATATATAGATTTTAATGAAGCTTTTTAAATAGAGGTATAAAATGAAGAAACTGTCGTCAACAGAACTGGTGCTGAAATGTGTACGCTTCAAATCCACTCAGGGACTTTAGCTGTATGTCATCACCCTCTTTCTTTTACAGTGTTTCCTGTCACTCCACTACCAATAAAGGTAAAATGCCATATAAATAGTCTTTGAAAAGGCCTCTTATAGAGCAGTTTTCCCTTGAATGTCAATGTTTTGTGCTGGGTTGAACCTCTGTTTATGTGATGGTGTGAATACATGCTTTAATGTATGTGATTGAAGGGACTGAATAAAGCTCTCCGTGTCCAGTTGCCCACAATAGTCACAATAGTCTGTGGGAGTGCAGGAGTGTCTGTGACACCCGTATCCCTGTAAAGTTTCCGGTGCAGGTGTAATTCCCTGTTAAATGCCCTGTAATTTACCGCCCTTTGGGAGCACACTGTCTCAGGGTGTGAAAATCAATAGGATGGCGGAGAGGGATTGGGCACGGTGTCTATGCTCAGCCACATTATGGCAGCAGTTAGGGTAATTCTGTAATGGCAGGCGATGAGCTTCAACCTAGCTAACGCTCTATCTGAAGTAGATAAATGTTTTACAACACCATCATTTAACCCATCCTACCCACTCCACCCTGCCCCCAACATCTCTGAAGGCTATACCCAGGGACTACTCCTGGAGCTGAGATCCAGACTGTGGTGCTGGTGGTGGCAGTGATAGTGTGCAAGTGCATGTCTTTGTGTGTGTGGGGTTCACCCCCTCACCTCCCTGGGTGTGCATTCCAACTCTTAATGCTCTGTAACCTTGTAAAGATAGCCTGAGGCATTTTAGCATATAGCTGATCTTCAAAACCCCCCAGTTGTTTCAGAGGGAAGCCATGCGGAAAACATGCATTGAATCTTACAAGATACTGCATGTATAATGTAGCATACAGCAGATCATATAGAGAACTGAATAATATAACCCTAATTTGGTGCACCCCTAAGCATGAAGACTGGGTAATTTAACTATAACGCAATGAGATTGATAAGAATTATCGTAGAAGGACCTGGACTAATAAGGAAGTAGTGGTATTATGGAGGTTAACTCTCGGAGTCGATCAGAATATAGTGCAATTGCCTTGACTTTGTTTCTAATAAAAGCACGAGTGAAGCCTTTGTGTGAATGAGAGCCAGAGCAAGTGTGATGGTGAAGAAGTGGCTGAAGAGGGAGATCCCATGTAGATTTACAGCCCTGTCCACATGACGTGTCTCAGCTTCAGCAGGGACAGCAATTCATTCTGCCAGAACTGAGCGGAGAGATCTCATTGTGCTTGCCTGGATTGGCACCAACAGCAATCACTTGTTTCTGATTTATTAGATAGCCAAGGAAATTAATTTTGTTCCAAAATGCATGGTCGGAAATTAGATGGTGAAATTGTGTGAAAGAATCAGTGATTGTTTTCCCCCCCTGCTATCCCCCCAGAGGTACTGATAACTGCTGATCTCTGTGACACCATTAATGAAAAACTTATTCAGATTCTGAAAAAAAAAAAAAAAAAAATCTTTAGCGATGTTGTAATTAACTTGGCTATCTCTCCAACCCTTAACATGATTTGAACCACCTATTAACATTCCCCCAAAAAGCTGGCCACTAGCACTCAGGTCATGGCTTGCTATGGATCTTAGGAAGTTCTGTCCTCCCTTCTACTTCCTGTTCACATGTCATGGTGATCTGCTTCTTCATACAGTCGGGCAAAAGTGATTTGCACAGCTGGATTAGTTCTCTTTGATAGCTTGATCATTCATGCTATCACATTCTGTGTAACCAAAATACTCATAGTAAAAGCAATAACCCTTTCTTTGCACAGTGCTGCATATTGATAAGGTCAACACCGTATCAATATGCAGCAGTATAAAACGGTGTGGAGGTTGCTTCTGTAAGTAATTCAGGGAATACACAGGATAGCCTGTTCGATTGTACCTCTGCATTGTGCTTTATTAATAGTTTCACATTATTGGCCATTGTGGTCACACTTAATCATTACCATGTCCATGGATGATCACAT
Organism: Rachycentron canadum; assembly: GCA_038496675.1. Classification (NCBI taxonomy): domain Eukaryota; kingdom Metazoa; phylum Chordata; class Actinopteri; order Carangiformes; family Rachycentridae; genus Rachycentron; species Rachycentron canadum. The sequence goes on from CM076648.1 coordinate 10,458,228, forward strand.
TCATTATCTGCTGAATTGTGTATCAACTAATGGCTAATACAATCTCAATCTGAGACGATTGACTGTGGAGAAAACCTGTCTCACATTTTCACCAAAATGAGCCATGTTTAAACCGAAGGTAAAAGCTAAACACACTAGTTTCTGATGATTCTGTTAGTATTTAGTTCTTGTAGTGTAGTATGTTTTCACTCTTTTACATATCAGTTTGCATAGTCAAAGCCTTGGCCGTTGTGCAAAATTAATCAAATTTTTTAAAGTGCTGCATAGTGTGAGTATATATTGTGTCTGTCTACTTGTTGAACCTGCAGAGTAAGAGGTTTTTGGAAGTAGATTTTCTCTACTAATTTATCCTAGAAGCAGTGAAAATGGAAAATAAACTAGCATCCATGCTTCTTACCTATCAGCAAGGTGATCATGCGAATATATTTACATTGTTACTTTTCTGCCTGGGCACTTGTGACATCAGGCTTTTTTAAAACTTTGACAATTTATCCATTAAAACAGTGACACAGCTATAAACATACAACACATGCAACCATTTAAAACTTATAACATTGCACTTCTATGACTTCACACCAATCCCTGTTGGATATTTGATAATTCACTTTTTATTCTCTTGTTTCCCTCTGCCACTCTATCCCCAGCATTTTCTCCTCCACCAAGGCTGTTCCACCATTTTCTCAGGATTGAATGCAAATTGGTTAAAACACTGATCAGAACTTATTACAAAATGGAGCCTTGCTTAGAGAAAGAAATGGTGCATCACTATGAGAGCAAGGATGGGAGGGGCTGGGGGAGCCTGAAAGTGGGCTGGGAGCAGTGGTGGGTGGGGCTTGTGTGTGTGAGTGTGTTTGGTGGGGGGGTGGGGGTTTCTGTGGCAGGGATGGGAAAATTAGATTTATTTTTTTCATGTGGTGAAGAAAGGGGGGATGGAAGGGGGTTTTGGGGTTCAGTAATGGCACCAACAGTATTTTATATATGTACAGATGGAAGAAAATGAAAATGTTTTCTGAGTAGGTTTTCTCCATGCATCTACTTTCTGCTCTTGTGTGTGTGTTTCTGTCTGTACTTCTGTCTCTCTGCATTTAACCCACCCAGATCACCCACACCCCTCCTCCTGCTTCTTTTTTTTGCTGGCTGATCCCCAAGGTTATGGCATGTCTGGACATCTAATCAGGCCAAGTCTTGATGCTGAATATGTTGTGCCTCTCATCCCCTCATCCCCGCACCCTATACTGTTTATCCTATACTTTCCATTATATATTCAAGCCTTTGTCCAGTCTTCCTGCACACCCCGCTGTGATAAATGAACACGACCTTGGAAAATAGAAAGGTTGAAGAACAATGATTCCACATTTTATGAATTCATTTTCTCCTAGGTCGCCTGTGTTCAGCAGGTACAGAGGTAATGCATAACTCACTCTCACCCATGTCTAGTAAAGGTATGCATTTGAGCATTTGAAATTTATTGAAGGAGAATTGAGGCACAGGCTACATGTGTGAGCCATTAGAGGTAATTTAGGTAGTTATGTCTCTTGTCCCTTTGACCTAAAGGGATCATTTTTGAACCTTGTCAGTTACAATAAAAAAGGAACAGCTCCCTTTTTGTTTGATTTTTAGATTTGTGCATTTATGTGTCACCTTGTGGGTTCCCTGGCAAATTGCATTGGAATTGTTAAATAATAGATTTTCTGGCAAATTTGATTAAAGACATGACAGGTTGGAGCTCTGTAATCTAGTCAAGGTTCACTATTGTAATATCTCCGAACTTGTGGACAGTTGCACACTGAAAGCTGGTTGAACAGAGACTATGTTATTAACCTTTCAGTGAAGGTAGTGCGCTCTCTCTAACCTCTTGCCTCACAGCACAGAGCAGTACCCATGCCTAGCCAGTAGATGGTGTCCCTTGTTCAGGTTTTCACGGTTTCCACTCACTGAGTCTTGCTTGCTCACCCGTGACTTGTGAGAGCGCTTTGGGGTAGGCCTCCCTAACCTATCATCCCACACCCCGCTCAATACCCCTCTGAGCACCCCTTCCATCTCTGCCATCCCCCCCCCCCCCTCCATCCATCCATCCAGGGGGCAGAGTCACCGAGGTGGCAGTTCTAACAAGCTGCCGGGGACCGCACTGCTCAAATGAGCCAAATCAAAGAGAAAAGGGGGGAGTGGGATAGGTAGCGCCATGAACCCCCTGCAGAGAACAACCGTTCTGATGAATATGAAATGAATTTGTATTGCTTGACACGATAAGCCCAAGGATAACCCTGTGCTCAGTCGACATCTTTACCCTGACATCCTTCAGACATTAAAAGATGTGTAAGAAAACATCAACAAAAATTACTATCGCAACAACTGGCCAGCTAGGCGTGAATTATCTGTGGACTGATTTTTGAACAGGAACATGAGTCAATGAATTGCAAATTAAGGGCATTTGGATGTCTCTTTTTGTTGTGGACGAGGTGAAGTGTTCATCTAACCTTCCAATGTGTGTTCATGTTCTTTCTGAAAAGGACATGGGACAGGTGGATGACTTAGACACGACAACATCACCGACTTTTTTTTAGATTCATTGACTGTCGGACTGGCATTAATAAGAGAGCACTCTTGTGTCATTTTCTTTTTCTCTGTCAATTCCCCATCTTCTCCTCCCCTCCTGTCTTCATTCTTCATTCTCTCTGCACCTCTCTGATTTCTCATTTCATTTTGTGGTGCAGTCGCTATCCCTCTGCATCTTGCATCTCTCTTGGGCTGTCTTCTTGGGGTCCATGATGAAACGGCGTCAGGTCACTCCACCAAGAAATATCGGGATCATGGAAAAGCAAAAAAAAATGCCTACCATATTGTGTCCTCTCGCATCATGCAGCTTTAGTCTGTCACTTCCTCAGCACACATTCAAATGTGTGAGTGAGAATGCAATGCACGCACGCAAACTCACACAGATGCACGTAACCACACGTGCGCACCCACACTCATGTGGTTTCTGCACACTTCATTTAACACATACAAATGCAGGGCTTTATGGTTTTCTTAAAGCTAGAAAACAAGAAAGTGCATAGAAATTGTAAAAGCCTGTGTATCATTTTATGTTCACAAATGCTCCTGGCATGGAAGAAGAGCCATTGAAATTGCTCATCCAAGAGAAGGGAATAGGAAACTTTGTGTATAATAACATGAATGGCAATGCTTCAGTTTTATGCCCCTATTTCGTCTGTATGTGAGCAGTCTCAAAGCCCTGAACCTAGATTTCACAATGATTTTACAATTTACAAAATGTAATGCATAGAGAAATGACAATATCAAAAATGTTTTTTCTCTTTCCTTTTCTTCCTCTCTGTGTTTTTAAGCTTTCTGTGAGTTTAAAGAATTACACAGTGAATATGGCTTCACCTGCAGTAGTCGAGCCTTTTATTTTCTGCAAGATGCTCTTTTGGTGGATTCCCATCTGAGAGAACCCTGTATAGTTACCGAACAGTAATAGAACCAGCTTGTATACACAAGTGTGAAAGTAAGACCCCTGATGCTGCTCAGACACGACTGTTTTTTGGTGCTTTTACTGCTTTACTATTTACATGTGTAATTATCCGTTAGATTTATTAGCTTTTAAAAGAATAGATGTGTAAATGTACATGGCTAGATATACATTGAAAAGACAGAAACTGTCTTTATAATATCATTTTGTTTAATTATTTGTGCCTTCAAGACAAATTGATGTTTTGGTTTTTTTTCCCCCAGGATGCTTGCAAAAAGTATGTAAATGAGAAGATAAGACTGAAAATGCAGAATTTTTGTTAATAACAAGAATGATGTTTTAAAATCAAAACCAAATTGTGTGACCTGAGTTTTCTCCTTTTCTTGTTCACAGAGCAGTTTTGTGCAGTGGACACACTTAAGACATAAGTATCTCTCTGGCACTTGCACCTTTCCTTATTGACCTTTGAAAGGTACTACTGGGTCTGTTTATTTTAGTGAGGTGCTACTGACTTCACCTGTGACCCCTCTCCAAACACTGGGTCAGGATTGCACTGAGGGATATTGCCACTGTGTAGTTTAATATGGTGCATCGTCCTTATGTGCCTCTGCACTCTCAACCTCCAGATCAGAATGGAGAGTGCTTCCTTTGTGACCTATCCCGATCCAAATGTTTAGGTTTTCCTCATCTCCAGGTTGTCATCCAGAAATTCTTGTCAGGGGAGGTGCATCACCCACTGAGAAAGAGCAACATGTGGTGAGGTATTCATTAACAGTAAGATGTAATTTAGAACAGATGAAAAAAACAACACATTGTTAGTATGTTGATCCTGGTTGGTAAGTCATTTCCTCAACGCTTTTGTGAGCATTGTCTTCAGACTGAATGCTGGAGGTGTTTTTGCTTTTGGTTTTCCTGAGTGGACACAATAAAAGCAATTTCTCTATAAAGCCACTCAAACATAGAGTGAACGGACAAAAGGGATTGGAGAAAATCTGGGCCACAGCAGAATCCAGCCTGCCCCGCTGCTAACCTCGTCTCAAACAAACATAGCAGCCATTTCCTCACTCTGTCTCTGGAGCCCCTCGCCCCTTGCTGAAGCACCAATTCAGCCTGCTACAACACAGGTGTTGTGACGTGGACCATTTCTGTCCTATTCGATATTGTATTAAAACGTTAGCTCCAGTTTTCATAGCATTTACACAGTACTATGTGTAGAAAAACAATGTGCATAAAAAAAGATTCAAGATAATTGGTGGTATCGGTTTAATATTTTAGTGTTTAAGTTTCTAAAATAAACCAAATTTTTTAAAGTGATCAAATCAAAATATAATTTTATTTATATATCCTAAATGTTCACAAAATTCTTAATAGCATAAAAATTATTTATTATTAATAATAGGAATTATATTAGTTCCCAGCTGCAAACAGTCCTGAGTATAACAGCTGTTTGTAACAAATGAAAATTATGTTTTAATTATGATTTCTTACTTGCTTTTTTATTTTGACATCCAAAAACTATTTATTTAAACCTAACTAAAAGACTTTTGGCGGCCGAGTCTAATGGTGTAATTTATGTACAGATGCATCTGGTAGGAATCAGCTGACCCCACTGAGGGAGCTGAAAGTGAAAGAGGCTGTTCTGCTTTAGCACTGGCCGAACTGCCAAAGTCACAGCCCTATCGGACTAAATCCCTGGCGTGTCCGCAAAGTCAAGCGTGATGGAATCATTGCTGTGCTGTACCAAGCAGTGAAAAACACCACCAACATGATCCAACAAAGGGAAAAAATATTCTGTTATTGTCGTGTGAAAAACTGTTATGTCCAAAACTACTCAAATGACCATAAATACTTTTTAGAATATATATATATATATATATATATATGCATACATTTTCATATTTTTTAGTTTTGATTTCATGCAGAAGGGATGTTGTTTTTGCATTGTTTTATTGTATGTTATTTGTGTAAGTATGCAATTTTATTTGTAGGTTTTTTAATTTTTATTTTGTACATAAATAGTGTAAAGCCTTTCATAATTACAATTCTGTAGGTTTACAATTTAAAAATTGTCATATTTTACAAAATATTGTTAGATTATCAATTCATATTCTGCTTATTTTAATGCATTATGATTTATTTTAAGTGTTTTTTGTTGTTGTTGTTGTTTGTAACGGTCTTGGTGTCCAGGGTAATTGTCATTTCTTTTTGTTCTTGTTCTTGCCCCTAGCATGGGTGGGGTATTGAGGGTTTCGGGACAGAGGGAGGGGGCTGTGTGTTTATTTATTTTTTATTCTTTTTCTCTCTCTGTCTCCTGACATATCTGTATTCCTCATCTTCTGTCTCCTCTTTGAATAGAAATAAAAAAGAGGTTCATTTTTTTTTTTTTTTTTTTGAATCCTCTCGCCTCACCATTTTCATCAGCTGCTCTGATAGCCATGAATCTTGTCACTCATGTTTTTCATCAACTCATGTCCGTGGAGCGTGTGGCTAGTCCTGGAGATGGCCGCTGGAGCGAATGCAATGGTCAGAAAGAGTCACACAACCAAGATAGAGAATCACTCACACACACAAACACACACGCACACATCACTGTCTCCATAATTTCAGGCTACAGACATGTACTAACAGCAAAAACAGAGTCCTGATATAAGACATTGTAGTAAAATGTCTGTAGAGCTGTGAATTACATGTACATCTTTCAGCTGAAATGACTGGACAGACAAACAGGGAACAGTGTGTACGCTTGACAAAAACATATCTTTGCACGGGCATTGCTTTTTCATTGGCAAAATGTTTTGTAAGACGTTCAGGAATTTGGTCGGAGGAAAAGTGTTTTCTTGTGAACGCTGGCAAAGAGAACAGAAAACAAGAGAGCAGGCTGTGTACTGTAGTGTTTCCTCCTGGTTCGATTCTCAGATGGCAGAAGCCAGTTACTATCACTGGTGTTCCTCTCTACATCTGGGTTCTGCTGCTTGTCAGCTCAGCTCTAGTTGTTTTCATATGTGAGCCATGTTTCTTTTGGTGCAATTTTTTCTGCCTCCTGGATACTTTGTTCTTTCAACCTGAACTTGACATTGTTTTCCCTGCTTATGTTCAAGTCTGGAATGATTGGCTGTGACAAAAGGGGCATCTCCCTCCATCCTCAAAAAAGAGTGATGGCCTCTCAGACAGCTGTCATTTACCATTAGTCATGCCCCATTCTCCTCAGTTAATTTTATTTTGTATTGCTTTTTCTTATGCCCATAATGTTTTCCCTCTTTTTTCTTTCCTTTTTTTTTTTTTTGGTAATGCCAAGCACATTTCATGCCTTTTCCCCTAAACCTGCTGTGTCTGACTGAAATAATCACTTATTCTTTAGGCGTTAATTGTGATTTAATTGCCCTAATTACTTCATTATCTCATACATGATTAAGATAATTAGCTTAGTGTTAAACACTGTGACTTTTTTTCTTGTAAGACAGGAAGAATTCCCCTTGATTAGCTAATGAGATTAATTATACTCAGTGATACACCAGGTATAATTGTGAAAATTCCCACCTGCAATTCCACTTTCACACTATTAATGTGAAATCACTGTAAATTAAGACATGCATATGTCTTTATCAGGTAATTAATTAGAATGATGGCACACTCAGTTTAAATGTGAAATGTAGATAATATATGTTCACGTCATGTGGGGTTTTCTTTTTTTTTTGAAATTTTTCCTTCAGAATGAGGTCAATCAAAGTTGACATTCTCTGCCTTAGGATTTGATAGAAAAAATATTCTATAACTTCAACTTATTTTTTTCAGGTTCAGAACTTAGTCAGACATATTTGCATAGAGTGGACTTTGCATCTCTTACATTGTAATTACTCTTTAAGCAGGAGATGGATTTTAAAAAGTGGCCTAAAACCTGCTTCTCTAAAGAGTTTGAAAAAGATATTAGGCCCATTTCTTAGAAACTGTATCTTGAATAAGGCAAGCATGCGTTGAATCATCCTGAATCTATCAGTTTGGTTAGCCCTTAGTTGAATATAACCGTTGCGAACATAGAAGCCTAAGTTTAATATGGGATGCAGCTGGAAAATCTAGCAGTGTGCTGAAAATCTGAGACTGGCTGGCAGCCTCAATTGTCTATGTCTGTGTTTTTCTATCTTTCCTCTCTCCACCCTCCGTCTCTTTCCCTCTGTGTCTGCAGTCAGAAGGTAGAGTCAGTTTTACTGTCACTACCTGTGAAATTGTATTCCACGAAGATGGATGCTTTCTCTTATATTCATGACATCCAGGGAAGCACAGTCACCTCCAAAACTGTTTAATATGGATGCCGTGGAGGCGGACACATATATACACATTCATACACGCAAACACAGTGTACACACACACACACACACACACACACACACACACACACGTGCATGGNACTAGTACTAAAACTACTTTTAGTTTTTGTGTTATGGTATTTGCAGCAGCTGCACTCAAATAAAATGTGCAGCAAAATTTTAGCAATACAATGACATTTTAAATCAGATCAGATCATCACAAGATCAGTTTGGAGTGTAAAAAAGAAAAATCAAAGGATTTTCTTTATTAATTTTTGATGGAATGTCTTTTATGTGGTATCTGTTTTCTTGGACAGTCCAGACAAGAAGAGACATGATCGGGTTTTTACAGGTCTCACAGCTGTTTTCCTTAGAGGTTCCTCTGGTGTATGACTTGGGTTAAAATAATGTTGATTATATAATAATATAGTCATATACATGTATTAGGTTGTGCTATACACATGCTGTGCAGAAACCATGGTGAACACACAAAATACTGAGAGGCTGTTTGTTTGCTCCACCAGTAAAGGGCTGTTGGGCAGAAGAAGCTTGCTGAGGCTTCATAGAGCGGATATAGTGTCCCTTCCCCCTCTTCACCACTGTCCTTCCTTTGAGCAGCATTTGAATTTAATATTCCATGAAATAAGGCAGCCCATCAGGCTATTGTAATCACGTCAGGTTAATAGAAGAAGTAAAATTACTCTTACTTACTCTCTCCCTCTCTTTGACATTTTCTCAACCTACCATTTTTTTCCTCGATCAAGAGCATATTTGAAGCCAAACTGCACCACAGTAGTTTTTTTTCTTTCTTCCCAAGTGTTCTGATTATTATTAGTATTCATCCTGAATGGCTGATGCAGATCCTTTTGAGAGTGAGACAACTGATTTTCCAGTCCTAAAGGGATGTTCGTTTTTGTGGGAAATAAATCTGGACCCTCATTCTTCCTTCACTTAGGTTCCTTTTTTATACACTTGAATGTTCTCTTTTCGTTTAACACACTCTTGTTTTTCATTCCCTACCTTGCTAACCCGCACTTATACACAAACATACCCACACACACACATGCAAACATGGCCGCAGTCTGTGGGTGTCAGCCTGTCAGGGTTCTAGATGTCATGTAATTGTATGTATCACCTGCAGCATTCCTTCAGTGTAAAAGCATTTTCCTGCAGCACTGAGGCCTGCTGTTCCATAGTGATACAGCAATGCCACACATGTGACACCCCCGCATTGCTCCCCGTGGATCACTCTTTATTACTCCCATCTCACCTCCATCAAGGCCTGGTCCGCTGCCATTATGACACCTGAGGAGAGAAGGAGGGAGGGGAAAAGAAGGAGAACAGTCTTACTCACGGCAGTACAAGCCTGACAGACTTGTCTTTTGGACAGGCTGGGGACAAAGAGAATTTGCAGGCAGCTGGCTCCCTAAGTAGGATTTCTTCTCTTTTATAGCACACCTTTTCACAATGAAGACAGTCTCTAAAACTGCAGTTCTGAATTAGCTGATTTAAGTCACACATAGTTCTTCAGATAATTCAAGGAGTTGCAGGGTGAAAGCTAATCATACTCAGACTTGGGCTTTTGGTGTCTTTAATGTTGATTTTGTGTGAGCTCTCAAAACTATTGAAATGAGTTGTCTGCAGCAGTTATTTTCAGTCAATAGGAGCTTTCATGTTTCTTTGTAAAATCTCCATGAAAGAGCATTTGCCTTAAGTTACAGGAAGCTGGTTTTAGCCAGTTTTCTTTCATTTATTTATTTTTTTTAGTGTGAGGTAAAATCAACCAGACTACCTTAAATTGTGACTTCAGGTCACAATTCAGGTGTAATTGGGGCAGCTGTGTTTTTTATTTTTTGTAGTCTATGAAAACTAAATCATAAACATCAGTTTTGGGTAAGATAAGTAAACTAAATTAGGGTGGAAGTTATGGCAGATATTAAATGACCGTGGGCTGACATGGGCTCTTAAAGGTTCCTTGGTTTATATTGTACAATGTGATATATGATATATATTCTTTAAATTTACAGTGAAGCTATCCCATGTCACCATGACCAAAATAACCTGACCCTGCCTTCAGCAACTTTCTCTTTAAATGACTTTGAACAGCAGAGTTGTCATATTAAGAATAGAAAATTATCCAGCAATAGGAAGTGCAAAAAGAAAGTGCCAAACCAAACCTACCAGTACCAAACCTGCAACTGTGTTTCAGAAATGAAACAAAGAGGAAATGGGAAAAGGGAAATCATTATTTACACACCCTTTTCATCAAGAACAGTGGGTTTGCAATCCATGTTTGGCTGCACATGACGACTATATAGCTCTATCAAATGTTGACATTGTGGGCTCTATTTCTGAAAAAGTGGAACTTCTGTCAGGCGTGTGCAGACTTTTTTCTTGCACTTGCTCGTTTGGTATTATGGTGGTTCGCCATGAACTTCACTGTGCAGAAGTGTGTCAGAAGCATTGAAGTGACATGGTGCAATTTTGGTGTCAACCACCACTGGGATTAGCGCTTTCATCACATGGACCAGCAGTGTCACTCCTATATTTTAAACTTTAATTATTTTTGTTAATCTTTGTTGGCGCCTAGCATAGTGTCATGGGAATACTGTTCATCATCTTATAGTTTCTGGTTCAGCTATTAACATTATTACCGTAGTCAAGTGAGGCTATATTACATCTAAATTGTAGTCTGTTTCCTTTTTCAGGTGCAGGTTGACTCTGCTTAGACTAATTTTTTAATAAATTAATGATGCTATTTGCCAAGTATGTTTTAGTGAATGCATTAAAAATGGATTTTTAACCTCTCAACGTTGATGCAGATTAAAAACTGTCAATTTATTTGTATTTCCTTGCCTTGTTATATTTTGCTTATTTTTACGGTTTACTGTACTTGACATGTACTTTTGCATCTTTAGTAAAGAGAGAGGATGTAGAGAAAAAACATGGGGAAAGGGGGGGGTGATGGTGTATGCTGATTTATAGCAAGGCCAGAGAGCAAAGCCCTGAAGCAGCAAATGCAGTGCTTCAAATAGAGATTGCCGGTGGCCTTTGGCGTGATCGGTGACCCAAGGTGAGGCACTTAGTGATTTATCTCTCACATATCCCCTCATCTCTCTTGCTCTGTGTTGGGGCAGGGCAGGCTAAAACGGGTAGCACCTCTCTCCAAGCTCTGTCCCTGGCCTTGACTCTCTGACTGACCCAGGAACATGGCCTAGACTGGGCTGAAAAGGATAGGACACACAGCCCAGCACCTCTGGCAGTCAGGGTTAGCAACATACAGATGAAGGGTCAGAGATGCAGGTCAAGCTGGCAGACCTCTCACCACTGCTGTTGTACACCCACTAAAACTCTGTTATTCTGTGATTTCATTGTTTTTCTCATCTGCTTCTTTTGTGCAATGGACGGCCTCTCTCTTCTTCTGTTCTTTTACACACACTCACACATTCTCTCTCTCTCTCTCCCCCACCCCCCCTCCCCTTCATATATACAGTCATGAACACTCTCTGAGCCCCACAGCTGTCTAAAGCTGAGGTTGGCTAATGAGGAAATGTCTTCTCAGTTGAGTGGACTTGATGCCAAGAGGAAAACCTGCAGAATCAGCCCTACAGCTTTATCTGTCCTCTCTCTCGTAAATGTGTGTGTGTGTGAATCTACTGTATCTGCGCACAGACACAATGTACACATGTTCTTACTGAGAGTGTGTGAATCAGTGTGCAGTCAAATGTGGGAGTGTGTGTGTGAGTGTGTTTGAAGCTCGACACCACTCTTAACATATTTCACTGCATAGGACTGGGGCTGACATCTCCCATGCCCCGGGATCCTTTAGGAGCAGATTTAGAGTGATTTTCAGTTCAATTATACCTGCCAGCTTTGACTGGTAGAGTTGCCCTCTTCTCAGCTCATGTCTTCATGCTTGAGAGCAGTTCCAGTAATGCTGAGGAGGCTGGTGCCGAGGCCCAGAGCCAACAGCCAGACAAACCGGAGGAGTTGTCTCCCCTCACTGTAACTTACTGCAGAAGCCCACATCCGGTGTCCTGCACGGTTCTCAGGACAAGAAGCCATTCACAGCCAGTGGAAGGTGATAATGAGCTCCTGTGCCCTGTCTTTATACTCTGCCACTGTGTATGGGTGTGCATGGGGTCTATTCAGTGGCACATTTGGAGAGGCCATGTGTGGAGGTGTAAATGACAGCATTAGGCCACAATGGGTGATTAGTGACCTCTGCACTTCTAAATAGCCTCTACTCGTGTATTATGAGCTGGTAAATGCAATTTTTAAACTAAATTGTAAAATTAGATCAAATGGATGGTCTTCGACAATCAATATCTTGCCATAATAGATACACAAAACATTAGAAGGTGTAATGAATATTACAAAGCATATGATCGTACAGTTTATTTGTGCAATTACTACATGCTCTGTGTCCATATCTTTGTGTGTGTGTGTGTGTGTGTGTGTGTGTGTGTGTGTGTGTGGTGTGTGTATGGGTGCATGTGTTTCATTTCCCTGACCCCGACCCCAGTGACCTCTGTCTGTATCTCTGTCTGAGGCCAGACTGCAGTGCCTTCACACCATATATCAGATTAGCCATAAAAACCTGCCTTGGCCTCATTCTGTTTCACACACTGGGAGCTAATGAGAGATGCACTATCAGCTGCACAATGAAGCCACTCACCATCTCCAGTGGAGTAGCAAGGGTAATAAGGAGGGGAGTGGTGTTGAGGGCAATTTGATCCCTTACAAGAAGTATAGTACCACTTCAGCTGCCATGTCAGTGCGCCGTCCATTTTACCTGTATCGGGGTAGATGGTAAATGCACAAGCTCATCTTCCAGGTGAGAAGAGGTTCTGCACTGAGACTTGAGCACTTCTTGGTAATTTCACAGATTTCACAGAAGCTCAGAACATTTTTGTGTTGCAGTGGTGTTTCAAGAGATTAGTAGAAAAAGAGTCTTTGGCTGGCAGCAGAGGAGCTGTCTTCACTGTTTGCTGGGAGGAAAATGAGACAGGGCTGAGGCAAATCAGGGACAAGCAGATTAAACAAAGGGGCTATAGTGGTGAGGCACATGCACAGACACATACACCCAACTCTGATGTTTGTCAATGAAGTTGAACAATTCTGATGTTGGATGACAAAGCTGAAGGCCAAAGAGTTACACCCAGCACTACACAGAGAGATCTGTGTTTACTGTCTATATTATATGTGTATTGTCATGTAATTCATCTTTGTTTATGGTTATAGTAGTTTGGCTGATGTATGTTTGGCTTATGTTATTTTGCATGATGATTGTTCAGATACTTTCTCAAAGTAGCCAGAACCATTTCACCCAGTGTATGTTTACTCAGTGGTTTTAAAGGTTAGATGACATTAAGTGGCTGTTGTTGTTGCACCTGACACATGCATCTCAGACCAAAATGAATTCTTTGGGGACACTTCTGGCCTTCATTCTGCCACAACTTCCAGCTCCCCTCTTGTTCTCAGCAAGGTGTTGCGAAGCCACAACCATTAGCATATACAGTGCTGACAGTAAGCCAACTAGCAATAGCAATATTTACTGAACAAATTCATAATGGCAGCAACAGGAAGTCACAACAGGAAGCTAACATTATTGTGCTTTCCCTACCTAGTCACTAATAAAAACAGACATGCAACATTATATACCCCTCCAGCTACTTATGGTGGTGGGACTTGATAAAAATTTATTGATATCAATGCCATAATGAATTCTGCTTATTGGTGCGACTCTTTATTGATTCCCTCAATAATTGCTGATTGATTTTTCTATGTGGAGAAGAAGTAGGCCAACACAGTTTTTTTGCTACACAGTCACACTTGACTTAGCTTTGGCTATACAATGCAAACAGCCTATAGTTGCATCAGGCCCAGCAGGCTTCCACAGATTTCCTTTTAGAAATGTTCATATGTAAAACATTATTTATATTATGGCTTGGCTAAATACATGATAGTTATTATGTAGAGGTATTTTGGAGACGTGTAAACATGTTGCCCAGAATGCCAAGCTAATTAATTTGATATTTGATCAATGGCCAATGTCAGTCTGTCTCACAGTTGTCCAAAGTTATAATTATGCCTTGACTAAGAGACTAGAAAGTCAGTGTCTTGTCTTACAATAAGATGTGCCGCATCCTGTCAGGACAACAGATTTCTACCACTTGGTGCATGCACACATTGATGCGCACATTTCTGAAATACAGTTTATGACCCTGATGGAATTAATCAAGCAAATATGAAAAATAAATTTGACCGTATTTGACCAAAGATGGTTTGAGGACGCATTTGGGGACTGATCGCTCAGACCACATTCTGGGCCACATGTGGCCACATTCTTTTAGCTGTGTGAATGAAAATGCATCCTGGGTCAACTTTTAGCTCCTCCTTGCCCCACTCACTCTTGCGCTTAAAAACTTGGATATTTTAAAGAACCACTGGCTGACAGGGATTTCAGCTGGTAGTCCCTATGGCCAGTCCGCCGGTGCTGTCTGTCTTTGTCAGACACCTTTTTAGCTAAAAAAAACTCCAAAAAACTCTGGAAGGTCACTTTCTGAACACCTGAACACTATGACTAAGGACTCATGAGACCTAGTTTGCTGCTATATTATTGTTTAAGCTCTTGTATATATGACCTTCAAGAAAAAGGTCAAGGATGACGTTTAAGTGATGCCACATATGACTTCCCATAATATTCTAGTTAAGAGTTGACCTGGTATTGACAACAAAGTTTTTTTAGCATGAAGTATTGAAAATGGACAACAAATGACAGTTGGCACTGAATAATTGCTCTTCTTTGAGGTTTGTCAGATATGTCCTGATCTATATCAGTAAACTTTTCTATAGTTCATTAAGCTTAAATATTTCACTTAACAAAAATCCATTGGGCAGTTTGACACATTGCCTTAACAGGATGTAAATTAATTTTATTAAAAACAATCCAAATCATACTCAGCCCTAGTCATAGGAGCCTTGTATTTAAGTCTGATACTGGTTTGAGATGTTGACAGTGAGATAGTGACTTACCTTGTCTAAATCCCCCTACTTCACATACCTGACACCCATCTCCTTTGCGCACAAACATACACCTATTGTATAGAGATGGGTGCTCCTTTGGTCAGTGAATTGCATGTTGCTGACTCTTTAAAAAGTGTCTCTGCCCAGATAAATAATAGAGCCAAAGAGGCTTTCTCCTGTCACTCCACACCATCAACTCCAAACACCAAAGTTGACGATTCAGCTGTAAGTTGTCCATTATCTGCTGTCGACACAGGAGTTGAGCAGACTTGTCCCATAGGGGCCACATGTGTTAAAGCATGGAATAATGTACTTAGCTCTTCTGACAGTTCACTTCTTCCTGTGCCCTTTACAGTCACAGTCAAAGCAAGGTAAAAGAAGCGGACACGCATATTTGTTGATATCGACCTCTGCTCAGTGTTATTTTATGCATCAAGGTCATCATTAGGATGAACTGTGATCAAGTATTGTACTGAACCCCTTAGCTGCACACACTTCCTTCCTGTTCTTCATATTTTGGACACGCACACACACACACACACACGCACACGCACGTCACTCTCCTGACCTGTTCCCGCTGTCAACAAAACCATTCAACAGCAGAGTGTTTGATTCCCTTGCTCTCTGTCACTATTTATTCTAATATCTTCTGGCATTATAGCAGTAGCTCATAATGAGTTCTGATAAATTAAAGGTTGTATTGTTTGGCTGCCATGGCTGTCCTTGATCAGGATGCCAATTACGGTGGGTAATTTTCCCACTCTCTCCTTTTCTTCCATATGTTCCTAACAAAAGAAGGTTTCTGCAGGGTGGATCAAGTTGACACATGGAGACAGATTCTTTTTTAAATCTTTTTTTCCCAATAATATTTCAATGTTATGATGGCACCTTCTGCATTTTTATTAAATCCTACTCCCATTTTGTGTTTTTCTTTTTTTTTACGGGCAAAGTACAAAATACAGCTTCTTTGACGCAATTGAAGATGTCACCCAATGTGAATAGAACGTGAACGTGAATAGAATAGTTGAGGACACAGTCTATCTTTATTTGTATAGATGTAGTCAGACAAGTATGCCTCTCCCTAACTAGTGCAGGTCTAAAAATAAGTAAATAAAACTAACATGCTTGGAGGCAGGTGAAGGGAGGGGAACCTTTGCTTTTTTTCATAAACAATATATGAGATGCTTTTTGCAAGTCAAATCCTTAAAGATTTACTCCTGGCTCCACTCTCAGTGCTTTTTAAAGAGCAAGATAGCATGCAATGGAAATGGTGAGGAAGTCTAGAATGGAGTTGGTAAACACTAAATAATTGTTAAAGGATAATCTTTTAAATCTAAAGATTGCAAACTATCTCACTGTGTTGTTTACACTCTTTTTTTTTGGGATTAGCCAGAATATGTTCACAGCCACAACATCTACTCTGGACATGCTCACATCTGTGTGATCTAAATCTATGCCACTACCTTCACTGGCTGGTGGGAATTCAACCAGAATCTATGTGAAATCTCCTCACTGAGAATGACCCCTAATTAAAGTCCTCAGATTCCCACTGCATGTTATCGCTTTAACAATCTCCGGGGTAAGATGCTTTTTGACTGCTGGTTGTGCAGTGACCTGTGCACATCAAGCTTTTCTCTGTTTATTGGGTTGTCTTCTTTCCACACTAATAGCCATAGGGGGTTGAGTCCGGGCTTCACCTGACCACTGCTCACAAAGCTGGGTCTCTGGAACCGACAGGCGGAACAGAAATCACATTAACCCAGCCCGAACCAAAAGAAAAGCCTACATACTCTTGCACATACATTCTAAACAAAAACAGGAGAATATCACTGTTTTCCCCTTCAACAGCAGCATGTGTCAGTTTGGCTCATTGTTGTTTACTGGTGTTTCATGAAGGCCGTCTGCCACCCACACCTCCTTCCAGAGGGCAGTCGACAGGCACCTTGCGAGGACACTGGGCTGAAGATGTAAAACACACTGTGGGTGATGGCGGGGCCTGACCTCTTTAGACAGTAGAAAACAATTTTGTGATAGAGGGGATAATTTACAAGAGTTGCTGCCAATTAGTGTTTTCTTTCTCTAAATCAGTTTGGTTTTTCAAATAGGTTAAATGATGTGATGGCTGCTTCCGTGTCCGTAAAGAATCTAGGCCACTGCAGTCTTGCACATCCCATTCTGCCTGTAGGCTTAAAGGGAAGGAATGGAAGGTGAATTAAAGCTAAATTAGTTATCACAGCAGTCATCTACTGGCAAGATTTTTTTTTCTTGTAAAGATTGTGCTTGAGTTTTTTTAGGTGAGTCTCCGTGTCTCATCTTTCATCTACGTGTGCATCTCTGTGTCCAGAAGGCATTTAGACTCATTTCTTTTCTACCCTTTACATTGCACCTCATCATAAACTCCCCCCACCTTGACAATGCTGTGGAGAATAAATCGACCATATTTCAGCACTGATGCTCCCTGCCCATTCCCAGTCCTTCAGAGGGGAGGGCAGTAGCCCTGGCAGTTTGTTGTTTTTATTTAATGCGCTCCTACTTCCATGTCATATTTTCTCTCTTTAATTGATGCCCATGCCTGTGTTGTTGCCCAGTGCACCATTGAGAGGATGCTTTCTCCAAACAGGCCCTTATCTTGCTCTAATAGGCCTGGCACTCCTCTGAGGCCTTCAGCTGTGTCAGGCCATTGCTGTCTCGCTGCGCCTCCGGTTTGAACTGTTGCTGTGTTGCCCATTAGTTCTCTCTCCAGGCCTCACTATTCCCTGTGCTCATCCCTCTGCCACCCCACCCCCAAGCCCCACAGCCTTCCCAGCCCTATCGTTCACCTCTGCCTGCTCTGCTCCCCACTCCCCACTCCCCAATGTTTCATCAGCTATAATATGAGCATGCTTTCACAGTAAACATTTTTCTTCTCATTTTTCTCTGCAGTTCCCCACCGCAGGTCTGGGCCTGTCTTGGTAATTTGTGTGTTTTGGAGGTACTTTAGTCCATGTGCCACCCATCACATCCTGCCCCCAACAGGAGGTCTCTCTGATAAAGCCTGTGTGGGGTGTATGATTGCATCCCACATGTAGGCACGATATTTGTATTTATATATATATGTATATACTTGTGTATACAGTATGTCTGTGTATGTATACATGTGTATATAGGTGATTGCTTCCTTTTGTGCCCATTAGAGAGAAAGGTAGACAGTGAAATCTTAAGGGTTGTATGTATGGCTCAGGGCTTGTAGGCCATCCTTGAATCAGAGCCTCTGCACACATTGATAGATTGGCAAAGCAGTTTGTTCTACCAAATTTAACAATGATATATCATTATCACAACTTTGGGGGAAATCTATAAAATCAATGGGCCTGCCGGTGGAGCAGGATTAGTATTACTAACACGCTGAGAGAGTGTTAAAGTGCCCGAGTATGGATCCCAGTTGTGGCTTGGATCAATGGCATTTGTGGACACTAAGCTCAATAACAAGCCATCCAAGAACTGGTTAGAAGAAGAAAGAAATAGATGTGAAAAGCAAATTTGCTGGTAGAGAAGCTAATATCCTGTGCGCGCCTGGCTGAACATGAGCTGTGTAGCTGCTGGCGGGTGAAGAGGGAGTAGAGGGCAGGAGAGGAATAGATTCCACTGCTGAAATGATACAGATACAAATGTAGCTGTCATTATTGATATTCTTCCATCATTGATATTGGCAGACTGGGATGAAGAATGTAAAATACATTGATCTCAAAGGGTGGGAAAATGTATTGAGTGACACAATTTGATTTAGATATTGAGTGTTTTCAAAAACACAACTAAACCTGAAGAGGTTATTGAGAAATCTGTATGACGAATATCTTTACGATTTTCTTTTTTTGAGGGGAAGATTCTCCTTCAGATAAGAATAATGCCTGGCATCCCTGTTTGAACAGGGCAGAGTGAGATGTAGAGCTTTGTTTGCAAGGTTTGCTGCATGGTGCAACAGAGGAGGTGAGGCAAAGCCACCGTAATTGGATCTGTAAAAGTCAAATTTCCTGTTTAGTGCTCAAGTCTTCAGAAGATGACAGAGTGTTATTTTTAAAGGATGGGGATGTCTGGCCACAAAAACGGTGTTATTTCATAAAAGCAATGGCAGGCCCAATGAAAAAAAAACATTTTTCTCAACAATGGACAAAAGAAAAACACAATCTCCAGTTAGTTGTACTTTTCTCAGTATTGTACTACGACATAGAACAAAGCAACAGACTGCACTTGACATGTGCTTTTATTGCAGCTTATCAAAGTGTGGTTTGATACAGATATGAGATGAATATTCTTGTAGTTGGAAAAGGGTGATGGTTATACTTACCTCAGTATAAGGATTCTTAGTATATGTATGGCCCAGTATTTCCCAATAAGGTTTAGAAGGTTTACCTATTATGATGCGGATCACATCATATTTCCATTTATTTTGACAGTTTCTCTTTTGAGAAAGTAAAGAAGACCTGAGAGAAATTAATAACATGTGCATGGGCAATATAAAAGCAGTATGTTTGAAATGTGTAACAATTTCAGTCAATTTGGAATAACACTTCATATGCACAAGATAATTTCAGTTGGTTAGGTTGCGAGAATTTTAACACCTAAATATTCATGGATCCGGCGATGGTTTGTAAAACTCAAGCGTCAAAGAGAAGAAACTAAAATTATGTGTATGGACTGCACTTAAACTAAGCTGACAATTGACACGCCACGACATAGAGAGCTTATGCTTCATGAAAGTGAAAAAATCTCAATTCTTCATACTCTGATCAACTTACAAACTTCTTCGTGTGATGTGTTTTCTGTCAGTAAACCTCTTCTGCATTTTTCGACTTTGAAAACATTACCACACACAAACTATAGTTCTTATTTGCAGGTAGAATCCATTTTCTTCATCTGCCAAGACACTCTGAGAGATAAACAGGACATTTTCTTTCTGTCAGTGAATGTGATTGCTTATGTGCTGTTGCTCTGTAATTGTACATCCAATAGTGGCTGGCTCTGGCTCCAGAAGTAACTGTTGGCAAGCAGGGGAAAGGTAGCAAGCGAACTGTGGTCAAACAACATCACTTCCCTAAGAACACAAGTGGACCATCTATACAAAGGGCTGGCGATAACAGCAAGACAACAACCCAACTTATTGGTTTGGGAGAAAATACAAAGAAGAGAATGATAGATTGAGGAGAAATGGGGAAGAGGAGAGATTGTTCTTTGAGGCACAAAATAAGGCCAGGTACAAAAGGGAAGGAACAAGGTAAAAGGCAGATGAGATATCGGGCCAAGAGGGGGGTGTGTGCAAAGAAAAACGAGTGAAATAGAAGGCAGTGTTGAGAGCCAGGACTTCTCCTGATGGGGCCAGTTTGTTTTTACTACTATTTTGAGAGATGAGAGATAGACGGAGAGAGACGCCAACAGGGCGTAATTAAACAGCCTAATGAGTTTGTAGCTCTTTTGAAGACTGTTTTTAAATGGAGCCTTGGTTTTGTGGTAGAAAATCTTCTCTTTCAGAGATGTCAAAGAAGTTTCTGACAAAGCAGTTATCACAGCATGTCAAATTGCTCCAGCTCAAGAAATAATTTGGATTTTTTTTTCTTTTCACAGAGTGCTGCGAAACAAAAGCCCCCCCCTTCTCTCTAATTTGCCTTGGCAGGGTCCCTCTGGGTGGGGGGTCCGCATGGACAGAGAGGGCTTTGCCAAAGGATTATAGGATGAGAGGGGGTGAGATGAGTGAGTGTATATGTGTGTGTGTTAGAGGTGTGTACATCTGTGTGTGTGATGGGCATAAGGGTGTGGTGGCAGTAGGGGGTTCTGGGGTTTGGGGGGGTGGAGGGGTTTCAAGCAATTTTACCCAAAACGCTGCAATTGTCCCAAGATTGAACAGTGCAGAGTGGTAACGCTCATTTTCCAGTCTATTCATTATCTCCTCTGTATTTACTTATCTTTGTCTCACAAGAAAAAAAAAATCAGTGTTAAAAGGGGCCCTTTCATGTGGAGAGGGTTTTTTAACAGAGCTTTATGCTCTGACATGGTTGAGTTAAACTAAACTGTAGTTATGTTATGAAAGCAGTATGAATAGCAAATTAGTACTTTCTGCTTTTCAGTGGTATTATAAACTGTATTAGATCCCTGATTTCTTCAAATTACATTTCCCTGCAGTCTTGTATAATGCCTTTTTTGGATGAAATTCCCAATTTTGTGGTGTCAAATTAGCTCAAAGAAAATTACACCATTATTCTGGGACAGAAATAATTATATAGTGTTTTTACAACCTGTGCTATAAGAGTTTATGATTTTACTTCTCTTTGAAAATAAATCCCCTCATAAATGATTCATTCTTGGTGAGATATCATCTGACAAGGAATAATAAACCAGGACTAGCTGAGTCGTATTTACATTCAAATAAATGCAGACAAAGGAAGTTCATATGAAAAGATATTTCTTCTGTGTTTGCAACACAATAAAACATAGTTGTCATTGTCCCTCTCAATGACTGTCAAAGTTGATTTACAGGTTTGTTTTTCTTCCAACCAAGAGTTTGACACAACATCACCACTCCAGATTCACAAAGCATTTTTTTTCATGCTTTACTTTACTATACATGGAGAAACCATGTTGCTCTCAGACACTAGGTTGGGGAAAACGGCTATTTTCTGCTGCTGAAGTGTCGACTGCAGTTGTTCTGTGCTCTATACACGGTTTGCCAACTGTGTGAACATCTTGCCAAATGACGTGATAAAAACAGATCATTAAGAATAACTTATTTGTACAATTTAAAATAAAAAACTAATTCTACTTGTGCTGTATTTTCTCAGGCAAAACAAAGAATAAGTAGAGAAGTAACTGTACTATACATAAACTACAGCATTGTCAAGATAAAGCACTGAACACTATGTAAACCCAGACTATATATATATATATATATATATATAT
>CM076648.1:10480334-10588617 GCA_038496675.1 Rachycentron canadum
TGTATAAGAGACAGATATATATATATATATATATAGACTGTATACTGTACGATTAACATATAATCTCCTGACCTCTTTGGCCAAAATGCTTGCATGGTGAATTTCATTGATTTCCTGTTGCAATTTCCTGTTCTGTCACATGGTGACACAGCTCGAATAAGCTCCAATGTCAAAGGCTGTTCTAATGTGGTTAGAGGACCCCAATGAAGTAACACTGCTGCACTGCAGATACAGTAAAGTCTGTGATAGAAATAGCTTGAAGAAACATCTCCCAGGGCACACCTACAGCTGTTACCCAGCTCTTCGAGACAAAAAAATGTCCTATAAAGAATTCTCAAACAATATGTTTTTTTTCTCCCTTCCAACTTAATTACTGATATTTCTCTGTAATAAGTGACTGATTTGAGGAAGATAATTAGGTGGGATATTGAAGTGGGCCTCCAGGGGACTCAGGTCTGGTGGATCAGGAGCAAGAAGATGAGGGGAGACACCATCTTTTCATATTATTCTGGGGGGCCAGTGCTCCCAAGCAGCTTATGCAGCTAAGGCTTGGTAATTAAATTATAATTTAACCTGCTGAGGGTGGAGTGGCAGGAGTGGACCAGGCTGGGGGTGGAATGGCACTGACAGGATTTACACTTAATGAAATAATAAAGCAACACTGGGAAGGTAGCTGGCAGTGAAGAAATCGACACACACCGCCACTTGGCTCTCTGTTTATCCACTCTTCAGTGTTGGGGGAAGGTTCAAAGCTAATGAGTTGCTCACTTCTTCTCCATTTCTATTTTGCTTTTAAGTCCAAGTGAGTATAGTTGGTGGCATATATTGCATTTTGGTCAGTAGAACCCTTTTCTTGGTTTTGTTCATACTTGTATGTATTTACTGTATGTGTGTAGGTGTTTTGCTTGGATTGCCAACATTGTCCTCTGAAGTTCATTAAACAATTTGCTTTAAAAAATATTGTAATGTTTCTGAGTAATGTGTGTAAAGAAAATGTATAGTGTTACACCATCATTTATATACAGTTGTTAATTATAAATCAGATCTATGTGTGTATATATATATACATCTGTAGACACAAAAAACAAGGTTACATATTTGTTTTTTGGGTTTAAGCTGATGGCTGTATTCTATATTTACTCTGCATTTTGCTAGGGGGTTATGTTTTTTGTGTTGTGCCTGCTAATTCTCAGTTGATTAATTAGTCTTTCCGTAAGGGACCTTAGAGTCTATGTAATTAAAAGCACAGGGTATCCACAAAACAGCTGACTTGTAAACATAAGTATTGCAAAAGGTAACTTGCATTAAGAAAAACTGCTCTCAGATAAATTGATATGTGGCTGCGTTGTGCACAAGTGATCATGTTTTTTAAATACATTCTGGATCCAAATTTGACATGTTTTCTTTCCTTTCACTTAGTCCTTATATTCACTGGTACTTATGAACCAGGACAAACCAGATATACCTTTATATATTATAATTTCATAAATTATATGTACACACACACACATCTGAAGTTTATTCTTCACATGTTGATTACCCTTAAATTGGCATCATGTACAAGCAGAATGTAACTCACTCCACATCATATGTATTAATTTACCTAAAGCCATGGAAGTATGGAGCTCACTGCACCTTTGTGTCACCATATCTTTTCGTTTCCTTCCATTTTCTCCTCTTCCTCTTTCTCTGCATCTGTTAATATGGATGCCTCACAGCAGAGGGAAGAAGCATGCAGTTTTCCTATAGCCCTCCATTGCCACAAGCTCATTACAACCCTCCCCTCCAAAATCACTCCCGCCCTCGCCTGCCCTGCTCTCACCATTCACCCGAGCCTAAATCTGCCTCCACCCCAGCCTCAGCCCGAGATCCAGCCCCAGCCAGCATGACAGACAGGCCCAGTTAACAGTCCCTGTAAGCGGGAAAGAAAGCCGAGCAGAGAGGTAAAATGACTGGACCGCAAATGACAGGTGTAGTTAAAATAGTGAGGCGTAGAAAGGCTTGAGGACAGAGAGCTGGGGCGGCACTGTAATAAGCAGGATGAAGGAGCTCAAGCATTGCCTGAGTTTTCCTCTCTCTTCCACTAACATCCTTCCTCAGGCAAACAAAGGGAAAATAAAAGAAAGTTAACTTTTTCCTTTAGACACTTCCTCTCTTCATTCAGTTATTTCTCTCGTCAGTCCTGCCTTGCTTGCTTTAAGGACACTAATGAAGCATTATTGAAATAATGCGGGATATTTTATAATACCATGCTGTGTGAAAGAGCTACTTGAATTGTAAATGGGAGAGGGGAGGCCATTTTGTTTGGTCCCCTTTGGACTCATTTAGATGGACACAGGAGGGATTTGCCTCCACTGCTGATCTGCATCTATTTTCTATGCCTTTCTTCCATTGTCTATTTTGCCTTTTTTACGACCACCTCTCCATCAGATCCTCTCCAGCCTCATGTTTAAAATAATCATTTTTTTTGCAGTATGCTGGCCAAGGGAAGATCGGGGGAGGGGTGTGTTGCCTGTCTATTATCACGCCATCCTCGTAACTAAGCCTCCATTTCTAATCAAACCAAATAGTATTTGATCTACATCTATTAATGGCTGCACAGAGATGCTAAAGGTACCATCTACTGTCCATGTTCATATAAAACAGGTATATGTTTACCATGTTCACCATCTTGGCTTTGATTTGGAAATTAGTACTAAATACAAAGTACAGCTCAGACTAAGTTAATTTATTCTGCTTTGCATGTATATGGTCATAAAGGACAAGTTAACATTTTGATGTGACGGTGACACTATTATTTTATTTACTTTTATTTACTTAGATCCCATTAGCCACTGTATTGTAACAGTTAAAATTCATCCTGAGGGGAACATGAATGTCTGCATCAAATGTAATGGCAATTCAATAGTTATCAAGATATGTCACTAACAACCACAAATGTCAGTCTTATGGTGGGCCCAGGGGAGGGGATCACCAAAATCAGTAGACTTCCTCCTTTGTGGACTATGAATGTCGGTTCAAAATTCCATGGCAATCCATTCAACCTGACTGACAGACAAAATGACTTTGTCAACATCAATAGAGGCATGCTGCTTTTGTGGCTAATAAAAAATACACCTTAAATAACACACAATAAAGCACAACCAGCACATACTCTCATAATTATAATGTCTTGAAGTTGCTTAGAGAAGCACACAATTATGAAGTAATTATGGTCATTACCTGCATTTAAATGGTTTGATGCATTTGTGCATGTGCTACTACCCTCTAAGCATGTTCTTTCCTTGATCCAACTCCCGGTTCTCCCTCATCTCCTCCTCCTCTTCCTGTTCTTGCTTGCCCTCCCTAACTCTGAATCCACTGCCTATCTGATTGGTATTAACAGGATTATCAATGCTGCTGCCATAATTAGAATTAATGCACCACAATTACTGATATAGATTAGTGGGATTAAACTTCATAAGGTGGAGCTTGCTTCCAGGCAATAAATCCAATTCATTTTGATCATATAGACTTTGTTGATATCTCCATGTCAGTATTTATAAAAGACTCTGCCATTATTTCCACAAGACTTAAAGTGGCTGATAATTGTTGGCTCTCAACCCGCCTTAAACCTGGCAGATACTGTACAAGTGGGAGAATGAGCCTTCTATTACAGCCTGGAAGTTGAGTCCAAGCGGAGGTGATGCCCGAGTCTTTCTTGCAGTACAATATTTGGGGTGTTTGATACTGCATTTTGTCTTAGTTGAGTCTTATATTTAGAGAGGAATGACAGAAGAGATGGGCGAAAGAGTGTGCTTATTGTTTGACATCAACTCCCAATGTCACGGCACATCATATGCAGTGAAGCCCATTGAGCAGTAGAATTGTCCCACAGTCAAAACCAACATTATATGATGTAACATACAAGTGCGTATTACATTAGTCTCCAGACTATATTGAGGCGAATCACTTTGAGGCCTGCTGCTGCAGGAGCTTCCCTTCTATGGACTCACTGACATGAGACCGTGTGACGACTGTGACCATCTGGGGGAGCTAAATTTAGCAAATCCCTGTGCAGAAGGGGAACATCTGTCTTTATCAGCAGTGGTTAACTTGGTACAGGAAACCCAGCACATGTAATTCATGCAATATTTAGATGAGAGGGTCAGAGTGCTCCTGTGGGGATGGAGGCAGTCTTCGTTGCGTAGACTGCATGATTGACCTGGGCCTGGTCTGTAGAGAGAGGTGCCAGTTCTGATCTTTTTAGAGGACAAGATGGCACATGGGAATGTCATGCTTTAACTCCCTAATCTGCTGATGTTGTGCCTCTGACTGATAAAGCAATAACACAGCAAGACTGCATATTAGAGTTTAAAGGTTATGTGATGGATATAGTTAGTGATGTTGAGATAAGGATCAGATGTGATGCAGACAGTTACATGCATTTAGAGCTATCGTAGTCCAGCACTAAGTAACTAAATGAGTTCATTTGAAGGAACTTGATACTTTCACTTCTCTACATTTCAGCGGAAAATATTGTACTATTACGTGCAATATTTATTTCAAAGCTTTATTTTTACTTTTATTTTATTTTTATTTTTTTTTACATAGAAAACATAGGACCAAATTGTAAAGTACAATGTAATTTTTTTCGATTAATCTACCCAATATTATATGAAGCTCATCAACCTGCTGCTGTTGCTACTACTCCTATTACTGTGAAAAATAATAATAATGATAATAATAATGATGGTGATGATGATGATAATAATACAATAATAATAAATAAATAATAATAAATTTTAAGATTTAAGTATCATTGACACTTTCCAGTAGTATGTGCAGCTGTTGTTAGGGAGCACAATACAACGGACCTGTTTTTTCTTTGGGATGTCACACTGTAGTGTTTCTCAAATCAAAACGCAACAGAAACAGTGAGGGAGACGAAAGAGCTGAAGTCCTCCCTGTCTCCCATCCACACACATTCGTGTGTACAACTACACAGAAACACACATGCACAAATACATGCACAAGGTTTCAGTTCAGACACACATTATGAAGGTCCCCGAGCTGTCCATATGTCTGTCAGGCGTGAGTGTAAACATACTACTACTGAGTGCGTCATTAGTTTGTGTGTATACATATTGGAATTATGTATTAGAAAGTCTTTGAGGTGTGAAGAATTATCTGGTACAAGGTGTTTTATCACCTTGGTGGAGTCCCACCAAATGCTTTACTACATGTTAGTTAGTATGGCAGACAGGAAGTCTTTTGTCCTGACCCACCTTTGACTGCACAGATATAAACATAACTTTTATCATGAGGGACAAAAGCTATAACTCAGCAAGCTGAAGAGATTTTTTTTTTTTAAACTGTTCCAATAAACTGCCACAGGGGAAGAATCTCCATCTTATTAAACCAGTCGTCCATTTGCTGATACACAGTGATGATAGTTGTATAATAGCTTTAAACAAAAAGAACAATCTCATTCACAAGCTGCGCTGACCATTTTTTTCCTTTCTTGCTAAGTGATCTACCATTGTGCAACAGCAGCTTCATTTAAAATATAACATTATTTAGAACTGAAGCAAATAACCCATTAAACTATATGTAATTCATTTGTGAAATGTTTGAAAAATTGCTGCCAGGGGGTTGTGGATTAATGCTGTCTCTGACGCCAGTACTGAATATTCAGAAAAGGGAGGTAAACATTTCAACTAAAAATAATATCAACAGGAATCCATTTGCAAACTTAAAGGGCACACACACACACACACACACACACGGAAACACACTTTGAAATGGCATGATATTTTTTACATCATGCCCTGTCCTTCATGCTCTGCATCTTTGTTGTTTTATTAAAGATTTAAACAAGTTTATGTTTCAAACAAATACAAATTAACCGATTTCTCTGACACCTACTGTGATCTAATGGAGAGGACATGGAAAGAGAGAGATGGAAGAGTAAGTGAGATTGTGATGGTATATTATGTTTCCATGTGTAAATTTAATATATTTAAAAGAAGACATTTTAAGTTTGGTGCATCAGTTCTGAGTGGGGCAGTGTTATGCTCAGCTGGATGTGACTTGACAAAATAAGAGACTATGGCACTTAAGTGTTGTTCAGTATATGTGTATGTTCTTAAAATTCACAAAATAATGTTCATGCTTTACTATTGAGTAGAGGAACACAGACATCATGTATCTTAATATAATGTGTCATATAAGTATTCATAATAAATGTGTAATGCTGCTTTAATGCAAAGCTACAGTCTGTCTTATGTTAACCAGACTAAATAAACAGGACCCTCTAGTATCATCTTATTCTTTTTCTGTAACTTTGTCAAACAACCTCTTTTGCCATAGTTTTATCTTCCACATTTACCACATTTATTTTCTCTGTCCCGTTCTGTCATCGGCTCTTATGTCTCTGCTCCGCTCTGTCCTAGTAGTCAATCGATTATCTCCATGGTTGAGGTCTTTGCTCTCTTCTGGCGCATTGGGTATCTATCCTTGGCTTTCTGACCTGGGCCAACCCCCGCCTCACCCTGTGGCTCCTTCCGAACTTTGATGGCAGCATCCATATCCATGTCACCAGTCTGACACTGTCCGTCCTGCATCAATAAACATTTGGGGAGGGCAGATTTTTTCTAGGCTGAATAATTTATAGTGCATGATTAGAAACTCTACCCTGAGTGGAGGATCTTGTTGCTTGTATGTTTGTCTTGGATCTTTACAATAAAACATGACCCAGTCTGATTAGAAAGTCAGCTGCCACAGTGTGTGTTGGGTGTGTGCATGAGTGTGTGATTGTCTGTGTGTGAGAGAGAAAATTGGATGTAGGGTTTAGCTTTGTTCTGAAGTGGCTCTGGATGAGCAGACAGAGTAAAGTAAAACTATTAAGACTCCGAATTTCCATTTACTTCTCTGTGTGTTTCCAGACAAGTCACACAATTGTTAATGTTGGTGTGTTTAATACCATTTTTGTTGCCACACTGCTCAATGAGACGTTTTAACTTTAATTATAGTCACAGGTCACTGTCAGACTGTAGACAAGGAGTTATATATAATTTAATGATATGATTTAGTCATACTGAATATAATTTGTTCAAAATTATGAACATTAAAACCTCATGAAACACTTTTATTATCTATTGTATGAAAAATAATGATTTCTTTTAAGATTGTGATACTT
Source organism: Rachycentron canadum (assembly GCA_038496675.1). NCBI lineage: Eukaryota > Metazoa > Chordata > Actinopteri > Carangiformes > Rachycentridae > Rachycentron > Rachycentron canadum. The sequence goes on from CM076648.1 coordinate 10,487,515, forward strand.
TCTAATTCAAATAAATACAAGCCTATCAAATTTAGTTCATATGTAAACGTATTGGTATTTTGGCATGGTTAAAGCAAAATGTGCAATTGAGTCTCTTTGGTTGCCATCAGTGAAAAATAAAAACAGTAGAATGAGAGAGAGAATGAAAACTTGAGGCCATTTCGTTTATTTGAAATGTGCATCTGTACAAACAACGTGGATATTTTTCTTATGATTTAGACACAGTCTGGAACCATCACCATCTTTTCCATCAACATCTGAAAGGATACTAACCTTCTTCTCATGCCAGCACTCCATCCGTTTTACAGATTACTGTGGAACATTGTACATGTTAAAAATCCAAAACCTCTCAGTTTCTCCGAGATGATGGAGGCAAATACAAGGCAAGCATCTGGCAGGCACTGTTGTCCTTCACTGGAGGCTGCTTCTCTTTGTGTTTCAGAGGGACAGTGGAGAGAGCACATCATGAACTTCTCATCATACAGTAGCTAGGAGAGTGTGTTTGGGGTGGGGAGGGGTGTTATGTTCATTAGCACAGTCAAAATGCCTGGAGGCATAAGCAGAGGAGGAGTGAGCGAAGGAGAGCGGGGAGGGAGGTGTTGGCTTGTATGGAAATTGACCAGTGTGCTGTAACTGTTCATCTGGTGTAGGCCTTTGAAGTGAGCTGTTCAACACTGCAGCCGGCCTTGTTCTTGATAATTGCCTAAATGATCTCCATGGAGCGCAGGGCTGTGTTACAACTGAACTAATCCAGGGGCAACCCGCTGATTTGACAGAGAGCTCTTTGCTATGTCAGCCCCCCACCCCCCCTCGCCCAAACAACAGCCTATCTTCCATTCTGTTACGTCTGTTTATTAGACTAACACAGCGGGGGGTGTCATGGTAGTGATATGGGTTCTGGAGGCGCGGGAGGGGGGTTCTGTTTGTTGTAGGGATGATGGCCTCTGTGCTCCCCGAGCTTAGCCACACGCTTAACCCGCACTCCTTGACATCATACCATCCGCTCACCCCCATTGATATGTAAATGAGCAGCAGCCCCGTTTGCAAATGAGGGAGGAATAATTAGTCAGGAGCACTTAGCAACAACAACAATAATACACGCGTCTGATCCAGGCTGAGCTGCTCTCTCTTTGTCATTTGAGCTCCTCCTGGCAATCAGACAAGGCACCCCCCCACACACACACAGACACACACACACCCCCCCATACCCCCATTGCAGCACTAGAGACACTGGTGGGTTGTGGGGCATCGACAACAAGTACAGTGTTTGGCCTTTTGGAGCCTCAGCAGGGTTTAAGGAGCCAGTGGAGCATGGAGGCCAAGCAGAGCCCTAGGCCAAGAGCACCGAGTACAGAGCACAGCCTGGGTTGGAGACCTCTCTGGTATGCAAGGAGGTCAGAGCAGAGAGCAAACCAGAGAGGAAGTAATGTGGATATGCTGAGACCTGAGCTTTACAGGTCCTGGAGGAAGAAAGAACACCGTCACACACATGTTCATGAAAAAGGGAAATCTTTACTGAAAGGAGAAAAAAAAAAAAATCAAAGTTCAGTTAAATTTTCAGTGAGGAAAGTGCTGTTTGTGTCTGTTTGTCAGAAAGAATATGAACAAAAGAGGATGGACAAGTTAAAAAAAAAAAAAAAAAAAAAAAGTTGATAAAAACAAGATGGCTGGTGGGAGAAAAAAAAACAGCATCCATTTCGGGAATAGGACTCAGTATACTGACTGGGGAAAATAGATTATTATGTCCCATTTACATACAGTGCTTCAAAGAGGTGGGTGTCATGTTAGTGCTCCGGTGCCAGGCGTAATGAAGAGCCCCCCTCCCACTGTCCCAGGACAGGCCCAGTGGCAGGGTATCAGGTAGACTAAGGTCCCATATAAAAGCGGCCCCTATGAATTATAAATCATAGGCCACTGGAGCCACAGCCTATGGGAAACAGAGGGGATAAGACGGACTGTGTTCCCGGAACAAAGGATAGCAATGGGAGGGGGTAAGGTGGAGAGGTGGTGGGTTGGTGTCACACAGTGAAAGTTAAAGAAGGACAGACAATTTGACGGTGTGCCATGATTTGTCTTTGTCTAACAAATAGTAAATAATATCTCTGTGGTAATGATATGAACATTGCAAGCAAGCAGCCAGTACAGTGGGTTTCATATTATCTTCATTCACACCTACTCATTTCCAACTGTAAAATATTTTCCACATGTGAACCTCATGGGACTTAAATAGGAAGTGCTTAGATGTCTGAATATTTTCTGCACCATTTTGTGTTTGGGCACACACGCATAAGAATAAGCGAGTGCGTGCGTTCTACTTTATGTGTGTGTTCATGTGAAAAGATTTCTGAACCAGCTGGAGTTTTCTGGTCCTCCCCACTGGTCATTGGGTTTTAGGCCTGGTTCAGTCAGAGGTGATTGAATAGAAATATTGTTTTTTTTTTTTTTTTTTTTGGGGCGTGGGGGGCATGCTGATGAAAGGTTGATTGATATGGTGTCAGGAGCTCTGTGATGGATTAAATTGTGTGTGCAGACGTTGTGGCCCTGGCCAGTCATGGCTGTTGCTGCCTTTTCCGCCAGCCACTGCTGCGGCAGCTTTAAGAAAATTTGATTTTCGCAGCTCAGAAACATACGGCAGCCCCTTTCTCTCCGCTGCCTGACTTCCATTTAGTTTGAGAGTGCACAAGTGATTCTTTATTGGATGAAATCTGCGCCGGATTGGATAAAGTGTTAGAGCGCTGAGCCATCTATCACTATCACCGCCCCAGCTCCAGTTTCATTTTAAAAGAAAAGAATGAAAGCAGAAAAAACAGAAAAGAAAAAGAAGAAAAACAGACAGCCATAGGATGTTGGAGATTTGAAAATTAACTGTGGCAAGTAAAAAAAAAAGATCTATCCTCCAACCACTAAGCCTGTTTCCTCTGGTGGAGGATACCATGCTTTTCTCTGTAGAGATGCCTCCATGAGTCACTAGTCTCTCAAGCTCTCCTGTCTCTTTGCTCTCATAATGCCTGGTGACCACCTCAAGCCCACACCTGTTCACACCCTTCTCAATAAGTTTGTTTTTCATCCATTTATCTTAGTGGTTGCTTTTTCTTTTTTGGATGGTCTGCCACATAACTCCAGCATCTTGTGATACTATTGTAAATACAGACAATTATATTATTATCAGGCCCTAAGAAGGATTTAACATGTAGCAAGCTCCATACATCTGTTAAAACTACATTAAATAAATGACTTTAAGTACACACATTTTGTTACAAACTAGTAGCATGAATTCAACTGAAGGGGCTGATTCTTCATGCACTGATAACATTTTGACATGTGGACCTGGTCTTGCTCTACAGACTAGGTTTGCAATTTACCAAAGGGAAAACCTTAGATACTCCCTATTTTGTTATGTCGTATACAGTATTTTTATAATGGGTATTTATAATTTGGTTATATGTTCAGCTTTAAAGACACAGCGCATAGAAAACACATCTAAAATGTAGAGATGGCATTTAGGATAAATTTATTCACTTCATTTTCTGCTTGTAGATGTCTACTTTATCTAAAACTCAGTATCAGTATAAAAATATACAGGCCATATTCACTAAAAGTGACTGTTGACAATTGAAAGTATTTGTACCTTTGTTCACTGGTGACACAAATGTTTCTATTATGGATTTGACAGAGCAGTTTGATCAAATAGGCCTCGGCCAAATGAGCCTGCAAACTTCTTACCTCACCCACAGTGAAGTGCTAGCTTCTTGATCCCAGGAATAACCATCCCAACTTAGATAAGTTTAGTTGAACACATAAGTCCTGTATCTCTTGTCCTTTCCAGCCCAGCCCAACATGGCACAGTCTAAATATGTGAATCAGTCAGACTTGTTTGTTTGCTCACATCCGACCTTCTCTCTTCCATTCATTTTTAAACACAATCCCACATGTCCCCCTGTCTGTCCATTAGTGCGCTGCTGTATAAAGCAAATGGCCATGAATTTACCTCAGGGCGATTCAGACAAGAGCTTCGGAAGGAAGGAAAGAAGAGCGGAATAAAGAGCTGAGGGGGGGAAAGATGGCAGAAATTGTGCAACTCCTATGTATTTCATTTTGTCTTACATAATTCATTTTGAAATGCATCTTGGATGATGTAAATCTGTTCAGAGGCACCCTCTATTTCAAGCCTTTACCCTTAAATGTCTCTGTGGTTGGAGTGTCCTGAGGCAGTTTGGACCCACCAGCCTTCCCCACCCCCAGCCTTAATAAATCATTATGGAGCAGAGTCGCACTTATCAAGCTGGTCAGAGACCTCTAATGAGCGCAGGGACCACAACTCTGTACAGCCCCAGAAATATTTTATTGAGAGCACATTTAAACACACACCACTCAGAATGTATGACCACGGTGGTGAGCCGCCTGTATCACATCTGCATCAGAAATGGCAGGCCACAGATCCAGTCATTGTTTAAGCTGCCCACTGCCATGCAGCTGACTCCGTCCTCTAGTCTTTCTTGTCAGCTAGCCAATGCTGAGTGCCCTCTGTGGAGCGCTTGGATTATTTCCTGGATCGCGATCGCTCCTATGGGGACTTATGACCTTTGCTCTTATGCTCTAGTTATGATGGCCCTTCTGAGAAGAGAACATACTCAAAAATCTTACTCAGATCGTCTCCCTGAGTAATGGTCTTCTGCTATTTTATCTCCATTGTGTGCTTTATATATGAAATTGAATAGGCAGAATTATGAAAATCTAGATGCGTATTTGAGGCAAACCTTGACCAAGATACAGTTCAGACGTTTTTGTAGTTGGTATGTATGAACATTTTTCTTTTAAATGAAACACAGGGCCTACTGATTTCATTATTCTTTTGTATAAATATCATGCCAATCAAATCATTCTTTTCTCTATATCTCAGGTTGAATTAATTGATTAAGTCAGATACTGTTAGATTATAATGAATCATACATCTGTATAGCTTTTACGGTTGTACAAGAGAAAATGCTTGGTTTTGAACACCACTTAGCAATCCTGTTCTTTGTGGCAGCTTTGTCATGTACTGTTATGTGATTGACAGACTTGCAGCTCATATTGTGGGAGTGAAGCCACTACTTTTGTACTTTTAAAAAAAAAATCCATATTCCTCTGCTCATGTATTTTTTCCTAATGAATTAATGCAATTTATTCCAGTAGGTAAGGCATTTTGAGGTAAAATGAGAAATAGAAAGAGCTCATATCGTGGGTTAAGGCCAGTCTCTTTGATACATGCAGACCATCATTAAAGAAATGCTCAGGCTCTCAGCGATGAATCCGCTATTCAGAAATACCTGACCTAGGATAATGGCAAGTACATTGTTAATGCATAATTTTTTTAATAAGTTAGAAAATTGCTCAGACCACTGAACAAAGTCAGAATGAGCAAGGACTCACTGACAGTAATAATAAAAGGTAAGAAAGTCTTTCTTTAACATTCCTTTTAAGTTTCCAACATCCAAGACTGAAGAAAAGTAGTAAGAAAAAAATCATTACGCGGTTGTTTCATCTGACTCTTTTCTTCCCCAGCACAGAAACACCGGGCTGATTAAAGATGACTAAAACCTAAAACCGACCAAGCTACGTACTTCTTCTCTTTCCTCCTCTCTTTAACTTTTATTTTTAATGGAAAATCGGCCCTGAGCTCGTTTACTCAGGAACAGAGGGATATAAATGTTTTAAAATTTAACCAAAAAAGAAAAAGAAAGGGAAGAAAATGGAATGGAAGGAGGAAAGGATAGGTAATATGAGAAAGATTTTAATCTTAATAATTCATAAAGCAGTCCTTCAATCCCCTTTTTCTCTCTGCTGACTGGTGTTTGATGAAGATATAGGCTTTCTCTCTTCTGGGCTCCAGCAAGGTAAATGTTGTGCGGTGTAGATAGGCCACCGATAAGGCCAATATATGAGACACTTACCAGTGGGAGTGGGGAAACGGCATTACCCAGGCAGAACATAGAGGAGAACAGAGCAGGACCGTATCAGAAACAAGGTTAGAGTGGCAGGAAGGGCCCTAAGGGAAGCCAGGCAAAACAACAAGTCAGACTGCACAGTGATTGTAGCACCTAGGGTCACAGGGTCAGTGAAAGGGTGGGGCATGAATACTTAAAGCCCTGAGAAGCTTTGTTTGCTTATGTGGAAATTCATTTGAAACCCATTGGACTCCAAAATGTCACTGACTTTGTTGGTAAGACATTGCATTTCACTAGAATGATGCATTATGTTTTTCTCATCTGAAACAGTGGCAGCTGAATATTATAAGTGGCAGGAATGTTATTTTCATTACTTTGAAGATCTATAGTTTCTCATATGAAGGCATCTCTCTCTCTATCTCTCTTTCTCTTTCTCTCGCTCTCTCTCGCTCTCTTTTTCGGTTATTGCTTTCAAACAGCAATGGCCTTCTACACAGGAAAGATCTGTGTTTTATGTATTTTGTACTGAAATTTTTGTCCAGAATCCACAGTGAAAATTTCAGTGGTTTGTAAGTATGGAAAAAAAATGGACAGGTTGAGAGGCAGAGATGAGGAGGAAGGAAGAGGGCTTTGCTGCTCAGAGGTACAGCCCTCTGATCTCCTTTTAAGTTGTGGCCCAGCATGCTCAGCAACATAGCCAGTCAAACCTGCAGCCCCCCAGGGTTCAAGCTCTGCTCAAAGGATTCTCCTCTCTGAGGCTCCGCTGTGTAACCGCCAGGCCACGGCTCCTTTCCACCTCAGTGATCTCACACATACACACACACACACACACACACACCGACCAGGACTTGCATGTTGACACTGTGTTTGAGGAAGCGTTCTGTGATAATGTCCTGTATTGATCAGCTTTCTGTGATGATAGCTGTTGGGAAAGCGACCTGAATTCAATCTGGAATGATTGTTAATACAGGAAAGGAGGCTCAGTCTGCAATAGCCAATAGTGGGGGTGAGGGTGTAGGGGTCCGTGGCTCGCCAAAGGTTAGGGGCCCTCCTTCCCATCTGTAGTCCTAGGGAGTCAAGTTCAGCCAGAGGGTCTATGGGGGACTGGAGGTCTGGACGCCATGTCCATCTGGATCAATCTGCATATAGAGGCCAGCTGACTGAGACAGCCCCTCCTGGATAGTGACAGGAGAAGATGGCTGAAGGGGACGCTTGATTTGGGAAATGTGATTTTTCTAAGCAGTAGAACTGAACTGAACTGCTAGTCTTTATATTTGGTTAATGTAATGCAAATTGATTTTCAACATCACCATCACTGCATATATCTCACTGGGTCATGTTTATTTGACTTACTGTATGTATGCAATGGAAGGATGCACTCAGTAATTATTTTATATATAAAAAAATAAAATGACACTAAAATAAAGTGACATTAAACCTTAAATTTGGTAACTTAAATACACACTAAAAAAAAGTGTTTTTAAAAGTACATTTGAATTAGAATTTTCACCAATTCTTGCTTTTAGCTTGGATGCTGACATTTGTTGTGTTTGCTGCTAGATGTCGTGCATTTGTGAATGAGCATGTGTGTATAAGGCATTCGTGAGATTGGTGTGAACCTTGTCCTCTTGAAGGTGGAGAGGCCAGGCCCACTGCTGCCGCTCACATGCATCTCTTTTATTGTCTATTGTGCATAATCACCAGTCCTTTCGCTTCTCAGTGCCAGACTTTTGACCCTTTTTATTTTGCTGTCCATTTTCAGCTGCCCCGCAACCTAACAGGCATTAGACTACTGAACAGATGTGCAGGGGCAGCTAGTTAATGCTAATGAGGGTTTCTGAAACACCAAATCCCTTTCATAGCCTGGATGACAGAGTGAGGAGAAGTAGCATAGGCATGTTGAGTCCGGTTTTGGTGAAAAGATTGGTTTGTTTTAAAAAGCTTTTATTATGGCTAAAACTCATGTCTTTCAGTCACAGGCTACACATTTGTTTGTGTGTCTGTCTTTATCAGTGTGATCGAGTCTCTGTGTGTGTGTCTCTAACATGCAAGTGGCTGCATGTGCATGTGGCCGTGCGTGCGTCTGAGTATGCGTGTCCCCAGGCTAGACAAAGCATGCTACTCCTTGGCAGATCCCCCTGTCACTGCAGAGGCCTCGGTGTGTGTGAGTGCGAGTGTGTGATCAATCTCACGTGGACCAGTCATGGTGTCAGGGCAGCAGTGGATCTGACTCTGTCTCTCTCTCTCCCCTCTCCCCCCCTTCTCTCTCTCTCTCTCTCTCTCTCTCTCTCTCTCTCTCTCTCTCTCTCTCTCTCTCCTTCTCTCCTCGTTTCCCATTTCTCTTCCTCTTCCTCTCTTGCTCATCTCCATCCATCCTTTTCTTTGACTGTGGGACAGTAGGAGTGCCAGGTCAGGAGCGAGCCTACAGAGCACCCATCTTTCTAGAGGATAATTAATGCATGCCAGGCTGGAGGGCTGATCCTGCTGATCCCCGGACTGCTCCAAACAGGTACCTGTGCCTTTATTTTCTGAGGACCTGCCCTGCTCTGGATCACTTTGTCAACAGAGCTTTGCTGACTGACTGATTTGCTGACCAGCACTCACTCATGCTTTCACTTCACACACTCACTCTCACACTCTCCCTGCCTCCCTCCCTCCCTCCTCCCTCTCTGTTTCATTCCCTCTCTCTCTTTTCTGTCTCTCACACTCTCTCACACACACACAGCTGTACTCACGTGCATGCACGCCCATTGCTGAGCAACTTTTATTAGTGTTTGCTGGAGTGAGAATAGCTTGGTTTCCCTCTTGATCTACATTGTGTGGGTTTACAGGTTTACAGGTGTAGAGTTGGAGAGACATGTTTTATGCTCTGAGGTGGCAAATGTCATGTTTTTGAAGTTGAAGTGGGTTGTCTTTACTGCTCTGGGCTGTACTAGGTGCTTCTACACCTCTGATCGCCTCTGATCGACTTTCTCAAAGGTTACAGCTTTTCTCTTTTCTGTGATTTTGTGTATTTGATGTGTTATTCCTTGCTGAGATAAAAACCAAAATATGTGGCAAACTGTGATGATTCTGAAGCAGTTAAATCTTTTTGACTGCTCTGCAACATCGTTACTTTTTACCCTGAAGTGGTTACTAAAATGATGCAGTTTTTAAAATGACAAATTCATAAATATGAGACAGAAAGAGGGAGAAATGTATTTATATTTTCTCAAAGGCAGTAATGCTAAGTAAATTCAGTTACCAACATTTACAACAAATAACTAGTTCCTACATTTCCAATCTATGTTGACACATTGTAATTATTAATGTGGTGATGTGGCATTTATTCTTTTTATATTATCAGATATCTAACCACTTTAAAAGCCATTTATTATCAGCAAAATAATCTAAAATTGATATCACATGGAGGCTTCAGTTTAAGTTACTTCATTACAACAAAGTGACTTTTTTTGTCTAGTGTTTCTTTGTCCATTAGTTTGGATTGACAGACTGGATCAACTTTCAAAGTCCCGTAGGCGCGTAGGAAAGCAGCTACTTCACAGATTTGAGAAGAGGAAAAGGTGTTTCCTGTAAATGTCACTCTCATTTTTAGATGAAGCGATATTTTTACAAAGGGTCAGCACAAGAATTCATGCTCGATGTTGCTCTGGGAGCTTTGAGAGGTGGGTTAATTTGGGGAGCATGTGATGGTCTTTCAGAAATCTTCACATTTTTCTTTTTAAGGAGCCACCTGTCAAAAGTGTTAAAACTGTCATCATGTGTGGTGATATACTGTAATATAACTTAAATATGTTAGCATTACATTTATTAGATGAGGCTAGGTGATCCACTTATAAGTTGTTTCAAACTTAATTTACACGTACATACCCACCAGTCCAAAGGGTTAATGGCTGACAAATTAACCCCTGCAGCATTATCTTACAAATGGCCTGCAGCATATGATAACCTATAATCAATATCACCAATTATGTGTCAGACAGAGGCTATTGGCCGTGACCTGTCTCTCATGAAGAGACTTTCTGAGGAAACAGGATCTCTTCCACTATGCAGATGCAGGGTCTCTCCCATTCTGATGTCATTACAGACACCTGGGACCACCTATCATCCACTGGCTGCATCTATCCATCTGATTCTATTGCTCCATAACCTTCTACTCTGCCTCTTCTTCTCTCCTTCCTCTTTGTATTGATTGCATCAACAGCTTCATTTTCATGTTCTTGCTTTTCTCTCTTTGCCTCTGTCCATTTTTAAAATCTCGCCTGTCTTCAATTTTAAATTAAACAAACAAACAGAAGATAAAAAGTGTAGATGTCTCTTCAGAATAGAGTATAGTCAGTTTTAATCTAACATATTTCCATATGATATGATTATCTTGAACTTCTATGAACAGATCCCACTGTTTCATCCCTCGAAGTACCTGAAACTAATTCCATTAATGAGGCCAATTTAAATCATCACCTCGGATATAATCCTTGATTTTATTCCTGTTGATGCAATGATTTCTTTGTATTGGAAAAAAAATGATTATCTGCACAAACATGTGTATATATACACATATTTATAGAAATTAGACCTACATAATGAAGGTTTTAGAGAAACTGCATCTTTGCTTCTTTTTTGATAGGACATGACTTTGAACAAGTCGTTAACTTGGCATTGAAAGAGATATACAAATACTGTAATTTTTACCAAATGTTTTTCACTCAGCAGAGCCATCTCTGCAGCTCCTTCCCTAAACGTGGCATCTAACATTTTATTGGCCGTTAACTAAGTCGAGTTACTTCTCAAGCCACTGGTCATCTCCACTGTAATGTTCTAGCTTTTACATAAGAAAAATAAATAATAATAATTCAAATAATAATAGCAGCTACGTTAAAAACAACTAGTAGTGTGTGGCCAAAGCGTTTGATCGTGCGGAGTGAAGAGGAAAAGAAGTGTCTCATTGTGGCCCTGAGCCCTGAGGAATAAGTTTTAGCTGTGAGAAGGAAAAGTCAGTGGTTCTGTCGGTGTCTGGAAAATTTCACTGGGACAACTCAAGCACATATGAGCCATTCATCTATATTTATGAAATGGGCCACGGTGTTGTGTTTTGTAAACAGTGTGAGATTGAAAAGCAAATAAAATTTTATGTTGCTGCGCTAAGTTCTTAAAATTCTCACTGACGCTTTTCTTTTCTTTTTTTTTTTTTTTCCTATTTATTATTATTATTATTTTTTTTTCTGGCAGGTGTTTTGTTTAAAATCCCCCGGAAACGGTGAATATGACAGATCAGTAGAAGCAGCTTCAACTAGAAACCTTCAAACGTCTAAACAAACACGTCGCAAATATTAACGAAACAATCTCAGTCTAACTAATAACTTCAATGATAAGAATAATAATAATGATAATAATAATAATACATAGTGTAGTTTCCATGATAATGTCATTTAAACGTCAGATTTTATTCGTCGTATGTGAAGTGGTTGTTGGTATCGGAGGCGTCCAGGCTGAAGCCGCTGTCTGTTAATGGTCACTGGCTGCAGAGACCTTGAACTTCACCGGAGCTGGTTGGGGGTTCAAATGCGGGGTGGGGGGTGGCAGCTGAGAGCCATATGCCTCCATGTGACTGCTGTGACACCCTGCGCAGAGTGACTGATGCTCAGCGGCTCTTGTGGTGAGGACAAGTACCTACTGCTTTTCTGGCTCTTGGATATTTTGATTTTTTCCCACCTTTTTCTTAGGAATTACTATTATTTTATTATTATTATTCTTTTCTTTTTTTTTTTGTTTTTTCTGTCGCGTTGACCCTGCTCTGTTCCTCTGATTCCTCCAGTCAGTGAGATTCATTAATGAGTCACAACTGAGGTTCATTTAAAAATGTATTTTCAGGAGGGTGTTTTTGGCAGAAAAGGCCTTATATTTACAAAACCCGTCCGCCTGCAGATGGTTTTCAGCTGCTGGGGCCTATAAAATATTCAGCCTGGAATAAGTTGGCCTGTAAGTGATGTTTAGTTACAGGAGGTTCAACTCGCCCCCCACCCCACTGCAGCCACACTAACCCCCATTCACGCTCAGTCTGCCGTTCAGACCTGCTTCACATCTGGGCCCATCCTTGCCCTCCGTGGGTAGGATGGCACAGAGGGGGGGGGGGGGATAATAGTTTACAGTAACCAGTATAAATAGAAACAAGCAGACAATTCGTTATTTGTTTAGCTCTTTCCTAAATGTCGTGTTGGTGGCTCGGCTTCCTTCATCCTCCGTTTTTTTTTTTTTTTTTTAAACACGGACTATTTTGTTTCACAAATGTTAATTGATTAATGATCAAAGATTCTCGCGAGTAGATACATTTACATCCTGCATTGATGTTTCAGAGTACTATTTTTGTTGCACATCCATTTTGGCTATGTAAGACTACAGGCCCCATCCTCTGTATGATATGTCAGTTCCTGCAGCAACTCTGATGTCATGTTTGAAATCCCTTTGGTCTTTGAATGACTGAGAGTAACTCTTAATAATGAGCACTAAATAAACATTATTATTTCTTTCTTCGGAGGAAAGAGGGGGGCTTGAGTCTAAGGTGAGAGATAAATAAATGATGTTCAGAGTTGAGACTTGAAAACAAACTCAGGTAGATGAAAAGTCTGATTGTGGCAGGTCCCAATATGATTTGTTTGCCAATTCAGCTCAAAAAGAAAAGAAAAAAAAATCTTGCATAAGAGTCAAATAAAGCCAGTTTGCTTAAGCTTATATCCAGATTCAGACTTTGATTTAATGGTAATAAAAGTAGAAAAAAAAATATATTTTTGATGGTGGCAGGATGGTTTGCCAGAGCATCAACATCAGGCCTGTATCCTAAATGACATGAATCTTTTAAGGTGCACAGTTTTTGCAAAAATGTCATTTATGTTTTGAGTTAAAAAACAAACAAACAAACAAACAAAAAAACCCCGCTGTTTTTTATTTAATTTATAGGGTAATTTATACTTTTGTATGAATTTATATCAGTGAAATTTATGAAGATAAATATTTTCTTGAAACAGTGATCCAATATTTCCAGAAGTAGGATAACAGAATAAAATGCAGGCCTACCACCCTGTTGCTTGCAACGATGGGACTAATTGTTGTATTCATGCTAACAAGTGTCCTATTAGAATATAATGAATATTAAATAGACGGAATAAACTTGTCAGTTTCAATTGGATCACTCGCCAAATTCCTCAACAGTTGGCCCGCGAGGCAATTAATACAAGCTATTACCCCGCGATAAAGCCTCATTAGGCCCGATTAGGAGAGAAAGAGAGGGAGGGGAGCGCTAATTGAAAAATCCTTCAGAAAAGGAGGTAGTGTTTTGTGGACACGGGGTCCTCATAAGCAGCTCTCAGTGGTAAATACCATTCACATTCAAATGAGAGTGACAAAGTTTGGCACCGAAACAAGCACACGTCCGCCTCCTGGCCTCCCAGTCTGGCTTTAAAAAAGCGCTCCGCCTTTTGTGAACCTGACACGTGTTTCGAGCCGCGTTATTTGTTTAATTCTGGAGGAGGATGGCACCGTGCCCGGCAGCTTGGAGAGCAAACCCAGCCCCGAACACCAGAAAAGGGGCTCATTCAAATATTACATTCACTCGTCTATTATAAAACACTAATAGATATCCAATGTATTTCCCTGTCTTTTCTTTCTCTCTCTTTCTCTTTTTTTTTTTTTGGCCTTTGTCTTTTATCTGGCATTAAAATACAACATTACGCCCACAAACACACACACACACGCAGCTAAAGCGCAGAGGCGAAGCCAACAAAAGCCCAGGACCGACAAGAAAAAATCTCACTGAAATAAAGAGGGGGAGTGTGTGTTAAGAATGGACTTTAAATGCATTTAAGCTACTGTATAGAGGGGAGAGCCCTGCACCTGTCTCCCTCTCGCTGGAGATTTGTACCCTCCTGCTGCCGGCATCGAGGAGTCTCTCTGCTGTGTGTGTGTGTGTGTGTGTGTACGCGCCCGCCCGCCCGTGTGTGTGTGTGTGTGTGTGTGTGTGTGACTGGCCATGCATGTCAAATTTTCAACCGAGACACTCACACACGCAAACGACGCCTTTCCTGCGGCATTTGTCTCTTTCTTGAGCATTACAGTGACTATGTGACCTAAATAACCATTTTATTGTCTGTTCCTCCTTTTAGACTTCTCATAAGAATAATCTGTAATTTTGCACGTTTTGTTGGATCCACCCCCCCACCCTCCTTTCTCTCTCCTTGTGATGTAGACTTCTTTGATGAGTGTAATATTAACATGATAAGGAGATGTCAATGAAAAGCTCTCTACCTGACTGAGCAGATGGTTCTGTGATATACTGGGTCTAATGCAATATTAATGCATGCAGGGCTTGTTTCTTATCAAGAAAGATCTCTCCAAAATTGTCCTCCACAGGGACCCACTTAGAGCGAAGCACACATAATAGAAATGATCACTCTTTTTTAGCCTGCATCTCAAATATGTAGTGCCACGTTATGTGACAATAATTTGTAAAACCTAGATCATTAAGGCCTTTTTGCTTAATGAAAGCATATTTTGAGATACATTTTGAATCTCATCTCCAGCTTCTATTAAGTAACATTTCTTAGGAATAAATAAAGACCACTTAACTAGACTTAAAAAAAAAAAAAAAAAAAAAAATCTGATTTAATTTCAAAAGTGACATCTATAATTTTGGTAAGAATTTGGAAAGAACACTGAAACACTGTAAGACTGAAAAGGAAAAATCAATATTCAGACAAATCAGCAACTGAAATAACTTTATTTTAAAATAGATTACTCCTAAATCACAGACCCCCCCCCAATATTTGGTTCTGAATTTGTTTTTGTAATCAATTTAAAATTAATTGACAGTTAATTTTTTTGTTAATTACAGAGGTATTTACGCACACATACACAACACACAAACACAGATATATATGTATTTACATTTGTACATAAAATGATGTAGATTATAACACCTTAAAGGATAGAGAATAGCACTCATAAAAAAAAAATTTAAAAAGCACTGGATTTTTTTTTTCCTTTCGCATATGGCCTGAATATGAAAGTAAATGCTGACTGATAATCATCTTCTATTCAGGGCAGTTGAGATGCATTTAAATGAATAATGTTGTCAGTTGGAGGTATTGATTGTGGGATTGTGAAGGTGTAAGTAAAATGGAGTGTTGATGCGTCTGCTCTGGGCTGTGCCCTGTGAACAGACAGGACCCAGGATAATGAGGCATAATGTTGCCTGAGACAGGGCCTCCTGCCGAATAAATCCCAAATTATACCCCAAACCAAGTGAGCATTCTCCTGGGGGCCACAAGGTCAAGTCCACGACCCCTGACCCTAGAGAGTCTGGGTCTGGAGTGGAGGTGAAGTAGGAGACTGAACATGGCTGCTGCTGCTGCTGCTGCTGATGATGATGATGGCAGCAAGGGAAGTGCTTTGGACCTGGTTGTTGTCTGTCTCTGCAGTCTTCTGTCCTCAGCCCTGCTCCTCCCTGCTTGATTTTAGCCAACACGTCATCTATTATTTAGCAGACTTATTAAAAGTTATTTCAGAGCCATCAGGTCCTGCCAGATGACCTGAGAAAGGGGGCCTCCTGAGTGGCCAGACAGACTGGAAAATTCAAATGGACACAGTGGAACTGCTAAAACACACAGGCTCAAAACAAACAGAAAACACTACCTGCATTATTAAGAGGTGCATTCACTATAGGAGAAATAGGAGCTCTTCAATATTTCACAAGCACAATCTCAAATATAGATGAATGTTTAATTAAAGCCAACTTTTGCAGTATGTGTAAGAGAAAACTAAATAAAAGCTCAAAACAGAAAATAACATTTTAGCAAGGCACTAAAATAAATAAAACAATGCAAATACATACCTCCCAGCGTATTATATAAGCAAAATCAAGTCTCATTAAATTCTTGTATAAAAGCATAAACTGAAATTTCCAAACTAAAGCAGAAATTAGCCGCTATCTATGGAAAATTGAGCAATGATAATACATAGAAATAAAATCTTTAGCATCTTGAAACACTGAAAATGAAATTCTGAGTATTTATGTTATCAAATTTCTTATATTTAAAACAGGTAAATATATCTTAATTCTTGTGAGTATTTAAATACAGTAAACAATAAACCAGAAACACTAAGAGAATATTTGAGCTGTAATCACTTTTAAATACTATTTTAATTTCACAATGAATAAAAACAACACTCAATTCATAGTATTGGCTTATCCTTTCAGCTGACTTATCCTATGTCTTGACACAACATTTGCCTTGGATTGTGCATAGTTTTGAATATTCATATCTTTGCTGAAGAAGCGTGACATAACCTTTTCCCCCTTAATGTGATGTGTGCACATGCACTTCCCAGCTGTGTCCAGAGAGGGCTGGGCTATCATGGGGAGTTGGGGGGGTGGGTGAAAGGCGTATAGAGCAGGAGCTGGCCGAGGCGGAAAGGTCAGGGGAGGCAGGAGACAGGCGGGCTGGCTGACTGCTAAAGCTTTGAACCTAACAGATGGTGAAGGTTAGGTGACGTCCCCTCGCCTGGCCTTTCCCCAGTAATTGAGGATAATTTGAGCACCAAAGAGAGCAGGCCTGTCCACTGTCAGGCCCAGAGAGGAGAGACGAGGTTAATATGAAAATGATTTTGCATTACGGCTGGCTTTGTGAGGCTGGCCGCAATCCTAATCCTGGCCTGAGGCGGCAGGAATGAAGAAGTGTCACCCTGGGTCCAGGCGCCACGCCACGCACATGAATACATCTCCAACCCATGGCCCTGTGCCCCCCATTAACCAGCACTCTGCCAGGAACGATTACACACACACCCACTCAGGAGCCAGGCAGGCTTTGGGGGCATTTTAGGGAGGCTTGGGAGTGAACTGACATCACCCCTTATCCCATAAGAACAAAAGAGGTGCAGAAAAGCAGTGTGATATCAATGAGGATTTTCCACCTCTTGCCACAGCCACTGTTGCTGAGCACACCACTCCCTCTTTGCAACTAAACCAGATCAGAAGCACTTCTTTTGAAAGTTATCAAAATCTTCTAAACATGTATTTTGATTGGAAAAAACTGCAAATTATGTGAAATTTACCACCAGTTGGCTCATTTTTTTTACACTAGACTTTTAACATGACTGCACTTCCCCACAGCGCAAGCCTGTCAAGTTGCAACTGTGGGACCAATTCGGTCCAGAAAGTTGCCTCTTTGGTGTGATGAAGTCATTTACAACTATTGATCTAATAGTCAAACTGGGCATGTTAACCTGAAGAGCCTTGGAGGGAGTTTCTGGGAAAATGGAGGTGCCCCAGGGAGCCTCTCATAAGCTCAAGCAAGACACAATAGACAGAGATGTAATTTAAAATGTTAGCTGTGGCCTGGGCCCTCTTATATGTTGGTATGGTACTGAAGTCTCGCCAGAGCTTCCTGGATCTATTCTAATAGTGAAAGTTTAATAGCAAAACCCAGGCAGTTTTTGTTAGCATGAAATATGTGATTAATTAAAACCAACTTTCACTGTAAAAAATTAGACATAGACTATAAGTGCAAAAATTTAAAATGATGAAAGCCAAAAATAAACATTGCTGTTTGAAAAGGTAGAAGAATTAATATCAGTATAACACACACATTCAGAAAACTTTTAGTATAAGAATGCACTGTAAGAGCAAATATAATAAAATATTAGCAAAATATATTCTTAATTATAGAATCTTAATTTTAATCATTTGTTGTTCATTCTGAGACTCAATGTTTCAGTCAGTATGAGATGTGGACATTTCATACCTAATGAGAATAGTAAAGACAAAAGTTTTGTTCATCAGAAATAATGAAGTGCATCAACACTCGTCACATAAAGTGTTGTCAAATCCCCATGTGTACAGTTTCTTCAATATTCAGACTTTAATTTTATTATTTGAGAAGTGTTCAAAATTCTGTTCGTACACTGAGGTAGATTCACATTCAGTGTTAGAGCTCTGTATATGAGTGTGTGTGCGTGTGTGTTTTGTGAAGTAGCTGCTGTGCTGTTCTGTCGAGCTGGGTGGCCCATGGGCTCCCCCAGGTGTAGTCCAGATGAAGGGGTCTTAACAGGGGCGTCCCTGCTGCTGTGCCCTCTGCTTGTCTGTCTTGTTCCCCAGGAGCAGTGAGCTTTAAACCGGCTCGGCCTGTGACCTCCTCCTGCAGCACGGCCTGAGCCTGAGCAGGAGAAGGAGCCTCCCAGCCCTGGAGGATAGTCCCTGGCTAGAACTTCTGTCCCTGTCTTTCTCCACCTCACTCTTTTTTTTTTTTTTTTTTCCTGCCTTGCACATGGGAGCTCCCGCTGAAGTTCTAGTAAATTGAAGCAAGTTCAAGTTCATATACAGAATGGAGATTAATAATGATTTATTGGCTCAGCTTCCACCACTGATTTTGTTCAAATACAATAATTGTCAAAGATGAAGGAGCTTGGTTCAATAGGGCAGGCAGAGGGCTGCTCACCCGCCCCCCTACCCCCCTCTTCTTTCTCTCTCTCACCACCCCACCCCCCTGTGCTTTATGGGGATTGGTCAGTTGTCAGGTCAGTTGTTCCCTCTGAGGAAGAAGGGTGAATAAAAACAGTAGAGTGCCTCCCTAAACAATGAGGAAACAGCTGTTTTATGCAATTTTTAGGTCATTTTCTTTTCATTGTGCAATACACTGACGCACAGACAAAAGTGCACACACATACACACTTGCCCACACCTGTAGTAGTAACTATTGAATTTTATTTTCTACCATATTTTGTGATGCAACTCATTTCAGTAAATCACAAGAATGAATTTTTTTCAGACTGTTCAAATCATATTTATTTGCTTTCTCACCAGCGTGAACTTTTTTTTATGTACTCAGAGATGTTATCTTGCATGTGTTTTCTATTTTACATTTGCAAGTTGGAGACCTGGGAAGAATCAGTGGCACAACAGGGTTGTATTATTATTTTCTGATTATTTCACTCTTTTTTTCTTTCTTTCTTTTTTCACTCCAATTGGAAAAATAACATCCATCGTTCCTTTGACCTACAAGATCATGGCAGAAAGTATGTCTTTGAAAAGTAAAACAAAAAATCCACTTTTAAATAAGATCAATTGTAAACAAACCCAGGGCAACCCTTTGAAAGGCCCCGCCAAGAGATTTACCTTGCCCTGTGGCAAATAATATTTCTTGAACTGGGTTTAAATTTCAAGTGTCTTGGGTTTATAAAAACCTGGAACAAAAGAGAGCCAGTCTCTGAACAGCAAATATTATCTGCTAGTTGGGCAAGATGTCAAGATTACTTTTTTTTGTGTGTGTGTGTGTCTCAAATACAGGGCCTGATCTAGTGTCTGGCAAATCCCAGAATAAACCTCAGAATATATCCCTACTTACTTGAATTTAGGAGGATCACTATGAAGCCACATCTGCATGCACAGTTAGAGCTAAACCTTATCTGTATGTTGAATTGACACAAGCTGTGTATCTCTAGATTTATTTAAATTTTACTTTTAACAATATAAAGTCTGTGCCCAGCTTCCTGTGCATCTCAGAATATTTAATACTTTGTTATCTTATATATTATTTTCAATATTTGATATATTTTCCTGCTATCCAGGAACTGTTAAAAACTATTAAGGCTGTTAGACTCGAAATAATATTGTACATTATTAGAATAATTTTATTTTTAACAGTTTCCACTTATGCACTATAATTTGATGATTCATTATAGAGGGAAAAAAGGAGATTGTGCTGGCTTGCTCTGTAATAACTATCTTTCAGGATGATAAACATAGCAATAACTATTTACTGTTTCTTGGTAATAACAGTACTAGGAAACCAAGTAATGACCTGTTCCCTTCATCAGTCTCATATTGAGCCATGATGAAAGCATATGAGAATTTGTTATAGGGGCCTGGTGTGACATCCATTACTCCTTAATATCCTGCAATCTTTCCACTCTCCTCTCTCCTTTGCCCCCAAAATCCCCAACACTGATAATATAACACCCCACCTCTAGACAAAATGTGTGCTACCACACATGTTGCCTTTTATTTGTTCGTTATTTAAAAAAAGCAAACACATCAGAGAAGGATGGTTAAGTAATCATAAAAGAAATCTGCTGCTGCACCTCAGAGTCACTTTTCCTTTTAATTGGATGCAGCTTTTAAGTGAACTTCACTGGTTGGATAGAGGGAGGAACAGTGCTGTCTGTAATTTGGTTTTC
This sequence comes from Rachycentron canadum, assembly GCA_038496675.1. Lineage (NCBI taxonomy): Eukaryota > Metazoa > Chordata > Actinopteri > Carangiformes > Rachycentridae > Rachycentron > Rachycentron canadum. The sequence continues at coordinate 10,507,665 of CM076648.1, forward strand.
CTTGTAGTGAGTCCTTGTCAGAGCCAAATAAACCCATTGCAGCTCACCGACCAGGCAACCTTTCCCTGCAAACCATTGCACCCCAGCAAGAGAGCCTTCTCTGTCATCTGATGTTCCACTCTACTTAAAACAGAGAAGGGGGTGGGGGAAGTGTGGGGTTTAGACAAAAAAAAAAAAAAAGGGAGAAAAGCCACAGCCCCGCTATCATCATTTTATTTTGATTTTTTTTCCATCCCATTCTTTAATCCCTCTGATGAAGTCTGGACAGGCAGAGGCATGCTCTCGCAGACAGCAATTTCACTGCACCATATGTGCCTCACACATCGGATGGCAGGGAGGAGAGGGGTCTGTCGGGAGCACAGCCAGGAGAAAGGAGAGAGGAAGAAAATACACGACATGAAATCCAGAATGGGCTGCTGTCGGGGCACATTGATACCCTGTGATGTTTTGTCTGCAGCGTCCGCTTATGCTCCTTTAGCAACGTGCCCATCATGCATTCACTGTTACAAAAACACACCGAGTGAAACGTGTCACAAATGACACTTGACCTGTTGTAAAATATTAACACTTATGCAGGTAAACAAATGAGCCAGGTACTCACACAAAAGGAGCCAGGTACCCACACAAAATGGTGGTGAGCTGAGCGCTGTTTGGCCCCTCCCTGCGCTGAGGATGTGGTGCCGACACCCTGATCATGTGATTAGAGAGGATGGAGAATAGCTGTGTCGACCGTGGTTGCTTTCAGACTTCCCTTCTATTCGTCGGACTAGAGGAGATGCCTTTAATTCACTGAAGACAAGCATCAGTGCCATACAGGACAAATAAAAGGGTGACGAATGATTATTCAGACATTCAAGTCATAGTTTTACAAAAGTACTTCTATGTTTGATTTTTGGAGCCAACATTGAAATTTGAAAGTGTATAAATACGAGATATTGTCTAACTAAAAAGAAGAATTTGCATAGTAATTGACCCTTGCGTGTAAACTAGCTCCCTCTAGACGTTAAGGACAACATCTTCTACAGAAAGAGATGCACGTCACTGTAAAGGGGACAGAAAGGGGAAAGGGAATGGGCGGAGGCTAAAATAATTAAATTTGGGTCAATAGACCTTGCCCAGTTACATACAAGGGGAGATCCATAACCCTGCTCGTTCCTTGATCTGCTTGCATTTTCAGCACACTCTGTGCTGACCAAGCAGGTTGCTCCTTGAATCTCACACTTGCTTACTATTTACATAATATATACATCTCATATCCTCTAGACCTGTTTACTCCCCTGGTGAAATATATGTAGACCTCAGGAGGGACACGCTGCATTCGTTCTTCTGTTCTGTGAGGGGGGAGAGAGAGAGAGAGGTGGGAAAGGTGTTAGTGAGGGTGGAAGGGGGGTGCAAAAGGTTACACTTAAGCTCTGATTGGGTAGTATGTAATTAAGGCAGCATTTGGCAGCTTTCAATTTTGGGTGAGAATTGAAGGAGAATTAGAGTGACTGTGTCTATTACTAAGCTCACCTGTGAGCTCAGGAGCATGTATCAGTTCTCTGAAGCTGAGTCCTGTCTTATAGATTACTCCACAATGGGCTGACCAGGCTCCCTGACATTGAGATGCTGTTAAGATGGGCTGGCGTCTTTTGTGTGAATGCAGTAAATCTGTAGAGGGAACCCAAATTGCTTTTAATTTACTTACTTTTGATGATGATGCTTGAATAAAAAGAGTTTTGCTCACTTATAGACCCATAACTAGAGCACAAAGGTGCCCATCTGTTCTCAACCAAGCCACTTCTGTGAAACATTCTTCACGGTAACGCATCAGTATCATTGCATTCATGCCGGGGTGGACAGTGGCTCCAGTGAATCGTTTTAAATGTATTTTAAATGGCAATAATAAGGCCTGCTGAGTGATTGATGCTGTCTGCGTACAGCGTATACCTATGCAACCCTGGGCCCAGCAGGTGTAGATCAGCAGCACATTAGACAGACAGGGGAAATGTGGCATACATGTGGTGATGTCTGGGAGAGGAGGCATACATCAGCTGTCCTTCAGCAGTAGCAGTATAGTACACGGTGTAGTGTAGCCCTTGGTAAGAGTTCTGCCTGTGAAGATCTGTATAATACTCTTCATTTGTTGTAGGGGAAACTGATGGTATTGTTTCAACTATTGACATCATTTGATGGTTGATGGTGCCAAAGACAGAGAGTGTAAGTGTACAGGGTAATCTGTCGTCAAGGTGGTGTATTTATAACTGCATATTCAAAGGCTTTAATGAAGATTACCACACCCAGTCACAACCTTAAGGCCAGTTATTGTTTTTATTTCTTTATTTATTACATCACAGTTAAAATTTTCTATACCTTCATCAACATAAGAAAAACTGAAACAAAGCAAACTTTGTGGTGATTAGAATGAAATTCAGTAGCAATGTCGTTGAACTGCAATTTGCTAAAATGTAAATATTTCATTCAGCAGTTTGACAGTTTCCCAACCACTGTGAGAGACTGTTGCAGTGTCCAGTCAGCATTTGGACTGTGGAGGCTGCCCTTGACTTTGAGCCGTTCCCAGGCTCTTGAGGGCGGTGAGGGGCTCTGAGACGACAGCTTTGTGTGACGCACAGAGAGCAGATGTTCCTCTGCATGTGTTTTGTGGCCAGTTTGGGATGCTGTCTCCATCCAGACCTGACCTGACCTGACCCTTTAGGTTGATTAGCATGCTCATGTAATAGGCGTCAAAAAACAAATGCTCAGCTTAGGGCACAGTCAAGATGGAGACAAATCTGTTTTTTAATCTTTGTTTGATTTCATGTTCTTGTTTCAGTGTCTTAGCTGATCAGGTTTATCTGAAAATTTTGTTAAGCACCATTTTGCTAATTTCAGTAAACCTCCAGAAAGGCTGGTGAGCACTTTTTTGTAGTTTGATAGACAACTAATTTTCAAAATAATCTTTTAATCATAAATGATCTATTTTCCTATTTAAATTTCTCATTTGTTAACATTTGGAATAAGTTGTGCTTATCACATCACATCACATCACAACACATCATACAGTGGTTTTATTTGTTTTTTTGTTTGTTTTTTTTATCTTCTTTTTCTCTTTCTTCATTTCTTCCATTCTGTTTTTCATATACAATACACTACAATTAGTGACTTAAAGACTCATTACGAATAAATACAATAGTTGATCATTATGATATATAACCATATTTTAAAATCATACTGAACACTGTTAAACCTACATGAGTTTATTTTTACTTTCCAGTTGGCACCACAGACTCTCTCTATGTGTACTGCTTTTACTGTATGCACTGCTGGTGAGAACTCATACATGCCACGATGAACTGTAAGGAATGCAACAGATCCCGGCTGTACTGGGAATATATTACACTGGTCTTAAATAGTCAGGTCATGAATTTGCAGTGGCACCTCTCTCAAACGGGGGTCCTCTCCTCTGCTTTTCCTTCCTCTCACTGTCTATCGTACAGTAGTGAGATGTTGTGAAGCTGCTCCCCACTGACCACCTTCAGGCCCCGGGGCTTTCTGTGGGGAATGAGCTACTTGCTGACCACTTCAATAAAATTCAATCATAGGTATCATTCGCAATTCTTGTAACTATGTTCAGACTTTATAATGTGACAGGCTCTGTCAAAATCGAGATTATTGGAATCGAAGTTAAACCAAAATTTTCCTCCAATGGATCATTTGTGAGAGGGTCTAATACTGTTACTGAGAAGTGTGCTGAAAGGATAGAAAGACTTTCAGAATATTGATTCCTGCTAAATCAGGAAAGTTAACTTTCCTTGAGTTTAACAAACTAAATACAGTGTGGAAAAGTATACAGGAAATTGACTGTCAGTGTGGCTGACAGGAAGATCTAGGTATTACTTACTGTGGAGTTTGATGCTTACAAATTATTAACAAATGTTGTCAAAATGATCTTTTTGCGAATTTCTGTATGTCTTTTAGATTTTTGTATCTCTGCTATTCCACTTACAAAGTAACACGTGGGCCACTGTACATAAGAAACTGTCTTAATTAGGAAAATGCTAAATCTTACACCCTAAATTATCAGTAATGCTGTGAAATTAGCTGTGCCACATAAAGCACATCCATTATATAATTTCACACTTGAGACTGGACATTCTGAAGTCCTGACATAAATCATTACTGTGCCGCTAAAGAAAAGTCTTCCAGTGCGGTGTATTACTCTGATCAGTTGCATTTAATAATCTATTTTACATCCTAACTAGGACCTTATATGAATCAGTTCTAGAAATGCTGGCTGATTCCCTGTTAGGTTTCTCAAAAAGTTTTCATTAGGTAAAAATGACAAAAACGTGATTGGTCTGTAGAGAAAAGCAGCTTTGTTAAGCTGAGTGGTGGCAGCTTTGTATTCTCCCTCCCCCAGAGACATGCCGTACAGGTTGATTTGACCTCGGCCACATTGTTGACTCTTTCAAGGTAATGGGAAGCATCTTATTGTGTTGTCTGAGGTACGGTGATTACTGCTTTCCCTAGGAAAGTTTCTCCAGGATCAAAGACTCTCTCATGCATTAATAAAGGGTGTTTTGTGAGAGTCTTATTAGCTGTAATGTGCCTGTCGGGTAATTCATGTCTGATGGCAGCAAGCGTCAGTTGTAGGCGGAAGAATGAAAGAGCACAGACAGTGTTGTATTTCAATATTGCTGCCTTTTATGGGCACAGAGGCTAGATTTATATTGATCTGAATTTGATAATGATTCTATTAGCTCTATTAAATTTGTATATATTCAAGGGCTCAGTTACACACTGAAACAGAAAAAAGAGCCAAAGAAAACAAATTAGTGTGTTAGGGTGGATTGTGTTGCATGTAATATAAGAGGGGACCGTTGGTGGGGATCATCAGGAACTGTCAGCGAAGTTACAAAGAGAGAAAGAGAGGAAGAGGCCTTGTTTGTACATGTGTGTGTAAATATCTTCATCTAAATTGCTTCTGGCAGAAAGTAATTAATGCATATATAATCAATTCTTCATTCTATGTGCAAATGTGCGTGTGTGTGTGTGCTTGCACCGGGGCTGCAAATATTTGCAAATGTTTAATTATTTTACAAAAGAATTGCTTGGATTATTAATGTTAATGTCTGATGTTCTCTGTTTTAATTTGAAGTTTCAAAGGTTAACACACAGGCTGATGCTGTCCCTCCTGTGACACAGAGTTTGGTCAGCTACAGGAGCCACTGGGCCCTTGTTATTGACACACTGACCAATTATTGGCACCTCCCTGACACTGGTCAGCTGGTCTGCCAATACCTGTCTCCTACCATCATGGACAGACAGAGGTCATTATCTGGGCCACAATGGGGACCTTGGGGACTCTACTGTTCACTAGTTCAACAGGCCTACAGCCAAGACAGGTCAGTTCAAAACTGCAAACCCACATGCTCTCACCCCAACGTCTCTCTGCTTCATCACCGTGTTCTTCCCTTTGAACATTTACGGCTTCTATGAAAGAGTTTACTGGCACAACTTGATATTTTCTTAGTTTCTGGGGATGTTTTTTATCAGTAGATTTACAGCCATGTAGGTTATCTGCAGTGAGCACCTCCGAGCTCTGCCTGTGGCCCTTGCAGTTACAGTTGATATGGAGGAATCACAACTCGGTGTCAGTGTTTTCATTTCAGTTGGCAGCATGAGGCTGATAAATCTTTGGGAAAACACACATTTAGACAGTATGCATATGGATTCGTCCCTCGAAAGTAATGGGTATTGTATACTTAGGGGAATTAACATAAGACATTTTACACAGTCTAAGAAAAATATAATTCATGCATAATTGATTGGCGGCATGATTGCCTGAGTTTACTGTCATTTTTCTGTGGTGAGACAAAGTCTTTCCTCGGGCTGTTTAGCCTAATGGACTTTGGGGATATTTAATTTAGGGCTGTCCAGGAGCAGAAATGGAGCTCCAGAACTCTCACTCTCTTTTATATAACATTTATAGCTCCTACCACTCAAATGACTCTCATTTAGCATGCAAACCCATGGTCAGAGTCGGTCTAATTGCCTGTCATTTTGATAAACTCTATCAACTTATTTAAATGTGTTGTGCCTCACTTCCCAGTTTGAGGTGCAGGTGAGAAGAGTGGTACTATTGGCAACCTTTTATGTTATATTAGATGTGGTATGTTATATATGCCTGGTTAGATGAGTATTTGATCACATGCTTTTGGTTTCACATTGTCTAAGTTAAGTGGGGTTTTTGATGATGTGGTTAATGGAATACAGCTACAGACTTAAATAACATAATGTAGTGCAAAAAAATTGTATAAGGAAATATGTAAATTTGTACATAAATAGAAAAATAATATCTTTGTCTCTGCTTTGGGATAATTCACTTTTTTAAATGTTTCAGTAGTTGCATTGTATTAAAGTTCCATAAATAATTGTGGCAAGTAAACATTTTAAAAATAACTATTAGATTTTTAGCTTTAACAAAATTGCTTTTATGAGTGTGTATTATTAATTAGAATTTCACCTAACCTATTGCATATCCAGTACCACTCTTTTCATTTTTGGCAGTTAAAGAAAAATGCATGAACTTCTAAAGAAAGTAACATATATATTTTTGGTTTTGTTTTAATATTTTGGTTAAAGTAAATGCAGGAGCCAGGGATGGAGCCAGTCTGTGGTTTTTTAATGCTGTTCCATGCTCTGAACTAACCAGTTTGTATGTTGTGTGGTCTGAATATATTTTAGATTGCTTTAATAATCCAGACTTCGTCTGTACTGGATAAACTCAAGTATTGGTTGGGAAGCAGTCCATCATAAAGAGGGGTGGGATTACAGAAGTCATGAAAGGTTTTTCCTCAGTTATTCATAGCGAGCAGTTGAACAGTCCAACATGGTGCTGACTGAAGAATGAAAAGAATAAAATTGCAAAGGACTTGAAACCTTGACCATTTTCACACCTAAGCACTTCCCAAGCAGCACGTCAGTCGGATCGTACATCAGGCCTTATGATGGTTCAGAAAGGGACCGGCTAATAGCCATGTTCGGCAGCTGGCCCTTTCACAGCAGGGTGGATAGGGCGAACAGAACATGAGTGAGCCCCTGGTTGCTGCTTCATTATCCCTCTGTAACCATCCACATCAGCACACACCTCCGCTCCAGCCTGCTGGGCCTGCCGCTGCACCGGCCACTCGCCTGAGACGAAAGGCAATGAACTCCAAAACATGCCGTTCATCTTCCAGATGGAGTGATTTACTGATTTAGCATGGGCTCTGTCCCCCAAGAACCACTGCACCCACACACCAGCATTCCCCACTCTGCTGAATAAACATTTATATTCTTTAACTTGATGTTCTGATATTATGAAAATAGAAATCAAGCAGTCAAAATATATTTGGAACATTCTGTTCATAACCGACCGATGGAGAAAATAGAGAAAAATGACACTGGGGGAGTAAGTGAGGAAAAATGAATATATCTGACTGGACTGCGGTGCTCTGAGGGGATTTAAAATTGTACTGAGGAGGGATGGGAGTGGGGGTTGCTCCTTTTCTTGCTGAGCTGTACCAAAGAGAGGAAGGGGCACAGTTATTTTTATTTCCTTTTTTTTGCTACCTTCCATGAAGGAGAGTTTTGTAGGAGCTGGATTCACTTTCCTAATTTTCTCATCACTCAGACGCAGCCACCTGTCTCTTCCCAAGATCCCCTTCCTTTGTCTCTTAAATAATAAGCCTACATCCGCATACGAAATGGGGTAAGGAAAATGACCAAGGAGGGAAAATAGAAGGTGTTAGCAAGGGAGACAAGAAATGAAGAAGGGGGGAGAGAAAAAAAAAAACACCGGCAATAGAAGACAGGGGGGTGGGGGAACTAAAAGATGAGAGAGGTGACCTTTTTCTCCCTGGCTTGCGTCTGGCCATCAGTAAGCAGCCATGTTTGAGAGGGAAGCCATTTTCTTGCCCCGCTCATTACTGTGTTTTATATTCAGCTGTGTTGGGAGGTGCTGGTCACTGTTCAACCCTGCAGTCATGTCAGGCATCAGTTGAAGGGTGTGTATTGTTTTTTTGTGTGTGTGTGTCTGTGTGTGTGTAAGGTTTTAGGGAGGGGCTGTGAGCCAGGGGCACTCAGGATTAGACAGAAAGACCCCTGGGTTGGAGGCCAGAGCTCAAGTTCATCACTGCAGACAATGGAAAGCTCTTCAGAAAGCAATTGGGCGCTCAGTGATATTGGCCTCTGTGGCGGAGGCTGTGCTACAAACCTCCTCTCATCCACCGGCATCACAGCTGCACCTTTGCTCTCGCCTGTGCTCTCCGATCCAGACCAGCTCACTCGTGCTGACGCAACTACGTTCAATTATAACCCGCCATAAGCATGACCAACTGGCACGACGAACATGTCCATTGTGTTTATTTGTGCTGTTTGTGCGAAAGACAGAGGCACTGTTTTTCTGGGCATGCGCACAGGGTCAGAGGGTGCTCTATACAATACACAGAGAGTGCATCCACTCTCCTCAAAACACACACACTGATACACACACCACCACCGCTCCTCCTCCCTCCTGTCCTTCTCCCAACCCAACCTCCTCCCTCTTTACACCCCTTCACTAGGACATCTGCTCCCCCAGCGTAGCTGCCATTGTGATGCTCCACACTAACAGGGGTTTTAGCCACTGGTGGTGTGAAATTAAACAGCCACCTCGTCCCTTGATGATAAGTGGCGTCCTGTCTTCATGCTGCGGCTATCTCCTGTCACACAGCACAAGGTCACGCTTTCAAGGGTGATCATGGGAATTAGAGTTCACTATTATAAAAAAAAAAAAAAAAAAAAAAAAAAAAGCGAGCGAACATGAAGGAGAGATAGTTTCAACTATCATGTTTGGACCTATTTTTATTTTGTGCTTTTTTCTGTTGTTGACTGAACCTCTGATACTGTATTGAACATTAATTTTACACTGCACCACCTCTGCCATGCTGCACCCACATCCCCCTTTGTGCCCTGTTTTCATGAAAGTGAACACAGGTGTCTGGTAGCGAAAATCTAATATTCAGTGTGTTTGATACACAGGTGAATATTCAGTACATGATAATTACATGTTATTCAAAGAGCCCCAGTCAGAGAGGTACACTTCAAAAAAGAGAGAGCCACAGAAGTAATGAAAAGGCTTTTTTTTTTTTTTTTTTAGGGCAAATTATCTTTTTGAAATTAATAGTTAATATTTTAGTATTGTTATATATTTTTAATTCACCCTTTGCATTTTTGCAAATATAATGTATCCTTCCACATTCATTTCACTGCACAGCCTTGATGAGTACTTCAAATGTGAATTAAAGCACTCCATTTTAAGAGGAAAATGAGTAATAATTCAACGATATTAATAATACATAATAATGCTCTTCAGGAAAATTTAAAGTTGAAAAACAGTGGAAAGAGAAGAGGAAACATTAACTCTTGGGTTGTTTAGTGGTGTTTAATGGTTACAGGTCTAGAATACAATACAGTGGTTACCAGAGCAGAGGAGTGCAGGTTTAGATGGTCAGATGGAGTGCTAAGGTTAAGGAGGGCACATTGTGTGAAGAAGGCTACTTTAATGGTCACATAGTTAGACCACTCATCAATATTAATTGTCTTGTTTATTTTTCAAGTTCCTATCTCTTGAGACTTGTCACAGAGTGAGTCTGGCAGAGCTCAGCGGTGCTGCAGAGAGACAGTGTGTGTCAGTGGAGGAAGTGGGGGGGAGTTAGAGGTGACTCTTTATCACTTTCTTTTCCTGTCTCATAAGATATCACTTTCTTCTCCATTCACTTACTCTCTCTCAATTTAAGATGGTTAAGCAAAGGAAATGAAATTCCTTTTTTCTTACCAAGGCTTTTAAAAATAATATTAGAAATTCTCATGATTATGATAGTATTAAAATGATTGAGATGGACTGTTAATGCCAGTGGAGTAATTTTCCAGTTCTGCTTAAGCCCTAATGGCGGTGATAGAATGGCCTGGCTCTGCCATGGGCCACATCATTTCCTTTCGCAGGTACAGTAGATGGGCACCCTGTGGCTGAGGACCAAGCTGTTAACAGGCTGTACTGGGGGCAGACAGCTGGAGACTGAATAAGACTTCTGTATGATAAAGTGTAACATAGTGAGCATCGCATAAACATGGATGGTCGTGGATTGAACATTCAAATTAAGCTTAAATTGAGTAACTATTTATTCATTAGTTGGTAAATATGACTTTGGTTGAAGCTTTATGGGCTTTATTTGTTCAACGTTGTCTTGACTGTGGTGTGGAAAAAATGACAATTATGCCTTTAGGTATTTAGCAAAGGCTAGTGGGCTTCATAGTGAGTGATTTTGCTGGATGTTTCTGTTGTGTTGGTCTGTTTGTCCTACTGCAGGAGTGAAGGAAGGCTGATAGTGCTGAGTCTTGGGGGCCCACTCTGCAGTCATGACTCCTGACTGGCTGGTTGCCCCCATGGGTGCACATTGCTGCAGCCTGTTGACCAGCTTGCAACTCCAGCTTACACAGTCATTTCCAGCCCCTGTCCCCGTTCTCTGTCAGAGTCCAGGTCCCACTCTAACCCACCTTTGGCAGTTCTCATTTAGTCTTTATTTAGACCCTCAATAGAACTGTGAACACAATCATTGTCCAGTGAATAATTCTTACACGTTTTATATCATAGCAGCTGCTATAATTAAAAAAAGAGGTACAGACTAAAGCCTTGTATCTAGTTGTTTAGTTAGTTTAAAATTATAATTTGAGTTTGTAAAGCGTAGATAATTGGGACCTAATGAGTCAAGGACATTTTGGAAGTTGTGTGTCAAACACTTAAACTTAATTTAAGTGTGTGACAAACACATTGATTCATTTCAAGTTTTTATTTGTTTTATGCATTTATTAAATCTCTTTTGAATAAAATAGAAGTAACTCACCAAAAGGGCACAGGATGTATGAGTTTTTATCTTCTTGAATATTTAGAAATGGTGAAATAGAAAAGGTATATGATTTTATATTTATTTATATCATTTCAATAAAACAGTTTTTATTCTGGACTGATTAACCTACTTTGGTGACTAAGATTTGTTTAATCCAGACGTTTAATCATATACTAAATAACTATAGTAATAACTATATATACATATAATTATCTTAATTAAGGAAATAAATTAATGGATTAGATGTTACAGAATTTGTATCTGATTGCAGAAATTGCTAAATTGTATTGTATTATCCAACAAAATGACAGGGTTAAATTAAATTAGTTTTTATTATTGAAATTAATTTAGTATTTTAGTTGTGAATTTGTAATTGGGCCATTTTATCAATCTCATCATAGTTTTTAGGTAATAAACTCTGTTGAAGTCAGCATAAACAATCTGTTATATCAATTTAGTATGAATTCAAATCTTTCAAAAATCAAAAATTAATTTTCAGGTATGTTTTCAACATTACGGGATAGAGAATAATGTTTTTACAAGTCAGCTGTTTGTGCGTTCGTACACTTTTTTAAGACTATAAACATCCCTCTGTCTATCATTTTTTCCCCTGTCGCTGACATATAAACACACACACATGCAGTGCAATAAATTGAAGTCATTTTGATGAAAAACTGAGTGGCAGTGTGATTTGGGACAGCTTGGAGGAGCCAGCAGTGATGTCATTAGGCAGCACCCGGGATGATAAGGCAATCCCTGTCACTGAATAAATAAATAAATTAAAATCGTATCTTATGTATTCTTTTCACCTCCCTTCAGACCCCCGCTACCCCAAATCCTGACCCCTTATCCCTACCCCCCCACCGGCACCTCTGCCTCCCCCACATACACACATCACACATACACCCCTTCACTGCTGATGCAGTCACCATCGCTGCTCTCTTCCCCCGCATGTCCACAGGCATATCAAAAAAAAATAAAAAATAAAAAAATGAATGCAGCTTTGAAATAAATAATGCATATTACTAATACGCATTCAGGTGGAGTCGGTCTTTGGCCCCATCTCAGGAAAGAGAAATACAGAATCCAAGAAAGGAAGGCTTTCCTTCTGAACTGAGAGCAGTGACGGCTCGATAATAGGCTAAAACAACGAGCGTGAGAGCGAAAGAGTGAGAGAGAGAGAGACTAAGAGAGTGAGACAGAATGAGAGAGAGGGAACAGAGGAAGAAGAGGGGGGGCAAGAGAGAGGGAGAGAGTGGCAAGCATATTATAACTCATCCATGTGGATCACCCTAGTAGATTGGGAGCAATCCCTTGTTGAAATTGTCTTCTAAACACTTAGAGAGAAGGAGACAGAACGGAGCAGCCAGCCCATCTCAGTGTGCCTGTGTGTCTATTCTCACACTGCCTGCTATCCCAGCCAAGGTAGAGAGACTTCTGACAGTCTGCTTGCATGTGTGTGTATTTCACTTGGCTCGTGTGCGTGTGTGCACGCATGTGTCTGTGCAGTTGCCTATCTTGCAAGCCAGCCAGCTACTGAGTGTGTGCACGTGTGTTTGAGCGAGGGGGAGAGAGAGAGAAGATATGTGCGTGTGTGGTTAAGGAAGAGGGGGTATTATGCACCCTGGATGTTGCCTCGTGCTTTAAACAGCTGCCTACAAGCCCAGGTAGTGCGCGCCGGCTTCTAAATAAGCAGCACATTCACCGTCCCCTTCAGGACAGGAGGCTAGGCTGCAGAGTGTGAAATCAGACTAATACAGTGGCGTAGGGCTGAGCAGGAGCAGGAAGCAGCTCCTGCATGACTTACTTAGACTAGAGGTTTAGAGGACAAGAACCAGCAGAAGAAAAAGAGGGGATTGGACGTCAGACAGAAAGGGGAGAAAAAAAAGACAGTAAGGTCAGTAAATCCTTTTTTAATTTCTGCTCTGTGGATTCTTTCTGTCAGTCTACAGTACTTTGAGTACAGTTAGTGTGAAGCTCGGTCTGAGGCTGAGGCTGTGACTGTTGTGTTTTGCTGGAGAAAGTATTGATTCTTTGTAAGTTTGTGGGAAGTGTGCTCTTTTTGATCCTGCAAGGTGAGAGCAGATGGAAACACTGGATGTGGGGGGGCTGGGTTAGAGCGGCCCAACTCTTTACTTTGTGTGTGTGTGTGTGTGTGTGCGCCCGTGTGTGTGTGCGTACGCATGCATAAGGGTATATAGTGTTCTTTTGTTTACATAACTTTATGCATAGGTGTTTATATTTTATATTCAGGGCATTATGTACAGCCTATGCGTAAAAAAGAAACTTGTTTTATTTTAGGAATTTCTACAGTAACAGGTGAATGTGTGTGTGTGTATGTGAGTGTGCAGGTGCATGAGCATATGTGTGTGCTGGGATGCTTTGTATTAGGAAAGGGGGTGACTGGGACTGTGCATTTAGGGTAGGGGAGGAGTCACTGACCAGTTGCTAAAGTGGACCATGTAACAAAACTGGGAGTAAAATGGGTTGTGCCAGAACAAACTAGAAAGGAAATCACTTTTTCATTCTCACTTTGCTTAGACAGTGTAAAGAGTCGACACCATTGACAGACAGTGAATTCTACAAACGCACCAAACTGTCACTGAGTCATGTGGTGACACAGTATCCAATGAGAGGGTCAGTGCACACAGGTACAGAAAGGACATGTGACCACACACACAAGATGGTGTCCACTATTTGATTTCAGAAAGTTGTGTTTACTATTATTGTACACTTTTGGGCATTTTCTAAAAGAGTATACAAACCTTTAATGGTATAAGAATTTCATTAATAACTAAGAAAAAGTGCTGACATTTTGTTAAGATTTATGCATTTGGGTTATTAATGTATAATATTCAACTTATATGGCAAAAACAAGCAAAACATTTTTTTTCTCCAAAACAAGATTTTGAGCACGTGTGAAATACTATGTCTAGGTATGGGTATGTGCCAGCATTTAGATGTGTTTAGCCACACGCAAGCACAGGAAAAGTGGAAAAGCCAGGACTACCAAATTGTCAGCAATACTAAAGACATCAACACAAAAATTTCAGCCATCCATCACAGCTGTCGGCCTGTTTCTGTGGCGACAGTGATTTATTCTAGGGCTGAAATCCATTTGGACTCTCTCTCTCTCTCTCTCTCTCTCTCTCTCTCTCACTTACTCACTTACTCAGTGACACTCACTAACACACACATAAACCCAAATATACCATGCACAGCAACTCTCCCAGTGTTAATAAGTGTTGGTTTTTTCAGTTGCAATTACTTGGAGTTGACAAGTGTTGATTGGAGAATTATCTGTCCTCTCACAGAGCTGACATGGCTCTGGGGCAGGTGTTCAAATATCAAATAAAAATATTACTCTGCTGAGTGTGGACTTTAGCACTGTTTATTTTTGCAATTTCAGAGTAATATCAGCCCTGATAGTTTGGCAGTGTGTGAGTACAAATAATCAGAAGAATCACTGTGTTTACTAACAGCTATTTAAAGCACCAATTTGGGATTTTTATGGTGGCATATTCATAACAAATACAAATTTATTCTACTACATTGATATAAATGGGATGGAAATACAGTACTATTCAACAGCACCGCAGACTGCAGCCTTTTAAATGACCATAAAGTTAAATAAATTCTCCAAAACTGTTGAAACTAAAACTAACCTTCTTAAAGGAAAGACTTATTGCAGAGCTGATGTATCAGTCTGCGTTAGATCTAGCTAGGTGTACCTAATAAACTGATAGTGTATAGTGAAGTGTATGTAGGAACTTTTTTGCACATCAAAAGAATCATTTGTCTTGTTTCCATATGTCAAAAAGCATCAAACATATTGTGGCAAAAATTCCCCATCAAGCTCTCTGCTTCATAAGATTTTCCTGTCAAATAAAACATGCCAAAATAAAAGAGAATCTTAAGTACCATATCCCCTCCTTGTAGTCAAATAACCGCTTTTAATTAAAGTCAAAATATCATACAATTTTTAATAAATATCAGTAGCTGTCTATTATCCTCTGCATTACAGTAAACAGTAATCCAGATTCTAAGCTCTATAAATCCCAAACAGGAAGTATGAGGTATTCTTACAAGCATAGTAGACTATTTTTGACACATGTATTAGTCATACAGTGTTTTAGTTAGTATTATGCTCATGACACAAGCAGAATAAATGTAGAAACATGAATGAAATCTGATATGTAAAAAGACTGAA
Organism: Rachycentron canadum; assembly: GCA_038496675.1. NCBI lineage: Eukaryota > Metazoa > Chordata > Actinopteri > Carangiformes > Rachycentridae > Rachycentron > Rachycentron canadum. The sequence goes on from CM076648.1 coordinate 10,522,782, forward strand.
CTGACATTGTGTGTGCGTCCATGTGTACACTATGTTTGTGGGTGAAAATAAAGAGCAAAACAAATGTCTGCTGCAGTACTGGTTTGCTCCCCTCCTACACCCCCCTCTTATTTAATTTCCTCTCTTTCCTCACAGCTTTTCTGGCATTTTTTTCATATGTCAGATGATAACTCAGGTTTTACACTGAGCAGGAAGAGTTATCAGTCAACACACTGCCCCCCCCCACCCCCAAATCTGCCAACAAGCACACCCTATGCCCTAAACCCGATGTTTTTGTGTTAAACCATGGCCCAAGCCCTAAGACTGCACCCCAGAATTGGTGTTTGTGGTGCGCGCGCGTGTATATGCATGTGTGCGCATGTCCGTGCTGTCCTGTTGGCTGATGGGTATTTGTGCCACTGCTAAAACATGATGCTGCTACTTTTGCAGATGCATGGTCAAGAGCTGTCAGCTCTTAATACAGTATGTTTGTCTGTCTGCACAGCTATCTTAGATGTTGATCTGAGGTGGCCTGTGTGTATCTGGAGTGGAGTGGAGTGGAGCAGAGAAGGCTCTGTTGTGTGCTCTGCTGTGGTCTGGCCTGTGTACGTCTGGAGGGGCGAGGCTAGCACTGAGGCTGACGTTGGCCAGAGGTCACTCAGGCTCTGCGAGAGCCAACACACTGAGCAAGCTTTGCGCGCATGGTTCACATAATGAGGTGCTCAGTTATCTGTTTGAGTAAAATGTATATTCTGAATGTTGACCCTGATATATCACCAGTGAAAATCCACTGTACTCTCTATTTTTGGCAAATCTCACTAAACTGAAAGTAAGTTTAGAAAATAAAAAATCAAGTGGGAAGTAAATACATGGCTTTGAATCACTGATTCTTTAAGGATTTTTAAGGGTTATTTTTTTTACTGCAGCTCTCAGTCACGGCTGAGGCCTGTGTGACTGAAACTGTCGGTGCTTTTGCATAGTGTTTGAAGTCCGGCTAAGGTCTGGGCCTTGCCATGATAACATGCCAAACGTTGCTCTGCTACTTAAATCCTGGATTAATGCCTGCTTTAAGAGCTTAACATGGTCAGCCATTCAAACATGCACTGGATTGACTGGGCTACCTTGGTTGCCCGTTATCGCCTCTAGAGTTTTAAGAGCACAGCAGCCAGTGGGGGAGAATTTTAGCACCATCGCTGCTTGTGTTTCTCAGTCCTGTACTCAAATGCACAGGTCAGGAAACACTTGATTTTATATCATGCAAGAAAATATTTATTTGTCTTTTTTTCTATTTCATTGTCATTTATTCTCATTTTCATGTAGAATGAATATTTAAAGTTAATAGAGTCAAGTCAAGTAGGAGCAGAATCTAGTCATTTTTTACTCAATTTTTTACAGTTGAATTGATTTGTCATGTTTCTAATATAATGTTTGATATTCTGAGGATTTGTAAGGTTATAAAAACAAAACTATTGATTTCTTGTAGTTGGTATAAAAATAATTGCTAAAAATATTTACACATAAATTTTTTTGTGTTGAAGTGTGCAACATATGCAAGCAGCTTCTTTTTTCTTTTGTGTAAAGCTATTGATATGCAATAGATCAATACAGGACAATAGATAAGTTATTAAATGCAGTTATCTGGTTGTAAGGTTTTTGTTGTTTGTTGTGAAGGGTGGCATGGTAGCATATGTCCTTACTTTAGTCCTTTAATGATACAAACTGCTCTATTGGTTGTTCACAAAGAGTGGCATCCACCTTCCTCCTATAAGATGTCCACCTCACTGTCTGTTGTAGAGCAGCTTTGGATGCTGTCACAAGTATTTACTGACTGTGTTTACCGCCACTAGAGTTACATCTAAAACCTGTCACTGCAGCTTTGGACACAGTTTTTTCCTGTGATATTCTGATGTTTTCTAACTAAACCAGTTACATTTGTGAACCTGATAAACGTTAAAAATGTTAATACTTTGATGGTCAGATTTCCTGAGACATGTCTAATGGGAATTGTGAAAAATTGCAAAGCCTCCAGAAGTTTTGAAATCACATCAAGCAGATAGAGAAGCTGATGCCTCCAAGCGTTTGGTTTAATTACATTAATGTCCCTGATTTCTGAAATTCCCCTTGACAGCCTTGTTGCCTCATTTGCTGTTGTTTCCATATTTGTTTGCATGTTATGCTTGAGGTTTTTTTTTGCCTTAAATCTCTAATAACCATTGGATAAAAATGATGTAATCATGTTGGCCTGCCTTGCACAATGTTTGGAGTAAAATACGTATGGTCATTCCACATCTTATTAAAGCTTATTACTGCAGTCATGTGCATAATCACTGTATGCTTTTCTCATGTGTGAGTAACTTTTGCACCCGTATGTGTATGCCAAACCAAAAATTGTGCTTTTTCAGCCACACTGTTTTATCCAGTGTGTCACCCATATCTGCAGGAGGAAATCTAATTATTTTATTATGATGCCTTCTCAAGGGTACGAATAGGAGCATTGACAGTTTACTGAAAAAGCCTAATCATGTGTTGGCCTTCACAAGCAAAATACTTTTGTATTTGTGCAGTATTTTATCTTCATTTGCTCTTGATTTATTGCACATAATGTAATTTTTAATAGTGCTATTGTGCATAAATGTAATTTGGTTACATAAGGAAAAACAGTTAAAACAATATGGTGTAGAGTGAGCGGGGGGGGTGGGTTGTTGTTGTGTTGTTTAGTTTTACAGACTGAGCTTCAGAATTTCTCAGAGAAGAATTTCTCATTATGATGTACGGGCTCAGAGAGGACCGCAGCAACACCGTGTGTTTCACAGTGTGCTGTGTGTAAGAGTAATGATGGTGGGGTTTGGTGCTATGTTGATTCCATCTTGGCTGTTCTGCAATAATTCAGGAGAGGAGGAGGAGGGGCGGGGAGGTGGGGAGGCACCATTTTACTCCTCCAATCCCCCTTCGCCACCATTGGAATATAATCCGCTGTCTCCTGACCTTCAAATCATGCAGCGCTGCAGTCATTTCAATTGGCCCGGCCGCCATTAGCGTGAAATGTCCTCTAGCCACTCTCCTTCTGCACATGGAAGATTTCCTTTCTCCCAGCATGGTTTCCCTCTTCTACTTTGCTCCTTCCCTCCATCTCGCATTCTCTCCACCATGCCCCCTGAAGCCTGGCTGCGATAGAGGGTGGGAACCTCTTGCACTAAGGAAATGAGTCACCACAGGAGATGCTGTTGGTCAAAAGACAGGATGAAAAACACTCACTCCATTAGAGTCTGATATGTTTGTGTTGCACTATGTTCCTTTAGAAAAAATATTTTAGTATATATTTTGCACAATAGATACTTGGTTTTACAGCTACTGTCATTTTTAAATGCTCAACTGCATGTGGGACCTTTAGAAATGAATGTTTTCATTCAAGCAGGATACTAAGTGTACAATGTACTTTGTAAAATATTTAGCTACAATTGAGAAATTGTTTAGAATTTAGAGGATATAGAGAAATTTTAAACGCAATAGTCATTGTTTTACAAGCGGTTTATCTCCTATTCTGAGCTTAGACACAGTAAATGCAGCTTTACAGTGTCATGGACTGTCACTGAGTTCGTTGGAGCATGCCCCGGGTAGTTCCCTTGGCCAAGTGCATCAATTGTAGGGAGCAGCCGGTACCCTCCTTATCAGACTGAAGAGAGGGAAGAAGATATACAGACAGGGGCATAGAAATCACATGCCAAAGCTCAGCATGTGTTATGTTTCTGGTAGATAGATAGATCAATTATTGAAAGAGGACATATTTGATATGATCTGAATATTAAAAATATATCAGAGGGCAAACAACATTCATGGCTGTCTTCAGATCTGTGCTGAGAGATGTGTGTCAAATCTCCAGAGAAATGCGTTATTCTGAAGGGTCAAGGGTTTCTCTGAATGTTTGATAAGATGCAAGAATATTTTTTTTTATTTTATTTTTGTTGTTCATTTATAAAAAGTAGTGTAGAAATGTCAGCAGTACCTTTCAAATTTATGTTTATTATCAGCATGCCTCATAAATTATTATTACTCCATATTCATAACTACAGATAAATATCCTATGACCTAGAATTCATCTCATGATAAAACATCATTACACAAACACACATATTTCAACATTTTCATATTTTTCCTGTTTCCAAAAGATGTTGTTTTCTTGGTTGTGCTATGAACAAATTTGGCTCACCCCGTCACTACTCATTATGTTTCTGGGACAATGACAATTGGAAATGTGTACTTCTATATACATATACTGACTGTGCGCGACTGTGTGGCAGCTTTGGGAAAACGCTGACCCAGGTGCAGGGGGTGAAATGGTGAGATTTGTTTACATATATAGCTGTTGTGTCCCTTGGTCTTACACAAGTCCTCATCTGAAACCTTCCCCGAAGTCTGTTTCTCCCTACTGGTTGTTATTACATACAGTGTTTGTATTTATGATTAATGACCCCACTGGGGTTTATCTATAATGCTATGACCTCAAGGTAAAATTGAAATGCATACACTGGATGTAGAGCATTCTTATATTATTGCCCAATATACTTAGCAGCCATTACATTTGTTGGCAATGGTGAAAATAAAACAGAGGGCTATGAGGTTTCAAATCAACACGGCCACTCTAAGAAATGGACTTATTGGAATTGCATTAAGTTGATTAGACTGAGAAATGAATACTATTTACAATGGAGCAGTGTTAAACATTCTTGTTTCTCCCAGCTATAGGAGTGCATTGACAGTCGGTCAGCATCAATTAAATCTGCTGATCTGTATATCCTGAGAGGCTGGACTTGTTGTCTTCTAATAAAGCCAGTCTGTGGCAGCAGAATATTTCATTTCCTCTTGGAGATTGCCCTCAGTAATGCACAGTGCTTATCAAAGTCCTGGAAAAGGACTGCAACAAGACAACGCTCTGATGCTTGATACCCAGATCAACCTGAGGCCAATGCTCACAGCTCTTCTAAGCAGCAGTTGGACCTGTTTAGTCGCACTGGACCATGACCATTTAGACTCAGAGGACTACTTACTTACTGACGACCGGGTGTGGTTTGAATATTATAATGTGTTGTGCATTATTGAGTTATTACTTATGTTGAAAATATCGTTGGACTTTTTTATGTTGATGTCATTTTTTGGAAGAGAAAACATTGTATTTTAGGATGTTATGAGCAGTTGTATGTGCCTCTTTGTGCAGATGAAAATGAAAAATGGGATTTGGGAAGGACGGGGTTGTGAGGGGGCCAAGCTGTCCCTGGCCATTCATTCTCTCTGGCCCCCCTGTCTAATTAATGGGCGACGTTCATACACGTTATTGCACCAGAGGGTCTGTCACTCATTAATCATGTGACCTTCTGTGGCACAGTTAATGACCTTGGAGGAGTAGATCAGCTGGAGATGGCTGAAGCTGTGGAATTAAATTGTTTCTGGAAGTGGTCATGGTCACATCAGGCACTTTAACAGCCACTCTGCTCAGGCCCTCTCTTGTTACACCTCAGCCTGTGTCTCACCCATAGGTCCTTTCGGGCTCAGCCACAAGGATGGGCAGGGGAATTTCAGACACTAGGACTGAGGATTAGGGTAGGCAAGGGATGGAACCAATGTTGAACTTAAATCACTCAGTTATGACTTTATTGGCTGATTTCCTGCATGGCCACTGCCTGTCACTCTGGAGATCACTCTTAAAAGAGACAACTTGTACCAACTTTCTCAAAAAAAAACAAAACTTTCCAGTGAAGTTGAGTGTTGCAGCTCAATATGCAATTAAGTTTCTCATGAGAGTGTCCATGTGTAATGAAACTGCAAATTTTCATTAAATCATTCTATTCACCACAGGTGTATTATTATTATGTATGTATTATGTTCTAAATAGCATTTCAAATGGTTAGAAGAGTAAACATTTTCCATGTTTACTGTACTTTTACCTCATGCACCTTTCAAAATCAGTCAGTTATGTTTATGCATGAGGTTACATATTGCATTATCACATGTACCTGTAGGTTAGATCTGGAATCAGTCTACCTCTCAACTCTTTGAGAGGAAAACCTGAGAGGTAGACTGACACAAAATCTGTTTACAGTGCTTGTGATTCTTGAGTAGTTATCGTTATTATTTATGTAAGGCATTACATTTTGCATGCATGCCATGCCGGATGGTTGAATTATTTAAAGCAATTCTAAAACATACAGTTTAAACTGACTGTCAAGTTTTTAACTTACACTTGAGAGATGTCACTTCTTTAATTTCCTCAGACAGGAAGGGGGCATTATAGAAATAGCCCAGTTGTCCTTAGCATCTGGATGTTGAAGCCTCCTGAACAGGAGTAATAATTTCTCTCTTTTGTGATTCCCGCTGCAGCTGTCTATGTTAACTGTAGTATAAGTCACCATTTGGGTGTACATGCTGTAATATTAAGTTGATTGAAGTCAATGTGTCCTGCTTATATACCTACATTTAAATGCTACAGTGAGGAGCCATAGTTTTTACATTTACATCTTAATTTGTAATCAGAGTTGACACCTAGTTTGCTGTTTTTGAAGAATCCAGAGTTTTGATGATAACAACTGTATCTGGGGTTAATTATGAGACATTTTGGTTTTAATGAAGCTGATATTGACAGGCTAATTGTGTCGTTAGGGTCAATGGAAATATAAGTGTCATCTGTATCACAGTCAATGTGGATGTTGTCTCAGGGAATTATATATATCAGTGGAAATATTAAATGGGAAAAATCAGTGTGCTAAAGTAATAACCCTGAGGTACTCCTCAGATCATAGGATCAGTAACCATAGAGGGTAGTTAACAAGAAATATCCAGCTCATAGCAGTCTGCTGTACGTCAGTTATTCTACATGACTGCAATGTGAAAATGATCAAGCATGTTATTATCAAGAATTTAAATGTTTGCTACAACTTTCTCACTCAATAAATAGAGTACAAAACAGGATTATACATTTAAAATTCTAGTCATATCACTATCAATATCAGGAAAAGTCTAAATTTGTTCTTCCTGAAAAAAAGGGCAAATTAGGAAGAGATAATATTTTACTGCCTCATGACTGAAACAGAACTGAAACAATTATATTTCAATAGCCAACATGTTTATAATTACCTATTTGGAGAAAAAAATTAAGAGTGTCCAAAGTTTAAATGATGAGCGCGTTATGGCTGCCACCTCCTTTATACAATTGCAGTATTAAAATGTTAGCTTTCTTCCCAGTGACATTGAAATGGAGGGATTTTGTTTATCCCCGCCTTTGTTTATTTAACATTTTGCTCAGCGGGGGAGTTTCAGATAGATTGTTTTCAAGACAGTCCCTGCAGACAGCGAGCAAACACTCTACAGCTTCATCAAACAGAACAATCTTCAACTTTCCCCTTCTGCAGTGTGCAGGGAAATGTGACAGAGAGGAACATCATAATGGAATATGATTGAAAATGATCGTCATAATTTTTCTGTCTCAGTCTGTAACAATATGCGAGTACTGGTTTTTAGAGGATTTATTTAGAACTTTGTGTAAGTGTACCCTAACACAGGAAAAAAAAAACAAAAAACGCATTGATGGATGAAAACATTTCATTTTCATGTGGCAAACATTTGCACGTTTTGTTATTAATGAATTCACTCGTGTGATGGATTCCAGATTTTTTTTTTTTTTCCCCTCACTAAGGAAGCGCCAACAGACATTTGGGCACGTGGAATTCAACCTGAAATACAGAGAGGGAGCTAAAACAAATCTTTGTGAGCTGAAAAGTGAGTTCACCCCTTTATGAAATGAGTTCTGAATTGAGCTCATTCCACATTTGTGACTTCCCTTTGTCTAAATGTGTGCCAGACAAGTTTTAATGGTAGCAGTGGGAGATTTTTTTTTTTTTCTGTTTATAAATATATTTTTGACAAAGGAGTTGAGAATCCATTGTCATAAATAGCATGTTTAATGCCAGCATACAGATGACCAAAGCTCGGTGGGGACAGTCATGGACCTTTGCAATTGTAGGCCTACTCATTAAAACACACATAAAATCAAACGTGCACACACACACACACACACACACACATACAGTATATAGTCTTTGCCATTATCCGCTAACACTCTCCTAGCACCGTCTGTCTCTCTCATTGATGCCTTCCTTCTATCTCTCCTTCCACCATCCTTCTCCCTGTTGCAAGTGCAGGCTTGATTAATATTTTCCACTGTTCCGTAACCATGGCAATAAGGTCACTGCATATGATACTTAATTGAATCTTCCCAGTGCTTTTGAGTGCATCTCCTGTGTCCGGACAATAAAAATCTTCCACTGATGACTCCAACCCCCTTCTTTTACTTCACTCCCCTCCATCTTTCTTTTCATTTTGTGCCCCATGAATTTATTCATTTGTTTCCTCTGCTAGCTCTTGTACTGCCTTTCTTTCCTGGCCTCTCTCTGACCTAGTCTTCCTTGTCCTGTCATAGCATTTTACTGTTTTTTTTTTTTGTTTGTTTGTTTGTTTTCTCTTGCATGCCTTGTCCTTCAGCAAGGAGCAAGACAATTTCATTTTTATAGTGCAGAGCCAAATATCTGTTTGGTTTTTGTCTTTTGTTTACACCCACCTGCTGGAACAACACTTGATGACTTATTGCTCTTTAATTCCAGAGTAATGCACAGTATGCAGTTCTTCTTTCTTTGGCATTTTTTTTTTTGCCTCCTTGTCTTGTTTGTCTGTATGTTGCCTACTCCTTTTCTCCCCATGTAGCATTTGCATACACAAATCAGTCTCAGGCACAATCGTTAAATTGATTTCAAATGACACTGATGACTCAAGTGGTGAAACAAAAAAGCTTGGCAGCCAGGGAAACCATTGGGACACAAAGTGAGCCACTGACACAGGGTGCTCTCTGAGCAGGTGTTCTGATTAATGCCTAACAAATTGGGGTCCTCTAAGATCCGGACGTAAGTGGGAGACACGTCCCCTCTTCACACAACACATGGACCAACACATAAACACATGCTGACTGAGTCTTTGTTCACGCAAGTATGGAGGCTAATCCATGACAAGAGGGAATACAGGTTCACAGGGAGAAAACACTGGAGTGGATAAAGAGTGGAGGGGTGAAGAGGTGGTGGTGGTCTGTTAGGGGAACTAGCTTTTTTAAAATGGCATGCTGGACACAGAAACAAAATACACGCTTTATCAGTGTTTGATTGCCCTGATGAGCAGTGCTAAATTTTCATTTTTGCACTTTTTATTCAAATGGGGTCTAAATGGGATATGAGGAATCTGCATTGCAATTCTTTACTGAACAATTAGCCACCGTGAGCTTTAACAATAAAAAAAACAAAAAATGAAACAAAAACAAATGCCCCATAATAAGGTAAAGTTTTACAAGAAATAAAAAAAACAAAAGTGGTACATGGCAGGTCATTTTCCTGAAAGGTCAGTTTTGCTCATGTTATTACATGGCAGGGTAGTTCTTTTTGTTCTAATAAAAATGTGACAATAATCTGGAGTCAGTCATTAGACTCAAATAAAACAGAAAGATAGGGTAAGAGACTGGATGAAAAAAAATGTACACATCAGATTTGACATGTGCACCATAAAATAACCATTAGCAGTCACCTACGATCTGAAGTGACAGTCTATCAATAATGTCACTCTGAAAATGGGACAGGTTTGTTGCTGTCTTTAAATCACCAGAGACTCCAGTTAGCGGGAAAGCATGCAGGTATAGGAAATGCATTAAGGCTTGATGTTAATGGGTGTGGTGGGAGCAGTGGGAAACATAGGGGCACAGGAGAACATTGCTCACCTCTCACTGGTCACAGGCTTGAGACACCTGCTTGGTCAGTAGATATCGACTGTGGTTAAATTCTGTAATTGATATTATTCAGAAGGCCAGTTATTAACTAATGTGTTTTTAGAGACTTACATTCTCTCAAAATGTAGTAAAATATAATATTACAAATCATAGGTTATAGTTGTTCCTGCTGCATGTCAAAATAGTTGTATACATTTTTAATACAGTATCATGTTTTATTATTCTTAAATATGATTGAATATCTTTATTTTTTCACTTTTATTTTCAAAACTAAAATTATGAATAGTCAAACCAACAGAAGAGAAATCTCTGAAAAAATTATATGAATAGATATGAAATATATGTAAAATTACCTTTAAATTTAAAGTATATATTCTAAAACTAGGCTCAACTTATCTTTATACAGGCTCTTTAAGCATACACAAACCAAGCCTTGTCACTTTCAAAGATATGCAAACGTGCATGCAAACAAGCACAAGAAACTGCACTTGGAGAAACACCCACACACAGCTAACTCCTTCCACCCTAATGGGGCATTTGTGCACAATTAAACTTCGTGTTGCATGTGAATGGGCCTATTAATGAATGGGACATGCACACAGTGTCTGCCAGCTTTGAACGCCGACAGAAGCACACTTCTTTTCTACTGCCATGTTTAATATGGAAGCACGTGGAGGCTATAGTATGCGCATCTGCTCCTCACACACGTCCCTCAGTTGCCCCGTTTCTACCATGTGCTGGCGTAACAGGCAGGCATTGTAGCAACAAGTGTCTCCACATTACCACGCTTGCCAGCTCCCCTCACTTGGCAGCGAGCCTGCTAAGCTGCCCGCCCCCTCATGAGAAAAAGACTTGATTGTGCCAGGGGAGACAGCTTAGGGGGTAGACTGGGATGAGGGACAAGGAGGGGGATTTGATTTACATACTGCGGCTTAGGCGACACTCATCTGATTTTAAACAGCTGCAGAGCAATTAAGGGTCATTAGTCCTTTTGTTTTCTGTTGTGGCACAATGTAGCAGTGACGGCATCTGAGGCACGGTGTCCCCTGTGGGGGCTGCCTGTGGGAATGTCAGCATTATACAGGGTCTGTCTCCCACCCTTCCTCCCCATTCATATCTTCTACTCTGCCATTGACACAGGCTTCCTCTGTGTGTAAACAAACACTCAGCACCAGCCTGGCATTGCAAGGGAAGCCACTTTGGCAAAGACCCAGCTCTGAAGTATGCAGCTGATGACGGTGCAGATGCAGGAAGCAGTGGCTGCTCCTGATTATCCACATAATGACAACAATTTCTTTCATATGATAAAATTTTCCAATTGGCAGCATTCAATTAAATTTGATTCTGGCAAGACATATTCTCACCCATTAGCGCAGCCTGGCCACATACAGTATGACTGTGGGTGCACTGTAAATACATTTGTGTTGAATAAAAGTGATATCTAAATGCAGGTATTCAAGACAGTTAAATGCAAGTTGTGATTTTGTTTTTGGCACAGATGTGGCAATTATCTCTACTGTGATTGCTCTTTATACGTAGACTTTACACAACTCCAACTAGCAAGTGGAAATGATATAGTATGAAATAATTCAAAACTAGCTCCCTGGATATAATATATATATATATATATATATATATATATATAATACAGAGAATAACATTGCCTCAAGGTCAATCGCACAGCTGCAATGAAGGCTGGGATGTATTCTTCAATATGTTTATGTCTGTTATTTTTCATTATTCACCTAGCAGGCAGCAGTGTGTTAAGAACCCCTGCTACTGTAAAAAGGCATCAAAGGCAGCAAAAAGACAGGTATGGTATGAAATGTGAATGTTCACATGTCCATTTGTGTGGCTGTAAGACCCTCCTCAGTTGGTATAGAAAAACACTTACTGCTAATGTAAATAGCAAGGCAGCATAAATCAGGAGGCACGCGCAGCCCGGGAGAATATCGTGTAATAGTTATTGCGAAATGAAGTGGCATTGGGATCAATATCCCACTATATCTCACTCTGGCGTAATGGCGCAGGGGGAAGCTGGAGGCCAAGGGAGTCCGGTCCCTACACCCCACCATGGGCCTATAAATCTGCCTGACCTGCAGCCCGCTTATTAAAGTGCATAGACAATCGGCAGCAGCCATCCAAAAATACAAGCTTACTTACTGACCTGGAGTCAGGGGAATGGATGCCTTTACCTTGTCTAAGGGTAGGGGTTAAAGGCTGATTGAGGCCATAGCATCATCACACCATACTCTGCAGAGAAACAGGGACGTGTTGGTCGCATTTAGCTCAGGTTTAGTAATATTAATATGATTCAAAATGAGGTCTGAATGTCTGCACTGCAAGGAATACTGTAGATTAATTTCTCTTTCTGTATAGTAAAGCCAGTATGTTGTGTCGAGGTTTTTATATTCTATTTATGAATAAATAAATTTGTCTGTTTGTCTTTTATTCATAGTGTCTTGAGGCACAACTTTTCTTCTACCAGTGTGAAGCCAGCAATTATGCTGTCTAAGCTGTGGCTTATGCACCAAAATTAAACATTAGTGTGTTGTTCACTGAGGAATCTTCAATGCTGTCTGTAATTACTTCATAATAAATGAAACAAGACAAAATTATTTTCAAGGTTGTGATTCCAGGGTCAAGATTCTCAACCTTGAAAATTATCTTTTCGTCTGCAAATTTTATGACCACATAGCCACAACAGGTGGGGTTTGCTCTTGGTAAAGCACAGTGGTTAGCTTCATTATTATTATAGGACATGTATCATCCTCACACTCATATAGTGAGTAAGAGACACAGAAAAAGAAATGCAATAACCACATGAATATTGTGTTTAGAGGAGCAATGATTTTAATAATTGTAGAAGGAGGTCTAAGATCTGGAACAACCAAGGAACAATTTGCCTGAAAGTGTTTTTTTTTTTTTTTCTTGTTTTTTATAACATGAGAATGCCACAGATGTATAAAAGAGGAGATGTTTTTGATTTACATACATACATTTTTTATTTATTTTTTTTTTAAGAGTGCACAATCTTCTTAGTGGCTTTTATTCATTTTATGTTTATTATGTTTGTGCAGTGTCCTTTTCTACCCTCAGGTTGTAATATAACTTCATAACAAACAGCACAAAGCCTGGAGATAGAAATGAGTGCAAAATAACAATATAATGATAATGACTGTCTTTGATTTACCATTTTATTCAGGTTTTATCCATTCATACATAAAAGCTTGTTGCAAGCTTAGAGCAGCCTTGGGGCTAATATTATTGGTCAGTAAGAAGGATGTTGGCAAAAGGCTGTGAATGGTAACTGAAATAAATGAGCATGAACCTGTAGTTAACCTTTGTTTTCTTAGAGGCAAATTTTAGATAGATTGAAGACTGTGGACAATGATGCATTTCTCTTATGTTTTGTAGGACTGTGAAGGAAGCTTTCCTCTGCTTCACAGTTGGTAAGTGTTTCCTTGAATTTTTTTTTTTTACCACATTGTAGTTTCACCACATGTATGAGACTTTAGAGGGAAGACCTTCTCTGAGGAAAGTTTGTATTTTAAGCAAACTCTTGAGAACTTGACTGCAGAATAGAAGTATCAGCTAAAGGGTTTAGAGTTTAAATAATAAGAGAGGGTGTGCAGAAAGTCTCCAGTGTTAGATCCATTACGTCCACATATCCTATTCTTTTTAAACCATACTTTATTATTGTCAAGAAAGATTGGGAAGGTTCTTTTTGTAGCATTTGTGGAATGAACCCTTCATTCTTTGTCTTTTAATTATAGGATTTTTCTCAATTTGTGGCAAGTGAGTCATAAAATAAATTAAATGTAAATTTTTTGTTTATTTGAATTAACTGAAATGTGCAATTAACTGACCAGCTACATTGCAAATAAATGAACACACAAATAAATATAAATAATTTGACCCAAGGTGGCCCAAAAAATGTCAAGATTTACTAAAATAAACAAAAGTATAATAACACTTCAAAATGACAAGGGCAATAGGAAAAAAAAAAATTTTCAAGTTTCATTATCAAGTGTTTAAATCTAACAGTAACTTCACCAATTATTATGAGGTATGAAGACAAATTTGATGATGATGTATTATCAGTGAAGCGTGCACTGATCTTATTCAAATTAAGCAAGTAGCTTGCCCTCACAGGCTATGATATGTTTATTTATTGACAGGCTTAAAGGTGGTTTTAAAGCAAGCTGATAATTATATAAATACATACATATAGAAGTTGCTCTAATAAGATAATTTTATAATGATTTCATGAAAGTAACAAATATTTTCTAATTAGCTGTCTGTATTCAGCAGAAGCACTAATCAACAACTTTTGTGTGTGTTATTTTATTGCAGTGAAGTACACTCATATTTCTGCATGTACATGATAATTTGTTTGACACACAAACATGCACGCACGCACACACACACACAAGGTGGGTCTTTGTATGTACATGCATGTGACTATGATAACCACAAGAGTAATTTAATTGTCAACATTTTCTTGTTTGCCTCCTGTTCTTTGATGACCATGATACACATAAACACATGCAGTGGACACCTCTTCTTCCACCTGTCACTGCTCTGATCTTGAACCTAGGAGGGGTAGCAGGTCAGAGGGCAAAGGCCCAGATGGTCTGGCTGTGGAGATGAGAACCTTGGCTGTTTTTTGAGTGGAACATAAAGATAAAGGATGGGGGCTGGAATAGACAAGGGCCAAGCCAGACTACACTACAAAGCTGTTTATACCACAGGTGATAGTGTTTACAAGATTTGATGCGTGGATATCATATGTAAATGTGCAGCACAGACTGACCTTTGCCCTCTGTGTCTGAGGATCTGTGACCAGTGGCTGACCCTTAATCCTCTCCTAAATGGTCTGACAATAGAGAGACGTATTGATCTGGTCAGTCTTCTGGCAAAAGGGTCAAGAGCCCAACGCACGGCCAGAGTCTGCTTTGTGTCTGCAGGTAGAAAGCTGTTATCATTACTGGGGCTCCTTTTGTCTTTCCACCACCTGTAGTCGCTTCATACGTCTGTTCCCACGTCACTTTTTACGTCACATTAATTAGAGCTACAGTGAACCTATGTGTAAAAAATTGAAAAAATAACACATTAGAGGATGTATGACAGGCTCAGGAAATAGTTCTCTTTTCTCTTTAAGACAGCACAAATTGCTTAAAGTAAAGCTTATGCATAAGAGCTTTAGTAACCTACACCATCTAACCCCCCCCAAAAATAACACATGTCTGCAAGCTCCTTCTCAGAGCCCCCAGCTTTCCCCACTGCGCCTGGGCATCTGCTCTCCTCTGGGCTCACCCAAAGAGGGCTGGCCAGCTCCCACATCTGGCCAGACAGAAGAACAGAGAAAACACAGTGAAATTCTCCTGCCGACCGCTAGTTCTCCCCCTTGAATACTGGAAGCTTCCCTCTCTCTCCCTCTCACTTGGATTCTTTCGGAGTGACCGGTGATAGAGCAACATCTGGAAGGAGCAGCAGTTTTCTTTCCTTGTGTTTTTTTGTGGAGATCTAGGCCCCCGATAATCCGTCTCCCTCCTCATTAAAGGAGCTGAATAAACACAGGCCTCTTCCAGTTGTTCCTATGAATTTCCTCACCAGGCGTCAGGAGACCCAAGCAGGGGCTACTGGATCAAAGCAGCCGGCAGCCCCATGTGTGCAGAGAGTGAGAGTGCGTTCCGGGGTTGGGCCCATTACCTTTCTCCCTGGGAGCCTTGGAGGCTCCTAGGTCACTGGCTGTCAGCTCTTTGGCCCAAGCTCAACACAGGAGGAGGAGGTGAAGGAGGGGGGAAAGGAAAGGAATGAAAGGGAAGAGAAGGAAAGGAAAGGAAAGGACACACGAAGGGGAAAGAAAATTCACCAGGGGAGATCCACAGATACTGTATGAGAGAAGATGACATGACAGAATGTGAGAGAAGAAAAGTAGATGTACAGGCTTGGCAGTAAATGACTTTATGTTTTTAGGTCTGTTTGTTTGACATGGATGACCTCTGTCAGGACTCTAGTTAAGTTGTTTTGGCAGAAGTTTTTTGCCACATCTTTATGTAAACCAAAAGTGATTGCTTCTAGCTCTCTATATTAGATAGTGACACTAATGTTGCAGTGAATTCAATGTAATGCAGAAATATTTTTAAGCACCTGTGTAAAGGTTAGTCACAGGTATCGTGATATTGTCAACAGAGGAAACATATTGTCCAAGTCTATGTGTGTGCCACTCTAATGCACTGACCCTGGCGTGACATTAATTTTCTAATTCCCTGCACTTCCTGGCAATCAACTTAGAGGGGCAGTGGTTCGCTGGAAAAGTTTGCAGCAGAGGCAATTAAAGGCAGAAATCTAAGCAGTAGCAGCAACAACAGCAGAAGCAAAATCAACAGAGGCAGAAGAGGATGATGCCCCGTGCTGTAATTGTTACTCAGAAAGATGATAAGATTTATCAAATTGCGTCCGTTGCACACTAAAGAAAAAAAAAATTACCAATATTAAATGGCCAAAGTAATTAACTTACCTGGCTACTAGCTGCATGATGGCTGTAGATGTGGTTGGAAATGACCATAGTGTTTGTGTGTGTGTGTGTGTGTGTGTGTGTGCGCATCTGTGTGTACAAATGGCCCTGTGGTCGTCATCAGGCTCCCATCAGCCCCTCCATTAGTTACTGAGCTGTGGGTCCGTGCTGGAGCCTACCTGCCCTGAATACAGATGAGCGCAGGAGAGTACGGGCAGAAAGCACAATGAAGACAAACGCACATCCACACACACACTCTCAAAAGATAGCATTAACATATTATCTACTTTGACATACAGTGACATATTTTGACGCACACACTACTAATCAAAGTAATTGCATTTTACACACCTAAGTGACTGAGATGTTGCATCATATGCATGGAATAATAGTAAAATCATTAAAAAATATTTCTGTGCATTTCCTCTGACTGATAAAAGCATACATGTCTGATTAATGCCTATCACTGGACACTGGCACGCTGATGCTTGTGGAGAGCACTTCATCTGGTGCAGGCAGATCATAGCTTACACATTCTGAAATAACGTCACACACAGCAGAGTACACACACAGGCAGCCCAGCACAAAGGCAAATATGGTTGCATTCTTCTTTTCTCCTCCTGGAGCCGGCGACTCACGTGCTTGTGACAGGAAATCTGCAGGCAGTCATTACACAGAGCCGAGCAAACACGCAGCCGCCACGCTTACTGATGATGTTTTCACATGTGCCGCTGCTATGTTAGATGCATACGCACACGCCTGTACGTGTGTGCAGATACACAGATACGGCTTCAAAATATAAATTATATCATTAATATCCATCCAAAGGAACTGTCAATGTGGAGGTTTTATGCTTAATTTTGTGAAACCCTTTTCATTTGAATACACTTTGATGCCTCTTGCAAGAAGAGGCATCAAAAAACTCTAATTTCAATACAGTTAATTTTGGTTTTATTGTTTATTTGCTTTTGGTTAATATGTTAAAACTGCAAATGATTATATCTCTAATACATCATAAATTTTAGAATATCACTCAGAATAGCCACAAACCTAAGGCAGATAAAATCTTAAAACAGAGAGGATGACAGTATTTTTCAGATGTTCTCGGATGTAAAGTTGGGACAGAGAAAGAATGGGAGGCTATACAATCCTCATCAGTGGTAATAGCTATGTTTAAAGACATGTCAGAAAAAAGACAAAGTGGGTGTCCAGGTTGAGTTCAAGGCCGAAGACCAGGGCACCGCCTTGGAGTTCAAGCAGGAGCTGTAGGGCACGAGGGCTGAGGGAAGGGGCGTGTGATGGCTTCTGCATGTCCCTCCGGCGGCGCAATGGGACCCTTGGGAGACCTGGGTCAGGAGGCCTCCCTCCAGCCTCCCTACATTACTGTGCCATTTAAAGCCACCCAGCATCTATTTCCTCCAATAAAAACTAATAACCTTTTCTGTCGGAAATCACGGCAGCTCTTGAGTGCTAGAGCAGAGGCCTGGCTGGATGGCCTGTAATTGCGGTCCAGAAGTCCCCCTGTAGTTTATTTTTTGCAGTGTTTTGGATTTGATTTTTTTTTTCCCCCAGTCCTCTTGGTCCTCTGCGCTTTGCGGCTGATTGCCTGCGCAGCTCGCCCCACACTCAGTAATCAGACAGGAGCTGGAGAGGGGGCAAAACAGCAACTCAAGGACCTTTTATAATTGGAGGGATTTGGAGGGCAGTTGGACTTTACATTTGGTATCAGAATAGGTTGTGATGGTGACTGTGCTGGCTGAATAACAGAGGTGGCAAAGCCCCCATTACAGTCAAGTAGTTCATTGTTAGACACCTATGAATAGTCTGCATGTGTGTCTGCTCTGATACTATCCATTTGTTGCAGGGAGTGTCTTCCTCACACACACATTTTGATCTGTGCTTGAATGTTATTCCAATATGTTACGAGATACACTGGACTAAATAATATTGAGAGTCTACGATTTCATAAAATAGTTGTTCATATTTTATTTTATTTTGTAGTTTCGTAGCAAATTGTCATAAACAAAATATGTAGCTCAAATTTTTTCCTCTTCTTCTCTCTCTTTTCTTTCTGTGGCTCACAAACCAAACAAAAAGCACAGCCAGTTAACACTCAAGACTGTAAAGCTTTAATACATTTTTCTATCACAAACACTTTAGACTTACAGAATTTACATCTGGACCCAACTAAATCATTCAGTGCTTTTTTCTTAGCATGTTCTGAGCAGGGATTTTATGTTTAAGCATCAACCCTGCTATGTTAAAGTTAACAGTAGTGTTGAGGTGAATTGAGATTCAGTTCTGCTCAGGATGCCCTGGAGCTTAGAGCTCCAGCTTGTCCAGGACTACAAAAGGTCTAGAGTGTAGCCACGAGCCAACTGCAGCGCAAAAAGAATTGCATGATTCTCCATCTGTCTTTGGATAATTATAGTTTGGTTTATACAAATAGGCTCCAATAACCAAGCAATTAAGTTTTGCATTTACCACATGCATAAAAATATACATGCATCTTTATTAATCTGATCATATATTATATTTACATGTACAGTATATACTTTTTGAGATAGAGTGACCCTCTTCTTTTTGTCTTATAAATAGGAAGTCAAAATAAATATGCCATCTTTCCTCTGCAGATCATTCTTCAAATTATCAATTATTTAACAATTTGCTCAAAAAACACAATAGAGTCCCTTTAATATTTGCAAAAATAAAATTTTTTTAAATTAAATATGTCCCAGTATAGAAAAGAGGTCAGTGAGGGTGGGGATCTGGGAGGCAAAGGGGAGTAAAATTGTGGGGTCACAGTAGTAGAAACAACCTCTGGGGTCTAATGAACCAGCCAGTTTTCAGTTGCACGTGGAAAAGGGTGCTTGGGCAGGCACTACTGGATACTAATTGAAGAGAGCTGTAAGCAGCCTAAGGGTTACAGTCTGTGTCTGTCCAGGCAGTGCACCAATATAAAGCCAGCATGCCCCCTCTGCCACAGAGAGCCACTGCCCCCAGGGCATAGAGGCCACAGCCGAGCCTTGCTCTCTGACAGTACAAACAAATATCTGTGGTCCCAGAGAACAGACATTCTTGTTTCCACAATGCGTGGTATTGGGTGAGCATATTTTCTCAGTGTAGGAGTACTGCTCCTTTGTGTTCCTGTGTCCTTCTGATGTTTTAATCTTGGTATAAAAGGAATTTCTGAGAATTAAGAAGCGGGACACTGTCACTGACCTTGCTGAAGTTTTTCTTATGTATTGGTCCAGTAGGTGAATCAGCATAATCAGGGTGTTCATCCTGATAAGCATTTGTAAAGGCAGCATGCTATAACAAAAAATATGTGTGTCTTTAAAGTTGTTCTTTATATTGATTTCATAGAACAAAAAAATACCCATGAAGCCATGTGCCCTTGAATGTTGAGCAAAATGATGAAATTGTGTTGCACAAAAATTAAGTTCAGCATCACTTCATATGGGTGACGTGTGAGTGTGTCTGTGTGTGAACTTTACATGGATGTGGACAAGACAATTTAGTTTTCGTGACAAGAATCAAAATGGCAAATAGAAGAGGTCAAAGTAGGACACAACTATAAATTGAGGGCTGCAAATTAAAAAAACTACCCTAAATCAAAACGCACAGCATAATATTTTTAGATGTTACACTACCGTGTGTTTGTGTGCATGTTACAATGTAATTGTGAATACTTCCTGTATCATATTTGCACTGTAGAGCACTGTGTACTATGTATAGGTTAGATGACATCTCAGTTAGTTCCTGTCACATGCAAGGCAATGAACTTGACTTGAAAAAGAGGGAAATTCAGTTGGTGAGTAATACAACATAATGAGCAGATCAATAATAATTATGGAGCCTTCAAGTCTAACAAAAGATAGTACTGTGTGCATACTATTGCTTGTGGCCTGTGTAAGCTCTGTTTCTTCCAAGGGATCATGCATTTAGTGTGTATGAGTGAGTGAGCAGTGTAATGTAGTAGTTCATGTAAACTTAAACACATGGACCCTAGCACTACTTTGTTGCTATTTTCTGAGTCTCTCTATTTTTTTATTTTTTTTTAATGGTAGCTCCTGTAGTACTAGATTTATTTAACCTCCTCCATAGACTGGAAAGCTTCTAGTCTGTTCTGGCCTGTGGTTGGCTGTCATACAAAATATTAATGAAGATACTGTAGAGATGATGCTACCACTCAAAGTGCTAAAGTGAGAGAAAGAAGTGGTGAGATTTCCCATGCTGTTGCCCAGCCTGTGCAAATAGGCACCGTAAAATGCCGCCTTTAAACAAATTAAATTTCTCTTCCACCAAATTAAGAAGGGATGGGTGAAAGTTAGGCTTACCCGCAAATAACAAGGAATCTTCACATGCAAAATTACCTCACATCTAGCAGCTATTCACTTCTAAAATTGGTTTAAGTGTGCTGAGTTGTAATAAAGCCTTGCTTGATTTTAACTGATGGTCTACTGCTTGTAATCACATACTATAAGTCAGAGGTTTGGGCTTAAGTGTTGGAGCATGACTGTTACAGTGAAAGAAACTTATATGTCTGACCAGAGGCCTGTCATTTTACCACTATGTGTCTTTTTTTGCATGCATACCTCAAGGTGTATATTGCACATTATAAATACTTCTCAGCAGGCGTGACTAAATTGATTGGAGGTTTGTCTATGCTTTTATCATCATGTGCCTCTGCTTCTAACTTCAGCAAAAACCTGTAATACTTTTAGTCTCCTTGCCATACTCAGTGCTGTATTCAAGGGCCTGGAAAGCATTTCTCAACAAAGGCAAGCAGATGTGGTGAATTATTTGCGTGTTAGGTTTCTCAGACCAATAACTCAAGATCAGAAACTTTGCTCTGATTCCAGAGTTGGCCTCACTACATCCTCAGTAAAGTATAACACGATAAAACAATCAGTATAATTTAGATATTGCTACATATTCAGGCAATTGCTAATATATTGGTATTCAGAAATCAATGTATACATATTCAAGCTTAGGTATGTTTTATTTGAGGCTATATATACAAGAAGCAACTACATTTTGCAGTTTTTAGAAGGTAAAATGTCTAAAATTTATTTGGATTGGGGCAGAATGGGCTTTTATGTTTGTCTTTAAAACCTCACTACAGCTTGGTTTAGTGTCAAACCCTATAAGAAATATACCGTCACATATGATGAAGACAAGATCTTACGTTGCCTGATAAATTAACCTTTTCCTTTGTGTTCTTTTTATGTGTTGTTTTTGTGTTTCACAGAATTACTGTATGTTTGTGTGGACACTTCCTTAATTGCATTAAGAGGATGACGCACTTTCTTACTCTGTTTAAGCTCACTTTAATTGCCTCTGAATGGTGCACAAGGGAAGCAGGGACTGACGGCACAATGCGGACATGCAATTAGCTATCTTTCATAAGACGCTCCAGGGAGAAAGAGAGGGCTCCAATTCATAAAGGAATTTCGCACACAAGGCAACAAATGCTATTTTGTGTCACTGCTGTGGTGGCATCTTGATGGAATGGCATTTCATTCATTAAAGTATCAGACATTCAGGGAAAGCAAGACGGAGAGATCCAGTCAAAGAGAAAGAAAAAGGACTGTGATAAAAGGGGGGAGAAAAAAAGCGCAGAGGTAGCAGGAGACACCAAGATATAGGTGAGGTGCAAATAAAAAATGAGAATAGAGAGACAGGAAGAGTTGGCAAGATAGGAGAAGGAGTGAGGGAAGAGTGATCGAGGTAGATTGCACAAGAGATGTCAGGAGATATGTGTGGCCTGGTGAATTTTTGGCCTGGTGCACCACTGATGGCTCAATGACAGAAAACAGTTGGCCTGTGCTGTAGTTTGAAATTACAGCCACATTCATTTAACATAATCCAGCCAGCGAGACATATCGAGAGGGATGTGCTAAGTGTAAACATCAGTATTTTGAAGGTGAATGTTTTGTTGTTGATTAAGCAAGCACTGCTGCAGAAAAGCTGCAGCTGCTTCCTGGTTTTCATCAATTGGAAGTTAAATCAGAGAAGTCACGTGACCTCTTTGTCTTATACTTACATCAACTTTTCATGTGCCTTCACTGATCATTATTATGGCTGTGCTGTCCATAAAACTGTTATACTTCATAAATATTAATTTCTTTCTATCATTTTTAGGTATGTCTGATGTAGATTGACAATAATATTGTAAGTAGCTCTTAAAACGTGATATCAGTTTATGATCCTTTATCTAGGGTGGGACAGGCTGGACATGCATTTTTCATGTGTATGAATTTATAAGTGTGAGGCATTCAGTAAATGACATCATGCGTTAGGTTAATGGCATTGTTGTGACACGTATCAGAAGCTTTTAATGTTGTACAATGCAATAGGTAGCTCAAACAATACTACTGATGCTCCCTGTCTCCACCAGCTGCCCCTCCATTTCCTTCTCCCTCTCCTTATAGTCATTTTTCTATGCTTTCCCCCCCTTTTTCATTTTCTATGCCCCCCACCCCACCCCTGATACCCCTTCCCCCATCTTGGACAATCTCTCTCTGTCTCTTGCTGTCTCTCCCGTTCTTCCTCTCTCTGTCTCGCTCATCCCAACTCCATTCTCCCTATCCCTCCCTCCACTCTTCTTCATTTAATAGTGGACCTCAGAGTGGTTGCCATGTCGACCAGCCGGCATATTACCATGGCAACCAGCCTGAGCGAGGCGAGGCTGCTGATTAGGGAGAGATGTGTAGTGTAGCCTGGCCAGCGGAGGGTGGGGAGGAAAAGGGGGAAATGGTGTTAGGGTCCTAGGAGGGGGTGGAGGGGTGGGTTGGGTGGGGGGGTTGTATATTATAGGTCTGAACATTTGTGTGTGTGTGTGTGCATTTCAAAAAAGAATTTGTAGAGACTGGTCAGCTCTCTAATAGGAAGCCAAAGGACATTTTACTTTGGATTTCAGATCACACCGCTACCTGCAGCCATGTACTGTCTAGATGTGTCTGACAGTCTTTTGCTTTCTTTAAAAGAAATAAGAATCTCTTAACATCTCACCGTGCTAACCATTATCACATAGGCTTTTTATGTACAGCTCCTGATTCTTTTAGCTGGAGCAGACATATGGAAAAATTCTCCTAAAGAGATAAATGACGATAAAGAGTGCATTTCCATGTGTATTATACAGGAGCTGCCTTGATGTTTCTCAAAGACCAACGGTACTGAACTACTTTGTTTTAGTGGCATATAAGGAAAACCTTAGCCAGGATGGAAATGTTGCTCTTTGGGCAGAATCATGTCTGGTCTTATGACATGTGAGGGACAGAGCAGGCAGAGGTTTTAAAAAGCTGCATCCTCCTCCAAGAACACTAATGAACGCTGTAGAGGATGCCTCAGACCTCCCAGATCCATCAGAGAAACTAATTACAAGATCCAATTAAAGAGAGAGAAGGAGAAGAAGGGTAAGAGAGAAAAAGAGAGAGAGAAGACGGGGGTGGGGGTGGGGGTGGGGTTCTCCGTTTACCATTGACCCAGCCAAGCCGTCAGCTCATTCAAGACAGTAATTATAGCTTATTTATTATTCATCCTTGAGCTAAATAAGAGCGTGACATTTCAATAACAATAATAGGGGCAGAAAAAAAGGCAGCACAAACTACAGACTTATTAATTGCAGTGCTCAGAGATTAAACGACTGGAAAAATGTTGTTATTTACTTATTCATAACATCTCGACCAACCATAAGAGCATAGCATTGCAGTTCACTGAAAATGAGTCTAAGAGGTTCTCTCATGAGATCTCCCTCCTGGACATAATCCTCGACAAACCCAGGATGCCACGCTTCCCGTAACAAGTGTTTTTGGGCATGGACTCAACGACTTGCTCGCTGTTTTATTGTGACTATGTCTCATGAGAGTGAGTGGTGAAATATAGAGTGTGGCCTTAAATCTCTGGCTTGTAGCTCACAATCAGATAATTTACCGAGGTAGTAATTAACAAAACATTAAAATGATTTCTTTATACTGCGATTATCAGTTTATCCAGCTTGTATAAGGCCTACACTCTTTCTCCTTTCATCCTCCTTTCCTTTCCATACTCCTACTTTCCCACCTCTCCTTCACCTAAGATCAACTCTGGGGCACCTCATTAAGACTGCCAGCTCTTGGCCTCATTGGCCATGGCAGAGGTGAAGAATATCACATAATCATGAAGTGGAGATGACATTACACTCATCACAAATTATAGATGAGTTTTATTGTGTGGCAGCAATCCTGGCAGACTAGTGCTTAACTTAAGTGACTGTTACAGGGGGGTCTGCCAGCCCCCACATCTCCTTTGAAACCATCCCCTTGCCTCCTGAAGGAAGTAACATTTATTGAGCCGATCTGTACTAGCATTAGGTATCACATGTGTCTGGTATCACTATTTTGTACATATATGAATATTTTTCCTCTATTTTTTTCTGGAAACTGCATCAGCCATAGCCACATCAGAACACAGCAGTGGAGTACTACATTACTCCTAATATTTGTTTGTACAACATGGGGTGTTTAACCAAATCACATAATGTAAGTGACACTTTCTGCTCATTAGACATGGATATTTGTACATTAAAATGCAGTACATTGAGTATTGGCAAGGCACAGCCCAGTAAAAGTCCATAAACAAAACCCACAACAGCTGTAATTGATTGATTGTTGAATACCTATATCTGCCTTTGAATGTATTTGATCAAACAGAAAACACTTTCTTGTCTTCTGTCATTTACCTGCCAGGCACTAAGAATAACTGTTTTTGATCATGCAATTCTTATGTTAGGTCTCATGACTCTTCCATTATGGCACTGGGCTGAGAAACAAAAAAAAAAAAGAGAAATGAAGACAAACAGCAATCTATGATGTGCCTTTGATTTTATCCATTTGCATTTATGTGTTCATCCAAGCCTAACACTAACAGAGTAAAATATAGTAGTATAACACAATGTAAGCCTTGTGATGTGTCCCATTGTCATTGGGCAACAATAAACTGTACTGCACCTTACTTCCTTTTCCTCTTAATGCCTTTGTCCTTGAATCTGAAAAGATCCTTGTTAATGTACTTCCATTAGGTGAGTCAAGCAGCCACAGACTTCAGACAGTGTGAATGAATAGTCAATATTTTGAGATATGCTGAAGGTAGGCACGTTAAGAGACAAGTTTATCTGTGTAAATTGGTGGGTTTCTTTTTTTTCATAGACTGACATAAAAATGTGCAGCTATGGAGCTATGGTGTCTTCCTTATGTTTTGCCTAAGTTGCAGCTGTACACATGCTTGAACATGCATGCCAACGAGCAGAAACCTTGACCTTGCGGAATTGAAAGAAGGGAATACCAACCCAGTGACCTATGGAGGATTTGGGGAAGGGGTGTGGGGTAGGGGTCATTCAGAGGGCTGGAAAGCTACTTCTCTTCCTCTCCCGGTGATTTTCCTCCTCTACTGCTTTCAATTCTAGCCGTACAGACTCTTCATATACTCCCTGTTCCTGACTAGCACAGGAGGGGGGAGGTTATACCACTTATCAGCTGTTACGGGACATGTCCTCAGACAGAGCCATTGATTTTATTGATTGATTCATTTGTGGTTTTTCCCATACAGTTGTCACGGGTTATGGAATTTCGTTGATGGTTTCATTGTTTGGACTGGGGTACAGAAATGCAAATGTTCAGAAGGCTCAGTGTCACATATAGAATATTTTCTATCCCAGCTGTGAAGCATTTCATTGAACAGAAATTTGATGAAACAAGAATGAAAAATGAAATTCTTCTCTACCATGGGTTTCCCTTTCACCTCTTTCTCATGCAAATGGTGTGGAATCTGTGCATCTGATTGCACATGCTAGGCCATACTAACAGGATCACATCTGATACACAGACAAACACATTGCCCTATTGCTCTCTCAGCACACTCATACAAACACATACACACTGACCAGCTCACACCCCCTCGGGGCTGTGGGGCAGTGCTTGAGCGATGTCTCCCCAGGGGGCTGATATTTTATAGTTTGTGTCCATCAGTGCTGTAGCCTGGGGCGCCAGGGTTGACAGTAAGTGCTCTCAACACCGGTGACACTGATTCATCTGAGCTATGACACAGATGAGAGAGAAGGGGGCAGGGGAGGGACAACCAGAAAAGAAGTATAAAACACCTAGAGACCAGGTTATTTTCATGCATTTTGTTTGAGCTACTAGATCCTTCCATTCTGCGTTTGAATTAGTTGAATGCACATAGTGTATACCTGAGCATATTTCAGTGTAGTTAATATTAGTGAACACCAGTTTGTCTTTTTAGTGATGGTTGGTACATATAGGTTTATGTATGTTCACCACAACACACATGGCTGTACTATGATATGGCAATCTAATATGGGCTAGACTGGGATAGACCACAGAGATTGGCTTGAGGAAGGGTCTCCAATCTAACATGGCATTTCAATTTCTCATTCCCCCTCATGGCTGTGCTGTGCACTGCTGCACCTCTTCTACATATATATAGGGAGGACGCCTCTGAACCCCAGCCTTCTGGATGCGCATACTAAGCAATCAATGTGTCACCTCTTCCTGACAATCCTATTTTTTTTCATATGGGGGCCATGCTCATTTTTTCTTGTCAGCAGAAGGTAATTTGCTGTATTGTGATTCAGTCCTAAAACTTGGTGACGAGGTGTCTGATAAGTCGATACCTCCCCCCTGTCTCCCCCACTCCCTCACAAACCCCCCCACCCCTGCATCACCCACAATATGGAAAAACCGAAGGAAGCACGCCAACCCCCATCCTATCTACACCCAACTGCACCACACCACCCCTGTCCCTTCTTTCCACACCAAGCCCAACATAGTTGTATCTGAGGCGGGCTGCTAAATTAGATAAGCGGGGCTGTGGCGCAGCGCCCCTGATTAATAAAAGATGCAGTGCTCCCTGGGGATGGTCCCTCTGAGGGCCGAGCAGAATCTACCCACAGACAATGGAGTTTGCTGGCACACATTGAGCAGGAAATGGAGAGAATGAACCAATCATGGAAATATAACATTTAAAGCAGCTCTATCCTGTAACCCTCTGTAACATTATGCATGCATCATAATAGATAATAACTAATGCTGGAAGTGAAAAAGAACAAAAATATTAATATATTCATTTATTTAGTAAGCATATCCTGCTATTAACACATGTTGGATAGAACTGCCAATTCCCTGCTGTTTTATGACATTCAGGAAAGAATTTCCAAGTCCTTCTGCAGAAGTACTGCAAATTCATGGTCAGTTTTTGCCCCTAGCAGTGCACATTTAACATATTAGTTATTATGCATTTTGCCTGTTGTTGAGGCAGCTTAAAATATGAGAGAACCTTAGAAATTGGCATAATTTGGTTTTTGATTCTGAAAGCGATGAATTATGAGAATGAAAACTGTTTCTAGTGATTGAAATACATCCGACTTAAAACATTCTGAGCTTTATACAATTTGAGTCAATTGTTTTTTATTTTGAGAATGTGTGTTTTTTAAATAAAAGGACAGCTCAAAAAAGAGCAATGTAGTTAAAAGCAACATTTTAAACAAGGCCTTTGTTTTTTGAATATTTGTATATATTTATGGTTGCTGTTATTTTAAGAGCAGCCAGAGCAAACACAAGATAGAAGATGCTCTGTAGCTGTTTTACTGTTTTGGTCCATTGGAACTGCAAATTTGGACAAAGAACCTGCCACATACTGTGCGGGACTGTCAGCAAATTTTGTGTTATGTTCAATAATTTAGAATTTTGAATATTTCATGCTCATATATACTAAGTAAATTATTTTATGGCAGTGGAATGGGAAATAGTAAAATCCTTAAAAAAAAAAAGCAAACAAACAAACAAACAAAAAACTACATGCAATACTTTGAACTTGACCAAAATGATTATGATTTCTCACCTTATAGTTAAATTTCAGATGCACATATCAAGGGGTGTGTGTGTCAGAAAGCCTCAGTCTAATAAACTGCATAATAGTTATGAAACATGTTTTTTTTTGTTTGTTTGTTATTTTTATTGTGCATTGTTTATGTGAGGAGTCTCCCAGACTGTTGTACTTTGGATGTTCAATGGATAGTCATAGTGTCATATATTTATAGTCATATTTTGAAAATTTGCTGTTTTTAAAAGGAATATTTATGGCCCAGTACTATAACACAAAGTTTCAAGGGCATACCTGAGTGTAGGCCAAAACTTTTGATTATCTATATTTTCCTAAGAAATGCAGATAAAAGGGTACCACCAACTCTCTTCTTTCAGCAGAAATGGCACAACCCTAAAATGCTGGACTATCCAATAGGGACAAAGACAACAATTTTAGTGCATTTTTGACTGTTCTGGAGTTAATATTTAGCTTGTGTGTTTCCCCACAAAACAGTTCACTTCTAACTGTTTACAGTAGGAATAAGAAGTAAAATTTTACATTTTTTTTGTTTGATCAATGAATTTAATAGTTCACCTTAAGAATGCTAATTTGAAATTAATGCATTTCAGACCCAGTTATCAGTGCCTTTTTCTTGTAGAGCTACATGTACAATTAACTGTAATATTGATATCATACATGTTTTGAGAAAGATTCATTGCAAATGTTCCAGCTAATATCTGTATATAACAGATTATTCATTTTAGGTCTCATATAGCATCCACTGAAATGTGCTTGCCCAGTGCCAGACAGGTTTACTAGGCAAACACAAAGCCACGTCAGCACAACACTCAACAATCCATTTGCACATAGCTTCATGTGTGCACATGTGCACTCATGCAGCCACACAGATTTAACAGACATGTTTTTTTCTGTACTCTGTGTTGGGTGTGTGTGATTGCTGATGGATCATGAATTTATCTTTACCCCCCCCCCCCCCCATCCACACCTGTCGCTATTGAACAGACACTTCTAATTTTCTGCAAGATAATGGTAGTCATATTGAGATGAAAAAGGTCAGGGGTTGGCTTGTGAAGTTCTGATTGGTTCTGAGCTTCACGCTGCCCCTAGAGATAAAATGGAAAGTGATATTTCATTTATAGCACCACCCTTTCAGACTGCACAGCAATTTTAGGTGATAGTTCCATGAGGAGGCCCAGTTCTTCAATGATTAGAGCACATCTAGCAGTCAGACACTAAACACAAAAATGTCTACCCTGATGTCTTGCATCAGCATTTTTTTGCTGTTCTTTTTTATGATCAAAGGCTATATAGTTTCCACATGCTGTTTAATATTTAGTGATTCAAATGTTCTCCCTCCCCCTCCAACAAGCAAAGATTGATGGGTTTTGTTTATGCATATGTATAAGATGTGCATATATTGTTGAACCTGCCTTTGACCTTCATCTGCTCACATGTATTCAGTGAGCTACTGCTGTAACAATGTAGTGTTTTAAAAGAAATATACTGTATTTCTTGTTTAAGTACACACTGTTAGGTATAACAGTGTAATAGAGATTGGAGTGATGTCATTAATGTGGAGTGGATGAACCTACTCTGACTTTATTTTTTATTCTACCATCCTTCGTCTGGTGTTGTTCGTTGAATGTAATATTTCATTCATGCTTTGACCACAGTAGTTGGATGATCACCACTCACCTGTATGTGAATGTATTTAGGACCAGACTATGGCTGAAGGATGTAAGTCACATTCTAGAGGATGCATATAATCATCTAAACAAAGGACCAAAACATCCCTGAGACCAATCGTTCAACAATGAAGAATAAATCAAAACTCTTATCACACAAGCTCTGTGTCTTAATAGAGTTGACACAAAACAAATTTCCAAAAGAACTTGCACATGCACCTGATATGATATATTATGAAAATTCCCAAAGGCATTATGAACCCAAAGCATTTTTTTAACCATAATTTTGCTTATGCTTTTGCATAATGTCTTTGGCCTGGTTTCTACATTTTTTTTCATCCAGCCTGAGGGCCAAATGCATCACACATTATGCAGTGACCCAAACTGCATTTCTCAAAGAGCAGTCTAGCCAGTGGGAGTGGCCTGAGCTTCTTGCAGAGGCTGCCCTTTAAGGTCATTACAACAGTCATGTGATAGGCTAGCGGAGCCCCCTGGGCCATATGACAAACTGAGCTGCCAGGCTGAGGTGTGTGTCAGGGGTGTTTTTCCACAAAGCATTCTATAAAAGTGTAACTGGGCTGTATTTGCCCTTTCCTCCTGCTATGCGTTCAGCCAACAGGCCCCTGAAGATCTCTTAAAAAGTGCTGATCCACAGAGCTGGGCTGGTGCTCTTGTAATCCTTCTAGCTCCGCTCCCCCCACAATCCCACCATATGTACCTCCTGCTTCCTCCCTCACATTCCCTCACTGTCTCCTGCTGATGCATTGCTCTGATGTGAGCGACAAGGTGATGGGATGAAAGGGCTTGTTTGGGCCCCAAGCTAATTACCACACATTAGAGCATGACTAAATAAATCTTAAGTGCTGCTAATTGCTTGGCAGTGAAAACAATAACTGTAGCACTTGCCCAGAGGCTCTTGGGTAGTGAGGGGCTGGGGCACTGGGGACCAGGGGCTCTGGCACTGGGCCAGCAGAAGACACCAGCATCATCAGTCAACTCCCTCACCCCCACTGCCTTCATGTTAAAGTCACACACCACTTGGCACTGTCACTACATGCACCATATGCCCCACACCCACCACATCCACCACCCAGTCCCTACCACACTCCCTGCAGCCGTCACCAGCAAAGAATAAGCCATACATGACAGGCACAGACAAGCTCAGTCTGCCCATAGAGCCATCATACATCGCTGCATTAATAAACATGAATTAGTAATTGCACAATTAGATGGGGTTGTTCTGACATTTACTAGTACGATAATGCTGTTCTCCTCTATAACTCCTTTTGGCCTGTAGTGCACAACAGACCTCAGATCTTTAGATGGAAGTTCTGGCAGTGGTTGGGATGTCCTACTCAGTATGTTTATTGTTAACAATATTTTAAAAATCTAAGCAATGTTTTTTTATATTTTAAAATTCACAGTGACCAGTATATGGTTATCAGTGCCCTAATATTAATATCAGTATAGGCAGTATTGCTTTGGCTGTGTGCAGCATATGTGTAAGTACATGTGTGCATTTCATATCATGTCTGTTTGTTTCCCTCTCAGGTCGCATTGTGCTGTGTGTGGAGAAGAGATCTGAACAACCTGTGCTGCCGACCAGTTCTCCTGTGGCCCAAAGGTATGTTCAACACAGTCACACTATCAAAGCCTTTCATTTCTCCACAGCATGCACCAAAGACAAGTTCCATGAGGGACAGAGGGAATTTTGTTTGTCAAGCAACTAGTCTTCATTCAGAATTGGTATACCGTCATCATTGATCTACCATACCATCATATTCTGTCTGATCTATATAATGTAGAACTTATACTTTGATCCATAGCATGGAAGACATACAACTCATTGTAAAGCAAAGTTAAATTATGATAATTAACTGTAACTGTAAAACTGTAGTTTGATTTGAAGTTCAACACAATACGAGTTATAACATCATGACTTGGCGTGAAATTCTTGGTCACAAACATGAACCTGAGAACACTATACCCCTTAAATCATACATTTTTTCTTTGAGTCTTTTCATTTATCCCTTGGTTAGTTTTAATTATTTTCTGTAACTCAAAGTTTTATTTCCAAATGGCAATGCAATCAGCGTCACCTTTATGCTCTGCCACTTTCAGAGTCTCACTTTTCCTTCCTAAACCAGTAGCCTCTCATTTGTACTGTCACTCTTCTGCAGTGTTTTACAGCTCTCCCAGGGGACTCATGGGCTTTTGTTAGCTTTTCTGTGAACACCCACATTCTAATTGGTTGATTAGTTCAGGTTGACTGGCCTGTTAATTGAATAGTAATTTAGATTTGATGTGTCTAATGAAGATCCTAATTTATTGTTTGGCTCTCATCCAAGGGTTTGTTTTTTAGAGTAGGAATCAAACAAACGGGATGAAAGGAAACAAGAAAATGATTCAGTGTTTCATTGCTGCTTTGATGACATGAGTTTAATCTTTGCGTAGGGTTATAAAACTATGGGATGTTTATCTTCCTGAAATTATGCTGATATAGACAATAGGAAGGAAGGCACCAATGCCAGTTGCAAGTTTTTTAAAATTGTATTGCTGTTTGGTTATTTGTCCTCATAGGCAAAATGGCCTGCTTTTAATATACATTTTTATTTATTGATTACATACCCAGACTATAAATAATGCACAATTATGGGAAAAAGAGTTGAAAAATTAAAACACTGTAGAGCCAATATACTTGTAAACTGTGTGAAGCTTTTCCTTATAAGGTATATGTAGCAATTTAGTATCCACAAATAAATATCACACTTAAATCAAGATATCATTATATTATACTGAAAACAAATGAGGCCATGGCTGAGAAGACTGGCAGCCATCTTTAGCCTCCATGTTGTCTTACAATTTGAACCACTGGCTGGGATTTTGCAAAACCCCAGCTTGGTTAATTTGTGGCACATACAGATGTAGGACACAGAGTAGGTATCCCAAGTAGTGCAAGTTCATCAGTGCTATTGTGAAAAAAGGAGCAAAAGAGATGAAAAAGTTTTTCCTCTTTGGCCTCTCGCAGTTGACATATTTTTTTTTTAGCCAGCTGAGGCACCGTCCCAACCAACTTTAGCTCTGCATAACAAACGCAGCCCTCTCATTCATACAAGCAGAGCCAGGACAGTGGCACAGTGACAGAGCCAGTAAAACAATATAGTTGTTTGCCAAAAAACTCAACAAAACTCAAACCCAGTTACTCCAACTGGACTCCCTGGATTGTATTGTGTTGTTTCAGCAGTACCTTCACACACCCCTTTCAGCACAGCTAGCTCCATTGCTCCAGTGCACGAAAGTCTTTCAGCCTGAATCCCTGCTAACTGTATGCTAAAAATCTGCAAAGTTTTACGAAAGGTAGTAAGCTTTCTTTGCTTAATAATCCTGCATCCCATTTATACGTGGGTTCCAAGATGATTAGATATTATATTAGATATATTAGTGTAAAAACACCAGTCTTGTGATCATCTGCCTCTCTCTTGAACTGAGGAACAGCCTCCTGCAACTGCTGAACTCGGTGTAGTTTACCAGACAGTTATAAGGAGAAAAACATGTTTGTTGTTGATGCATTGAACACATAATATGTGCATTGTGAACACTAAACAACTTTGTTGCAAGCAACCTTGTAGCTGTTTATTTACCTCTCCTCACTTAAACAGTTGAGTCACCATGGTTACCATTACTTTTACTGTACCTACACAGCATTTGTCCTACAAGTTGAGCTCAGGTACAGTTGCTGTATTAACTCTGAGTCAAGAGCTGTGGCCCTATTCCACAATCATTTGTGTTGAGTGTGGCCAGTTTACATTACAAAAGTGATTCAGAGCAAAATTGAGTTCACTGAAACAGCACACATTCATACCTGATACTTGCTAACTGCCTGATTTTTT
The DNA here is from genome assembly GCA_038496675.1 of Rachycentron canadum. Lineage (NCBI taxonomy): Eukaryota > Metazoa > Chordata > Actinopteri > Carangiformes > Rachycentridae > Rachycentron > Rachycentron canadum. Next base: position 10,556,556 of record CM076648.1, read on the forward strand.
TTTTTTTTAATGTGGTGAGACAGCTTTGGATCTAAACAAAAACAACACATCATTAAAAGACATTAAATATTTGATAAACATTCTAAGTGCTTGTTTTTCTCCTAATTTGAAAATGGAAGTAAAATGCCAAAATTTGTCCTTAATGGAAGTTTGTTGGTGATCATGTTGTATAATTTCCTGTCATGTATTTCTTGTTTACTGGCTGTCCAAACACTATATTATCAGACATACACAGTGCATTCTTATTGTGTTACTATGCAGTGTGGAACGTGGACACAGCCAAGGATAAGTACTACCAGACTATTAGAGAGATTCATTGTGCGTTGCACAATAATATTTAATTTCTTTTGCAGTTTATTAACAAAATTGCATGCGGGTGCCTCTTGTCCTTGGTACACAATGTTCATTCTTCTATTGCAACTTCACGTCCTCAGAAAAGTGATCCTGTAGAGTGGAGGCCTTTGTTGTTGAATGTTCAAACACCAGAGCAAAGTACAAAGTGAGTTCAGGAGCATCAAGGTCTTTCCCCACAGTTTGTTGGAGGGATTTATCTTCCCTAAAATCCACGATTATGCACAAGGAAGTCGCATTTAAATTCAATCAATGGAAACTTGATTTCCCTTTAGTATTGGGGGATCATCCCAAAAGCCCTTTGACTCCTCCTCCACTGAAGCACTGCTTGGGGCCTTGAATTGAAAATTCATTGCTGGTGTTGAGTGGTCCAGTCACCATCAGTCGGTCGTCTGTGCAGTAAAATTCCAACAAAAATCAAAATATAACAAAAATTAAATCCAATCCAGTGAATTGTCAAATTGTCAAAAACATCCCAAATTAGCCATATCCACACCAGATCAAAATAGCAATAATTTGTTATTTGCCATAGTTTACACTACCTTCCTGCTGCCATTTTTTCATCTTGGAGTTTGACATTAGTGTTGATTTTGAATTCATCTTTGCCTTGATCATAAATGTCCCTGTGGTTTCCTCCATGGATGTTTGTATCCAGGATACAGGCTATTCCATTCCACAAGTATTTAGAGTTTCCAGTTTTGATTTTACCACAACAGCTGAACTCATGAGCACAGTGGATGCTGGGCCTTCTCTGTCCAACGTTGTCACCAAGGCAAACTGCAAATCTTTGACGTTCAAGGTTGTTTGTCGACAACATAACATAGACAGCATATTGAAAAATCAAAATAGTAGTAATCGGTAACAAATAAATAATTAATTATTTTTTCCATGAAGAACATCTAAGTTGCCCATCAGCCGCATCCCCCACCTCCCTACACACTCAGTCCCTTTGAATGTCATGCAGTCATGCCCACTTATGCACATGCAACACTGTACCTGAAAGTGCTACATAGCAGGCCAAACCAGTGCAGGTATTAGTAATCTCAGGTGAGGGATCACTCGCTATCTTGCACGCATACACATTTCTTCGCACTATTTATCCATCTGTCACTTACCCGCATACTTAACGCAGTAGTCATTAGTCGCTCTAACCCTCCCTCCCGTAATGAGAAAGCAATTACCATAGGTTTCTCCCCAATCCCAGTGGCCTGGCAGCATTGTCCGAAACCTGCCTCCCCACCTGCCTTCAGCTCTCCGTCTGCTTCTCTCTCAGATTCCCTTCTCTTCCCTTGTACCTCTTCTCCCTTTCACTGTGGCTGCAGACTCTCTCTCTTTCTCCATCCTCTCTGCAGCCTCTCTCTTTCGCTCCTCCCATCTCTGAGCTCTAGGCTGCTCTGGGTTTTAGACAGATCACTCTCACAATGGTTGATCAATACAGGTATTGATCCACTGGCAAAATGTTTATAAAATCATTCTGGGCAGCTGCGGTGCAGCAGGGAGGGGAGGCGGGGCGATGAGCGGGCCAGCATGCCAAGCCATTCCCCTACGTGTTAGCCAGCATGGACCTGATTGGCTGCCTGTCCGCCTGCCTTGCCAGGAAGAGGGCTGGCATAGTCTGATTTCTTTGTCATTGTTGCTTGGTACGCCACAGCCCTCCCTGGCTTATGCTGCTCAACTTTCCAGACCACCAAAGCAGAGTGCAGCAGTTTAACCTTTTTTCCTGCTTATTGTTGACTGCTGGCCAAACAGTGGCACCTGCTCTCTTTCCTTTCACATCAGCTAAGAAATTAATTTGCATAAATTAGCACACTGCTGGCATATCCCAGTCTAATGATCTGCTGTCAGTGCATTTCCCATTGCTCCCCTCTCATAGCATTAAACACTCCTATTCCTCAGTGCTTTCCTGCCAGCCTTTGCCTACATTTTTCACATGCCCACTGTGGGAAATGTGGCACCTCAGAAACCTTGCACCTATTTCACATACACAAGCACACATACACACCCCATGGAAACTAGTATGTGCAAATATTGGGACACTCTTAGCATGTGCAGCAGGACACCTAGATACAGCGTGTTCCTGTTGTACCATCATAGGGGGACTGGGAATAGTGTTGGTTCTCATCCATGCCTCCCTGTAGACACTCACTTCGTAGCTTACTGTAAATGAAAGGACTCCTCTCCAGTCTTTGTTACGCCATTGTGGGCATCATTAGCCATATTAGCAGCAGCACACTAACCACAACAGGCTGCTGTGCTCTGCAGCAAAAACACACTGTTGCTGCACTTGGGAAAGCTACTTACAGACCAGCAAACTCGTATGCTGGAACACTTTGCTGCAAAACAACTAGATAGCAGATCTCAATGGCAGGTTTTTATCAAAGACTTTTTATCCAGTTAGGGGCTTTTGCTTATATCTTGTTGAGTGATAATGTATGAGATGTTTCTTTACACAGAGAGGATAATTGCTGTCTGTTAGGCAATGGTACAACTTTTTCCAGAATCACAACTCTTGTTGAACCAGACTAACATCTGTCAGCCATAAGGCCAGGCAGCCTCTGTGACTTCGAGTCAACCTAACCCTTCTGGGGTGTGTGGCTTTGTCTCTCCCCCTCCCTCACTGGCACCTACCCTAGACCCAGATGCCCAGACACAGGCCCAAACCACAAAGTCTGGGCTTGCCCCATCCCATCCTCCATTGAATAACCGTTGTAAGCTAATTATGGGAGATGATGCATATGACAGTAGCTGCCTAAGTGTTGCATTCTTTTAATTAGCTGCAGCAGTTGCCTCCGCTTGGCACATGATGGAAAGGACCTCCTGGATTGTCTGAGAATTCCCAGGAATATGATCAGCACATGCGTGCGCGCACACACACACACACACACACACACACACACACACACACACACACACTCGCATACATAGACAGACCCATGACTATGCAAACACATCTAGGAAGTGTCACTCACACATACACTGGAGAGTGGTAATTACCCTAACACATCCAGAATTGGCCACAGCCCATTCATTACCATAACATGTTGTAATGAAGTTTAATGCCTCATCATGTTGTCTGTGGTTGGAGAGTGGTGGCTGATATCCTCCATTACTCCAGATGTCTTCCAGGCTGTCTCTCTTCAGTGCTGTACTAGACTGCAGACATGTCATTCAGTACCACACCTTTAGCCATTCCAATTTTTTTATGTCTGCTTTTTTCCCTTATAAATTCATTTTGACATCATCCATCTTTGTTTCCTCCCTCCTCCCTATCCCATTTTTAACCTCCTGTTCCTTCTTCCACATACCCTCCCATCTCTGAGAGAGTGTGTTATTTATTTCATCTGAATGCAGGGGCTCTTTGGTGCATGCTTCTCACAGAAATCAATTTCAGCTCAGACAGCATAACCAAACAAAGCACTACACTCATTTCAGCATGGGCATAGATGTAACCCATCTCTCTCATTTTCTCCCTCCTGCTCCTTTATTGGAAGACATTTTGTTCTCACTCTGATGCCATTATGTCAATCACTGCAGACATGTGGTGATGTGTGAATGCAGCTGCTAAATGAGTCATGGCAAGCAATGATCATTAGAGACTAGAGGGTTGGCATCTGTTAATGTATATGCTAGTTTTGTTGCATGTGATTGTCACCTTTCAGTCTGGGTGCACACATGGAAGTTTTTCAGTTTTCACTCAGCATGTTGAATTTTTTTATTCAGCATCTTCAGAATTTTCTTTTCCTCACTGGACGACCACATAGAGTGTAAACAAATGGCAGGTTTCTCCCCCTCTGCTGTATGAATGAGGAAGACTTGAGTTGCCAGCTCTCATGTATCCTTTTCTCTGTTCTCAGTTGAGACCACCAGTTAATGCAGCTGCTGGATTGGCCTCTTTCCTTGCTCTGCTTTTATTGATTTCAGCCAGACACAGAGACAGACAGAAAGAAAGGGCCTTTTCAGGAAGAAGTTAAATGGTCAAGTAGCGGGTGGAGGGTGGCTTTCACCACTTTATTGACGAGGTGGAAAAATGTCACTATTATGGAGGCCCTTGCAGCAGATAGCGAGCTGATTGGATGAGTGCCCCCAGGTCAGAGTGGAGCACGTTCCCCCTGCAGCCAAACAAGAGCAAATAAAAGGGCAGAGGAATCCGCTTGAACTAGAGGTGATGTTTCTCTCCACCAGGCCTCTCTTTAGGCAACATTTCTCTGGGTGTATAAGGCAAAGTGCTTGGAATCTGGACTGAGGGCTGATCTCTGCTGGACTTGTTCCCTCTGAACTCTCTTCTCAAAGCGTTCTATGTTTGCAACACTTTACAGCTCAAGGGACTTCCATGTTTTATGTGTCATACAAGCCTGTGATACACACAGATGTTGAACCTGCACAGATGTTGCCATAACTGCAGCTTGATAGCTGTTGAGGCACTAAAAAGGGTGAGAGATAAAGATAATGATGAGCAATGCAGAGACTTAAGGTGGTGATCACATGGATCACACAGATATACGTCACTGTAGTTGCAGCCACTTCAAAGATGCTAACAAAATGGCTGACTGGCCTGGGTATGACACGTATAAGTGGTGTCAACTCACACCAAAAAATGGGAATATTTTACAGTTTTTGTGTGATTGGAAAAAATACAAGGATATAGCAATGCTTGTTTATGATTATGTTCATGGTACAATGAACACAAGGGTCATTGTACAGTATCATAAGAGAGAAGGCAGGTGTCACGTTATTGGTTACGCCTGAAGTCAGGAGAGAGAAATGAAAGAGAAATGCATAACGGATTGTATGGTGCAGAGGGACTATATAAAAATGAAACTATGCTCTGAATTTGACTTGTGAGACCCATCCTGACAGAGATGCAGTTGTGAGTCCTGACAAATGGCTCAGGGTTCAAACACAAGCCACTCTCAGGCCTGCTGACGTCAATCAGTTTAATTAGCCCGGCATATCATCTGGCTGGCCCCTCCTAGCAGCACAAGACAGACCTCTGGAAAGGTCAGCATGCCACAGCAGAGACAGAGCAGTGCTTAATCAGAGGTGAAATGGTTTCTTTTCCAAATTGATTCCAGTTCAGATCAGACAAGAGTCTTGTGTTGAGCCACTTAAAGACTTAAGGAAAAAGGAGCAGGCGCTTTTAAGAGAGCTTTTAAAACAAGACATTAACAAATAAAAACTATTCTGGTGACATCTGGACCACGGCCCAGAGAGCAATGGGACAAATGAAAGATCTGTCTGTCTGTCCTATCTTCATATCTTCCTGCTCTCTTTCCTCTGTTTTTCTCTCTGTGTATCCTTTTTATCTCCTGCTCTGCATGTGACACAGAACACATTCGCATATGGACACACACTCTGAAATGAACTGAGAAAATTCATGCAAACTGCGGGAAACTTTGTTCCTCTACATTGTAAAAACTGCAAAATCACTTTTAAAATGTTGATTCAAAACAGTACGAAATAAATATTTTGTCTTCTCTCTCACAAAGTAAACTAAGTACCATTAACACTGGACCCCTGAGGCGTTATATCTTTTTACACCCTCTTTAAAGCTCTTTTTACAACAGGCTTGTCACAGCCATGTATACATAGAAGGAAACATCTGAGCTCGCCCACACCCACAAACACACATCTGCACACTACACATTCACCAACTCCCTTATGCTGAATGCATAATATATGTAATGAAATAATGTTTCCAGTGGGGATGGTTGCAGCTGGGGGATGGAGATGTGAAGTGAATATCAATGTGGCTCCCCCCAGACTCCCTGGTTCAATTGGTGTGATGGTGGGGGGTAAATGAATATGTGGGAGTTAGAGAAGCTTTATCCCTTTGCCCAAAGCTACAGTGAGAAGTCCACACAGACAGAGGAGGGGGGTCTTCACTGGCCCACTCAGTCATTATGAACTTAAGATTCACATATTCTAACTGATGGTGTGTCCTCTCTCTTTCCCCTACATCCTACGTCCATGCTGATGCTGAATGGTTGAATTCGGTCCTCTGCTTTAAAGAACAGGTACCAGCTCCTCTTCGTTACCCCATGGTAATTACCTTTCATTAGAAAATCCAAAGTATGATGCATTCGGGCCATGTAGACAGATAATACAAGCAACAGAGATCAGACACTACCTTTCATATGGTGGCTAGTCTCACTATACCACAGACACTAGGTATGTGAGTTTAACCTGCTCTGAACCACAGCCTCTCCAGGAAATCTCAATGAAAATCAATGGAGAGACAAATTACATTTTCCCCTGTGCCTCACCTTGACTGACTCAAGTGAGCTCATCTGTTCCATCTTGTCAGAGTTAAGATGCTGTGTCTCTGTCAGCCAGCGCTTTGATGTTTTAAACATTACCATTAATAATGTTTTCAGCATCAAAATTAATTGCTGTGCTACTGTGTCCTGCTCTCTTCATCCTAAGCTGAAGCATACATAAATCATGACTAACTACCTTTGTCTTGAAATTTTGAGGTCAGGAATTTGGGATGAGACCAAACTTGAATGTGGCCAAGCAGAGTCCACTCTGTTTGTGTATCCGTTGGCATGTGTTGTACTGTATGTTGCAACAGCATTACATGAATTCAGAAGATGTAGTGTATTCGTTTTCTTCCTGTGTTGTAACACTTTTCATTTATGTTGGAACATAATGACATTTGTGAGCAGATGTCGTACAGAATAAACTGAATAGGACAAATGTATTTGTTTAAGGACTGCAGGGGTTTTAGGGACTTTACCATCATTTCCATTTCAGTCTAGTGATGAATTTTGAGTAAAAGCTGTGGCATGATCTAGGACTTTCAGAGCTATCATTGAGTTAGCTTTGGGATGCCGTTCATTGCTGGATATGGTGACTTGAATTAGTTTGCTTTAGACACCAGAGAAGTATTTTTGTGACTTCCAGATGTTCTGTTATCTATAATTCCCAGCTGTGTTCTGAGAGATTAAATGAGCTGGAACGTTTCTGTCCAAGTTCTGTTAAACTCATCAAACTCAGGGAAATGTAATTAGTGCCTTTTTGAGTTCACATCGCCTAGCAACTCACTCCTAAATAAACACTAAAATTTGCCTTCCTTTTTCACTTAGCCACACCTCTTATCTGCCAAGCACCTCCTCTTGAGTGGCTTTGGCCCTACCCAGTCTCTGGGGCCCCACAATGTGAAGACAGGGTGAGGAATGTGTGAAGCATCCAAAGAAACATGAACTGTTATTTTCCCACAAGTATGAAAAAACAGAGGCCGTGGCTGTGGAATCTTTCTGACGCAATCAGCTAGTGGGATGGCTGCTGTACAGTTGGGATTTGGACGGGCTCAGGTCAGGGTGTTGTTAAAGCTGTAGTCTTAGGACTTAAACATCTAAGCTGGACCTGGGTGAGCTAGAGACCTGCTGACAAGGTTAAAACCTGATGAGTAAAACTGGATGGAAAGATAGAAGGAGCTGCTGGATGGGAGCACTCCATAGATCCTCTTATTTAATTTTTTAACAGGCATCTGTGGGGCAGCTTATTAATTGTTTGTTGGCCAAACCACCATTAAAAAGTCAGACAGCAGGTGGCTTTTACAGAGATATGAGAGGGAGCATAGAGCTAAAACAGGAGAGAGGATCACTGAGGAGACCCCAAGAGGCCCTCCTAGAGACCCAGATGATTACCACACTACTGTTGCCTCTGTAATTCTTCATACATTAAGACACAAGGTTGAAAGGAATTCCCAAACACAAAAACAGAGCAAACTTCAATGAGTCTCTCTTTCTTTCCTGATCTAATTATCGCTGCCCCCATAATCGCTGTTATATTCATCATAGTGCTCAGTATTTATAGGGTCTGTTTTCATCATAGTAATAATGTCACTCTGGAATTCCCATGCAGGCAGAAAGAGAGAGAGAGCGAGCAAGCGAGAGAGAGAGAGAGAGACATACATCAGAGTATATAGAGGAAGCAGCTGGAGAAAGGCAAGGCTGCTTCTTGGATCCAGATATCATTTGATGTTAAGGAGGCCACAACAACAGGACTGCAAATGTCCCCTTGTTTTGTCTGGACTTTTCCCTGATTCTCCACTGTGAAGTCTGCAGATCAACTGGGTCCAGCTGGGTCCCAATGTCTGATCTTTGCCTTGTGTCCTGCAGGACACAAGGCCCTGCCAAACTTTTTCAGGCCCCTATAATCATGGAAACCCCAATTAAATTCATTCATCTTCAATAATTCTTTCTTTCTTTCTCTCTTTCTTTCTTTCAAATCTTTTCAAATCCAGCATACTTCAGAATCAACTGCCCTGTTCCCTCTGTCAGCTTCCCCCCTCCTATTCCAAAGAGCCCACTGCGTCCGATTCTCTGCCCCCACAATGTTGCTCCCAGTATTTGGGTATATATTTAACACCCACATGTGAGGCCTGGTGAAAGTGCCTGGGGAATGGAAAGGAAAACAAGCATGCCCTCTCTCCCGGCCCTTTAGTGCTGGTCTGCTATAAATACCTCCGGGTGGCGCGCCAGTTCCAGCACCAGTGGCATGGGAACCTCTCTCCCTCCTCTGGTCCATTGCTTGGCCACTTAAGTCCAGTCTGGGAAGGTTTTAGCCAGCAGGCTGGCCTGAAGGGTGGGTGGGTGATTAGGTGTGTGAAATGTGGACAGTGTAATGAAAAAGTATGGTGGTCTTCCTGTTTGTTTAGTCTGCTTCTCTGAGGAGCATCCCTGTGTCTTCTCCCTCCCTCCGTTCCCATCATCTCCCTTTTCAAAAGACTTCATGTGTACTGCATTCTTGCTGTTTTGCCTTATGAAGATTGTATGAATACGTGCTTTTCAAACTGTTAAGAGAGAGATCCCCTTTTCTTCACTGCGGTGAAGCGTTTGTTATGTTACTCCCCCAAAAATTGATTTAGACTTTTCAAAGGTTTGTTCTTCACAGTGCTGTCTCCCTGTGTCAATGCACGACAGGCTCAGCTCATATTTTCAGAGTTTGAGGTAATAGTTTTAAACTGACAGACTAAACATCTCTCTCCCCGGCTGTTCCACTTCTACAGAGTAAATAGTTTTATGTGCACAAACACAGACGCACACGCGCACATGCGCACACGCACACACACAAACAGGGTGACTGACTTTGTCTAATGATTATTTCTTTTTGGTTAGTGGGGGTTCAGGAGAATTTGTTGGATTGTACGTTAAAAGACGTAGCATTGGGGCCTCTTAGCACACCGTGTTACCTTCACTGCCTCTCTTCATTTATGTTAACCATAATGGTTTTATATAGTAGACGTAGGACAGCCAGTGTCCTTCTGCTGTATATCTTATCTATAGGACATGTTTTTGGCCACTGATATAGTTTTTCTTGTCACCATCAGTTGATTTTAACACATAGATTGTGCCTGTTCTAGTGTCAGTTAAAGGGATACTTGAGATCAAAGCTTATTGTTTGGTCATTGAACATACTGAGTCTACAGATTATATGTCTCTGTTGTTCCTTTTCCTCCTCACACCTCTTAGCATTCTCCCTATGTCTCCTTTTCTCTCCCTCTCTTAATACTCTCCTTTCCTCCGCTCCCACCCCTACAAGGCTCACTTGTTATTTTTTCGTACAAGGTCCTGTAATTAAGTTTGACATAAGCACAGGGATTAAATATGCGGTTGAGGAGGGAGAGAAAGGAGCTCTGTTACAATCTCAAGGCCAGCTGTAAAATGGAACCAGATTGCGACACTTGGAGTTGGAAAGTTTGGGAAAGGTGCCGAGACTGGAGCTGTGTTCTACCAACAACGGGATCTGAGTCTTTCTCCAGCTTTAGAGCAGCCAAAAGACTACTGAGTCTGTGGCCAAAAAAGCTCATATTAAAAATCCTTAGGCAGAAGGCTAACATACAGTCTGATCCAATGATAATTTCTTTTTCAGCTAAGAGACTGCCATCGCCTCCAGCTAAATATTAACTATTGTCTATCCAACCAGATGAATGATACCCTTACGCCAGCCAAAAAATTCTGCTGCCAAAATAATACTAGAAAGCAAAATACTTGCTAGTTAACTGCATGTTTACAATCTATGAGCACAGCGTGTATTGCTTTTTTTAACAAAAGACATCAAATTTTTCTGCCAGTTTTTACTTAGTTATCAAGCTCAACAAACAAAAGATTTTGATTAAAACCAGATGGTGACTTCATGACACAGGTAAAAAGCATGACAAGTTTTTTTTTTAATATGTTTACAGGTTGCCAAATTAATTTTACAAGTGAAGAAACAAAGATCAATCACACGCATAACCTCCTACTGATGGTAAGAATGGCAAAGTGATTGTAACTCTAAACCATAATGCAGCAGGAAAAACCATTTCACATGCTATCACTCAATCACTGACACCAAATATAGAAATATAGGCTAAGATCAGCCCCCAGTGCACCAAGCGTGTCGATAGGATTTTCTTCTGTTCTGAACTCTGAGAGGTCTCACATGGAACTTTGCATTCTTAAATAACTCTGGCAAAACGCTTTAATCTTAATGAGTCTGAACAGCAAATCTCTCATCTGCAGCAAAAAGGATTAGAAATGCAGAAAAAAGACTGCCGTTCCACTTTGATGAATTGTGTTTAGAAAATCCCTGGGCATGAAGTTCCCCCAATGAACAAAGCGTTAGGCGAGAACGGATGCTTTTAAACAACACAACTTATCTGAGAAAAACAGAACATGCATTTAAGTGAAAATACAAAAGCAGAGCTGATTCGACTCCTCTGCAAATGATAAAAGTGACTAACTCTTTTTCTCAATCCACTTAGCTACTTTTGGAATCAAACCTGGAGTAGCTTTGCACAAATTACGTGCATTGTGTTTTCAGTGCTTCATCAGTGGCATGTTTATTTACTTTGCATGATGCATTCTGCCATTGTTAAGCATAAATAAATGAATTCATAATTTTTTGCTTCTCTGTAGTAGCACTTGAAATGGGTGATGCAGTGATGAAGAAGGGAGTTGATGAACAGAGACAGTCAAGTGCCAAGAGGTGTTGTATTCAAAACCAGAAAAACTCTGCTGCTCCCAGTGTAGTTTGCTGTGGTTTTCCTCATGGCTTAGAGAAGAACAAACTTTTTTTTTCCCCGAGTGTGAGTTAGTTAAGTATTCTATTATGCAGAGGTGTTTATTTGTATTTGATTAATACATTATTGATAATATGTTAATGTAATCCAAATCAAAGCAGTTCGGCGTTTACTTGATTAATTATTACTCTGTGGTGTAATTTCCCCAAACAGTCTCTCTGAGTGGTAAGGGTTAGAGCAGTAAGCCTCTGGCTAGTTCAGACTGCTCAAACTACAAAGAGCCTTACTGCACTGGGACCTGCTCTTGGTTCCCCCGTTCCAACCCCCCATCCACCTCCCCAAATGCCCCCAGGCCTTTAGAAAACGACTCTGGCTGACTTTCGCCGTATTTATTTTACCTTTCCTTCCAAATCAGTGCTCCCCTTTGTTTCCCGTAATGGACATAAGAAGAAGAAGATACTGCTGATCTAGGCCAAACATATGATCCATATTAATGAGAAAAAACATCATGCCAGATATACAGTATGTCCTCCTGAAATATTTTTTTATATCTTAAAAAAAGTCTCTGTGTTGCAACACACCAATGTCTTGTGTGTGTAGTAGTGATAAATATTAGTATGCACTTGACCTATATTGATCCCCCAGTAGGATGTATACCCACTCCGCCATGTTGAGCCTAAACATCTGGTCAACAGAATGCTCCTTTGAATGACAGATAACATCTGGGAAGTCTGCTGCTATCACAGGAAACAATGTTCCCATCTCCCCCTCCCCGCCCCTCTATCTCTCCCTGCTCTCTCCCCCTTGTCCCTCTTTCCCCATGTCCTGCTCATAAGCACATCCCTCTCATTGATTTCCCATTAACCCCTTCTAGACTGTGAGTATCTACCCACCCAGACACACAGACACCAATGGATTGATTAACAACATAATGGCATCACTAGGGCTGCCCGTTCTCATCAGTCTGACCAGGCCTGCTGGCTGGTCCAGTCCATGTCCAACTGTCTGCTGCTGCACTTGCCCTTTGTCTCCACTTGTCATTTGGCTTTTCATTGTATTTCCTTCCTTCCTTCCTTCCTTCCTTCCTTCCTTCCTTCCTTTGTTTCTTCCATTATGTCTTGTTTTCTTACTCTTCCATTTTCTTTATTTCCCTCAATTAAGTATTTGTCCTCATCATCTTTCATCTCCTCTCAGCACCTTGTTAATATTCACCTGGCATTCAGACTCAGGTCACACATGTATAGCCACAATCCAAAGCACAGTACTCAATGTTCCCATTTTTTGTGTGTGTGCGCGTGCGCAAACAGATATATCACTACATGAGGTATGTGCTGATTCATTTTAGACAGGAGTTTGGGACGAACTGTTGTCTATACATATAGTTGCATCAAAATAGCAGTGCAGCCTAACTTCTCAAAAGTACTTGCTGATGCTATTACAATGGATGAGAAAATTAAACTTGTATCTTTGTGTGGGTGGCCGTATTGATGTGTGCATATGTTTAGATTTTTTTCTTTTGTTGTTGAACAGACTGTGTGTTAAAATATATACTTACATGAAAGAATGCCATCATATCTGTTTCACTATGTATTTCCTCTCTCTCTCTTTGGCAACTGCTTTGGCGGCAGAGATAAAGTAAATGTGTATTTGTTAGGTTGTGTTTGTGAGCCACAACGGAGGCAAGTTAGAAAAAGCCCTTCATTTAAGCATGGCGTGCCTCCATCAGTCCTAGTCTCTGATGTACAAAGAGCCCAGAGGAAGGAGCTTCACAGCTGTTTGTAAACTATGAGAACAGGAAAGGTCAACAAAGTAATGCAGTGCCGTTTTTGTAACGCATTTTCATCTCTCTCTCTGTTCCATAGTGAGACAGCAGGGCTGCGCCCTGCCTCAGTAGTACTGGTGCATTTAAATTACTGTTCTTGCCTGGAGAATAATGGTGAAAGCATAACCCCATTGTATTCTTTGATAAACTCTGGAAAATGCATGGTATAAGCTGAGGAAGAGGTGCGGTTTAAGGGCACAATTGCCTTGCAAATCTACCATGGCAAAGTTTTTCTGAGAGAGAGAGAGAAAGATAGAGAGAGAGAGAAGGAGGAAGAGAGTGGTGAGAAGAAGGGGAAATGTGAAATCGAGGGTTGAGCGAGAAAGAAAGGGGAGAGGGAGATGGAGGATCCAGCATGTGGGTAGAGTAGGGGGGTCTGTTGCAGGGACATGTGTTATCTCTGGGTGCAGAGGTCTTTGTTTGCAGGGCAGAGAGGTATAGATTTCCTCTCCATGTCAGTGCCTTTATTTAGGGCTCAGCATGGAGGGGACAATAGCAAACTAATCCACTACTGAATCAGGATTAATATTCAAGCTGCAAATATTAATTCACAGCCCAAAGGAGGAAATGGAGAATGTGTCAAAATGCTCAAACAAATAAAGAACAAAAAAGCCCAAGATCATTGACCAAAAATTCCATCCTGAGTCTTTCACATGAGTGCGTTATTTTCACTGGGTCCTACAGTCTTGTCTCAGCGTTCTGTTTGATTTCTGTATTAATCTTCATAATGATTTTCTATAGAAGAGAGAGAGCTGGGGGAAGCTGAAGAACTGCATGTTGTTTTTGGCTATTCTCCTCACTAAGCTCTGGATTTAAGATCTGGATTTGAATATTTATGATAGAAAATAATAGAGGTTATAAAAATAAGTCCCTGCAGAGCTGGGCTGTAAGTTATAGGGGTAAGCAATGCCTCCCACATCAAAGACGCCTGGAGATGTTGGCCAGTAGTCTGATACCTATAAGCCTATAGCTCTTCAGCACAGCCCAGCAGAGAGTGTGGTTCTGCTGAACATGTATGATCCAAAAGTGTCACTCACTATCATGAGCAGCCAGAATTTAGTAAAAATTAGGTTATTTAGTTCATTTAGTTTTGTCTACCTCAAAACAAGAGAAAACAAATCTGCCATCAGGGTGAGATCATTTGACTTGTTTCAAATATAGTTTCACTTGTTTTGAGATTGAAACATGTGACAGTATTTGTAACTGACAGATGGATTACTACTCTGGTTTCAACATCATATCACTTGATCCAAGAAAATGTTTTAAACTTGCTGGTTTGCATTTGAAACAAGTGACACTTTGCCTTCCATTTGACAGTTTTTTACTCTGATGTTAAGACTCAATAGCAGGCTTATGATGATTTTGCAGATCTGTGGAGACGAAATGTTCTGCTGCTCTCCTCTTGAATGTCTCAATAGCAGGGCAGAGCAACCTGTCCTAACAACATAAGGAGTTAACATGGGCATTCAGTGCGTTTGATATACATTTATTGTCCTAATACTATGCTAGTAATACTGTCCTGATACTCCAGATCTGTCTAATATAACATATATATACATAATATCTAAAGTTAAATTGAGATGTTCAATATTTTACCTACCAGTCTCAAGATGTTTTTTAATATTTATATCCCACTTGACCATGTAAAAGACATAGAAAAGTTTTTACACCAGATTAGTACTTTAGTATTGTCCAAACAAGCGAGCACGCACGTTCACACCACACCCCTCTCAGCACACACACTTAGGCACACAAGCACAGTAATCCCACACCGGGGGGTAGAGGCCTGTTGTATACCAGCCTGAAACACCATTGTGATGTTCAAAGGGGTTTCACAGAGACTCTAACCATTGATAAGGTCTAATGTGATGAGGGACTGTAAACTTCATCTTTTATACATGGCAACATAATGTGAAAGGTCAGCTTATCTTAATCCTCAAATCTGCAGCATCCAGGCCCATGGCCCCATTTCATGAAGTTAAAGAAATAATCTTAGAGTCCATTCTGAAGACAGCCCTTATTATCTTCTCCGCAAGGTCCAATCAGAAGATATCATTAGAGTGTACTATGAATGCACTGTAAGGAATGATTATTTCTCTTTTCTAATCGGCCCCAATCATATCATAGAATCAGCTGGACTGTGTGCTCATGGTGAGAAGCTTTATTATGTCCAGTGATTAATCATCAAGCACTACCTTATCCCTCTTAGACACACAGCACAGTGCTGGCCTGGTTCACAGAGGGAAAATGGGAAAACATCATCTTCATCAGCACGGTGCTTACCTGATTTTCCATACACTTTAGTTCACCATCCCCAAGGGCCTTATACAGTAAAATGCAGTTCTGCATCATCATCTCAATGATATCAGCATGATTTTAAGACCCTCCATTCACTCAGGCTCCATGTAGAGGCTAATCAGTGTTGGGTACCAATGGTTATAAAGCAGGACACCATTGTGTTTTGCCCCATTCATTGTTTTAAATGTGCCATACCAACCTGATTTGGCTTCTGCTAGATTTTTGTTTGTTAACTTGATCTGTTTCGATCTGTTCTCCTCCATAGCTGCCAACAAAAAATTATTTTGGACTTAATAAAGAAGTAACAACATATCCTTAAATTCCAAACAAAGGGAAGACAGATTACATAGACAGTCGTGAAATGAAAGTCACCATCATATTTAGTGAATTAATGCAGGTCAAAAAGGTTATTATCTCAAGGCCAAGTTTGGGCAATTTGTTGTTTAGGAATCCTTTGTTCTCAGCTGAAAGTGTGTCAAATGTAGACAGATTGTGAAATATTTATTCCTTGACTGCAGATCATATTAGAGTGTTATTGTTTGTTTCGTTTTGTATTCCACCCCTAATTTGCCAGTGGTACAGTTTCTCGGGAAGTCTAACAAACACACATCAACTTTAACAAAGGTAGACCCCGTCCTGTAGCCTTAATTAGAAGGAAATTGTAAACAGACGCATGCCTTTCTTTTACGGATTATCCATACTTTATGACTGAATGTTTGAAGTTATGAGGGATTCTGAATCAGCACTGCTCAAGAGTGGTGCTCTTATAGGACATTGTTGTCTTCAATTATTTTCAGTTATATTCCCGTCTGTAAGAGGCAGGGGATCATTTATTATTTAAAGATGCAATCGTTGCTGTTTATCTGGGATTTTTAAAACCGGGTTATCTTTTCGCATAGTTTTTTTGATTAAAAGGAACAAAGTGTAATAAAGTGCAGTTTCAAATAGATGCTTGTCTCTCTAGCGTGAGAGCTCATCTGCCATTATTGTGATTTAATATGAACGGTGCCAAGCAGCTGCCGAGAGACAAGATCTAACAAGCATCAGGGATGCTTTAGTATGTACATAAAGGGTTTCACACAGACACAAGCTGGTGCAGTTGTGTGTGCGCGCGCACACACACGCACGCACATTTAGTTGGAGACTAACAATCACAATCACACGTATCTTTCTTTATATGTCTTAGCTGAAGGTGGTTGACAGAAAGACTCGTGGTTAATTGTTTTGGCATCTGGATTAATGAATTTTCTTGGGAATAAGTGATGATGATTTGAACAAATACCGATCACTGCTTTCTTGGTTTAACTTAATCATTTTGGGGAGAAACAAGAGAAAACCAAACAATTTAAAGCAAGCTGAGTAATTGTGCATGTTGCATTCACACACACACACACACACACACACACACAGATGATTGGTATCCTCCCTGTGTGTGTGTCTCTATAATCAAGAAGTAAGGTTTTCTACAGGCTGCAGACCACATTCAATCACAGTACACTACTGTAGTTGTTCAATACATCTTGCTTCAATATCCTTTATGTCATTACTCAATAAAATTGTCCTGCACAGAGTTTCATTCTCCAGGTGCACTCTAAAAATAAAACCTTTTTTCCAGGTTTGAACAGCAGTCGTAGTTCCAGTCCTCCTACTTCATTTCACTGCTCTTACACATTGTTTTTTTAAACCCCAAAGTCCCACAACTCTTGTTGTGTCCCTCTTATGGTCATAGTATCCACTTGCCCCACCATCACTCTTGTTCCTTCCAATACTTAACTTTACACTGAAGCCTTTGCCCCTGAGACACTAGTGTTGGGAGATTAGTCCAGCCTCAACTGAAGTAGACATACTGCAATCAATACCTGATATAAGCAGCCCGTCTGGGTCAGGCGACCTTGCTGTATGGCACCCACGGCAACTCTAGTAAAGTCCTTATAAAATCTGGGTGACTGACCCCTGACGACCTGGGTAGATAAGGTCAGTCTGGCCAGAGTGACCTGGAGCGAGGAGGCCAGTGTCCAGTCAGTCTGGCTGTCCTATAATGAAGTGGTCAGTATTGCCTTTCTGTCACTCAGCAATTACTGGGAGAGATATGGAGCCATAGATAGGTGCTGAATGCTCAAAGAGGCAGTGGCCACAGAATTACATTCACGAGGCAAAGGACCGGTAAAGTGACATGTAAACTACTCTAATATGGACTGGTAATGACTGGGAACAAGATGGATCGAAAGGAGTCTGACACCTGCAGTGCGACTGCATTACATCTGTGCATGCGTTCACAGGAGACACTACTGTAAAGCTTATGTTTAATAGCTGCACGTAAAAGTCTGATGTTTTGCTGCAATAATAAATTATGATACAACAGTCAGACTGTATAAACATCATGGGAGGCAGCACTCTTAACAGTATACTAACATACCATACCATACATCAGATAGCTCTCGAAAGATTTAATTGTTGTTGTTTGTAAATTCATTTACAAACACTTTAAGAAAATACTATAATCAATCAAACATCATCACTGAAGAATTGATAATGTATCGTGAGTGATCTTAGATGAGTGATCTAGAGGGAGCTGTTGATAGAATGCGTCACTAATGAATTAATGACAGAGGTGTAATCTGCAGAATGAGAAGTGACCATATTAAAGGACAAACAGATTGACATGCAAGTAGAGGTCATGCTTCCTGGACAAATAGAGGCCTGCGTATGTCACTGTGTTTCTCCCATGGCCTGTTGAGCTCCTCCACACAGGTCAGGGGCTAGGAAATCCCCAAAGCCATCCAGCTGCTGCCATCAGAGACTCTGCATTCTTCTGTCTGCTAACTATTTAGTTGTCAGTGATTTGGTTAAGTGGAATTGACTTTTATCTGTGGTGTGCTGTGGGGCTGCCACTGGCAATTCAGAATCCCCCTTCCTCAGCTCCTGTCTTAGCCTGGTGTCACATCCAGCACATTGCTATTGGCAGCTGAGCCAGGCCTAATCAATACCTCAGGTCAGGGATGGCCTGCGGCTCTGCTGTGGGTGGGCTATTGATCCGACATACACACACTCCCACAGGTTGCCCTGACAAACCGTGAAGTCGTGGCCTTGGACGGAGCGAGGGAGAAAGAAAGAGAGACGACAAATTAACAGGGCTGCTTTCCGCCTGCTTTAACTGTTGATAAAACATTGTCATAAAAATTATTTATCAATTGATTAGCAAGTAATCTATTGTAAACTGCAGATAAAGATAACATGATTTATACGACCATTATTGAAGGTAATATTTCAAACAGGAGTGATATGATTTAGAAAAACCTGAGCACATATTAAAATTAGAACCAAGGGAAACTGATGAAACCATTCAGATGCAAGCCCATCATAACCACACAAGACCTCTGCCCCCGTCTGTCTCTCTTTCACGTTCACTTTCTCTTTTTCCTCTTTGCTCTGTGGATCCTCTGTTGTCTCTCTATCAGACCTGTGGCCAATGAGCAAGAGTCTGGTTATTTTTGTTGCAGTTTTAAATGTTGCTCCCCGAGCTCCTTATCAGCACCACAATAAGAACTCTTGGGAACAATTAAACATGGGCTTTAACTCAAGTCTAACCACAGAGGTAAAAATAATCGCACAATGTTTCCAAATGGAAGTGGCTTCAAAAGAGCTATTCAGTTATCACAAGCTGTCTGCCTCTCCCACATGTATTCCCAAACTAAATCTCTGTCGCTGTGGCACTATTGGAACATATGACAAGCATATTTACCCAGCTTCACAAACCAGGCCCATGTGGAATTCAAAGTCTTTTTTACATGTTTTTTTTTTTCATCGCTGAAATTGACAGTTGAATAAATATGTATTGTCTATGAGACTTTGTTGTCGTATACGGGAGATCCTCTGCAGAACAGGCAATTATATATGCTATTACAGGAATATGTCTTGGTCTGGTTAGAGGGAAATTAAGTTTCTCCGGAAATCTTTTTCATTTCTCATTTTAAAAGTCTTCAGTGGTATGAGAAGAGAAATTACTCACAGCAGTTCATTTGCTATTAAATGTAATCTTGAAATCATAAGAGGCTGTCCTGCAGTAGTATCATACAAATAATTATAGATTAATTTTGTTGGCTCTAAAAGCAGATGATTAATTTTGAAGTCTTGATGGAAGTCATGCTGCTCTGGTTTGTTTCTCCTGAAAGACATTTATTATGTGCTCAGATTTTAAGACTGAGGTACAGAAAGCGTGGCTGCCCTGACAAGACTGCAATGGAACTCTTTCTCTGCTGTCATTATTTACATCTGTGCTCAAAAACATGTTTCTGATACTGATGCTTTTTTTTTTTTTCTCTCCATTGTTACAGGTGATGGTGTCCTCCTGACTTGTTCTTCTTGAGACCTGGGAGTCCCTAAATCCCAAACCATATAGCTTTGGAAAACCCTGGAAATACCTGGAATTCTAGGAGTGTATCACCAAAACTTCTTAAGGTGCCCAGGCACCGGATCAATAGCTTTACATTCTCCTTTATTATTTTATTGTGTATACAAAGAAAGAGACGAACGTCTGAACATTAGCAATAGCCGCTGGCAATCCACCGTTGCTTCGACGAACCTGCTGTGACCAAGAGGGCGTGACCTTTCTGCCTGCTGACTTCAAATAGACACTTGAAAAGAAAACACAGTCAGAGAGGCTTCCACGTGGTGGCAACTCAGACCAAAAACCCCATCAGGTAAGGCTGTGAAGTCCCCCTTGCTCCTGCTGTCCAAGCCCTAAGCCCTTTAACTTCTTCAGGGCTTTGAAGCTAACTTGTCCCTGGTCTGTGTACCCCCACACCGTTAGCTTGCCTTCAGAGTTGTTGTAAAGGAAAAGGCAGGCTGATAAATGCTTTACTTTCATGCTCTGCTCACCTGTTTGTTCCTCTCAGATTAGAGGCTCTGAATATGTTGAGGTTGTTTGGTTGATAGACGCTCGCCGTGGGGTCTTCACTTGTCACTTTCAGATTCAGCCAATGACCAGCCAAACAGCCAAGAGACAGGATTTCACTTGGTGTGTGCATGACCTGGTGGACCACACTGTCATGCATACACATGTTGTCATTAACTATTATATGTATCACACATCTCTGTGGACACACACATGCTGCGCACACACATAAAGCTGCAGATCAACATGTATAAATGTGCAAACACATGGATAGGAATACATTTTATTTAGTTTCACACAATGACACATCTACAGTATACTCCGTACTGTACACTTTCTATTACACTTATCAGGAATGTTGTCAGTAATGGGATGCGTGAATCTTCCAAGATGTGGGTGTTTTTTAGTTTGCTAAGGGGACAAAAGGGATTTTCTAGCTGATAAAAATGTCATTGCTACTTGCATGTGTGTGTCTGTGTTTATAGACGGGTGTATGTTTTGTATGTGTGTGTCTGGTTCGTGTAAGAATAGATATATAGGATGTGTTTGAATATTGGCAGATTTCTGATGCATATGTGCATTTTTGGGCTTCATGGCACGTGGTTGTGAAATGAGTATTTCCATTCAGAGTGACGTTGAAATTGATTTTGCTCAGCTTCACACTGGTAGTTTTATTAAGATCTGGTTTCCCAGTTGTTTTGCCGAAGACTGACAACACGTTTTCATTCAGTGATTAAGACTTGATCCCAGGTTATCTGGACTATATTAAATTATTCTGCTTGATAAGGGAATCTGTATGATTTTATTTTTGCTCAGGCAATAACATGGAATCAAATAGAGCCTGATATAAGGATATAGAGATTAGGCTTTGTTACCTATGTGGCAAAGCACTTCCTCTATCTACTTTTTGCTCTGGAAATAAGCCTAATTAAAAATAAAAACTGTTGATGCAATTAAGTGAATATACCATAATAAAAGAAAACAATGAAAACAGCATGATGTGCTGAATGAGATGAGCCATGTCATTAAGGATCTAAAGAATTTTTTTGGGAAAAGTTCAAAGTAATTTGACCAATTTTCTGGTCACTGAAATTTGGTACCCAGCAGCAAGTCTTTGTTTTCAGTGAAGAAAGAGAAAATAAATAAACAAACATAATATTTAAAAATTATTTTTAGTGTGAGGAAAACACTTGAAAACACTAGCAACTATATTTATCATTGTGCAGCTAATTAAGGACTTGATCTGAAATGTATTTTCTATAAAGTCTGATTTAGGACCCAAAGGGTCAGCTGCCTCACAATAGGACAATGATAATACAGCAGGAGTCAGGGCTAGAGAGGGCTCCAGTCTGGGGGATAGCAGCTCCCCTCCCTGGCCTATGTGCTGATGGAGCTGCACTCCTTGCCCAGGGCTCCAGGGCTCCGACACTAGACGATATTTTTCATGTGGGCTGCACACTGTTCTGCTGCAGTTGGGGTTGCTCCCTTTGTGCCACCCCTCCCCCTTTTAGACAGAAAGACATGCATGATTTCATACATGAAAGATATATGTAATTGGACGGCAGGGCCAATGCAATACATTTACAATTCTAAACAGAATACGGTAAAACCAGTTTCCTCTTTCTCTGCCCTCTTTTCTTCCCCAGGAAATGTATTTGCACATATTCAAAAAACATAAGATCAAAAAATAGACAAAACACAGGTTATCATTCTTGTTACATGCTTTATATCTCACGTGAACATTCAAAATGCACAAGCACTGCCAGTTCCACATTGTCGGTGTGTGGCTCAGCCAGTTGTATTGTGGCTTTAAAAGAAATACAGTGGATTCTACCAATAGTGTATTGATATATGTGCTTGTAAATAGATGTGTATTCAAACTCTCAGACTAGTAGATCTGACGCTGATGTACATATATTCTCTCATTAACCACAGTTAATGAGAGAATCTATGTACATCATATTACTAATCACAGGAAATGGCAGTTTAGTTTACAATTTAAAAAAGCAGTCCTTGTTTTTACTTGCCACCAACATATCTTGATAAATACATTAGGGAAAAATATTATCTACATATAATCTACAAATACTAGCAAGAAGATGCAATACAACCGAGACAAACCAAACCAAAATCTGAAGATTACACATTGTGGTTTGGATAATGCTGATTCTTTTCAGACACTGGAAAAAAAAAAGGGGGGGGAGAATATTTACATTTAAATTTAACATTTCATAGAGAGAAAATGATTTGTGTTCCCCTTCAGAACATAAGTTATTTTTTGAAAGACACAATGACATTATGTAGAAATCTGTCGTGTGCCATTACTTGACGAAGCCTCAATCCATCAGCTACCTGTGGGTCTGAAAAGTAGTTAATTTATGCATAAAATCATAGAAAATTTCAGCTGTAATTCAAATTCCAGATGATGACTCCAGATTCATTTACAAGCTGCCAAGAATTGAATGTGTGTGATCCAATGCCCACATTTTATCCTCTAAGCTATGAAAGAGAATATCACATCACTGTCTGTCATTTGACCACAGGGAGAGTATGACCTTTTGGAATTCAAAGACAATTTTTCATGTTGATATCTTTTTGCCCTTATAAGGAGAAAAACAACTTGTTTAGATGCAGATACACCACAGTGTCGTAGAGATGCACAACATTGCAAATAAGTAAATCTGACAGAATTGGAAGTGCTATTACACAGGTCCTAATTTCTGTGAATGTGTGTGTCTTGTGTCTCATACACAAGAGACAAACAGCCAGAGTACTGATTGAGCAAAACACTAAGTACAGTATGTGCTTCAAATAGGTGAGTGGTATGATATTTCTGCCAAAGGAATGAGGTAAGCCGATTGTTACACATTTGCTGAAATTCATAACACAAAGGAATGAAAGCAGGCCAAGTGAGCTGGGTGTGCAGGTAGCAAGGATACTGGTGTCACTCCTACAGATCTTAGCCATGCCTAACATGCCAGGCCTCTGCCTGCTGGCAGGGCAGCATTTAACCCAAGTTGAAAAGTTTAGATGGTGAATTAGACAGATAATGTGTTTTCTATTAGAGCGCTGAGTTTATGAGGCATCTTACATATGCATGCACACAGTAGTGACATGATGTAGGTAGAAGGTAAAGACTGGTCCAGACCCTTCTGCTTTAGACTCTTGGCCCACCCCTCCTGTAGTGTGTACGTCATGCAAAAGTAAACACCTTCACTATTAACTTCCTTAACAAGCTAACACCTAAAACAGGAGCAGCTCCACTAATCACTTGGTTTTATTGGGTCCAGGAACACTTGAGGCTATTGAGGGGCAGGAGGGGAGCTTACCTCCACTGAGGTATTTAGAGCACAGGGGCCAAAGAAATTGATGGACAGGCAATTCCCCGTGACCCCCATACCCTCTCAACTCACCACTCTCAGAAAATATGGGTGGGATCACCTCACCTGCCACAGGGGCAAAGTTTAGGAGCACCGACAGGGGTTAAGCATCTATGATTCTGCCTCAGTTGCTTTGACTAATCTAAAATTACTCTAGGTGACTTTTGGCCCAGGGGGTGGGGGTGTGTGGAGTGTGGGCTTCACAGCTCTGGAGGTTTGATCACATAAGGTTTCAGATGAGCTTGTTTCTGTGCTAGATGCCGTCCCTGCATCGATGGGGCCTTGTGTGTGATATGAGTGAGTTGTTTGCCACGCATGGAAAATTCTGCAGGATCCCACCCATGTCTGTGTTCACTTCTCACACTTGTTTGACTAGCTGCCCACTGCGTGCATGAATGTGTGTAGTACCTGGCTTCATGTCACTGTCAAGCACTGAATAAAGCCTTATCAACTTAGCTGCTAAAGTGTATTTTATAGAAATATTCCCTTTGCTCAAACTCTGTAGGAAACGTGTAAAATCTCTCTTTTAAAGTTTATTTAGCATTTTCTGGATTCAACTGTGTGTTCTGTTACTTCATGAATAATAGAAGACTCACTTGAAATCATTGCTGTCTTGTGTGACCCAGGCTGCAGCCTACTGTAGATAGATGCTGCTGCGTCCAGAGGCTGTGTGTGACGCTGGGCTTGGATTTGACCCCTGGATCTGCATTTGCCTTGTGTGCCTCTGTCCCTGTCATCTTTCATCTCGTCGTGTTGTTTGGTGGTTTAAGGGGGGTGGGGATGTGGGGGGTAGATTACTCTCTTAAAATTTATGATATTGAAGTTCAAATGCAGCGAGCACGAAGTGGTGTTTTAATAGGTTTTGCGATGTGGGGATCCGAGACTCTCCTCCCTTCTGTTTGGGTCGGTTCACCAGCAGCTAGTGTTTCTGTTGCCTGGAGTGGTCATATGGCTCTGATTTGGGATCCCTCTGTTTCACTGAGCCTCTCCAAAGCGCGTAAAACCCCACGAGTCCCGCCTGTCTCTCACCCAGAGTCTGTGACAGCAGCTCTCAGGATTTCTCCATTATTCACTCTATCCCCGACTTCAAATATGCATTATCAGAAGGACTGGTCTGTGCCTCTTCCTTTCTTTACAAATTGAGCTTCAGTTAAGGCTGTATTAGAAATGACATATTGACTAGACAATTTGGTGTGAAACGCTGATAAATTTTAATACCCTGGTTAAATTACAGACTTGATACTTTGTAAGATTTGCCTTTGTGTTTTTGTTTTTTTGTTTTTTTTTTATCACTATTTATTTTGTCTTCTTGCGCATTTGATTGTAGGTGTTTTTGCTGCCTGGGTTTTGTATCTGGCTGCACTTGTAAAGACTTGAGATCTGACGGCGACCAGCAGGCAAACTGTTAAGACATCTACTTTAGAAACATGCGAAAGGGAAGAGAAAAAAAAATACATATGCACGCATGAACAAATATTTTAATTACATTTTCAGGCGTTTGAAAGGATTAGCAGCTAACCAGAATGTCAGTGACTAGTCTCGCAATGATTTTCTTTCACAAATGTATCATGCACTTGAAGGTGGTGAGGTGTGATGGAGCCAGACTGGGGCTTGGCAGGCTCATGTACAGGTTTGTTGTTGTTGCTGCTGTGTGTGTGTGAGAGTGTTTTACATTTGTGCCTCTCAGTTTCTGTATTCTATATTCCTCAGTCTCCATCTTGTTTTAAAATATGATGCGGACCCCCCTTGAAAAAAACAAACAAACAGAAAAAAAAAACAAGCTACACACTCACACACACACACACACACACACTTACATGCACGCAGACGACCGCGCGCACACACACACACACACACAGAGGAAGGAGGGAGCAGAGAGAGAGAGAGAGAGAAGCTCGCTCTGATTTTTTTGGGGGGGGCGCGCGCGCGCGCGCGTGTCCTTTGCTTTGCTTTAATCGCGGTGGTCAGGATGAAATAATCTGGGCAAGTCAGCAAAACAGCGAGATTTTTGGATGTTTTAAGACATTTTTTCAAATATTGACAGACTTCAGATTTGGAATAATTATGTCTTAACATGACAATTGTTTTTTTTTTTTTTCCCCTAAAATGCAAACGTCAAAACCGTTTCTGAATTATGCATGGGATCATTAATACGGTGGTAGTGGCAGGACGAGTGCATTGATGGCAGAGAGAGGGATTGATATGCCTTGTTGTTTCTCATGTAAATGAGGCAGACTGACCAGACGGACGCTCCTCACTTGTTCTGCTCCAAACTCTGAAACCACAGCACCAGCAGCAGGACACGGCTCCTGTCTTCTCACCTCCAGCTGCATTCAGACCATATGATGGCAGGTTTACCCCTGTGTGGGGGCTTTGCAAACGATCTGACGCCAACATGCATAAACTTTGTTTTTTTTATTAGAAATATTTGAATCTCTTGGCGCAGGATTATGTTTAAAAAAAACAAACAAAAAAAAAAAAAAAAACAGATGTAAAAACAAACGGCAGATGCTGCATCGAATTTTGTCCAGGAGCATTTTAATATCAATGTTTTATTCCAAGAGTATTTATATAGATAAGCAAACAAAAATGAGATAGTGATACAAAATAAATAAAAACATACACAGTCGTAAAATGGAGTAGGTTGAAAAACAGTAGCCAAAACATCTCCATAATAATGCATCCAGAACATCTGGAACAAAAAAACAACAAACAAACAAACAAAAAACCTCCATCAACACATATTTATTTAACATAACGGCATTTTTAAAACGTTTCAGTAAAATATGTACAGTATAAGTTAAGTCGTGTGAATCACTGTGGGGAAACATTCCTGTATCTCTGATAAAGTTAGAAGCAGTTTAATGATGAATAGACCTAAATGATCTGATATAACTCATGATATAATAAAGGCAAATCTACGTAAAATAGCAGCCATGACAATAGCAAACATTGCACTTGAATTTGATACAGAAGGCTACACACACACACACACACACACACACACAATATCACCACACTGAGTTGTATCCTCTTCAAGAACATTCTCCGTGTGCCAAACATGACACATGGATAAAAAGAGAAACGAAGGAGGATACAACACTGGAATATTTGCAAATACAGCTTTGGAAAATAAAGTCGAAGAAATAAAATGCATTTAATTAAAGGTTTGCAAAACGATGTATTTTTCCTACCAGCAGTAACATTGGCTTTAATGGAAATCATCCAGTGCAAAACATGCTGCACCTACAGTCACAGGCAAATGATCACGACTCTAAAAAGTTCATTTTTAATTGAATCCACACATTTTTTTTGGAGCAAAATAAGTTGTTTTTTTTTTCTGAATGTGGATTTGCATGTCACTTGTGCTGATTTCTGCAGGACGCTCCGTTAATTAGGCCAAGTTCAAGATCGTGTTGGGCTTTTGCTTCACGTTTGGTGGCTGTTTAAAATGATGTCTGTTTCGGGAACAGAGCTCACTGTTGTTAACAGTCTATTTTGGTGAAATGTATATGCGAAATGTTTGCGATTTCCGCCGTGGATGGTCTGTCTTTTACTTTTGAGCACGCAATGAGCCGACCGTCGTGGATTTACATCTTGTGCACGGGAGGCAGTCACGTATATAATATTTGTGTGAAAGGCAAAAGTGCGCTTCTGCAAAGACCAGCTGGTCCGCAGGCGCTTGGCTCCTGTAAAGAGTTGATGCGCTGCTTGATCCCAGTGGTCAGGCTGAACATAAGAGGGCGCTCCCATTGCACCTGGCTGCGCTGCCCTATCCACCCCAGACACATGGAGAGCCGGACACAAGCCTCTCATATGTACACTGACACAGTGTTGAACAGCGCAGACTGAACGGTCCCATCCAGTCAAGGATCATAAAAAGGCAAATGTGAAAACAAGTGCAAAAAAAATATTTTCTTAAAATTTAAAGTTTGTTTGTTTTTTTTTCTTTCTCCATAACAAGTTTTACCTTTATAAAAACGACTGTTATGATCTATTGACAAAAGTCACGTCAAAGGATTTTTCATTGTGGATCATCTCTCTTTCATATACTAAACCCGGGCTAAAGTCAGTTAGGAAGGGTTTGCCCTCCATAGAAAAGTTGGGCTACAGCCCTGAGAGCATCACTGAGGGGAGACTCAAACCTGCAGCACTGTCACTGCAGGTCGCACGTCCTCTTTTATTAACCTCATCACTAAAGTCAAATAACATTTTAATCCTAAAAGTCACTTCAGCGTTTTTATTATTATTTTCTCTTATTTTTGTTTACTGTTCCACTACTGACCATCCAGTCCACCTACACGAGGTTTTTATTTAGAAATATTTTCATAGCATAATCTCACTCAGGCTGTTTCCTAAAGAATGTCTGATGCCCTTTTCATCTCTGTTTACAATAGCCTGAACATATGACTGACACCCTGCTTGTTAATATTGCAGCCTATGAGCATCTTAAATCCCCAAATCCTTCGGAATATAATGGTTGTTATCTCTTTATAAAGTTCTATGACTTTTCTCGATAGCAGCTTTTATCTTTAAATGCGCTCACCCCTGCTCATTTCCTCTGTTTCCCTTTGTGCTTTGCCTGGGATTGCGCGTGCGTGCGGGCACACGCATGCATACATACATACATACATAGCAACTGCCTCCATAAATAAAATGACATAAACTTAGATTGAATTTAGCGCGAATGCGTTCAAATAAATATTTCTAAAAGTTGAGCTGTGCACACGTGTTCGCGAAATCCCCAGCACCGAACAACGGTGGAGGCAGGTTGGAAACGCTTATGGAGCTTTGCCCTCTGCCTGAATGCACTGTTTTGTTCCTTCAGTTCTGGTGATGGTCAAGCGCTTTCATGTGCCCCACATCTACGGAGCATTTTGCATTTTAAGCTACTCTGCCCTTCTTTTTCATGTCCACGGGCTGTCATAGCCACAGGTTGTGTTGAATTTGCAATGCCACTCATCGATGTATGCCTATTGAGGCTGGCACGTGGACAGTTATCCTTCCCACAGAGAGGCGCAATTGAATGCTGGTAACACAAAAGCTTCAGACCCTGTCAGTCCCCCCCTTTCCCCCCCTTTTTCAGTGATGCATAGGCCCTAAAAGCATCAAGGCCTCCGTCTGGCTGCTAGTCTTTTGATTTAGCCAACACTATACTCAATATGGTCACTGATGGAGTAATGTCAATCAGGCCTTTGCATAAATTTGTAAACTGAAGTTTGCATTGTTAGGCTTTAGGCGACTGACTGGCTGAAAGCTGCCTCCTACAAGCCTCAAATTACACCAGACTCTTTTATTATCTAGTAGCCCCTTTAACTCCAGTCGCACGCTATTTTCAACCTATTCATTTTTACAATCTCTTCTTCCCGTGAGAGCAGACACGTCGCAAATCCTCGAGATTCCTGCAGTCTGCCTCTCACACTGCAAAAATGCGAGCTGTTCGACGGGGACGATGCAGTTTTCTTGTGTGTGTGTGTGTGTTTTTTTTTTTTTTTTTTTCTTGAGAGAGAGGGTAGCTATACAGCACATGCTACACTGCTTTAAAAACAGGTATGAGCTTCTGCCTCGGCTTATGGAAGGAAAACGCTGAGGAAATGCCGTGTTACAGCACACCATATATTTTAGCAGCGGGGAGGGGGGGGGTTGGGGTGGTGGTGGTGGGGGTGTGTGGAGTGGTTGGAGAGGGCGAGTTTGGTCTTGGTCATACAGGCAACAATATAAGAATTTAGATTTTCATAGGCTCTTTAAAGGGATATGTGCTATTGCATCTGTAGAAACACCGCATCCCACGGGGGCTCCATAACCCCTCTAACCTTTAAGTCAAAGGCCTCTGGAAAATAGAAAATATAGCTTATATATTTGATCAGCCATCTTCACTACGATGATATCATGAAAGGCTGCTTAAGATATCTGTTGTGTGCAATCTGAGAAAATAAAAACAGACACTAGATTTATCTGTGCCAAGCATTTCTGTCTAACACACTTTTGGAAAAAAAAAAAAAAAAATCTGGTCGTTTTTATTAACCCAGTTATGGCTCCTTCCCTGCACAGTAGGCCTGCTCTATTATGGCTACTTTCAGTTAGAGCATGTTTGGACCATGTTTGGATTCAAGTGTATGTAGCATTGAACTATTAACTCTGTATCGGAATGCACTACAGGCTATAGGCGCAGACTATCAAATCCGTATTGTTTCAATAAACATAGCACGTTATGTGATCAGTGAAAGCTGCTGCTTGTATTCAGTGGACCAGGACTCTATATGGAGCTGTTTGCACAGAAAGTGTGCATACTGAGAGTGAGGGATTGTCCATTTCCTCGGAGAATCAACAATAAAATTATCATAACAAAGAGCACTGAGAGACTCAAAGGTCGATTTTTGCAATACAGTCTTTTCATTCGGAGGAAACGAGAGGACATCAGTTACAGAGGCGAAGTGCCTTACAGAAAGATTATTAAGAAAAACAAACGAGAGAAACTCAACAAATAGTTGGTATTGATCATAAAAGCATTTAGAAATTCCTAATCACGAAACATATCAAGCTGAGGTGAGACACTGACCATCTGGGATTCTTGTCATAATCTCACAATATCTATCACAGTGTAGCAAATTGAAAGCAAACAGGCCGGAGCTGACCAAAAGCCTTAATACTGTCATACATTTACAGTGTTATTATTATTTAAGAGAACCTACATGTATTGACAACGTGTTCCCACTAGTTTCGTAATGGATAACCTGTTTCCCCATCATCCCTGCTACAGCTGCTCTTCCAAGTCCTTCACTGGTGTGCAGGGTAACAACTATAAAGCTATTTATATTTCCTAAACACCCGCCACACACATTGTAAACATTAAATAAATTGTCACAGCCCTATAACACAATGAGGCTTCAAGTATTTATAAAAAATAAGGAGCTGAACTTGCTTTGCATAATGCACTGACACAAAGCAGCTCTCTGGAGTTTCCCAATTTTACTGAAAAAATATTTAAAGCTTTGTGCTATGCATGCTTTCACAGCATGAAAAACATTTTGTCTCTTTTATATTACAATAGTGGGACTAAATATTAAACCGAATTTTAACTTGGACTAATATTTGTGAGGTGACAGAAACTGTAAAAAAAAAAAAAAAAAACCGACACGTCTTCCACATCTTCATCGTCTTACTTCCATCTACGCCGTATTTTATAAAGCTGAATTTCACTTTATTCAAATGTAGTTATGACTTTCAGTTTTACAGCTTTGTTCAAATTAATCTGTGCATCCACAGTAATGCAAGAGTTTGGGAGCATCTATTGCTCGAAGTCTCATTAAATTGGTCTTTTTGTTCTCCTCTTATCATTGAACCAGTCATCGGTAAATTTCTATTTTTATTCAGTCTAAATATAAAAATACCGAGATTTCCCTAAATGCAACGTGCAGCCTATATCACGTAAAGTTGATCAAAGTTAGAGAAATTGAAGCTACGCATCAGGACTATTTGATATCAGCTCCTGTCTCTGAGCAAGTGATATTTCTCTTTATGCTTAAAATAAATATTTACCAATACAAATGCATTGTTAAGTCTGGTTATATCCAGGTGCCACTGTGCTTGCGATAAGCTCTGTTCATGGCAGATTGCAACAGCAGGCTACACCGTGGCAGCCTATATGATGCTCACAGCAGCCTACACTTTTCAGATCGCTTCAAACATGCTTTAATTTGGGGCAAGTGTTTGTTTTAGTTGTTGACAAACACGACTCTTATTTGCATATTTACAAGTGGACCATGATGAAAAACAGCGTCTTTCCGTTTTTAGCCACTTCAGCCGCCAAAAACTCAGTTATGTATTTCAATAAGTTGTTCAAATGCAGACTATCAACTAACTATAGAAACACAACCCTGCGTGCAGCTTTCACACGACCAAAAAAAACAAAACAAAACAAAAAAAAAAAAACAACAAAACAGATGACAGACTTGGGCTGGAAGATGGAGAATAAAAAATGAAGCAGGGTCGCTTATGCACTTTTAGTAGCCACGGTATGCGCTTATCTTTCATTTTTTATAAAAAAAAAAAAAAAAAAAAAAAAGCAGAAATCGGGACAAAAAAGGCTTGAAAAAGTGAAAAAGAGCGGAGGAGAATCTGCGCCTGTAGCGTCGGGCTTTGCCTGCAGCGGCTGCCTGCTCCACTATTAACTTTCACAGTCTTCCGTCTAATCAAACTCTTACTTTCCGCTGTTCTTAATTCCATATTTTCAATTCCTGATCATTACTTTCCTTTTTTTCTACTTGTATCTATCCATCCCTCCCTCCCTCCCTCTCTCTCCCTCCCTC
>CM076648.1:10593603-10631534 GCA_038496675.1 Rachycentron canadum
TGGGGGAGTGGGGGGTGCTCAGGGTAGGAGTGTTGAGGGGGCTGGGTGGAGGGGTCAGATAGCCATGGGCCATCGAGGAGGAATCAGGGGAAGAGGTCAGATAAACAGATCCCTACCTTTCAGACTGGAGAGGAGCAGACGGAAAGAGATTAGCACAAGGAGAAAGAGGGGAAAAAGGGATTCAGGCTGAATGTTTTTCTTTTTCTAAGCTCCTTCCTCTCATTTTATTATTGCTATATATTTCCCTACCCATGTAAATTTTAGTGCCTTCAAGAATATTTTTTGTGTGTTTACATTCCAGTGATTAGAAACTGGAGGCTGTGATAGTGTAGCCTATAGGACAGGTAGGCTGCTGTGCCAAAACTCGAATCAGCTCCCTTCCTCCCCTGTCTGACAGTAACACTCCTCTCCTCTTCCTCCTCCTCCTTCTCTCCGTCTTCTGCTACAAAACAAAGACAGCAGAAATGTTTACTGTCATTTCACCTGTCTGGTTTTCTTGTCTTGTTTCTTTGTCATATATGCGTTTAATTATAACATCTCCTGGCAAAGCCATAGGAATGTCATTGGCTTTATTTCTGTGTATTGCGTTTCAAATATGTGTTTGGTGTGGCTAACTATAGTATCTCATACTCATCCCTGACTGTGATAGGTTGTATTGTGTTCATGTTAAAGTGATAGCAGACAGTGTTTTTGAAAAATTATTGAAAATGGACCCTTATTATTTGGAAGCTATTTGTGGTCAGAGTTATTTCTTCTTTTTTGTAGACATGTTTGTCAAGGATAGATTTTCAGTCCTTTCTTTTCTTTTTTCTTTTTTCAAAAAAAACATTTTTAAGATTTCTATGAATCAAAACCAGTAAGTTGCAGATATCTTATTTACTATAACTGATGGAAAATTGGAAAATAGCACATGGATGTTCAGAATAAATGAGAAATAATCTCATGCAAATATTTCACTCATCTAATTATTCTAATTAATTTAATTAGAATTAGTTTTAATTAATTTTGACTTGGTTAATAGATCTTTGTGAAGTCAGGTAGCTGTTTAAACCCTTGCTTGTGTAGCCAGAACAATGGACTAAATTGTAAACTTGTTATTTGGATGTTAGACATAATTCTTTGTGTGTTAAGATCAAAATAATTAAAAAGCTTTATTTGTGATGGTAGTGTTGTGCTTTTAGAGATTAAACATGCCTCTAGTGATATGATTAATCAAGTGAGTGCATATTTTGAAATTAATATCTGTGTGTTGCTGTTATGATTATTCATAAAATGAAGTGAATATTTGGTGTTGTCATGCTGTCATGCATTGACCATTCTCATTGTGGAGATGTGAAGTTGCCACTGATCCTGCACAGCAAAAGAACATTTGTCCACTGTTTGCACTTGGTCCCCATCTATTACCATGTTGGATGACAGGTAAATTTCATGGTATTCTAAAGTCATTTGACTGTGCGAGTGAGAAAAGCACGTCCAGTCGGGGAAACGAGATAAAGGGAGTAGCAGTCGTCATGGATAGTTTTATTTCATGGTTTGGGGGGTAATACAGAGAAAGGGGAGACAGCGCCTCTGGCTGTCATAACCCCTTCTCCTCCTCTCACTGTGCCTCTCCCTCTCTGTCTCTGAATCTCATCCTCTATGTATCTCTCTCCTTAAGTCCCACCTTTCCATGCTCGGGCACTGGCACCGTTGGCCATGTCCTCTGTCGGAGAGAGCCCTCTTTGGGTGAACAGTAGACTAAGGCCATACATGTGGGATTGAACACGGTTTAGGTTGGTGTGCAACACAAAGTGTACACACACAGAGCACAAAATTCCACTTATGTATGCCCATATAAGCTAAATATAGATTGATTATGCCAACAAAAAAAAAAAAATTATTATATTATAATATTTTGATAAATTGTCACCTATCATTTTTTATTAATTCCTTTCTACCGTATGTTGTTTGAGCTATGAGAGGCAAAGCATTACAAATATGAATAGATCTACCTTGTGTGTGTGTGTGTGTGTGTGTGTGTGTGTGTGTGTGTGTGTAATATGTGTTTGCACCATCAGCAGTATGGAGGCGTAGATGGGGGCTGTCGACAAAAATGATGGCTCTGAATTTGATGTATGGTTTTGAATATGCAAGGTTGTGCAGCGAGGACCAGTTCTTCCAGTTGTCCTGCAGCCGAGGGCAGTGTATGTGTCGTGCTATCATAAAGGAGCAGGCGGTGGGCGGGATCACGGCTCAGCAAAGGGGTGAGCAAGAAAGTGGGAAGGGAAGCGTGGAAGAGATGACTGTCATGCTCAGGTGTGTGTGTGTATATGCATGCTATTGGTGTACCTGATCCTTAATCCCAACAGCCCCAAGTGTCCAAAAGGTCTCCTCTTTATCGAACCCCCTTTTCTCAAAAATTCCCCTCCCTTCCCTTTTGAGCTTCTCTTCCTCTTCAATGTCATCCTTTTATCTTTTTGAAGTGTAGTTGGCAGGGATTTTTTGTGGTCTGCTCTTTCACAATATGTTATCGTGTTAACAATCTTGGTTAAATCATTGTGGTAGACTAGATTTATGACAGAGAAGATGCGCATGTGTCTCTGCATATGTGTGTGCACAGCCGCATACTGGAAAATCAAATTTGTTTGAACATCGGGGTCTTGTTGTAGTACAGTTTTGGTTTTATAGTCATTCTTTTTATTCATTTTGGTCCGTTTCCAAAAATCTAAGATCATGTTCATATTCAGACAAATCACAGCAGAACTATGTTGTGATAACACATTGCTCTGACTGTCCAGCAGTCACACAGAGAATAGAGAGACATGGTAATGGGAGAAAATTATTTTCCTCTCCTCATTGAAGGTAAAAATAATATCTAATACAAATTTATACAAATATATTTTCCATTTCTAACAATAAATTAATACTCTTATAGTCATGGAAGGTGGTGATAATGTTTGAGAATGAGAATCTGTGTCCTTGACTAGAATCACAATATTGCTTCTGTATTAAATGTACAATATCACTTTTGGAGTAAACGTGTATTAATATTTTAACAGTGGTGAAAACTATTGTGTGCCTGCGTTTCTGTATCGACTGTGAGTGGAAGACCCATGTGATGCATATCTGTCCAGGACTGGCAGTCCTGTAAAAGCTGTTTGTGTAGTGTGCACATGTGCTTGTGGCACAGCGACTACAACTCACTGTTTATATATCCTATTTGGGGCAGCACTATAGCTAGCTCTAGTGTGCGGGGATGGGAGGAACAACGTTTTGTGTCTGTATAGGCTACATATGCCTACACGCGGGCATAGCAGGGATGACGGACCATTCCGAAGGCTGCAAAATTGAACTGAGCTGCACCCCAGCCCCCCATAGGCCCACCCCTCTCTTAGACCCTGGAGGCCAGCATTCCACCCTCCGCACTGGCGCTTATCATCACAAAGGACAGAATGCATAAAACATGGAGGACGCTTAGACAGAGGCGGCCCAGGTCGCCTTTCTCTCCCCACGCTGAGCCCTGGAACAATGCATGGGCCCCTCTGGCCTGTGACTCTGACGACACACACGCCGTCTTTTTATCCTCCCCTATTTCTTTGTCATCCTCTTCCTCTTCCTCTATGTTACTGTGCTCTGTGGAGTGATAACTGCCCTTGCATTGTTTATCTGTGTCTGTGAAATCTGCATTGTGTAACTGAAATGTAAGTGTGTGTGTGTGTGTGTCTGTGTCTGTGTGTGCGTGCGTGCACGCGCATGTGTGTCTGTGTGAGAGAAACAGTGAGAATGACAGGTTTAAAATATTGACAGCACATCAGCTGCATAGCTTCTGCTTTCATATTCTATATTTTGTTACATTTTTTTTGAAAATAGAATTTCATGTACCTTTTTAAATAAAAAAAAACTGTTTCACAAATTGAGACAGAGGTCAGAAGTAAACAATGTAAATAATTTCAATTATATGACAAAATTACATTTCATATAAAAGAGGGCATTTTGCAGTACACGCAGATGATCTGTGTTGCGTGTCATTTTTCCTCATCACTGATTTATAGCAACAAATACAGTGTGTGTGTTTTTGGAAAAATCAGTCAATCTATCAGCTTCTCTGTTGGTCAGTGGGCTGGGACTGGCCTGAAAGACCAGATTAAGAACTACGTGGAAGTGATGTGAACATGATGCTGCTACATATTCCCGACTCTTTCTGCATGCTAGTCATTGTCCTCTGCTGCTCATCAAACACCCATAGTACTAACAATGGGACAGATGTGTCCAGTGTTTTTTTTTTTTTCCCTCAAGTATTATATTTTATTCCAATTTTCAAATCTCGCTTTTAGGTTCAGATTTAGGTCATACTGATTTTAATTTTCTATCTGTGTGTGCACTGCATCCACTGTGAATGTAGCAAACAGTAGTTATGTGTGGCTGAGAGGGTTTTAGTCTATATCTGTCTCTGTGTGTCTGATAGCTGGGCTGTAGGAATGTACTGCTAGGATGTGCTGGACCCCAGCAGGTCTATGGCACTTCCTCTCTGTGTACCTCACAGCTTATCCTCCTCAGGATTATTGAGAGAAGAAAAGAAAAGAGTGATGGCAGGAGCACCCTTTCCCTCTCACACCCTCTCCCCCATTTTTACAATTCACACACACAAAAAAAAATCTCAACAAAAAGTGTAATTCACTTGCAAATGTGTAGTAGCCCGTCCATGTTCCCAGTGGAGGAGAGAGAGAGAGAGAGAGAGAGAGAGCAACAGAGAGCGAGAAAGAGAGTGTGCGGGAGGGGCAGGCAGGGTAAGACATAGAGAGGAGTCTGCAGAGTATTTCAGTGTGAGACAGGGCTGAGGTGAAGCTACCAACTGCTTCTGCCTGGTCAGGAAAAGCAGCCGACTCCATCTGCCCTTTGATAGATTCTTATGGGGTTTGTGTGCATGTATCCTGTTTGTGCTATATATATATAAAAAGTTAATGTGTGTGAGTTCGCTGTTGCTGTGCAGTAGGTATATGAGTAACGACTTGCTATTTGTCATTCCCTTAGCTTCTCCCGAGGTGGCCTGGTGTTGTTCGCTCAGTGCCCCAGGCGACTGATCTTCCAGTAGTGAAGGGGTTAAGAAGCAGGGATAGCCCTCTTTTGTCTCTGCGGCCCTCTTTGCCATTGTTGTGGTGGAATTGAGCTTGGTGCACCTCACTTGACCACAGCAAAGCAATAAAATGGCCTCTAAGTGCTGTAGCCTCCGTAGTCTTCTGATGTCAGCTCTCCTCCAGCTTCTGCTGCTGTATTTTCCTTTTTTCTACTCACACATGGACATGTCTCTGTGTGCAGGAAGTGTGCACACACACACTATATATGTACTGTATATTAATAATATGATTAAAATCCCATTCTTTTTAATTATTTAAATCATCTATATACATCTTTTTTTTTCTTTTTTGTAAATCACATACCACCTATTTTGACCTGTGTTGGTGTTTTCCATAGAAGCACAGAATACATCAGTATATACAGAACATGCATTAGAATATACCCATTCAAGTGATTGGGAAAGTGGATTCAGACTTTAAGATCCCACTGTATAATATTAGAATATTTATTGTGAAGGCCCTATTAGCACCTGTGGTGCTTGAAGTGCCTGGGAAAGTGCTAACTGTTCTTGAAAAGCGCATTTAAAGATGCAGACATTTTTTTATGATCTATGCATTCAGCCGAACGGCAACAGTATTTTTTTTTCAAACTCTCAGTGAGCATGTGTGTCTGCTTCTGTGAATGCCAGCAAATATGTAGGCCGACCTGACCACCACCAGCACCTGATAGTCATTATCAAATCGAACGAAGATGTCCTGCTGTTATAGCTGCTGGATGAATGATACAGAGTTGGGTACTTCAGTTCTTTCGCTGTTATGTTATTTTACAGCTACTCTTTCAGTTATATAACTAGCAATAATGATACAAATACTATGGATGATAATTTTATTTTTCAGTTTGAGAATGTATCATTATAAAGCAGAGTCTTGGTGGTGGTGTGTTTGATTGCACAGATGATTGTTTATAGTAGACTCCCACCTCTGCAGACATTGTAATTAAAAAGAGGATATATTGCATGTGCGCCTGTTGCCTTTCCATCTCATCTCGTCAAATGAGCGTCTGGCTGTTGCAGTGAGCATGTCAGTGGATTTATGAAAGATTACTGATTGGCTAAATTATAATTGGCAGTGTCCCGAGTGTCAACCATTTATGCCAGGTGTCATACAGACCGCATTAAATGTTACACCAAACTGCAATTAAAATAACATTTACTCAAAGTCACATTATTCCACCTCCACATTATTCTGGAGAGTGTCTCTGTCTTGTGTGTCTTTGCCTCATCCTTCTCCTCTCCTGCTCTTCTCCTCCTGAAACACATGTGGTTTCCTCTTTGGGTCTCACTGTACCTAAAACAAATGCTCGTTCTCATTTTCCCTTTGTTAAATGAACAAACATAAGGACCTTAGTACCTCCATAATAAATTGATTAGAGAGAAGCACTCCCACACAGCAACACAGAAAACCAGAAATCTAGTGTGTGTGTGTGTGTGTGTGCGCGCGCACTTGTCTGCGTGCGTGCGCATGTTTAGCCTGTTGAGAAAGAGACAATGAAAATGAGTATTTATCCAATTAATGACAGTTTTTGTCAGTTGGTCCTCATGCTCCCACCTCTCTATAGGCTATACTCTCACTGCTGTGTTGTACCCAGTGGTTGATGTCTTATGACAGCAACAGTGCTGTGGCGTTTTACATATTCGACACAGATCCCTCTATGACTGTTTGGTTTTGATTCTGACGTTCAGTGCCACAGAGCGTAGATTTGGTCTAGGCAGGAGAGGGGGTTGGGCAGGTCCCATGGGGCTGACACAGGGCTAGACGGCCGTGACAGACTGGTGACCTCGGCTTTGTGACGTCATTTGCCTCGTCTGGTCACCATGGCATTCATTTTCCCTACTGTTTAATGAATGAAGATGGAGGCCTGGGCTATTTTATGCAGCTATTCGTAATGTTCTGGTGACTTTGGAGGCCCCAGTACAAACAGAAGAAAGCATTATGCTGAATTATAATAATGGCTTGAGTTTAAAACATCCCTTCTGTTGCTGTCATCTGCTGCCTGCAAGTCTTTCACACTTCAGTTTAGGTTTAATTAAAGGTGACATTTTCTTCTCTTTTTCTAGCAGGGCTGAATGTTTGACTTTTCTGTTTTACTCAGGTGGTAACAAATAGAAAGCGAGTATTGTTGTGTGAAGCAATAAAACAAAACACACCCTGACCACATATAGGAAGTCAGTCTGAGGTAAGAGCTGGGCTCAAAACGGATACTGACTGTTACAACAGTTTTTCTCCTCTTTACATGCCAAGTGCCAAATCTGACATGAAATGCTGTGCTTAAACCCTCTTTTGCCACCTTTTCCACTCTTCTGTAGAGGAACTATTCTAAATCATACACACACATACATAGAAATGTAAAGAAAAAGCCTTCAATTCAGACAAGATGCATATCTGTATTAGGAGGAGCATGGCTATA
This sequence comes from Rachycentron canadum, assembly GCA_038496675.1. Lineage (NCBI taxonomy): Eukaryota > Metazoa > Chordata > Actinopteri > Carangiformes > Rachycentridae > Rachycentron > Rachycentron canadum. The sequence continues at coordinate 10,601,125 of CM076648.1, forward strand.
AAACAGACTCCCCTTATTGCCTGCTTTTTGTTTGGAGCCAGGTGTTTCCTCATGTTGGATCATGCCCTGATAAGGTACAACAGGCCACATGGCAGGTGAGAACTAAGTTTTTTAATGCTAGCTCTTCACTCTGTGGTCTTCCTCTGCTATGAGCAAAGCTCAGAAATCTCTTGTGCAAGTAGAGTAGACTGGTAAAATTGCACTCTGAGCTGAGGATTAACGCAGGAAGTAGCCCCCTGTATGGTGCAGCTCTGTGGATGTACTTTCCCCCCTCCTAGCAGCACCAGGAGCAAGACAAGTGTGTATATGACACAGCCTTTGTTTACACTGGAGAGAATATGGGTTTGAAGGAAGGAGAGAAAAGACAGGCAGTGGTCAGGGCAAGGGGAGGGAGGGCACAGACATCAGTCTCATCACTTCCTTCCTTTCTATAGTGTGTGTGTGTGGGGTTGCCATTATCAAAACAGCAGCAGGCAGAAGAGGAAATGTTGAACACAGGGTCTATTAAAAACATTATATATAACAACAATGCATCAAACATCAGGACTGCAGAAAATATAAAACTTGTAGCATGTTTGCTATTGAGCATTGTTAAAATTAGTGCAAATGTAGCCTGTCTCTCTCCCTAATCTAGCAACTGAATTTACCCTGCATCAACAATAACACCTCTTTTATTCTGCCAGGCAGCATACATTAAACAAGCCTACATGTTTTGACCCTGATTATGACAGAACGCTTATTTCTCACACTCTGTAGACCTCTGGTTTCCTCAGGACAGCTCTGTTTGTGCATGAAAGTGTGCAGATGGATGCATGGTTGGTATAGGGTATAGTGGTGCTTTCCTGTCTTCCACATACACTTTCTATTTAAGAAAACAGTAGACTGACACCTGCACCCTTTGTCTTGTTGAGCTTCAGCCCTGTGGTCAGGGCAAAATGTACTCTCGCATGACAGATGGCTTTGTGGGCCTTTAACAGGAAGCCTGGCTACACTGTTTCACAATCTCTCTAGAAACAAGAACTGAGTACACCCGCTATGGTGTGCTGTCTGCATTTTGTGTAATGGATGCCAGCTTGCCTGTAGTGGGTACAAGCACAAGGCGAGGGGAGGGGGATACCCCGGCATAAGTGGACCCCTGAGACCTCCTGGAGGGGTAGAGGTGTGGCGAACGTCTGTTTTGGGCATGGCTTGTGTCAGCCTGTTTAGTGTTTGCCTGTGAGGGCATTTATATGCAAATGCTAAACAACCTATTGGGGTGGCTAATTACAACAGGGCTTTTGTGTGTCCCAGGCAGTGAGAAGCAGGGAGTTTCTAGTACGCCAGGACTGGACTTCCCCTGCTTGTTTACTCATTGTCTTTCCTTATTACCCCCTCATTGACACTCCCCTTTTGTGTGGCTGTGCCGTTTGCCTGCATGCTGGCTCCTCCCCTTGTGGTGCTGGAGTTAATGTAGTAGATTAAAGAGGCAGCACTCTGGCCCTGTTTACTTCCTCTTTCATCTGGTGGCCCAGCAAAGCTTTACTCTGTAGCCATCCCTCCTGGAGCTCTTGTCTAGCCACCACCCATTCAGGAAGGATTCAGCCTCATCGTACTCCCTCTCTCCTACAACTAATGCTCAGCTAATTACTTTGGGTGATAAAAATGCATTTAGGTCAGGTTCTAATGCAATGCAAATTTATGAGCAGGCAGAAGCAAATATTAACTTGTGGAGTCACTGATAGTCATTGGCTGGGGACAAAGGTACACCTCCCTTAACTGTCAAATATGAAGGTTTTTATATGCTTTCGGTGTCACTGTCTGTTTTGTTTCTTTGTTGTCAGGGATCTAAGGACAATGACAGCAGGATGCACTGGAAATATTCCTTCCGTATAGGCTCCTGTATAAAGATATGCCTACTGTTAGACAAAATTATAGCCATCATTAATCTTTTTTTTTTTTTTTACTATTATACAGAAATATTAAATCATTTAATTAATAATTTTCCTTTTCCTATTGTTGCCAACAAAATATTGTTTTTATTTGTAGTAATGAAACCACAGCCAAGTCCTTGTGTTAAAAGGTGTGAATACAGTGTTTCTTAATTAAAGAAGAATATTATGAATATTTGAAGTGAGAAAACTCAGTAATAAATCAGTATACATGATTTATGTGTGTGTGTGGGTGTGTGAGTGTGGCAAAGACTTGCTTTGGTGTCTGTGACCTCCTGGCATCATCTGGTCTCGTGATCAAATGGCCTGGGTAGAGACATGCCAGATTTCTCCTCTTTTTAAAGGTCTAGTGTCAGCACCTGGATAAGTTGTAGTTTTGGTTCCGTTTTTTTTTTTTTTCGCTTCTGAAAGTCATTTGGCGTAATTCTGCTTTTATCCCACGACCATCAAAAAGCAGCTGCACCTATTATATAGTATTTCGCAACATGTGTGCTAGCATGTCTTACTATTCTCTTTTCCCATCCAATATTTTAAAATCCCTGCTGAATACACAACCATATGAAACTGGCCCTGCTGCATTCCTGTGAAATTATGTCTTGTGCTAAAACAAAGAGAGAGGAACAGAGCAAAAGCACAGGTTTAGTGTTGCGTTACTTCATTTTACCACTTCAGCTTCCCAGTTTTTTTCCATGGTTTGCCACCACTTGTGCCTACTTACTACGCCAATTACACCCCCACTTTCATGTGTTCCCCTTCCGACATGCATATACCCTGACACACACTCATGCATACATACACAGGAGGGAGACTTGGCTGGCCAAGGAAGCCAGGCTGGATCAAAGGCCGTGTGTGAGGGAGTCAGGGTACCTCATAGAAAACAGCTGCCCCTTGCTGTCTCTGCTTCTCACCCCTGCCTGACAGCAGCCAGAAATATGAGGCCTCTCCAGACCTCTGTCCTGGGGAAAAAAGGACAGGACAGCACACATACACTCAGAAAAGCTTTTGTCTCTGCTCTCTCTCTCTCACTCACTCAGACATACAAAGAAGAAAGAAAGCCATTTGTCTATGCTCATTCACTCATTCAGCCACAAAAAGAAATCTTCGTTTCACATATACACTCCCTCTGCCACCCTCACAAAACCATTAAATTATCACATGCTTGATTTCTCTTTATTGTCTGTTTGTTGAACTCTTTCATTAGCTGTTTTAGTCAATTTGGCGCAATTTGTCTGTCAATCTTACTCTGCATTTGCCTTTTCTCTCCTCTTCTCTCCTGCCCTCAACATTGTGCCTGCTCTTTCTGTGACCTAGGCCTTCCTCAAAACTGTCTGAGGGTGCTTTTCTTCTCCTTTACTCTTGTTTCCACCTTTCCTCACCACATGTCTGGGATTTCTCTGCCTCTGCTCTTCTCCTCCAGCATGCTCAAGCTCTGTCAGAGTTGAGAAAGGCATTCAGCTCCCTAATCCGGGCTCCCTCTATCAGGAATGCTAATACGTGTGATTGTGTGACCCGCTGAAGCCCGGCAACATCTGCAGGAGCCTATGGCGAGCCCCCACCCTCACACACCCACCCTGCCCCCTGCCTTTGAGCGTTCACTCGCTGCCATTATTTCATTGTTTCACTTCACGCTTGTGACTGGGCAGTGCAGTTAACCCTCTGCTGCTCAGGCCGGCTAGATGCAGTCCTGCACACTGGAAAGGGGTGCGTGGTTTTGGGACAACACTTTCCCAGAGCAGGCCTTCCTGCCTGCCCATCTGGACCCCTACACTCAGCTTGACTCCTCAACATAGTTTACTTATGCATTCAAAACATAACAGTCAAACTACTTAAAATTGTGGTCACTTGAGAGTTAAGATATAATTACAGGAACTGCAACTACATCTGACTATTGGACATTCTACATGAATAGCTATTGCTTTCTCAGGGACATCAGGAAACAGAAACTCTTGATAGGATGAGATCTGAAGACACTGTGGTGTTAGCCAATGAAAACCTGTTATCAAATTTTCACCCAACCCTTTGCTAGGCATTGGAGTTGAAAGAAATTATTGTTGGGATAGTGTCTGTTTTCAGAAAGATGAATTACTGGTAAAGCACAACTGACAAAGTGAATCTGTGTCAGCCTTGAGTGCCGCTGATTGAATTACCCTTCTCCTCAGTTCTGGCTGTACTCCTGCATATGTATTCAAGCTACACCATACTATGAACAAGCAAAGGAATAGATTGGATTTCTGTATGCTTCAGTCACATCCTAACATTAGGCTATTAAAGCTTTGGGATTGTTAGACCTCTCAGAATTCAGCCCATGTAATCTGTTTTTCCAGTAAAAAGTGTATATCCCACACATACTGCACCATAAAGGGCTTCTAATCCTAGCAAAACTAATATTTTATAGTTATTGTACAATATAGATTAAGTCATTACCCTGTTAAAGTCTCTGAATTGTCATTTGTTTATGTCAGGGATGAAAGAAGCAGCTAACCATTGATAGTAGGTGGCATGAAAATGAACTCCTCATGGCAGCAGAGGAAGCAAACATTTAACATGTTCATCAGCCCACACAAAATATGAGGCTCTGATTGTATAGGTCTCAGCTAATTGAGTTGTTTGCTACCTTAAAGGTAGACATGTCCATTCAAACTGTTTCCTGTGTGTTACAGAAATCTACAGACAGGGAGTTAGCTTTGTGCTTAGCTGCAGTGTCTGTGATAACCACCAGGGATCCACATTCATTGATCATGTGTCCATCCCTAGCCCTGAAAGATATATACACACACACACACTCACACAGACACACAGACACATGCACACACCCCTCAGACACATATTTTGTCAATGTTGGAGCGATGATTTTGTCCACTGTTATGAAAACCATGATTAATCATAAAATTTTTGCAAAGCACAGCTAGTGTTACTATGGGGACATAAAAGTATCCATGGTGCTTTGCATATCAACAGAAACTCTGGATTGTGTCTAGAGCTTCTACAGGACTAAGTACCTATAAAGAAATTTCCACTCTTTTGGGATTTCTGTCTCTTACTTTGACCTTTGTTGTTCAGCTCAAAAGTCTGTTTCATAGTGCACCAAAAAAGATTATTTTGCAGTTCATCATGAATGAAGGTTTTGACGGTTTGCTTTCCTTTACTGTTGAATGTCAGTGTAGATTTTTTTTCCCACTGCCTTCATAAAATTATTATTGGTTACTGTAAAAAATATTGAAATCTACATGGACATGCAAACTGTATCTGCATAAAAGTCCACTTTATTTTCTGTTTAATTCTACCAACTATTGTGCCATTTTTGCTTTGCAAGGCCTAACATAACAGAGAAAACATTATCTACTGGTTAGACCTTATTGGCAAATAAGTGCAAATTATATTAGCAGAAAATAAAATGAATGTCCTTTCTGTCAGTCTTTAATAAATGTGCACATGAATATGAAATTCTAAACAGAACTTTAAAATGTAAAAAGTGTTTTAATGCCTGATAATAGCAGTTTTCCATGGTGCTCGGAAATGAATGGGAATGAATAATAATAAGAAGAAGAAAAAGAATTAATAAGAAAAAAAAATGAGCAGACACAATTTAAGCAAAGTTCTCTACCAACCAAACTTAATCAACAAACTTAACACCTGGAGTCTAATAGATGAGACAGAAAGTTTAGAGAAATATCAGATAATGATCGGAGTTTCAGAACAAGACTTTCTTAAACATTTCGGTTTAATGGTCTTCCCCACCATTCTGTGTGATAACATTTTTTTTCCAGTTCCTGCAAAACAAATTAAACTGAATATGAGCCATAGGGGAATACAAGTGAGCCCACCATTCCAGTTCCCATGATGGCTCATTGAAACCAGGGTTTGAAGGATATATTTTAAAATCAAACTTCATACCATAACAGGACATCCCAGCATTCATTTACATCTGGAACAGCAAACTGCTCTGGGATGGTCCTCCACTGTGTTATGTACACATACTCTGACATTGTTTTTATCTGTCCATTCTAGATACATTCTGTCTTACCAATATGAGATAAATGTTTGATTGAAAGAATTGCAGATTACAGCTCCCCCCATTCCTTTGTTTACAGACATGTTTCAGGGCTTCAAGACAGTTTTAAAGGAATGGGCGCTACAGAGCCAAATTGGATCTGGGTATGTAAATACTGCTCTGATGTTTAATGAGAAACAAAGTTAGCTAATTATAGCAGCTCTGAGAAACATGAGGAGGACAGTGGGAAATGTTTCCATCACTCCCTAGCTCTATAGATTACTGCTTAATTGCCTCAATCGAATCAGGCGGAGACATTAGCCAGAGAGGCAGCGAGTGAGAGAGAGAGAAACACGGGGATGGGGCTGATTACACATATCCGTCGGTGGCTCTTTAGATAATCCAGCAGAGGACCAGCAAGTTGGGCTCTCTGACACAGTATGAGCCTGTCTATCTCCTTTAGTCTACACGTCTGCCATGTTCTGCTCCCCTCCCCCCAGTGCATTTATGAAGGTGAGGATAGCAGGATACTGTCTTCTCTCCTGCCACGCCAACCAGCTGCAGAGGTGATTCATACTCCCATGCGGAAGTTTTTCAACTATAATTACATGTAATTCTGACACATGTTTATGCCTGATTCTACCAGACAGCTTCTCCACTAATGATAAAGTAGTGCAGAACATCCTCCCAAACATTTGTTTCAACAATATTTTTCTACCTTATTTTTGCATGTTGTAATTTTAAGTACTGGCTGGAAAACATGCAGTGCTAGTTTGGCTGACCTGTTGAGAGGCTGGGGAATAGTTTCTTCCATTTTACAACAAATGCTGTATTATTTACTTTGTCAGAGACTGAAACCTAAGATGTACAGCAAAATTAAATTCAAATGTCTCGAAGAATGTCCCAATGCCAGGAAGCCCAACTTGTCTTTCCCCTCATTCATTTATTTCTTTGTGGAAAAGACAAATGTGGAAACTGAGTTGTTTACTTTATTCCTATTAATTCCTCTAATTCCTGTTAATGGTGGGGCAGGAATAAAGGGAAGACGTTTGTATATGGCTGTTTAAATATGTGTCTCACTTGTGTTTCGTAGGCAGGGTGGGGGGATTAAGGAGCTCCATTGGATCTGTTTCGTCCTCAGAGCACAATGATATTGAGGTCAGCTGTCCAAAGTGATCTCATGTTAAGGAATCGGCAAGTCAGCAGGGTCAGAGCAGAACCGCCATGACGACACTTTCTCCACAGTGATAACGCTGCCCTTCTTTCCCTCCCCTTCACTTCCTCTGCAGGGGAGCAGCAGACAGGAGACTGAACTGTATCTGTGCCCATTTAGTCTGGACCACAATGGAACTGTTTTTGTCTTCTCAGGTGAAGATGGTCTCAGTTAAGATTAATTGGACCTTTTACAGTTCGAAAGATGAAGAGCTGCATGGCTAATCCTTCTTCTCTCTAATTCCATCTTCTTTAATCTTAAACAAACATCTGAACTGCTGAAAATAGCCAACAGAAAATAGCTGTTTCCTGGATGTCATAGCAGTGTCAATAGTGCCTGAACAATCCTTCCCTCAGTTTCCCAGGCAGGCTGCCATGGAGCATGGCTTAGGAACTGTCTGTAAGAGTCCTGTGTGGGGATCCCAGACCCTAGCAGATTCCTTTTTAACAGTTCCGTTGGGAAAGTAGGCACTGTAAACAGATAATGGCGCTCATGCAGAAAGGGCCGGAAGTGGGAGGTCTCACTTGTTCAGACATTAAGCATGGGTACTATGGGTGTGAATCTTTAGAAAGTCACATGGGAGTGAACGAGTTTTGCATTGATGTTAGTGCTGATTTACATTCCACTTTTCCCTGCTGTTGGGTTGATGTAGGTATGGATAAAATACCAACAGCTGGCTTATCAGCTGTTGAGGTGAATATTTAGCAGAGCGCATTTAGCAGGGCTTCCATAGTGTGTATGTGTTGCTGTCAGGTCACACGCACTAGTCTCAAGTGAATGTCTGTAGGTGCGACTACAGCTCATATCTCTTCACTATCCTGAAACCCCTCACATACGTCCCGGCTCTTCCACTTTCTCTCTTTTGCACTACTTTCTCACCCTTTCTCTCCGTTTCCCTCTCTCTCACACACACACATTCCTATAATTTATGGCTGCCGGCTTCTTGATCAATTGATAGCAGGGAATCCTTTGGTAAATAGAGTTTTAGACACATTGCCAATAGACTTGGTCTATTGATTGGAGTGTAAATTAAAAACTTAATCAGGTCTCCGAGATAAGATTTATCTCTGCCCCAAGCAAATTACAGGGCTGACTTGGAGACATAAAGGCAGGCCGGTGGGCAGATGTGCGCTGCCCCTTTGTGGGTGCCAGGTCTGGCCATGATTCTCTGTCCTCTCCCCATCTCGCTGGTGGTGCCACTCTTCACAACTTCTGGGCTCACTTCATTCTTGTTGAATAGACCATGAAGACATTTCGTGTTGAGATAATGGATGAAGTCTTTTCTTGTAATCTTTAGTTAGAAAAAGACTGTCTTAGACTAACACAGTTTAAAGCATCTGGTAGACACATTTATCCAATATGTCTTATTGTTCCATGATGATTTTTACTATGGCTGACCCAAGTGGGAAGTAGTTTTATTTCTTTATCATTTTATTCTCTTTAGCAGTTTGTCTTGTTCAGTCTTGTCAATATTCCCTCTCTCCCCCTCTTTCTCTCGCTCTCTCCTTCTCACTTTGTGCTTAATCACTTACTTTCATTGCAGCCTGTGATGAAATATGTAAATCATTACACCCAGCTTTTATTTCTTCAATAATATTCTCATCTTGTTGAGGTCATTTTACGCCACAATAAATTCATGCACATTCATACTCACATGCAGTGTTGTCTATATTTTATATGTATTAAGACAATCCTTGGGATTGCACATTGATCAGTATATGGATTTCCACAGTAATTGCTGAGGGAAATTTTCTCTCTCTACTCTTCTTCATTATTAATATTGGGAAATGGGTATACATTCAAAATGTCTTTGAGTATAATTTCATTTTAAAATAACCAGAGCACTTTTAATTCATTCCAGCTAATACCGAGTAGCATGCATACTGAGAACAGGGCTTTCCTCAGGTTTCACAGATAAGACACTCACGAAGAATCACGGGATAGGTACCTCACAGGTATCTGTCTGGATCTTTTTAGTCTGTAATTAACACATACACTTTTTTTCTTGTGATTAAGGCTGGTATTAGGTTCCTCTCAGGGATTATAGCACTTCCCATTATCTCTGGTTATAGTCCTCATATACAGAAGCCATAGAAATGACATTGACCCAGAGAGAAAGAGACAGACGAGAAAGGAAGATGGAGGTTGAGGAGGTCACAAGTCCATTAGCAGATAACTATAAAAATACATAAACATGAAAAATGTGTAGCACCCCTGAGGACTGTTATGTTGGTGGTGAATATATGTATATCATTTTGGGTTTGTGAAGCGCTGTGTAAGTGTGAGGGGTCCCCAAAAGAGCCAAGCAACCTAACCCATCCAGTGGCCACATAATGGTGGCCAACCTTTTTCTTTGTCTAGTTGTGGGGGAGGCTGAGACCATTAGTAATAGGCTTTTTGCCTGATAAGCCCGGAAAATACTCGTTTAGTTAGTGAAAGTGCAGAGGGATCTTGGCCTGATAAACCCGCTGTTTCCTTCTGTAATACCCGACAGCTAAAATCAATAGTTGGGATAATTCTCCCGCTAGTCGTCCAGTCTCCTTTATCTGCAGCCTTCCTCAACCCATGTACATGGGGGTGGTGGTTATCTGGAGTATGCCTGTTCGTATATAAGAGGTTAAATAGTTATACTTGCATATAACTTTGCCTTTGCTAATATTGGTTGCATTTGTCCTTCATGTTTTCAGGGCCAAATGTTTTGGCAATAGTTGTAATCAAACCTTGCCTATTTCACAACTATTAACTTCCATCATTTTGGCACAGGTTCCTGGAGGCCAGATTCATGGTCATTTCATTGGTGTAAGGGTGCTCATGATATGGGTCCAACTAGCAGAAATCGGCTCAGGTGTCTGCCTCAGAGTGAGTGCATTTATAAATCTGGTGGAGGAAGTGGCTGTCAGCACTATTTCAGCCCTGCTAAGAGCCCCGTGCTCTGTCAACGCAAACTTTATGTTCTGACACAGGTGCTTGATTAAGTTAAAAAATACAGCACAGGTAGACCCTGTGACTCTGACATCGCCAACAGGGGACAAGAGAGGTCTGTCATAGATTTAGGATATTAATTGCATGAGGTTGATGATGCTAGTGACGGGTTTATGCCAAATATACTCTTACATTTCTGGAAAGATATTTTTTTCTTTTAATCTCTAAAAGATTACCTCCACCGTACACCTTTGTTGGAGGTGAAGTTGTGCCAGACTGCCTGATCAGGCATGCCCCACTTTAGCCAGTGTTATCATTTTGCTGACAGGCTCTCCCAGAGTTAGTTTCTGCGTAATCTCTCTGGCCATCACAGCACCGCTGTAAAATACAGCCTCAGGTGTTAGTAGGAAGGGTGGTTAGCCTGCGACACCGTTACCTAAAGTGCAGTGTATTAAAAAGCAGTCAGGGCCCTGGATCACAGTATATCACAAGGGAGAGGCAGCGATAAGGCCTGCCTGCTCGCCCACAGATCAATGAAGGTTACTGACATCATATCACAAAGTGAAAGCGAGTACTGCACCCCTAGCTATTTATCAGCAGTGGATCAGACATGAAAGGGGTGGAGGGGAGAGAGGACAAGACAGGACAGCACTCTCCCCCAGTGTAGGGGTCTGAAGCCCTGACTCCTCCTCTCCTACCCTGCCACTAACTCCTCCCCTGGATTCAGTGGGTCATGTATGACAGAAGATTGACAGTGACAACTTTTTCTGGCATGGGAAACCACACAAGACATGTTACATGTGTTCTGCATGTCTCCCTCACTTACTTCCTCTTCTCTATATTTTAGTCCGTATAGTTCCAACCTCAGCATCTTATATTATCTTTCAAATTGAAATATTTCAATTTGAGAACTTTGTGCAGCATTTTAAGTAAATGAGCTTTTCCTTACACTGTAATTTGTAGCCACCCAAGGCACCACAGGCCAATTGACTTTAGTTGTTGTGTGTTACTTTAGAAAGACACAATATCTGAGAGACAAGATAGTTTCATCCATTGTACACTTATCTGTAACCTCCTTACCTTTCTGCAGCTTTATTGGTTTATTGCATTATATATCATAAAGTCTCTATTCTCCTCACTTATGACTGTATTAGTATGGGAGTATTGAGCTATGTGTATGCGCAAATGCACTTTTGCGTGTCCATGCGTAGGAGATCATGCTTACAGGTACTGTATGAGTTCCATTTATCAGCTGCCTGGGGCACAATGTGGAGGATTTCCCCCAATGGGTTAGTGTGTAACTGCTCTGTCAATACATGCTTGTCAAGGCTGGGAGAGTGTGGGGGGAAAAAAGGCCCCTCACTCCAACGCACTGAAGCCACTTATTGAGCAGCCAATAGCTATTTACCTCTTGACGGTGGCAGGCAGAGAGGGGGCCCAGCCCGGCGAGAGGAACTCTGTGGCTCATTCTCCACACCCAGGATTTCAATACTACTAGCTCCCTAGCCAGGAAGCAGAACCAGTGGCTCAGACAGGAGACAGGGAGGTCTGTGTTTATGTGGAGCAGGTTGTCCTCTCCTGGCTCCTGGTCTTTGCAGGTCCTGGCTGTGTGTGCAGCTTGCTGCTGTAAAGCCCTGCTTCCTCTCTGGAATCTCAGTGTTGACAGAGAGCATCTGGGCCATGGGAGAGCTTCCAGCCTGCTGGGTCCTCACATGTACACACACAAAGGGAGAGATGGAAGGATGGAGGGGGCGAGTGGAGGGAGTTTGACAGAGTTAGAGTGCAGGTTGCAGTTAATACACCGTATACCATCTCTGTATATCCTTTCCAACTTTGCTGTACCTATGGACCTGTCTCCCAGTCTGTTCCGCTCCTCCTTTCACCACAAGCACCAAAAGGTGGTGTGTTTTATGAATGGATGTTTTGATGGGTGTTTCTTTTATCCTCACCTACTATGATTCAACAAAGAAAAGAATGTTGTCAAGGAGGTGTTCATCTTTCCCCTTTCCTTTTGTTTTCTTAGCCCTTTTTGCTCTGGTGAAAATCCCCCTTTTTTGTGGGCTGTGCAGATCCCTTCACTGTGTGTTGGAGTTGTGGGTCACCTGTCAGGACATGTCCTATATACCTGAGTCACAGAAGGATTAGTTAACCCTCACAGTACTGTTGAGGCAGAGTCTGCCAAATTATGCACAGCTGGGGTTTAGCTATGAAGCACAGCAGAAGGAAATGAAGGAAAACATTGTCCTAACGGTGTAAAATGTGCCACACATACCCATCAGTTCAATTCCACAGGGTTAATTACCCTCTCACAGCCAAAATGTGTATTTATTTCATATATATTAAACTGAAATGAGATGTCAATTTTGCACAAAGTAAGCCATACAAGAGCAGCACAGCAAGATGTCCCGCTGTTAAAGAACAGCTGTGCAAACAAAGAGAGGGGAAAAAGAACAAGAAAAACACATTATATCAACATTTAACAACAGTTGCTCTGTAATCTGGTATTACTTCCACAAGCAAAGGAGGGGCCTCTGTCAGGCCAAAGTGAACTTGGATACTGTTGTGGCAGGAGGAAGCCAAGTGCTTTCAAGAGGTTAGCCCAAGATGTGAAGGTCCACAGACTCATCTTAATCCAGGAGGCTTGTACTTAATCGCTTTTGATGTGCATGTGAACATGACCTGCTTCAACATTCCAGCCCTGACCATGCCAAGTTCAGAAGACCAGGGCAAAGCTGAGTGCAGGGGCAGGGGTGAGGGGAGTTGGGTGGTGGGGGTGGCTTCAGCTTGTGCTAATTGGCTGCCAGGCTTGTCTATACAGCCCGGGGCAAAAGGAATACCCTGCCGTCAACCCCCAAATGTCTTCCTACTGTCCTCCACCAATCCCTTTCTTTTTAGCAAGCCCCTTTGTGTCTGTGTGCGTGCTTGTATGTGCACATCCATGTACGTGCTACACTGTGTAAGCTGGCACATTATAAAGGGGAATTCCAGTGAAAGAGAGAAGTTGAACAGAGAAGGGTCTGTCCCATGGGTTTGCAGTGGGTGGCATCCTAGCATTCTTCTTTGTGTGTGATTCCTGCCCACAGTGACCCTGTGTATGTCTCTGGTGTGGTCAGTGTTTTATTACTGGCTGATGGTACATAGGACTCTTATATGGAGCATGAGAACTCCCATCTGCCTTGAGTTCACTGAACTTATTGTGGAGGTTTGAGAAGACTTGGAACTGTTGTCAAGCCAGGCTTCGGGAGACTAAGTTAGAGAGATTTGGCTGAGGCGGGCAAGGGCTTTGCAGCCAGGCAGTCATCCAGAGTGACAGAGCACAAAGATGGAAAGGGAAAGACGAGGGTAATAGGAGCAACAGGGGATTAACAAATGAGAAGTCATGACTTGGCATCTGCAAGTGTAGTTCACACACAGATACACACATTCACATGCACGCACACTTTGGTGTAGTGAGGAGTCTGGCGCACAATAACATCTTGCCAAAGCATTGGAGAGAAGTGCAGGCTGTGCGTATGCCTCTTCCTGTTCTGCCCGTCTGTCTGTGTGTGTGTGTGTGTGTGTGTGTGTGTGTGTGTGTGTGTGTGTGTGTGTGTGTGTGTGCGTGCACGCGCTGTAGAGTGGTTCAGGTGCGGTTAATGTTGGCACCAGATCTTCAGGCCCGCGGCAATAAACAACAGAGCAGGCAGGAGGCCAGATGCAACTCCACAAACTTTTAACCTCTCCCTCAGTTAATCCCTCGCCACACTAGTAACTCTTTCTTTTTTTAACTCATTCTTTCACCTCTCACTCTCTCTCTGTTCTTTATTTCTCCTCCCACTGCCTTCTCTTCTTTCTTTCTCTCTCTCTCCTTTAGTCCCACTCTCCTTTTAAGTGAAGTCTGTGTGCTGACCTCTAAATAAAGGCTGGAACACTACAGCTGTTACCAACTTCAAACAGCCAATGGCTCAGAGTGGAGCCTGTGCGGGTGTTAGGGGTAGAAATAATGTGCCTATTAAAACTAACTTAGAGCCCTCTTTACTCTCAAGGCTCCCTGGGTCTAAGTTGACCACACCAAACCAGGCCTGATACTTACTTCAGCTCAGCCGAGACAATCACAGTGCAGCCAGGCCTAACCCAGCCCAGTGTGAGATAAAGAATGAGCTAAGACAAAGACGCTGTTCATTTTGAGTCAACAGTATCTGTATGATTTCCACTCTTTGATATGATCTTTCCATGGCGGAGGGCAATAACAAAGGGTCACCTGCACTTCCTCACATTAGGCGCCAGTTACATCATTTGACTGGACGTAACCTCATGCAAAACCTTTGAGGCCCCCAAATTATGCAGTGGTGGTTAGTTCTATGTTCAACACCATGATTCTATGTTTCTTTATCCTGGCACCCAAAACATTTGAACAGGCATAAAGAACAGCAAGTTCACAAGGGCACAGTTAAGTTTTAAAACAAATGAATGTGTGCTGGTCATAGTTGTTATTAGTTAGATGTGTATCAGTGGAAAAAGTTAACCTCTGTATTCATGGAACAAGTTATGCTGACAAAACCCAGGTCTGGTTCACAATGAATCATCCACATCAAGCCCATATTAATAGAACTTGTAAAAATGGAAGCTGTCTTTTATCCAAACACTCACAGTATGTCTTTATGATACAAAGACTGAGCCAGAACCAAATTGGAAAGCATTAGGATTAGTCACCCTGCTCCCATGTTTGTTGTCTCTCGTTATAAAGGGAAGGGTTTCATGATTTATTATCTGTACAGATGGCCCTCATACCTTGACCCACCCTCCCCCTAACCTAAGCAACTTTTAAATTTAGATTCCCAGCTTTTCTTCAGAGAGCTGCCCTATAGGGCTGGCTGCCCTTTTACTGGGTTAACCTGTTTCCAATGGATTCTATTGCCTACCCCAAAGCCTTTTATTTGCTTAGGGCTCAAGTAGCATATAAAAATAAGCAAGAAAACATCAGTTCAGGCAGTTCAGTAAATTTGTGTAAATCAGTTATGCAATTTGTTTAAAACCTTGTTTGAAGTGTAATTCGATAATAAAATCACCATGTAGAACTTTTGTCGTAAGCATTAATCTATGTTCTGAACACCAAATTACTGTCCAGTGCTTGATTTAATTATGCTGTAATGTTTCTCTGTAGTAAACCACACTCATTGCCTTCAGACCAAAATTAGATGTTATGAGCTGGTTGTTATGACATTTGTATGTCACCCTTGTTGCATATTATTTAGTACACATCGTTTATAGACATTATTATCTGCAGGTCCTCCTTTTTGTGTGTGTATGTTTTTGTGCCAGTGTCTGTGTTTGTGTTGGCCCTTGCGAAAAATAATTACAAGGTGTACGGGTTGTCATTATGAGCCTGGCTGTCCGGCCTTCCCCCTGACTGCATGGCTGCAATAGGTTAATTACATGTCTGATGTCGATGATGTCACCTTGTTGGCAAGTTTTTCCCAGCTTTGTGGACACAGACTTGCCTAGGGTGGGCTGAACTAGGTGTTAATGCTCCCCAAGTTTTGATAATCAAGTCTAGGTTTGTCCCTTTTTAGTCAGGCTTATTTTAAAAACTTGTTTCAAAGGTAGGCCATTATTTCTGTGCTCTCCTTGTCACCTATCTCAGAGAATAATTTCTGCATATCGCCTTCTTCCTCCTGATGTTTGGTGCATGTCTCAGATTAGCACTGTGCATGTAGTTATTTGACTTGCCTGTTCAAAAACAGATAATCTCTACAACTCTGACAAGAATGGACTTGTGCCAAAGTGAAATAGAAAAAAAAAATGTGTTCCTGTTTGTGTTGCGTGACTCATATGATTCTCAAAATATCACACTTGACCTTTTCTGAATGGTTACACGTATCAAGAGTAGAATGAAGCATTAAAAAGTTATAAGTCGCTCTTGTTTGGAAACCAGTTCAGTAGTATTATTAAAGCAGAAGAAGTACACATACAATGCATTCCAGGCTGAAGTGGGTGAATGAGCAAGTCTAGGAATGGACATAACATTCCTCCTGGAACACCTGAGAGGTTAGGCGGATGGTGACTGTAAGCTAAGAGAATGCTGAGTGCAAATCTCTGTCGACAAGCTGTGCCTCCTGCTCTGCTCCACCTGGGGAATGTGTTACCTAATGGGCCACAAAACTGCCTGGAGACCGCAGCTCTCTTATCGCTGATATTAGATGACCCTGCAAAAAAACAGGAATCCATCATGAGGAATAAGACCCTTGCAGAAAAGTAGGATTGAAGGCTTTTCTCTTTTTCTGTGGACAGAAGGAAAGAATGGTAGGTAATGTTATCTTGTTCACAGTTACAAGAATCCTGCTTGCAGAGGCTATGAGTTTCAAGTTTCTAATATGTATATAAAGTTTCACTGCACAATGGATCTTTTGTCTAGAGCAAACTGAACACTCCCCCTCCTTCTTTTCCTCCCTTCTCTTGTAAAAAAAATGCATTCATGTGCTTGTGGGGCTGTGAGGACTCAGGTTTCTGCTATCTTTGTGTGCCAT
Organism: Rachycentron canadum; assembly: GCA_038496675.1. Classification (NCBI taxonomy): domain Eukaryota; kingdom Metazoa; phylum Chordata; class Actinopteri; order Carangiformes; family Rachycentridae; genus Rachycentron; species Rachycentron canadum. The sequence goes on from CM076648.1 coordinate 10,617,685, forward strand.
GTCGTCACTCGCCCCCGCGAGCTGAAATGTGCATCTTGCACAGGCAGGCGCACTGCCAGGGCTGCTTCCAGCCATGGATTAGGGAGAATCCAGGAAACAACGGACTCCTGACAAAACAGCAGCATGACAGGTAACTGAAGTTGCACCGGGGAGAGAGGAGGCAGACGATAATTACAGAGCTTTTTGTTTTCTGGGCACTCTTAGCTGGCTACTTAAGTGCCTGATCTGAAATCTGTGCCTTGTAATTACAGTAGTGGGCCCCATTAGGGCAGAGGTCTTGGTGGGGATTATTCTCCTTCTCTTCTTTCCTCTGTATGTGTGTGTGTGTGTGTGTGTGTGAAACCTCCATACTTCTTCCAGCGTCATGTAGAAGCCACAACAGTCGGGGTAGGAGGAGGAGCAGGAATTAGCCTTCCTCTTGTCTGACTGTCCTGTGTTCACAATCACATTCACACGCCAGATCTCAGAGCCACTGAAATCATTCCATGACCGGTACTTAGTTTGTCTGCCATTCCCTCTCCCTCCTCCGTCTCCCTTTCTCCAGCTCCATAATACCTTTGCTCTTCATGCTGACGCTGAGAGATTTGTGTTGATTATGATAGGGTTGTCACAGTGATGAGTGTGCAGCGTGGCGTGTGTCATGTCGAGTTGACAGGGACTCTTTGCACGGCGTCTGTGGAGATGGGTTGTGGTGAGGCTGGCCTCCACCAGAACTGAGTCACCAGGTTGATGGAAGAATGCCAAGAGATTTGCTAGTGGAGTTCAGAGGATAAACCTTGGTGATACCTTGGCACATGAATGCATTATCCTACCACTAGTTAGTGAAATAGTGCATCAGGCTAAAAGAAACAAGAAACAGAGAGAGAGTGAAATGAAGCCTGAAGCTGCCATGGGACTAGGATATGGAACTTAAAGTGGGTCAATATAGAAGGGGTCATGAAAAGCCGCCAACCTCTAGGCACAGAAACACAGATCTAGCAGTCAACATTAGATAGATCCTGCCTCTTTAAGCTGCTAGCCCTCCTAATAGATTCTTAAGCACTGGCTTTAGTGCATGTTAAACCAGGATTACCCAATCAATTATGGTCAGTACAAACACGGATTACTTAAAACAGTACATTTTTCTTGTCAAGAGGCTAAAAGCAGGGTAAATGGAAGAAGCAGCGCTGCTGTTGATGTGAAGAGCAGTCACGATGGGGTCATGATGACCCCAGACATGGGCACAACAGGGAGGGCAGTTGAATCCTCATCATTTTTAGCTGATAGATGCAGAGCTTTGAAGAGGATTTCATACATTTTTGCAAATGTCTCTGCTAGATTTAAATTTGTTTCTCCCCTCAACATGTTACGCAATGCCTTTATTAAAAAAAAAAAAAAAAACAGACAAAATCTGCTGTATGTTTGTGATGTTGCCCAGCCATGTAGGCTGCGTGAAGAGTAAGAGTTTTCCAGTGGGTGTGGAGATCTAACAGTGGATCAACCCTCAAACTCACATACTTGGCCTTTTTCTGAACTCAGCTTTTGTTTACATTTTAATCAAAATCAACAGCTGTAACCTGCTTCACAATGCCCAACAAGTAAGGACATATATACTTGCCAAACCAGATCCCTGCACTCATGTGTGTCTGTGTTTACACATTTGTTCTTTCCCGCAATAACGGCCACACAACTGGTACATACTGAAAATATGTCACCTTAGTAGCCAGTGTGAACCACTGATACTCAGCCATTGTCTTGGATTCTTGAGACAGCAGTAAGTATGTGTCATTAGAAAGGATATGCAATGGCTTTGAATGAGCTTATGTGTCATCTTAACCTCTGCACATGTGTCAGTCAGTCTTTAAAGACTAACCAAGGATGTGGAGAGTTCTGCAGGACATTACACAGTCAGAACTGTCACAGAACTCGCTGTCTCTCCCTGCCACGCACACACACCCTCCCTTTCTCATTCAGTTTTCCTCATGTTGTCAGTCAGTGCTGAGTGACTGGTGACTAACAGCCCTCTCCTGTGTAAAAGGTCAGCAGGCTCCTTGGAAAGAAAGAGTCAGCTGTCTTTTCAGAAAACAACTGTTCCCAGAGCGTTCAGTTTGTCTGTCAGTCAGTCTGTCAGTCAGCCATTTCTAATCAGAATACATTGTTAATGGTGGAGAAGGATTTTGAGACAGTAGGCTCTAGATCGTGTTTGTGACAGGACAAGCTCAAGACTTGCAGTAACGATGGTCCTACAGGATGAATTAGTTTATGACCACAGCCAGACAGGAATGGCAAGGTGTGCTGTTCCTCAACAGTGCCTGTTGCATTACTGCCATGAGGAAAAGCTGCTGTTTAACAGAGTTTTGTACAAGGGCTTCATATATCAAATTAGGTTTTATACTTGGGTCTAATTAATATAGAGCCTTCTGTTTGACTGGTTACGTGGCAGACAAACGGTTCGAAACACTGCTTGTTTAATGTGACTATGAAGCAAATGTTAACTAAGTGCTATGCAGCTAAGTGCTAGTGTTTCGGTCATATGAAAATAACTCACCAAATTAGTGAATTCAAACACAATTCAAAGGTAAAACAACCTCCCTACCCTTCTAAGAAAAGTGACTGTTTGTCCCCATTTTGAAATGAATCTTACTTAATTAAGAAGCAATGAGAGTGCACAGATAGCATTCCTTAATTAGCTTAAGCTTGCTGCTGTAACCAGATCCACTGCATTAATGACAACACAGCCCCTGTGAAAAGCATCATTGTTCTCAAGATAATTGTCCTTTTAGTTAACGCGGCCCGGGAAGGGCTCTCCTTGTTAGAGGAGCTGGCTGGGACCAAGGACAGCCGGAGGCTGGGAGGCGACCGGGACTGATACTGGCCCAGTGCCCGTTGTGACAAGCCCACTTGTGCCCTCTGCTGAAATCCCCTTGGTATGCAGTGGAATTAGCTGTCCCCAGGGTGTGGCACCAGGGGATGGTCATTAATTATATACCCTGAATCTTAACGAACGAGGAGCAATCAATAAAATAAAGCAGATGTATGCAAATAGCATGCTGATTATACTGCCTAATGACATGTCATGTTGTTGGCAGGAGAGAGCTCAGGGAATAAAAGTAAGGAAGGAGATGGAGATACAAAATGAATAAAAATACCAGTGTTGTCTCAAGTTGAAAACCTGCATGTGTTCAGACATAAACATTGTAAATACTTTTGCTGCATTTGCAATAGATTTTCATGTTTTGGGCTATGAACCTGCACTCTTTCATTAGCTCGTTAGATTGTATTTCAGATCTTATCATTGCAGTTTTATGTTTCTCTGCCAGCCAGGGTGCAGTGACTGTCAGCTGGGAAATGGTGTGAGACTTAAGGGTTGGGTCGGCTGGAATTTGAGCAAGATAGGGTAAACTCTGGTGAAGTCTGAGGTGCAGGGGTGTTAGTGGCACTGCTGTTGGAAGACTGATAAGGACTATAAGGGAAAAGAGGAGAGGTTAGTTCACCTGCATGGAACTCTGCCCCTTCACTGAGATCTCCATTGTATCCAGCCAGCTGGAGCTGTTGGAAACTCTATACCTGCCTTTAAGCAGTGAGGGAGGGCAGCCAAGTATTAACTGCTGCCTCATCCTGGCAGCCGTCAAGGATGCTGTCTGCCTCCATTCATGGGGAGCGTGAGAGAGAAACAAGGAAAGAACGGAAAGGAGGGTAAAGAAACAGTGCTGGCAATATGTGTCACAAAAACCTGAAAGAAATTTGGAAGAAAAGAGAACTAACAGTGTAGAAACTAATAAATCTTGACTGGGCTGTATACATTGTATGTGGAGACAATAGGGGTACAAGAGGAAAATGCATGTCTACACTTCCTTAAAACACAGCTCATGTTGGTCAGTCATGTCAGTATTGTGGCTTGTCTCTGTTTTAGACTTTAGTAAAATGGATATTAATTGACAGAAAAATTGACTGTGTTTGCCTGCATTACTATGATGAAAGCCCCGTTTTGATAACTGATAACCTACATACATATAATGTCCATCATCATTTATTGTCATAGTGCCTGACTAGAACCAGGGTTTGATTATGCACATCCATAGTCTTCCAGTTTTTTTTTTATTTTTGTGAAATCTCAGACCTAACCACTCTGGAGGCCAGGACAGTCCAAGGAGAGGCCAGGGAACAGGTGGTGACCCTGTGCTGCCTGGGAGTATATTATTGACCAGGATCCGGTGGCCAGATTGATTACTTTATTGTATTGCCATGAACCTCGGTGGCCAGAGACCTCTGGTTGACCCTGGCTGGACAGAGCATCACAGTGACCCTCACCTTAGCTAAAGAGTTATGTGGCTTTGACCTGCTCCTTAATGGAGAGGTCTTGACCTGCTCAGCCACTGGCTTCAGTACAGAGCTAAAGTGGGCCTGCGCCTCTCCCTCCCTGGTGTCAGCCTAGGTAATTTAGAGGCAGGGGGTAGGCCAGGGTCTAGTGGGGGCCACCTTGTTTTTGGACCGAGTGCATCCTGACTTTAGACCTTCCTCTGACCCACCGGTGTTCATCGTGTCAGCAAGATGGGCAGAGCAAGGCAAAATGTTAATTAATCTTCACCAAATTACACAAAAATGGTGAAAAATCAATACATCTCTATCAGATGTCCCCACTTTCAGCTAATGGTTCACATAGTTGGCTCATGGTGAGAGGGATTGATAGTTTTAATAGAGCATTACAATGCTTAAAAGCTTTTTATTATATATTAATAATCATTTTTATAAAATGGTGTGAAGAAAAAGCAAGTTAAACCTCCTTGTGCCTTTTAGGGCAGTTTTCTAGCCTAGAATCCACATTGAGTAACCTTGTGTCCTGTATAAACAGGGAGAGGCAACATAAGGGAAACAGCCTTTACTCTGGTAGAGGCTGTTTCCCTACCATCACTTCCTACTTCCACTTAGCTGACAGACAGAATATCTGTCAGGCAGGTTTTTCCTGTGCTCTACATACTTTTTTAGTTGTCAGCTGCAACTTCTCATCAGAAAAAACTACCATGCACTATACAAGCTGGGTAAAGAGTTGGTTCTGCAATGTTTCTCCTTCTTCCCCTCACATTGCCTCTCCTCTTTCATTGCCTTTTGCTTAATTTATTAATTTCTTCTGTGGAGGTTTTAATCAAAAGGTGCACAGTGAAAAAAGGATACTTAATGCTAAATGTTTGAATATCGGCGTCTTATTTTTAACAATCCATGATGCATCATATCTGAGCCACTCTACCTATAGAATGAACAGCAAAAACATCCTCCCACTTTACAATGTAGATTTATTTCTCTTCGTCATCTTTAGCACTTGTTTCTCCCCAATAAATGGGAGGCATGGCTGTTGAGTGGAGAGGAATTGATTTACTTTCTGTTTGAAGTGGATACTGTAGTCCTGTTCAAAGCAGAATGTGAAGGCCACTTATCTCTAGAGCAAGTATCACCTCACAACAGCGCAGTGGTTAGGAAACCCTCTTGTTGCATTACTTTTTGCAAAGGAAACATCTATGCAAGTGAACAGTCAACACTGGGCATAGTCAGCCTTTACTACTTTCCTTCACCAGTCCACATTTGGTGCCGTTTTGTATCATTCTTACCTTTTCAAAAAAAAGTGGTGCTAAGTGCAGCCTTGTGAGTGTGAGTGTTCTTTTGTAGTGTGAGTTTCCAAGATGGTACATGTTAGAAAGACCTGCTTGCGGACTACTGTGTGACTCACAAGGAAGGTAGGGGTCTGGCCGCAGGAGACAAGAGGTAGGTAGTGTTTTTTTTTTATAGATGCTTCCTGCATACCTGCCCAAAGAGGGGAATGCGTGACCGCACCCACACAACTGCAGGCGTCGTGGCTAATTACCGATAATCATATGGTGATGGGCAGGACAAACAGGTGTTCCTGCAAATATCCCCCTCTCTCTACTACCACCACCTGAACACACGCTGTCCATTTCTTTATGTTGTACGAAAACATTACTTAACCAAGCGATTAAACAAGAATGCTGTCAACATTGAGGACCTTTCATTAAGACCCCGTACAGCATTTCTGATGCTTCGGCAAAAAGCACATTGTGCTCCATCACCCACCCTCCTCTTACTATGTCCCAATTAACACTCAGCCCCATTACATTGATTGGGAGAGGTGTAGTATTGGTTAGGTAGGCCATGAACACATTGATCATATTGACCCACCATGTGAACCATGAGAATATGTTGAGCTGCAGATTTCTCACTCCCAACAGTAGATTGAAAAAATTGCTTGTGAACATGAGGCTGTTGTGTGTGTGTGTGTGTGTATATATATATATAAATAAAATAAATCTGTGATAGTCTCTTTGCATTGGGCGTGGCTGTGCTTGGTTGTGACTGGTTTCAGTACATGGACTTTCATGTGGTTTGAAGGATCTAATAGGCACACGCCACACCTAAGCTATATTCTTTGGGGGCACTCACTATAGAAGTGTTGTTTTCCCCCCACACCTAATCCTCCCAAGCTCCTCACATGCACACACACACACACACACACACACACACACACACACACACACGCACACGCACGTGCACACTACCTTATAGCCAGTCAAAGGGCAAACCGCTGCCCCACCTCCTGAAGGTGCACCTGGCATCTGCGAGTCCACTCCAATTACATCTCCCCAATTACAGGTTATGAACCAATTAGTCACCCTCTCGTTTTACACTGCCCCTATCACTCTCCCTCCTCACAGCTCAAATATGGGGCATCTGTTAGAGATGGGCAAGAGAGTCCACTCATTGAAAACATGCAGGAGGTTACTGGTCTGGGGCATGTGCTGGTCAGTGTAGCTCAAGGGAGGTTGTATTGTTTTGTTTTGTTTTTTTCATTTGGCAGAGATAATGGTTGACATGTAAATACCTCACCCAGAACAGCTGTCTGGAAGCAGTTGCCTTTGCAAACTCCAACATGCACATACATTGTAAGGAACACGTACTGGGGATAATTTACGCTGTCAACCTGTAATTTGTAGTGGCACTCAACTTGAACTTTCAGGGTGAGCCAGTTGCCTCTGCTCTAATTCTCACCTCCTTGCTAACATGTTTTTTTGTGTGTATGTACAAGGACGTGAGCACAAACGTGGATAAGCAAGTTTGCTCATTTACACATGAATGAATGGGTGTATTTTTTTAATTGTTGTCCTGTGTTTGTTTTTTGTTTTTTTTTTTTCTTTGCTTTTTTTTTTTTATGTCTGTGGTATGTGATGAATTTGTGTGTGTGTTTTGCAGTGCATATGTCTATCGTCCCAGACTTATGGCCTAATTCCCGGTACTAGTTGGCATGTGTAAGACTTTATGCCCAGTACACTGGCGCAGCGGCCTGAGTGGAAACTCTCTTCTCTGTAGCAAGAATTCATTCACAATATGGCACTGTATCTGGCTGCTGTTTAGTCTCACATGGATACATATGACTTTTTCACATGGGTGTATGTATGTTCACACATACAGTGTGGTGCAGAGTTAGCAGCTCTGTGGTGTGTGCAAAATTCATTGTGGGGGACTGAATGGGGCAATGATCTACCAGCTTTCAGTTTCCTTTATTATTCTGATAGCACTTTTCCCACAGCTAGATCTTGTTTATCTTGTTTGCTGACATGCTCTTTCAATGTCAAAACAATGACAGCATTAATTAAATGTGTATTAAATGTGCGCTTCTCAAGGACCACCAGGCAGTGCTGAAATCAACTGCCACTAAGTGAGGTTTATTTCTCTGTGACAAAAATAATCTCATGGAATTTGTTAACAACATCAACAACAACAATAAATAATAATAAGAATAAACTTGGCACATTTCATGTAAGAAATGCAACAAAATTACTTGCACCGACTGCTTCACGTGAAATGACATAAAATGAGCATAAACACATATTAAAAACATTAATCAATGTTAGTGCAGTATAGAGCAGTAATATAATGTGACTATTATGCAAATGTCTTTTACCATAGTTGTATGTGGCCTTGTGTTTTCTGCTTGCGGTCACTCTTGTCATCTGCCCCTGATGCCCTCAATTAGTGTGCTTGTACATGTATGCATATGCATTTATGTACATTGGTGCATAGGGGAAAGGTAAACAATGTAAATAGTGTTATCCAATTTTAAAGTGTGCCTCACTACCATCCGTTAGGTGTCAGTTCTAGGGTCTGATCTTCTTTCCCACATTAGAATCAGGTCTTCTGTTACTTAATTCACATCTGCCAAATATAGCCCTAATTCCGGGGCCTGATTTTCTTTATTCTGTACAGGACACATAACCATTTTAATGCCCTTGAAGCATGCTCCCTCTGACAGGTTGAATCAATAAATGTTATGTGTCATCGAGGCAATGCTTGGGCCCTCTTCACATGCTTGCTTTTTCCCAGCGAGAGGCATCTGTCATTGGCTTGAGCCCCTGATCCTGAAGCTAATTACCAAGCAATGTAAATTACAGTAGGGTTGAGCTGAACCTGGGCTACTTGTGCTGTCCTTTCTATTCTTCTCTGTACTTTTCTCTCTTTTCTTTCTTGTATTCAACATCTGCTGTTGCTGACTACTTGTGACCAAGAGCAAGACATACCATTTCCATCTGTGAAAGACAGACACACACTGACACACACACACACACACACACACACACACACGTATAAAGCTGTGGGATAGACTGTTGGAGTGGTGTAAAACTAGAGCTTTGGCGAGTTCAATATGTTTACACATCCATGCATCAAAGTCAAATGTGAATTTACACATGCTCATGCACTGAAGATGTGTGCCTGTCCTCTGAGGAATGTGTGGGTTCTCTAGCAGTGTTTGACCTTCAGACCCTGGGTTCACGTGACTGAAATTCCACTCACACATACACACATATAACACATACAGTATGCTCACACAACACTTACCCAGTTACTTTTATCTCCTCACTCAAAAATAGAAACTAGACCACTTAAAAACCTCAGTAATACCCACAAGCCCCTACACCTCATGGATAAGAAAGGCCAAAGATAAATGGCAGCGAGCAACACCAATTTAAATCTCTATTGTTTTTGGCTGTTGATCCCTGTAAGTGAATCTTTGTAGCATGGGTGCTCCAGTGTTCCCCTGCCTAGCCCCAGTTGTGCTGTGCTGTGCTGTGCTGTGCTGTGCTTGTGCTGTGCTGTGCTCAGCAGGCTACCCAGCTGGGGCCCAGATGTGGCAGCCATGTCATGCGGAGCTGGGAAGCAGAAGATATGAGGCCGATGGCAGGCCTGCTCCATGGTCTTGGGTCTGTTCCACAGCGGTTCAACTAGATGTTGTGGTCTGTGCGATCTGAACTTTGACAGCCCATGTCATTCTTAATGCCTCACTTCCCAAATACAGCTCAGTGGAGCTGATTTATATCTACCAGGTGCTACAGTGTGCAAGCAGCTCGGGGATGAGAGGAGGCATGTGGCCATTTCATTAAGGCAGATGAACAAGGGCTGCAGTGTGTGTGTGTATGAAGATGAGGGGCAGGAGGCTGGTTTTTCTCAAATATAGCTCCACAGCACTGTAGCTGTCACAACACCCAGACCATGCCAGGAGAGGAGAGGAAGAGGAGGAACTTATTAACACACTCCATATGTCTTAAAATATCACAACAGTTTTTCCTTCTTCCAACCACTAATTTTCTTGTTTCACCACAATCCATACAGATAGGATTTTTCAATGGTCTTCCAGTCCATGTGCATCTGCCTCCCCAGATCAAAGTCCCCAGACACTTGTAGACACCACTGTGCCAACTGAGCTGCCAACAGCTTTTATGGCCATATATATGATGGTCTTGATTCAGCTGTTCTTTTTCTATGGTGCTTCTCGCAGAGGGCCATGCTGTGCCACACACTCACACTCACACACACTCATCCAATAGGAACTGCGTCATTGTTTGCAGTTGCCTTTTAGGATGGAGTTATTCTGTTTTTGTTTTGTTCTTTGAACGGCTGGTCTCCCTGTGGCTGAGCACTGAACTCAGATTTTTGTGCATACAAACACTTATGATTACTACTGCAGGAGGAACTGCTGTCTTTTTAGTCACAATTTGCCTCTTTATTTCTTGCCAAACTGTAGTGTTTCTTTTCTTCACACAAGGGTCTCAGAACACTGTGGTCGGCTCTGTCAGTGCTCAGTGTAGCTACGGAAATGCTGTTTGATGTGCCTTGCACACTTCAGAGTCAAGTGTTGAGGTGTCTTTCAGCGTTGCCCTCCAGGCCACCTTGTTATACACTTAACAAGTTGTTTTCTTTTTGTTTTTCTTCCCCTTTCCTCTGTTGACAGTTCCTCATCACTGCTCTGCTCAGAAGGAATGCACATCACCTTCCAAGGTTTGCCTTGGGATCTGTCCTTGTAAACTGTGGGGCAATCTCTGCTCTCCTTTTAAGATGACAGTTTCATCAAAATCCAATGTTTTGTTTATAAACTGCCAGTATAAAGATTAGACATCCCATTGGCATGAAAAGCTCTGTGGGGTTTGTCTTCTTGAAGACAATATTTCTTTTCTTTGTCACAATGAAATAATCTACATTTTGGGGAAAGAGAGTAATTTGACTGTGATAAGTGTAATTCCACATGTTAGATTTGTTTCTTGTTTGTGTCCAGAGAATGATCCTAGTGAGCACATTGTAGAAGTTGCACATGGTGTGACTCAATTGGAGATGTATACTACTGTGGTGCAAGAATCGCCCTGTATGTGAAATCAGTGATGTCCATTAAGTTTGAAATCTTTTTAATATTCATAGCAGGGCTGCTGTCACACCCCTTTTTTCATTCTGAAATATAAAGAGTTTGAGTTATTAGAGTTTGAAACTATTCTCTCTCTTTTTGCTTTGTTTCTTGACATCCACTGTCCCAACATTTCTTACTCACTTCCTCCTTTAAAACACAGGGCACATTATTCTTTTAACTTTATTAACTCTCATAATTTAGTGGGGGAAGGGGGCAATAGAAAACACTTTTCCCCTGAGGTTTATTGTTTAAAACGGGTGCAGTTCTTTCCCAGGATAAGGGCTTCAGCTAAGCAGAGAGGAATTTGGGCCAGGCCTCATAAAAAAAGTATTTGTGTACCAGAAAGATTTTTGCTTTTCCTTTTCTAAATCTTTGTCATTAATGACTTTAGCAAATGTGAAGTGGGGAGTGAATGGTTCGGCTGTGCAAGGTCTTCAAAGGAACCCTCTAATTATTTATCCAGGATATCCTACTCTAGAATTAGAGGCCAGGTCACTGTTGGCTTTCATGCCTTTTTTCTGCAAAGAAATAATTTCCACAGAATGGTTTCACTGGGACACCATCTAATCCCTGTATCCCTGTTGTGTGTGTGTGTGTGTGTGTGTGTGTGTGTGTGTGTGTGTGTGTGTGTGTGTGTTTTGGGCGGGGGGGGAATATGTGCTCCCACACATGGTAGGTTGTATGCACACGTAACTGTATGTGTATGTGACCACACCATTTTTCAGTAGGTGTGTAAAAGAGATAGTAAGTTTCCATTTTCCACACATAACACTGCATGACTTTCCACATCTCTGCTCTCACCCGAGACAGCTTTCATCCACATTACTCAGGTTTCCTGGTCATTTGGCCTTCACATGCCTTCTAAAAGGGATCTTATCACCCTACTCAGGTTTAGACACTTAACTGACACTGGGCCCAACCGCCAGGCTTCTGGCACAGCCTCAGTGTTTCACTGCTGAGCCTCTGTGTGACTTGGGTCATCCCTTCATACCACAGCATGTACCTCAACCAGTTTCCCAGTGTAGCCCTCAAATACTGATATTCTGTTTTCATAGAGAATGCACCATTAGTCCGTCTGTGTGTCCTCCAAAATTCCCATAAGCATTTGCTGAAGGAGTGTGTCCCTTTAAGACTCCACTGCACTGGATCTTTGTCTAATTCCAGGTGCCAGTGAACCTTGTGTTTTACCAGGTGCAGGACTGGGTCATTACTATTAGTTTTCCAGATTACACAGGGAGACCGAGGATTATAGACATGTTATCCGTATGCCATATCTGTCTGTCAAGGCATGAGCCCTGCATGAAGCCTGGGTTCACTGCTTCACTCTCTGCCCCCATTTGCTGTTATGCCTGCTGGAGATCTCTTACACCACATCCCAGGGTTAGGTTGTTGTGGGGGGGTGGATCCCCCTTTCTTGTCTCTCTGTCAACAGGGACTTGGTATGCTGATCAGTGTGAGCTATCCTTAATGGAAGTAGAACTAGGGGTAATGACATCCCCCTGTGCGCCCCAGTCCCTCCAATCCCTTGGGTTTGGGATGGGCAGGGTAAGGTAGCAGGACTGAGTGGTGAGTAGGTTGTGGAATATGTGTGTTTGTATGCAGTTGGGGGGGGGGAGGAGTCAAATTCAGTCAAAGCCATTGGGGTGGACAGCTGCTGGTCTCTTCAAAACATTTACATAAAGCCCACAATTGTGATAATAAACCATTTTATCATTGGGCTCTCAATCAATAATGTGGCTTCTTAAGGTTTAATATTTCAATGGTATTGATCATTTTAACAACTGTGTTTGTGGTTGGCTTGCCTTAACTGCAGCCCTGTGGGAAGGTGTGTGTGTGTGCATGTGTGTATATACAGTTTGCGTGTCTGGCACCACGAGATCTTGCCTTTTAGGTGATAGTTTTCTAGATTGACACAAATGAGTTACCCACCATTAAAAAGTAAGGTGAGGTAAAGTGACTCTATATATTATATTTTGCTTAGCATTGCAATTCTCCTGTAAATAGTGTTCTGTTCCTTACTTTCATGGCAACAACTTTCCCACATAAGTTGTAGTCACTGGTTCACTTAACCCTCATCTACCACGCTTGCCCTGTTACTACAGAATAAATGAAATGGAGTGAGTGCAAACAGAAGCTCTGAAAGCACTGTAGTTAGCAGATTTCACTTCCATCCTCTCTTGAGAGAACGTCTGCTTCCCGCAGATATAAATAGGGGCAGATTTGATAATTAGTAGAAATGAAGGTCCTGGGGCTCAAAGACTTTGATCAGCATATTTCCCCCTTGTCCCTGACCTTTCATTGGACACGTGTCTTTAGCTCTCTCACTTTCTCTGCAGCTCCATATCACAATCTCACTTTCTCTATCTCTTCTGTCTTCCCCTTCTTCTTCCTGCTAATCTGCAAACACAACATAAACGCGGTTATACATACCACATATCTACAAATATCTTTCTGGGATTTCTAAATGTTTTTCATTTAGAAATCTTCCCAAGGATTAAGATCAGTGTGTTGTTTTCTGATTGATTAGTGCCAGACAGACCAGTGCACAAAGTATCAAGTGTCCTCTCTGCCTTTCTGCATTCCACACTATGGGAAAGTCAGCACTGCATGCTAAAGCATTTGAGTTTCCATGTCAGACTGTTGCAAATCATTCAGTATCTATGTCTGTTCATCTAAAAATGAGCAGAAAAGGGGGATGTGTATCTAACTAATCTGATAAGTATTTGAAAGATACAGCTCTCTCTCTATCTCTCTCTCTCCCTGCCTGTCTAGCAATTTCACTGACACCCTGCTGAGTATACACCAAGTGTGTGAGTGTGCTCTGTGCACTGGGTTGCCTGGGGGCGAACGTTAGTTTGTGCCCGATAGCCCTGCTCTGATTATACATCAATACCTTAATTCCAAGGATAATTTATGCTCTTATAAATTACAAAGCTTTCTAAACAAACCACACGAGACATAACAGGAAAATAATACAGTGCAGTCTTTTAGTATGGATGGTAAATGAAGGATAGCTTGTGGCTGCTGTAATAACACAAGTTGCTTTTGTAGCTATATTTGTAATTAAAATAGTATCAGTCTAAAATTTCACTTTGACTTTGGCAAATATATTATATTATATATATATATATAT
>CM076648.1:10631929-10682029 GCA_038496675.1 Rachycentron canadum
CAATATATATATATATATATATTTTTTTTTTTTTTTTTTTACAAAAACTGTAGTAAAAGAGTCTAACACTATGCATATTTAAAGAGAATGTATTTAGTCTTCTCATGTTATTGCTTCCTCTGTACTGAGGATTAAATCCAATGATATGAGCCTTCTTACATTTGTACTCCTACTATACCCCCCCCAAACCCAGCACCCCACCCCATGCTGGTTGCTAATTGGCGGGAGACTGGGAGCTTCCTGCTGTGTGTTCGCTGCTTCCCTTTGCTTTGCCACCCCACCAGGTCTTTCACCAACACTCTGCAGAACCCAGTAATTAACCCACAGCTAATTAACTACTTCTAATTACACCAGCATGCTGTTTCTATCACACCCTCCAAAACTGAGGAAACACTCTAGTGCCATGTGTAAATCCCTTCTGGATGGTCTTGGAGGTTAGCTGAGCGACAGATCATTTTATCAGACTGCCCTGTCTTTAAGTAACATACAATTCTGCACAGTGATTGCACTGCTGCTTTGTCTGAAATCACTTTTCTTCTGTTCTGCAACATGGAATGGATTAGCAGAATTTGATGGTGTTGCGTAAAGGGTAAAATCATTTTCAAGGTTCTATTTCAAGTCTATTAACAAAGGAGGCAATTGATACTACAAACAAATCAATTTTGCCTTTTCTGGCCAGTATTGCTAGTGCAAAATGGTTACTAAAATTGAATGCTGTGAAACTAAAACAATCAGCACATTGCCTCACGGGTATTTGAGATTTCTCATATTGTAATCAGAAAGGATTATTTTGACTGTAAGTTTTGTATTTGCTCCAGCTCTAGTTTGATGCATATAATACACATGAAAAACAATATGTAAAAATTTTTAAGCTCGAGTGTTTTGTGTCTAAAACAGCCTAAAGGTTTTCAACAGCTGTAACATGACAAAAGCTGCATGCCTCAGTTCTGCTATCTCTGAGAAATACACCCAGACATGCCAGTGACTGGCTCCCTCTACTCACACACACTCGTGTAAACACACAGCACTGTTCCTCCCCGCCTCAGACTCAACACAGCCATGGCTATTTCTGTTCCACAGACTGATAGCTCCTACTGAAGATCATTGATTTTACGGGAAGCCCTGTTTACAGGCTGAGTGCCATCGACCTGAGGTGACTTTTTGCCTCCTGCATTTGGAGCAATACTGGAGCACCCTTATGTCTGCATTAGCAGAATAGTGGACAGAATATTTACAGCACACAATAAACAACAGTTCTCTACATGGTTAAGTATCTGATTTACAGTGTTAGGGATCAAAGAGAACAAGACCTCCATGTACATAATGCAATTATAATAGTGTATTGTCTAAAGCAGTGGTGGAACTTTTTTGTCACTCAACTCGGAGACAAAGTTACCTGTGACAGCAGCCTTGGACACTGAAAGTTGATACTCAAATTATTGTCACCCTGGCAAAAAGCCTTTGTCGTTTTATAAAGTATGATTGCATGCATTTATTTATGTTTGATTCTATGCACTAAATCATCTTCTGACACCTGCTAGTTTAGGACCTGACTTGCACACTCGCAGACCGTAGTTGATTATTTGATCTGTATTATATGGCAGAGAATAGGTAGTAGACAAAGGTTCAAAGAGACACATGCACTACAGTTTTAGAAATATAAATGTCATCAATGTAAGAGAATAGTGTTAAAATCAGAATTTACTAAGCCATGTCAGGCATTAAAGTGGACTTATCTTACAGAATGCAATGCATGTATGCCTTTTATTGGTGATTAATTGGAACAAACCTAGGAGATAAACTTGGGCCTCACTCTGCCTGAGGACTACAATGGTTCCCCCATCAATGAGCATGTCCCTAGTGCAACATCAAAAGCCTTCCCCTGCTTTATCAATAAGAACCCTTCCCACATCTTCCTGTAACTTGCTTAGCGCTCACACCATTGATTTTCCAATAAGCGCCCCTTACCCTGCGGTGGCTGGCCAGGATCAGCAATGGCTCAGAGACTAGACACAGACGGGCAACATCACAGTGAACCAATTGAAAATCAGATCTGGTATATTATCAGGGTTCCTCTATTAAGAAACTGTGTCTTTTGGGAGAGGCCCCAGTGGCTCACCTGGTAGAGTGTGTACCATTGATGCTTAGTCTTAACCAAAGCGGCTCAGGTTTGGGTCCAACCCATGGCCCCGTTCTGCATGTCATCCCCTCTCTCCCTGATTTTCCTGTTTCTCTCTTTCTCACTGTAGCTATCACAATAGAGGCAAAACCTGCCTAAAACAAGCAAAAACAAAACGGTGTCTTTCCAGTTTAAAAAGATGTTCCCTTGCTGCTGATATGCATGTGGATTGGAGTAAGGGTCAGCATTGTGCCTGTAGCCCAGCAGTATTCACATTTCGGGCTGAGTCAGAGCTAATTCCCTCAGGAAACCCTGGAGAGCAGGGTCTTCTGGAGGCAAGGATGGGCCTTCAGGCAGGTGATCAGGCATGCTTATAATCAGATGGTTCCTTAGCCTTTAATTCCTCCCTCAGTTGGCCGGTAAATCCCACCTAATGAAAGGACCCATAACTTAAAACTTATCTCATTTTCCATCCCTACGAAACGACATCCAGACCCTCTCTCTTGACAGTGTTCATTAGAACTAAGGCTTTTTTTCCAAGGTTCAGCCTTATCTGTGTTGTTATAGTGGTGGGAAGGGGGTGGAGTGTGACCTTTTTTTTTTTTTTTTTTGTAACAAGAGAACGGGGGGGACCCTGGCATAAAGCCTTTGAAGGCAGGTGGCAGCAAGAGTGTGAGTTCTACAGTCAGGATCTGTGCATCGGCATGCTCTCCCTTAGATCAGCTCAGGAATCCAGCCTTTTCTCCTCTCTGATTATCTCTCATTGTCAACTAAAGCTTGTTTTGGCTGCATACAGCCTGCTTATTGTCAACTCAGTGGGCCCACATTTAGAATTGCAATACAAGGGCAGAGGCCATGGCGGGATCATTTGTTTTGTGCAGTCTGCATTAGTGTCGATATGCAAAAGAAAATGTCCTTTTTTTTTTTTTTTTTTTTTTTTTTATTACATATGTATGTGTATGTACTTACATAATATCACTCAGCATTAGTTACTTTTAGTGGGCCGCTCCAGCATTTTGATTTGTGGTTATTAACACAGTCAGCACACAGAGACACCAGCCTCTTCCACTTCCCCTCTCCTTCGACCGCGTCTCTTTGTCTGTCTCCCGGACTTGTTTAGTGCCTCCCAGAGATTAAAGCTTTTCCTGCTTTAAACAGGTGTCACTGAGCCAGGCAGACCTCCGAGAGACAAACAGCGTTATATCAGTTGGCCCATCTGCGACTTGCCGACTCCAGACAATCCCATTGCTCATCAGTAACCACTGCAGGTTATTGAATTACACCATCTTGATTTTAAAGGGCAATCCTGTTTTCTGTAAGCAGTGAACACACCAAGCTGGCTCAGAGCTCTAGCACTGATCAAGAGTCATCGTGTTATCCTGTCTACTGCTAATTGCTTCAGGTATCTTACAACAGTAATGAGAACGGATGGGTACATACCCTTGGTACAGTACACTGTAGCCACTCTGTTCAGACTCATCAAGTCAAAGATGAGTGGAGAGAACTTCAGAGGTCATTGTTTACTAGCAACTATTAGTTGTGCGTGTGGGCACGGTGTTCCCAGGACTGGTCAAGAATGGGCAGTGGAATCTGGAGGAGAAGCTGATGGGAAGTCACATTTTCTTTTCTTTTTTTTTCATTTTATTTTGTCCAGTTTATTCATGTGCTTTTAGTTTGAAGAATCACTGTCTGTTTGACATGTGGCATATTTTTTTTTCTTGCATTACTCTTGCTGCCCTCAGTCCATTTGTGTGAAATGGCTGTTGAGCTCATAGCGTCTTATTAATGGAGCAGATAATAAATACAGACCAGTAGGGCTAGTATCCCCTCACTCAATATGGCAGCCATCTCTAAATCATGTCTGGCTGTATAAAGCAATCTTGTTAATAAGCCAGCCAGTCTAATATCTTTCATTTTGTATGCAAAGCAAGACAAGGATCATTGGGGTTAGCTTCTGTAGTGTGTAAACAAAACAATCAGATGGACCATACTAACAGAAAATGTCTGTCCCCAGGTATTTATAATACTAATTTATTATAATCTAATAATATCTTTAATTTGGATTCCCTTAATTAAACTTGCAGCGTTATAATTATAGTGCATTTTCCTTTTTGTTTGCTCTTCCAGAGTATTTGTTTGTTTTCTGTTACTGGTTATTTTAAAGTCTAAATACAAAAGCACATCATTTAAATACGAATCAATTTTTTGTATCTTTGTGTGAATGCATATAGGCTGGAGAGGTCGCAGGTATGTTGTGTGGGAGGTGAGCTTCATCAGACATTCAAGAGGCAGGCAGACATTATCAATCTCTCCTATCCCTCAGTGGTTAATATGTTGGGGTGTGGGGGTAGACTCCATTCTGATCACAGCTGAAATTTGCATCCCTAAGTAAATAAGTAAATAAATCAAGTGCAAGCAGTGAATGTGCTAATCAACCGGGACATGGCAGTGAGCTTGGTGCCTGGAAACTTTGCTCATGTAATATTCAGTGCTGGTGGGTTAAAGGGCAGCCCAGAGTTATTGGTTTCAGCCCGATTGCCCCCTTTAATCAATGTTGGCTGCATCCCTTTAATAAAATTATTAGCTCAGCAGTATCTTGCGCTATCATTTTATCTCTTCTGCGCTCTAAATTGCAGCCTGTGTTGGGCCTCTCAGATGCTCGGGGCATGGCCGGCTCCCGAAAGCTCAGCTCCCATTTATTATTTCAGAGGCGGAGGATGGCTGGAGTGTTTGAAACCAGGCTGAGCGTAGAGGTTATTGGATGCAAGATCTAAACACAGCTGCAGTGAAGTCCCTACCCGGCTTATGTATTTTGGGCTCATAGAAAATACTGCCTTTTATTGCTCTTGTTAGACTCCATACAAATCTATTTCAATAATGCACATAAATTATATCCTTCTTATATGTACACAATGTGAAGATGGTTATGATACTGATACGGATTGCTTTTTTTAGATGCAGTTTTCTCTTTTTCTTCCAGTTATGTAAATGTGCAATGTGCTGATGGGTGGCTTCTCAGTGTCTAATTATCTCACAAGGAATCTATTTGATCCATTAAGTTAGCCTGTTTCTCCTTTTTTTTCTGACTGCAAGTTAATTAAAAACGGATGTAGGATTTGCAGAATATAAGATTAGGGGTGTTGTTTGGAAGGTGAAGATAAAAGATGGTACCTTCCTGATATGGCAGGAAGATGAATCATAGACGGCTTATTAGTGCTTGTCTCAGGTATTGTGTTTAAGTACCTAATCTAGTGTAATGAGCACAGTGTCATTTTTCCAATTATATCCCAGACTTTTGTCTCACACCCACCGTACATTTGATTTTCTTCCTTTAAGGTTCCTATACATATTGTCCCTTTCATATTTTCTGTATCTGATCTTTTCTTACAGGTTGTAGTAATACTCTGGAAAAGCTCAAAGATATGTATGTAAACATATGTATCATATGTTTAGCTTAGACACCTCGAATACGACAATAACCTCTGATCTCAACTTATTTGTATCTCTGCAGGCCTGGATGCGATGAACGCCTCATGTAGGCATCAGCATGGACAGCTGTGAGTCTCCCGTGGTTTCTGGGACAGACGATGGGCTCGGCTCCTCCCAGCAGCAGCAACCACCACAGCCCTGGAACGATCACTCTAGCTCACAGGTCCCTTGCACCAACCAGGCTCCTTCCCTGGACCCTCTGTCTCTCTCTGCTCCCTACCCTTCTCAACCCCAAAACCCCACTGCACCTCATGACGCGGTGAGAGAACTACAGTCCCAGAAGCAGCAGCCAAAACAGATATCATCCCAGGCCCGTATTGATACTTCTGCCACAGGCCAGCTGCATCCCAGAGGAGAGGGTCTTGAGGAAGAAGAGCAAGAGGGAGTGAGCTGTGGAGAAGAGGAAGAATCTGAGGACTTAGATGAAATGGAGATTGACAGCTGTTTCCCAAGTCTTCAACCCTTTCCTGGGGTGCCAATGGCTTCAGGGGGAGGGGGCATGCCCAATCTTTTGCGACATCAGCCCACACAACAGCAGGGAGCGCATGAGAGTGGGAGTGAGGAAGGAGAGGAGGAAGAGGAAGAGGAGAGTAGTGATGTGGAGAACCTGGCTGGAGAGATAGTTTACCAGCCAGATGGCTCAGCCTATATTGTAGAGAGCCTCAGTCAGTTGATCCAAAGTGGTGGGGGCATGGTACCTGGCCTGCTTCCCACAAACTCTGTTACCAGTGGGGGAAAACTGGGGGAACCTGCTGGGAATTCATCCTCGGTCTACCCTCAGATCATCAACACGTTCCACATAGCCTCGTCCTTCGGGAAGTGGTTTGGCAATTCAGACCAAGGTTTCCCCAATACCTCAACTATGGCAGGCCTCAGTCCTGTCCTGCACAGTTTCCGTGTCTTCGATGTGCGGCACAAAAGCAACAAGGATTACCTGAACAGCGATGGGTCTGCCAAGAAGTCCTGTGTATCCAAAGATGTTCCCAACAACGTGGATTTCTCCAAATTTGATGGGCTAGCCCTATATGGCAAGGGTAAGCCAATCCTCATGTGTTTTCTCTGCAAGCTGTCCTTTGGCTATGCGCGTTCCTTTGCCACCCATGCCGTCCATGATCACCGCATGACACTGTGTGAGGACGAACGGCGGCTGCTAGGGGACAAGCATGCATCTGCCATCATCCAGGGCATTGGCAAGGATAAAGAGCCCCTCATCAGTTTCCTGGAACCAAAAAATAAGAGCACTCCTCTGCCACCTACTCTGCTCCCCATGAACTCTGGCCAGAGCTTCTATGGTACATTTAGTGGTGTCCATCTGGAGCCTGGAAGCAGCAGTGGGGGCAGCGAGACCCTCCTGAACAAAGACTCTGACTCTGGCCTCCAGCAACAGCAGCAACAACAAACCCCACTAAGCTCGGTCCTCTCTCTTGGAGGGCTTGGCATTTCCAAAGCATCCACTCTTACCTCATCCTCAGGCTCTGCCAAAGACTCCAGTGCCCTGCCCAAACAGGGAGGGAGAACAGAGGAGCCTGCTGGGAAAGAGTTGGCATGCAAGGAAAAGGATGGGGACACTAAGGGACATGGAGGTAAGGTGCACCTATCCAGCCAGATGGGGAGCTTGGAGGAAGAGGAACTGTTGTTAGGGGAAGAGGAAGATGAGGTGGGAGCAGAAAGCACTGCAGTGGCCTATGGTGGTAACAGTAGCAGCGGCGGGGGTGAAGCGGGGGAACCAGCTGTCTCAAACCAAAGCATTTCCAAATCTCCTTTATTAATGCCTAGTAGCGCTCTCCAGCCTTCTGCCTGCACCTCTGCGGTCAGTTCCACACTCAACAGCAAAGCCCCTGCTTCCACTTCCTCCTCTGTCAAGGAAGAGGGTTCAGCTGCAGATAGTGGGGGGAGGACCTCAGAGCTCCCTCTGAGCTTTAACTGCCAGGGGCCCACTGTTCCCATGGCAATGGCGGCAGCTGCCGTCAGAAGGAGCGAGGATGACACTGCTGGCACTTCCTCCTCACCTCTGTCCTCCAATGCTGCTGCTGATGAAAGTGCCAATCGAGATAGTGCCACAGCTCCAGAACCAAATGATTGCCCAGCAGAGGGAGAGGAGGAAAATGGAGCCCTTCTGCACCATCACCACATGCACCACCATCATCATCACCTCCACTCTTCATCTCATGGACACTCGCACGCCCTCCCAGGGGGTTCCTGTGACATAACAGGGATGGGCGAGTGTTCACAGAACCATGGGCCTGGTGGCAACGGAGGAAGTGGGGTAGAATGCCCTAAATGTGACACTGTTCTGGGTTCGTCACGCTCCTTGGGTGGTCACATGACCATGATGCATTCACGAAACTCGTGCAAGACACTGAAGTGTCCCAAATGCAACTGGCATTACAAGTACCAGCAGACGTTGGAGGCCCACATGAAAGAGAAACACCCAGACTCTGGAGGCTCCTGTGTGTACTGCAGCAGTGGTCAGAGCCACCCTCGTCTGGCTCGTGGAGAAAGCTATACCTGTGGATACAAGCCCTTCCGGTGTGAGGTGTGTACCAAAAATGCTTGACTTTTTGTTTTTTTTTTTTGTTTTTTTTTTGGGGGGGGGGTGTTAGTGATTTATTGACCCATTTGGGTTTATGTAAAATATAAACTGATATTTAAAAGTAATGTCTGTATCACTTAGTTGCAGTTCAAGAGAAAATGTTCCATATTTTCTAGGTGTGTAACTACTCAACCACCACAAAGGGCAACCTCAGCATCCACATGCAGTCGGACAAGCACCTGAACAACATGCAGACGCTGCAGAATGGAGGCTCTATTGGCTCTGCACAGGAGCAGGTGTTTGGACATACCCCAGGAGGGGTGGTGGCTGTCCCCTCAGTGACCCAGGCCAGCAGCCATCACCCACCCCACCACCACCCTACACAGTCCTCCACCCATATGGCCGGACCGTGTGGGGCCCCCTCTCCGACCAAGCCGAAGAGCAAACCTATGTGGCGGTGTGAGGTATGTGACTACGAGACCAATGTGGCACGGAACCTGCGTATCCACATGACCAGCGAGAAGCATATGCACAACATGATGCTACTCCAGCAGAATGTGACTCAGATGCAGCACAGCCGACTTGGATTGGGAGCCATGCCTTCGCCGTCTGAGGCTGAGCTCTACCAATATTACCTGACCCAGAACATGAGCCTTCCACCAGGCCTCAAGATAGACCCAGCTGGGGCTGAGGCCCAGTTCCTGATGGGGAGTTTTCACCTGGATCCCAACATGGCTTCCCTGGCCCCTGCACTTGGTGAGCTTTACTACTTAATCTCTTGTGCTCTGAAATGCCACTAGTTGCCCATAAAAAAGTACAGTTCAGTAGAGTGACAGTGACAAAACAAAAATGTTTGGCAAGAACAGGCACATATTGCCCTTCTCCACTACATGTGAGATATATCACCTCGTCTTGATTTTGTCAGCTGCCTTTCTTTCCAATGCTCTCAGGTATGCCTGTCCTAGTGAACCTAACATCATTCTCTCATTTTAGAGGGAGAGTGTCACGGGAACATAAAGAGAGATGTGAAAGAAAGAATTGTCCATTCTGATCAAGTTTACCAGGGGACTTACTATAGACCCTCTCCATATCCTCTTACAGATAGTGTACATGGCAGATTTGTTCACAACAATAGATAAGCCTATTGTTGTGAACATTGATTAGTAACTTGATGAATTTTAAAGTTAACTTAAAGCAATACTCAATTTTGCTCCCAAAAGGTGAGCTGGAGGGCCAAACCTCTTTACTTCTCTAATCTCTGTCCTCCCCTCAGGCAGCCAGCCTTGACTTTTTTTATGTCATTATTCCCAAACTGCTGCTGAACTTCCCCACTGGAGTTCTCCCTTTTTTCCAACTTTGTAATTGCA
This sequence comes from Rachycentron canadum, assembly GCA_038496675.1. Taxonomy (NCBI): domain Eukaryota; kingdom Metazoa; phylum Chordata; class Actinopteri; order Carangiformes; family Rachycentridae; genus Rachycentron; species Rachycentron canadum. Next base: position 10,641,438 of record CM076648.1, read on the forward strand.
GCTATAAATTTTATCTTGGTTAAAGAAGGGAGGTTAGAGGGCTCAGCGTGGGTAATTCAGCAGCACAGCTGAGTGTTTGGCATGGCAGCAAACCCCATAGTTTGTACATACTTGTCTGAAACTGTCACCAGTTCAGAGACACAAACAAGAATTGATTGCTGTGACTAATTCTTTTTCCCCCTTTCTGCCGTCTGGTTCATTTTCGTGTGAGGTGAGTTGTAATAAGCATGTTACAAGGGAGGCAATGATTACACAGTCTGCACCCATAAACTACAGTGGTGTCATCCTCTGTCACACTTAAAGGAACTCTTCAACATCATCAACACAAACACTCTGATATTGACTCTACAGTATGATACATAAGGCTCAGTAAATCTCTTGAGGGAATCTACCATCACAAGGAGGCCAAGTAGCTAAAGTGAAAGGTGGTTTTTCACGCTTTCACAGTGGATTTTTGACTTTTGAGTGTATTTCGAGGAGCTAGATAACAAATGTTGGCCTCACATTATCTCAGCCTCCTAGTAATCCTCATTCCCAAGACCCAGCTACAGTAGTAAGAGAAAGATATGAGATGGCTTGCAAGAAAGAAGGGGAATGATTTGTGCTGAAATTTGTTGTGCAACATACAACAAAAGTCACATTGTTGTCTCAGAATTTTTTCAGATTCACCCAGCACTAGCAACCTGTATGAATGTGAACCCTGGTTTACGGCTATACCTTCACAATATTATTGTTTCAGTATAACATATAAAAGCACCTACGTGAAAGCAGAGTCTTTGTCTAATGGTGCACATTTATAGTTTAGTGAAGAACACAATCCAGGTCTGTGGTAAATCATTAAATCTGCGTAGTAATGGAGCATGAGATCCAGGTAGAAATGAGAGATGTAAGGTGCAGGAAAAGACAGGACTGGGATAGCAGTTGGGCGTGTGTGTGCATCTGCGTGTTTGTAAGAGAGAGAGTGTAAGGAGGTATGACTGGGGAGCTGGGTCTGTGAGTGATTTCAGAGGGCTTCTCAAAGGTCTCCCTCTCCTGGCTATAAAAAACTCAGGTAATGGAGAAAAGTCCACGAGCAGGCTGCATACTGCAGCAATAAATAAAAAGGAGCTGCTGGAATTAATTTAGTGTAAAGCCAGGCGGGGTCAAGCTTGCATGCTCAGTCTGGGCAGTGAAAGATTAAAGATCAGCAAGCAAAGGCAAAAAAAACTCAGCCTGCTCTTACCTCATTTTTTTTAGCATTCATTTTTTCAGTCAGCCTTCCCCGGCTGAATAGACATCAGTTCTGTGTTGGTGTCATAGGATATGTGCTTGCTGTACCCCCCTCTCTCTCCAGCGTTTAGACTTAGTACTAAGCAGAATTAATCTGGTAGGTGTCCATATTGATTTAGAGGCAATCTGGAAAGAAAGACGCAGAAGAATCCAAGCAGAGAAGTGGATTTTTTTTATTTTCAGCAAACAAGGGCGAAGGATTTGATTTACAGTAATATGTGCTTGGGAACTCCTTAGTTCTTCAGTAATGATAAAATAACTTTTTTTCCCCCGTGGAGCTTGTGTCTTCTGGAGTTGATTTACTGACAGGCCATGAGCAAGCACCAGCTCAAACAGGCCGACATGTATGTTCATTCTCACGCAGTGAGAGGTTTTGGTCCCTGTGGAAAACTTTCTTCTTTCCCAACTCAAAGCAGTTTTACATACTTTACCTGAGATATTATAATCAGAATGCATTAATTTTGATAAATAAATAAATAACTGCACTTACATGCTCAAAACGATAAATCATGTGTGCACTGAAGTAAATTATTAAGAGATGCTGCTCTTTAAAAACCTAACCATAATAGAGGTCTCAAAGTGTAAACTTTGATTATTCCTTCCATAAATAAAGTTAAAGCTAGCAGCTGCTAAATACCTTTCTATACCCTTTTCCTCTTTCTTTTTGTCTCTGTGTTCCCTGCATGTTCTAGTAGGTGGGGAGATTCCAATGGACGTGCGGCTGGGCGGTGGGCAGTTGGTGTCCGAGGAACTGATGACCCTGGGAGAAAGTCTATCACAAACCAGCGATCCCTCCCTCAAGCTCTTTCAGTGCGCTGTGTGCAACCGCTTCACAACTGACAACCTGGATGTGCTTGGCATGCATATGGGAGCTGAACGCAGCCTCCCAGAGGAGGAATGGCGTGCTGTGGTGGGCGACTCTCACCAGTGCAAGTTGTGCCACTACACCACTCAGCTCAAGGCCAACTTCCAGCTGCACTGCAAAACAGACAAGCATGTGCAAAAGTACCAGCTTGTGGCCCACATTAAAGAAGGGGGCAAAGGCAATGAATGGCGCCTGAAATGTGTGGCGATAGGCAACCCAGTGCACCTGAAGTGCAATGCCTGCGACTACTACACTAACAGCCTGGAGAAGCTGAGAATGCACACTGTCAATTCCCGCCACGAGGCTAGCCTCAAACTCTACAAGGTTAGTGATCCTCAAGCTACTCTATCGCACACACACAGCACTCAACCTTGTTTTGACATTGCACCACAATTATCATATCATCACTCAATATATACCTAACTGGGGGGGTAGACACATTTGTGGGATGTAAGCAGCAGAGACATTTATGTCTAAAATTAGACTTTTTCATGTCATACGATAGCTGACCCATGATATGTTAATGCTGTCTATATTATTGCAGTATTTGAGGTGTTAATATGTCACATGGTTGCGATAATATATGAGAAGCAGTATGATGTGTCATATGAGTATCAGTATTCTTAATCAAACTGAAGCTCGAGTTTTACACAAGTGGCACATTGTGTCCCAAATCATCTCCCTGTTAACTTGATACAATACACTGTGAATGCTGTTGTGCTCCCTATACTGGGACACTGGCTGCTATCCCAATGCATGAATGAGTCACATAGAAAGGGAGCCACACTGCTGCCATGAGAGGAGCATGGCAGGTGAAGCTGGTTTGTAGGCCTAGGGGTGAATCACTTGGAGACGAATGAAGAAGTGTGAGGAGACAGAGGTTTGGTGCTAATACTCCTTGGAGCGGGAAAGGCTGAATCGTTCTCGACAGCCGTATTGATTTTTGCTGGACTTGGAGCTTCACCTTCTCCTCTAATCATTCCATAATAGCCAATGGATGAACACTCTCAGAACAAATGGCCATAAATCTAACAGGCCTGATTCCACTTAGGTACCTATCCTGTGTGTCTGCGGCTAGGACCACTCTGCTCTTAACCCAAACTGGCGTAGCTGTGCATGCACACAAACATACAACACACACAACAAAGTACATACAAACACTGGTAATGCCTACTCCCTGTAAACCAACACTACATACAGACCAACAGAATATAATGTATACTACTCAATGTGCATTTTCTCCTTGTTGTATTGACTTTATTTCTAATAAGGCCACCCACTTACACTTAAACTTTTACTCTTAAAAGTAAACAGGAAAAACTAATTGAACAATTATAATGCTTGACGCTTTTGTATTAGAGTCTAAGTATATTATAGTATGACTTTTTTTGGCAAGAACTTATTAAGAGGCATGTGAAAAATGTGCTGCTTCAAGCATGGCATTTTTAATCACATTAAAAACTAATGTGGCTGTCTATTAAAAATCATCTAGCAATATGAATGGTTCCTTAGATCCACAGGCATGGCAGACATGTTTCCTGTCCACAAAGTTTTTGTACTGAAATAATAATAGGCGAGAAATCAATTGTCAGTGCTTTGTTAAAGGGGTAGGTGTGATGCTCTTGTGCAGCTGTTAAAGAGGGCCAGGGGATACAGCAGGTGTTTAGGGTAGAGTATGTAGTTTGGCTTGTCATTCTGGTTTGTATCAGGACAACAGAGACCACAGAACATTTTCATTTATGCATCTATAGATGCATAGAAATCACTGCATAACCTGTGAATGTGTTGAATCAATTGTGAGGCAGTAAAAAAAAAAAAAAAAAAAAAGTAATCTGTAGATGTCTTGTTTTTTTTTTGTTTGTTTTTTCCCAACCCATGGTCGTCCTCTCCTGGCCTTAGGTGCTGGACTTACCAGTCCACATTCCAATCACAGTCTCACACGAGACCAAAATAGACAGGTACTGGCATACTCCCTGACTTCCTCTCACACCTTTGAGAGTAGAGACTTGTTTTGTCTCACAAGATAGGTACATTTTCTGTTACATTATCTGTATTCCACTTTCTTGTAAGCCCAAAAAGGCTAAAGAAACATATTTTTCTCCTCTGAATCTTCCTCTGCTCAAGTTTAAGAAAGAAGAGACATATGTCATACTGCTGCTCAGGCTGCGGGGGATTAAATATGTACAACACATCCAGGCATGATCATTTTTTATGACTTAAGCCTCTTAAGATGGCTCCATATTTCTTAAAACCAATTGATCTTCTGAGTAAGAGTGTGTGCATTTGTCCAGAAATTACCTGTACTCTCAACCCAAGAACATTGCGGTCCACATAAACTATCCGCATCCGAGGCACTACTCAAAAACAGAGATGTTTGTGTGTTGTCAGGAATTATTACAATATTTTATGACTCGCAAATGTGATTAGGGGACAACAAGTACATGGTTGTGAGGCCTCTTGGCAGCTCTGCCCCCCCCCACTTGACAATGTCACAGTCTTCGTTTCGCTCTGGATTTACGGCCCTGGTGGAGGTACTGACAGGCAGAAACCTACAGTGGCCCACAAGCCTGTAAACCCAACTTGGTTTATTATGCAAGGACGAAAAAAGGAAAATCACCATTCATTTATTCCTCCCCAAAGAAATCTGATGCAAATAGCACCATTTTTAACCTTTTTGGGGAGAAAATAAATCATCAAGTCAGCATAAACAGGCTGTAAGATGTGGGAGATGCTTGGGACACTTCACCCAAATCAAACTGGTTTGCATTAAACAGGCCCTTTGTGTGCACAGCTCCATATAAATTGGAGCCTGTAATTACTGGAATTAAAAAGGAAGGTTTAAACTGAGGGCTAAGCTGGATGGGATAATTTGAGAGTCTGTGGTATGCGGCCCATATTAGGGCTTTCTAAAAATATCACCCCCACTACCCCATGTATTGGAATGTTTCAAAAGACCACAGAAAGATCCAGCAAGTCATCCTGACCGCATGGACCACCACACAGTGGGGGGTGATGCTGTCTTCCTGTGTGCTCAGTAGAGAGTTACCCATTCTAAGCACTATGTGTTCTGCCAACACACCCCTGCACTCTGGAGCTAACTTTTACCTTCTGTTTTTCCCATGGACCATAGGGTTTTTAGCTGCTTTGACAATAGTATAATGGCCACCCATCCATTCATGTACATAATAATGTAAATGTGCTAGTCCTCTGTCCTGATATAATATGATAGCCTTCATAGCACCAACAGTAGGCCTCTGGGCTTGATTGTGCGAGTGTGGAGGTGAGATGAGTGGAACTAATCCAACACTCAAGCCTTTGGCCGCTTTGGGCAGACAGAATGGGTGGGGCCTAAGCAGGTCCAGCCACAGGCCTCAGCTTCCAGTCAAGGGTTGGGGGAAAGGGGAGGAGCATGGGGGGGTTAGCTGGCTACCTTCCTTGTCTCAGGGGCCGGTGCAATTGGCGGTAATTGAGATTGATTGGATGTTATTTTTCCTCTTGCAAATGTAGTCCATTAGCTTGGCACATGCATAATCAGTTTAGAGCGCAGTTAGCCGAATGTAATCATGTTCCTCGGTGTCTGCTAGCACAAAATCCACTCCAGATGCCGCTTGGCCATGGAAAGAAAAGGAGAAAGTGCCGTCACTATCAGATGGGGAATCTTTAACCAAGAAAGTCCTGTCACCCCTCCCTCTGTCCTTGTCCCGCTCTATTGAGCTGTGCAAACTTTTCCCCTATCTCTCACTCTCTCTGCCTTGCACAAACAGTCACATCCACTGTCTGTTCCTCACCTATGAGGACAGTGGTTTTGACTGCATGCTCTGCACTTTTAACTGCACCAACTTAGTGTTAAGTGGAGCCCATTAACAAACACAGTACATCTGCATCTTGGACAGAGTCACTGCTCTTATTTTACCCTTCAGTGCAATCCAAAAGAAACTGTGAATGCTGGAGAAAGAAAATGTCTCCACTCTGCAGAGAGCAAATAATCGCAATGAAACATAAGAGAGGAAAAAGGGCTGTAATGTAAATGAAGGGATTAGTGGTTACATGAAAATACATTAAGGTGTTTCACTAATAATCCTACTCAGCAGAAGCACTGGCTTTTCAGGCTCAGGAATGCAAGCCATGATGACCTCTTCCCATTAATGATCATAACTACCAGGACTGACTCCAATCCTCTTGGACTATAAAATCATATTGCAGTTTAAGAGAAATGTTTTGCAATCAAATAAAGTTATAAACAAATAAAGTGTATTTTGGGCTCATACAAGATATCAGTCCTGCTGACTTTGACTGGCCGAGACCTCACTGATTGACAGTTTCAAATTTTGCACATCAACAGACTTATTACAGATCTTGTTGCCCTTCATTGCTCTGACAGGGTCTATTTGTCCATGTTTAATTCATCTCCCAAGCTCCTGAACTTTTCTGGGATGTCCCAATCAGGCCTTATATTTTCTTGGTAGTGTGGGCAGATGAATGAGCCAAATTGTCACTCCAGCCAACGTCAAGACAAATATTACAGCAGGTAATGTAAGATGTCCTCTGGCAAAATGAAGTATAGCGGGCGCCTCGCCTTGCCCACTCACCCACCAGACATTTCTAAGAAGAGGAGGGGTAGAAGGATGGAGAGACAGACAAGAGTGAGGCGATGGGGGGCGACAGGAGGGTTGAAAGGATAGATACTCTGCTAATTATCATGGCTAGCCTATGATTGTTCAGTAATAGTGCTCAGTGGGAAAGGTTGCAGCAGTTCCAGGAAGAGCTGAGCTCTGATTTACTGGTACTACCGCTCTAATAAAGCGCTCGCTGCACATCCTGGGAGACAGCCCATTCTCCCCTTTCACATGCACAAGCGTGTGAAGAGAGAGAGAGAGAGAGAGAGAGAGAGAGAGAGAGAGATCTTGTAATCTAAACTACCAGAAAATGACAACATAGTGCTCATGAAATGTATTATTTTAATTGCTTAGAGAGCATCTTATAATATGATTGTGGCCAGGTAATGAACATGTGATCAAAGGCATGACATCACACTAAGGAAGTATTTGAATTCTGGATGGGTCCCAGCAGCTCCTCCTCAGTTAACACAGTCATGATCCTGTACCCCAGTTACCCTCTTTGTGTCAGAAGTTTCCTGCAGAGAGTGGCAGTCCAGTGTCATACCTCAAGCAGATCTCAGCTTCTCTGAGTGGGTGGCATGAGGAAGGTGTGGCATACAACAGAAAATCGGGGTGAATTGGGGAGAGGGGATGTCAGGCCAATAAGGGGGGCTAGTAGGACTTAGTGTTTGGCAGTGTATAAGAATTTCACAACTCCTAATGCTACCACCCTTTGAGAGGGCCAGGGAAAAGGTCAGGCTTTGACCCATGGCACAGCTGCTGCTGCTGCTGCTGCTGCTGCTGCTGCTGCTGATTGTATGTGCAACAACTCTACTGTGGGTGTTGGGACTTACAAAATGACAGTGAAAGAAAGCAAAAGGGGGGAGCAGAGAGCTGCTTAGTCAGGGGAGGCTGGTCTTTTCCTGGCTGTTTTTCAGTGGCTACTTACCAGAGTCGGCAGAGTTAAAAGGTACCGACCAGGTTATCCATCCAGTGTTTATGGTGGACAGAGAAGCATTGTCTGTGCTCCATCACACAGAGCCAGATGATGATTAGAGGAAGCTGGGAGTTTTAAGATCAGTGGCCATTGTGTTAATGATTGTTTGTTTTTAACTTCTTCTTATTATTCTTTATTTTTTTTTTGGACAAGAGCAGCAGAGCACGGTCCTGCTAATGTGCAAGGAAGCTGCTGATCCCGTTATCTCCAGCCCAACAGAAAAGGCAGATTGGTGTTTGAGAAGGGAAAGGAGGCAAAGTTATGATTTTTTTTTTTTTTTTGGTTTTCATTACATTCAAAACAGATAAGTTCCACTATATATACAATAGGTAGTTTTGGCGTCATAGGCAGTGATATATGGCGTAGATATACAGTTCGAACCTCCTATAAGATTTCAGCCTTTTTACAAACAAGCAGTTTCTTAAACATTACAGTCTCACAGCCTTCTATGTTATGTTGCTCTTTTCTCCTATCTCCTACCTTTTCAGCCCCTTCTACGGTGTATCCACAAGATTAATAAACATAACAAATACTACCCAAAACAAACCAGTATTGATAGTGAACCAGTGGGTGGTCTTAAATGGGGATCTGCTCAAGGTCAAATATCTTTAATCCAACCATGCTGGAAAACTAAACATTCTCCTGAGCTAAATCCTGTGTCTGCATCTCCCATCGCACTCTCTTTACTTCCTCTGAGTCTCCAGCTTGTTAGATGTTCCTTGCTCCTCACTTAAGAGAAAAGTACTGTTAACTGTTATTGCCCACACACTGACTCTCTTATTAAATCAACAGATCTGACTCCCATAAAAAAAAAAAAAAAAAAGACACATAAAGCTTTCCAGGCTCAAATTTGTCTTTAAATTTGTAAATTATGATGGTTAATGGTAAAACAAAGTTATTCCCTTTCAAGTGATTGTAGGAGATGGGGGCATTATTGAGAGAACAATTACATCTTGAAGCAACTTCCTCCTGCACCAACCGGAGGGTCTCTGTATCTAATCTGTTATACTGGCTCTGCCTGCCTCTATCTAGTAAAGATGATATAACAGACATATCAGTCATGGTCCTGTCTTTTTACCACCCCCACAAAACCCCCACTGCAAAGATACCAGAGAGATAGTATCCTTTTTGCCTTGTCTTCAAAAAGCCCCTCTTACAATACCATGTGATCAGCGGCCGCTACAGTTTCCTATAAGCCTATTATGCATTTGATAGTCAAACTGTAGTCAAATTGGTTGCCATGTAGGCTGACTGTCATTACATTTACATGCACGCAAATAACTCAATTACTATGAATACCCACATTGAAGTGATTGATAAAGGCATTTTCATGTTTTGCCATAACCAGACTTCTCAAATAACCAAGTGTACATGTGTCATTTGATGGTCAAGTCAATATCAAGTTATGTGTGGTTGACTTCAGCATCCCAAAGAACACTGATATAGTTGCTCTAATGTTAATACTACAGCCAATTTGTGGGAATTTACTGGTCTACAGAGCACCTAAATATAATGTCTGTTTCTTGTAGTACTGCTGCATGTGGTTGAAAACAGACAGAAACCAGATTTAACTGATTATATACTTAGATTTAATTTGTGTAATGCAAACATGCTGTTGCTATCATTGCCTGAATGAAATATCTCAAATTTTTTTGCCCAAATGGTCAATACATCTGCCGACCTCTAGCCACCTCAGCTGAAAGACTAACAGAAGTGGTTGGCAGGTAAATGCTGCTTTGATGAGGGCAGATGGAGGCTCCTGTGAGTCTATGTAGCTCGTAAGCTGAAGGGATGGTGAGAGTGAGGCAGGCAGGCTTACCGGCTCTGTGCCATCAATACATCAGAGGCTTAGCCACCAGATTAATGGCCCCCGAGTGGTCAGAGCCACAAAACTACTTTGCTGTAAGGTCTGTGTTCAGTGGAGCTGTACATGAAAGCAAGGTAGGGTGAAGAGACAGATGAGGAGGAAGGAGGAGGTCTTAGGTACCAGGATGAGCACATAGGGACCTCTATTTTGTTTGGGTTTGGCCTACAGAGTAGAGTCATGGGACAGATAAATTTGAAAGAATGATGGATATGTGGCCCTTGCTGTTGTTTCATTCCCCGATCCTTGTAATGTTCCACTTGTATGTCCAAAAGGATGTTTGAGTAGCTCAATGCAATATTGTAAGTACTGTTGAGTAATTTTATACACATGACGTACATTTCGCTTGTTTTCTTTTTTGTTTTTTGTTTTTTTTAAAACAACATATATTTTGTGTAACTATGCAACCCTTTGGCTTTGTTTATTGGAAGACAGTGGAATTTAAAACCCATGATTGATTTACAGGGCTGCAGCTGTTTTAAATTGGCCTAAGTGCACAGAGAATGGGCACTTTTTAGTTTCACTTAGCTTTTTCTTTGTTTTAACAAATCTGCCCTTAAGGTCTGTCCTTTTTGTGGTGCATCGATTACTGTAGGATCGCAGAACTTCAACAAATTGTTGAATTGTTGTTAGTGATGGGCCTGATAGATGCTGATGACTGCAAACATAGGCTCCCAAAAACAGGCTATTTTGAATGGGTTATGTGGCATGAAATCTGACAAAGTAGGCTGTGCACTGGAATGACCACCTCACCTCTCCGTAGCCTGTATAAAAATGAACTGTCCACCACTTTCCCGAGGACTTTTTGTGAGTAGAATATTTGTTTGAAACAGTGGGGCCTCAGAGGTGTTTTCTGTAGTACCAAGAGAGAATAACCATCCCTTCCTGAACTTCATGGCGCTGGTTGTTCATCCATGTTTTGCCTAATTGCTATGTGCTGGAGTCGAAGGTTAGAACTGGGAGCTGTAAATCTATCAGTGCTATGCAGACAATGTTTTCTCCAGATGTAGAAGAAAAGATTTCATCCTTTTGTAATTAAGCAGTGCAGCCCAGGGTGTCATGTGGTTTTTATTGGGGGCTCTGGAAAAGATCATTTTGCACCTTGTTTTCTCATCATGCCTTTTATTTTTAATACAAAAGATGGATAAAATGGAAAGATGAAAATGAAAAAACTAGCAGAGAATAGAATCCCTTGTTTAAATTATTATATGAAAATTTCAGGGTAGTGATGTAAGAGGTAGCGATTGGGAGTGTGGTGTGGAGGCACAAAGGGGACAAAGGCAAAGTCTTGGAACTAAGGCAATTACATCGTTCCTCAGATGAAGAATATCAGGAAAGAAAGTTCTTTTTTAACCCCAGGAATGTTCCCAAATGTTATCCCCACGGGTGTCGTCTTCTACACCTGCGTTCTCCTTTAAACGTACTGCTGAAATAAGAAAGAGGGGGAGTGAGCAGGGGAAAGTGATAGTGAGTGAAAGAGAGGGAGACAGCTTTAAGAGTTGGGGACAGGAATGCTCCTCGGCTTCTCAAGGGCACCGATACTTTATGGCCTTCACATTCCTTCTTGACAAACTGATGCCCAGAATAGAAAGAGTGGTGTTGGGGAGAAAAAAAGTTTAACTACCAAGCCTTTAAGCCCCACCCCAACATATCATCTCTGTTCCTTGCTCACCTTCACCTCATGCTGCTTCATTTATGTGGCAAACCTTGGGGTCACAGTATCTGACACTTTTCCTTTACTAGCCCAAAGTGGTGAAAGCAAAAGAATGAAGTGCGGCCTTTTGTTCAGTATTACCAGTTTCACACATTTGTGTATCATTAAGTACTTTTCAATCTCCTGTTGATTTACAGATGAGTCCTTCCTTTGCAATCTCAGATAGCAGAGGAAGCCTCCATAGCCACTCAACTCTGAGGCTCGCTCCCAGATCACATACTGTCATCCTTCACTGCCTTCCTTGCCAGCCCCACACACTCCTTTTTTTATAACACCACATTCAATCAACACTAGCCCTAAAATTAAGGACTGCTGAATAATTCAAACTTGGATTCTTCCTTCAGATGGCCTATCTCTGTCACTAGATAGGAATTTCCTTAATTTATGCTTGTTAGGTTGGAATAGTCATGTTGAAATAATTTGAACCATAAGGACTGTCTGTGCAGCTACTGTTTAAATGAGAACTCTGGGAGCTGTTAAAGTTTGAACATGAAATTGTGAGATCTGGAATGCAAATTATTATTCAAATGATCAATGTATTAATTTGCATGCTGAAAGGAGAGAGAGAGAGAGAGAGAGAGCATCTTAATAAGTTCAGTAAAGCAAAGTATTTTATAATTTGTTGATTTTTCAGGAGTGAGTGTGTATTAATTTTGCAGTTGTGAGTCCCATTGTGACCTAAATCTTTCTCCCTCTCTTGCTCTCTCTTTCTCTTGCTCTCTCACTTTCTCACAAACACACACACACACACACACAAGTGTAAACCGCGGTTGTGCTCACCACTGTACAGACGCTTCCTATGCTTCAGCAAACCTTGTTACACAGGTGACACACAGACGATGTGAATCGTACAACCACAGTTTTGGAGATTACAGACTGCATCTTTCAATTTAATCACTCTGTTTTCTAATTTATGTACTTCTACTACTTCTACTACTACTTTATTAAACTTTCAATTCTTCTCAGACAATTCAGATGGTTTTGTCTCAGTGTTTTTGTAATCAACTAATTTCATTGAAGGACTAGATATCAAAATTTCTGGACATATGAGTTATGAAATGGACCTGAACCACAGATTTAAGATGTTAAAACCTGAAATTACTCTGAATAATCTGAGATTTCAGGACCTGCTGTTTGTACTCCAATTTCCTTCCATCTTCTCTTACACATAAAATAGAGCTTATCATTCAATTTTCCTCAATTTACAACTTTTACTTCTTTTCCCTTGGCTCAGTTTCTAGCCTGTGCTGTCATTACGGACTGGTTGGGTGAAAAGAACGAAACAATTTGGTGATGGGTCTTTTGAGGATTATCTTTGATCTTTTGGGACTTTTGATTCTTTGAGGGGTCATATGACCCGTGGATGACACAAAATGGAGAAAAACACATGTGCTGTGAACTTCATTGTAATAGCTTTATTACTGAAGGCTTGAGTGGCTTATAGCAGAATACTAACCATGAGTGGTTCATGTAGTTAAGAGAGATCAGTCATTGCATCTGGAAGGGCTGTTAGGGTTTTCTAAATGAGAGATCCAGCACTGGAGTATCCCTAGTATTCAACTTAACTTTTAAATCATTAAACATGATGAAGCCATCTCCACAAAGTCAGGGGTTTATATACGAAAATCAAACACCATCTGCCATCTCTGATCAGAAGCAACAGCCATCAGGTCAGGGTTACCAAGGCAGAACAGGAAAAGCCATTAACTGCCAATCACTGCATCGATCGACAAGCCAGTCCACCACTACCCCACCCACCCATCCTGGCCACAGACACACACATACAGTTCATCAGCTTTTACTGTACAGTGCACATGCATGCACAGACACATAACACATGCATATATAACATCTTTTTGTGCACGCCACTATGTGATGGGTAACATTTGGTCAAGTTTGTTTCTTTCCCATTTGGACCACATTATCTTTTAAATTATCTTGAGTCTAGATTGCAAGATCAACATTCTGTTCAGTTTAGATAAAGGTTGTCTTCTTTTTTTTATATCGGCTCAGTAAACCCAATGTGCTACTTGAAGGACAGTCAAGATGCTGTTCAAAAGATATTTCCTTCCGAGCATAGGTAATCTCTTCAATACCGAAATGCATCTCAGTAAAGTCCATTGCCCTGTCAAAATGAGAGTAGACATTCCATTCTGCTCAGTCTCCCTCCACATTTTTGGAGTCAGCCCTCAGATAAAAAGGCAACTAATAGAGTCAGTGAAGGGCAAACGGGAAAAAAGAAGATTGATTTTTTTTTTTTCTTCTTCTCCCCCTCCATTTTCAATGGTGTCGCTAAAACTCAGGGCCATTAGAAGAATATTTACCTACATCCCAATTTAATAGAGATGCTGTATATCAGAGTGATCTGGATCAGAGGTCAGGACTGGGGGGAGCAATTAAAGCATATGGATCCTGAAGCTCTGGGCCTATCCCATTGTGTGTGTTGTTGGAAGAAACAGATAGGTGAGCTAAAAGTGAGACACAGGCAATAAGTATTGAACATAGCTGTTTTAATTTATCAGGTTTTGTTACTGATGAACTAGTGATGCATTAGTCAGAAGCACAAATGCATGTGCGCACACACGCATCTACATACATTGATGTGCATGAACTTGCTCCTGATTGTGTATATGCAATGCACTTACATAGTGCTAGTTCAACTATCATATATCATCTTATACAAGTTAAATCAGTTTTAGTTTTTTTTATTTAGTTTTTTTTTTTTGTTTGTTATAGTTTTAGCTTTTATTTATAGTAAATGTGTTGTCTTTTCTACCACTTGGTTTGGTTAGGTCAGCCCTCTCTGGGGCCACACAATAGCCAGAGACAGAACAGATATGATGGATGTGGCCTGGGGCCTATACACTCGCTCTGCGTCTGCGGTGGCCTCATCCACACATCAGCCATGGGGTGGGGGGGGGTGCACGCAATATGGATGAAGGGTGGAAGGCAGAGATACAAACCAGACCGACCATTTTCCTCGTTCTGCTCATAAATATTTGTGTGGCTGATTTATAAACAGTGGAGCAAGAGAAGAGATCAAAGTGAATTGTAACGCTTATGTAAAACTGGGGCTTTTTCACGACACTGCCCTACACACCATTCTCATACCTATTAAAGACAAAGCTATATATCACAAGGCATATTGGCAAGAGTACCAGAGAGCCACTCGCGTTAGGGCTTGGTCTTCCCCCAGTTGTGAGTACAGTTCTTATAGCACCACCCTCCATGGCTCTCAAACACTAGTTAAAGGCCATCAATATGTGTTATAGCTAAAACTCGACCTGCTGTCAGCCTGTGTGGACTGGTCATTGGCTTCTTAGATGGATTTTAAATGGCTGTAGTCTTGCCAGGCAGCCATATTAAAACATGCATTGCAATGAAGAGTCACTGTGTTCTGGTCGTGGTAGAATGGCGTTCGTCACACTAGACAGCTGCACATGCTGATTCAGCCAACCAGCTGGTCACACGCAACACAAAGGCCAAGGCCTGTATGGCAGAAAGGAAGCATTAGGGTGGGGTGAGACAGCGTGTGTATACTGTACATATATATGTTTGTCTTCTGGAGTAGTGTACTGGCTTTGCATAACTTTGTGTCCAAGCAGTGGCAGAAACAGACACACATACCCACAGCTATAGCACTGTTGGCCCACTAGGAGCAGAGCAGACATTCCACACCTGCAAGAAGTGTTTACCCTGTGCACCCCCGCCCAAGTCATATACATGTGCATATGCACATATATCTCCCATCCAAACACGGCACCCACCCCCACTATGACCATTCATTCTCAGCTTGGGTGCAAATGTGGGGGAGCAAGAGGTGCTTGCTTCTGCCTCTGGCCCTCTCCTTGATTAATAACAGTTATAGCTGGCAGATGCAGAGGAGTGCCACAAAGATGGCTGTTCGTTGACCTCTGTGGGAGGGAGAATAGCATGGGTAATGGGAGAGAAAAGAAGGCCTTTTTCAATGGAGATTCCCTCCTTTGTCCGCCAGCAGGACAGGGTGTGCTCAGTGTGGTTAGGCCTGGGAGAGTTGCTGCTAAATAGCCTGTCTCTCTGTCAGTCTGTCTGTGTGTGAGTGCCTGGAGACATCTGGTTCTCTAGCTGTGGGAACACAGTGGCATTATTTTTTTAGGCACTTCACCTACTGCTTACATAACACACCATTTCATATATGCATTTGCTCTTAAAGGAAATGTTGTTTTTTTTTTTTTTGCATAGCTGCATGGATATTTTTATAATTGGCCCATGTATTATGTAGCAACATTTTGCAAAAGTTTTCTTTTCTATTGTATGTATAGTCTGCCTGTACAGTCCCTGGGAAACCAGAGAGTATAGACCTGTTAAATGATATGAGGGTAGGGTCTTAAAACAGCAGGCAGATGAGACACTCCTTTATCCTATATGTTTCTCTCTTTCTCCCTAAAATCTGTATATGCAGTGTATATAGTAAGTCTGATCAGGTAGTCAGGCATTGTAGGAGGGTTGGAGAGAGAGTAGACTGCAGATTGTTTTACCCCTGGTGTGTCTGAGTTTCTGTGCGGGGAGTTCAAAGTCCTGCTGAACATCAGAGGACTGATGCTGAGTGAGGCTGACTAGCTGCAGCCTGTGGTCTGGGAAGGGTTACTGAATTATTACTGATGGTTTCAGGGGTAACTGTCCGACCACAGGACTGGGGAATATTAATCATTTATTTGATTGTCCGCATGTGCTGATTAATCAATTTGAGTAGGATCTGCAGGATTAACTACCCTATTTTCCCCCTGTAAGAACAGATAAGAGATAAGACTTTAAAATATCATATTCCATTTATCATTTATTTTTAGGTCCCTGCTGATGAGGGTGAAATAAAAACTGAGGTGAGATTAGGCAGAACAGCAACAAGGGAAAGTGTTAGGGGAGGAGGATAAGAGAAAGAGGGATAAGGAGCAAAAAAATCCCTTAACTGCAGATTTGAGTATTTCAAAAGATGTGGGAAAAGATACAGCTTTGTATTTCTTCAAACATGGCACAGAAAACCAAGTTGTGCAGCTGGGAGTGAGAGAGCAGAGAGAAAAGGGGGGTGGAGAGACAAGAGGAACAGGAAGTTGATGGGAAAGTGATAGCTGTCTCCACCTGGAGTGTAGTCTGAGCTGTGTGTTAAGAGGGAAGGCAAAGCAAGGGAAAGGAGGGAGCTGCTGCTGTTGACTCCTATCCTGTGCTCTGGTTTAGGTAAGTTTGGCTCTCATAACAAGTATAGCTGGCTAAACTGATCCAACAATGGCACTACTCCTGTTTACCCCACTCACTATCTATTGAGTCTATAAATTCTCAATCTGCCAACTGTTTAATGTGTTATGTCATGTGGTAATGCCTTTGATTCCAACATGCCTCCGTTTGTAAATACAAGAGGCACTCAAAAGGCTGTGGTTTCTTTACAAGCATGGCGCCCCCGGCGCTTTGGTTGGGAATGCACTGAGAGGGAGAAGGATTAAAAGAGTAAGGGAGGGAGTGAGAGGTGGTTAGAAACTGTATACACTTCCCGTTGCTCTTCTGCCAACCCCTCTCCCTGCTGCCTCTGGTTGCGCAGGCAGTGAGTGAGAAATGTGAGAGGGAGGAGTATATCCTCTCTCCTGGCTGAACACAGCACCGTAATTATGCACTTTTCAGCAGGTTTTACCTTTAACACTTTCCTCCCGGGGTTGAGATTAGTGCTCACCATGCTTGATTTACTGCACAATTACTGAACAAGAGCTCTATCTAATCAATAAACAGGAAGGGGAAAAGTGGTAGGCTTTGAAGTATAGTTTGAGATTTTTTGCACGATTGAGCTGTGTATATGGTGCAGCCAGTAAGGGCAGCTTGGCAGCAATGCCAGCCTGTGAAATATCTATTATATCAGGCACGCCTCTTTGCTTTACCAGCTCTCTAAGCCTCTTTACAGTGCTCAACTACTGGAGTGGAAAATGACATATTTTTTTCTGACCATTGCTTTACACAGAGGTCAGCAACAAATTGTCTAATAAGGACATTCCTCCAAAACATTAGATTAAAATCACAAGGTGTCCTATAAAATTAGGGTTTAATAACTTATGCGCACAAGTTACATGAGAAGGGATACAAAGCACTTTTGTGTGGTAGCTTGCTATGCCCTGTATTAGATGTCCCCAAACGGGCAGCCAGCACAGTGACCTCCATGATGACACTTGCTAATGGCATGAACAGTTATTTTAGGAAGCTCCAATGACTGGCTATCACAAGTCTTTCTGGGGCTTTGTAAGGCTTTTTGCCAGCATGGCCAGAGAAATAGGCCTCTTCCAATTAGTCTGGTCTGTGTTTGATTTTTAGTGATGACAACTATATCTCAGCTGCAATTATGCTGCACTGGAAATGATGAGGGTTTAGGTTATTGATCCTAAATTGATTGCACTGATCAATGAGCACTTTTGTTTCTGTTTTATGGAAAGTGGAGTTATTTTTCTTTGGCTAATGAGTAAAGAAAGCAGTGTTAGCAAGGTCCATATGTATTAGTGATAGAGTTGGCTATGCTCATGGGAAGGAGGGGGGCACTACACAGAGCACCATTTTTCAACAGAAGTGCATTATCTCCCTGCAGGCATAGGTCAAAGGCTACAATGGGTCTTATGAAGAAAAGTTTAATGCTTATGAGAGAGATATAACAGTTGTGTCTGCCTGCATTTCAGCTGTATGGGTTCTAATTCAAAAAAGTTATAAAGACTGAAATACTTCTTAAGAATGAACAGGAAGATTCAGAGGATATGAGTATTGTTTTTTTTATTAAACAAAAGAATGGAAGCAAGGCTATTTCTCATACCACTGATGATATTTAGCTTTTTTTTAAATTTTTTATTTCTTGTTTATAGTCTACACCAAAAAATGAAATGTCAGGGTTTCACGCATTAAGTTGCACCTTTTTAGGTACTAGTGGGTGTTTGGTGTATGAATTGCTTGAAGAACCCTCAACAGCAGTTCCACTCAAACATGGTACTTCATGTTCCACATATAGACATACTCTGTATATTCACCTCCACTCAACCCCACTCATTAATTTTCATTTTAAGAAGAGGACCTCTCAAAGGCCATGTTGCTTCTTTTGTCAGTGAAATGCTGCTAATAAAGATAGCTGTGTAAGACTGGGTTAAATATTGACACTGGCTGAGCACATCATCACTGTTCTTAATTAGCTAGTGTCTCTAGCAAGCTGGTGTGAGGGCAGTGCATGAACAACTAAGCATTTCCCCTTACGAGATCTCCCACACCCTCTCCCCAAAACACTTTTCTATGAATTTTACATAAAAAAGGATACTGGATAGTCAGAAAACATACAGCGTTACAGCTATCACAGCCTTATTGCGTAGCCTCAAGCAGCAACCAATTATGTGGTAATGAAATATTTACACTACCAAACTGAGAACGCCAGGGGTGAAAGCTAGATAATACAAGCCTGAGGAGACTGTATTCTGTGTCTCCTCTCTGCCGTTACGTCAGTGAAAAGGTGGAACAGGAGATCAACTAATGACAATAGGCTTAGAAGCAAGAGCGTGGGCAGACCTTCAGTTCAGTAAGCATGGCTATGCTATGGTCAACCCGACTGCTGTGGCCACATTTAAGGGCTTTTTCTGGGTCACAGAAGCCAGAAACGTAGGAAGGGGACATATAATTGCAACATTGACACTCTAGAAAACCATGCCGGACATGTTAAGTTTTACCCCTGAGTCCTTTTGACTTCTCGTGGCTACTCCCTCACAATGATATGGCAATGAATCTGCATTCACAGCATAGTGTGATGTTTGTTCTCGAGGACTAATTGTGTTTGGGTAATGTTCCTGCTCTGAATTTAATTCTCAGTGACTGCATTAATCATTACAAGTGGTGTTTGTCTGTGTCTTAATTCAGAAAACCCCCTATGCCCCAACTCACAGTCTCCCTAACTCTTATAGGGCTCATTCCCCTCTGCCCTTGCCAGACTGTTTTTCATCCTTCTCCATATAACAGGCTTTTTGCTGCCCAGATTCAGAGTGACTCCACATGGCCATGCTGCCATTGTCTGACTGGCAAGTGACAAATAAGAAGCAGCGAGGTGTTGGAGACTCTTGTCAGCTGTGTTGGGTTCAGGGCTGCCTCCGCCTTTACCCTACTAACACATCAATGACCTGAAGCACAGCCGAGACCAGATCTGTAGAGCTCTATTCAGGCAGCCAGTATGATGTCCTTCATAAATTTGTACAAGGCAGTTCTGTTTGGTACATTTAGGTGTATTTAGTCTGCCTAACGTCATTACAGGGAGCATATGAAAAAGCCATATACTTAAACACACAATCTATATTAGAAAGCCTTGGGTCATGCTAGATGTAATTCAGATTGTAGTATTTTGTGTCTGCCCAACGTCTTAGTGACAGACAGAGTTGTTTTTAGTGTAATATCAGGGGCCTCTGGATGTAGTCACCTTTGTGTGCTCGTGAAGAATATTTAGATACTGGGTTGGAGAACTTATAAGTTAGGTTGGTGCTGTGGGAGCTAAAAGCTGGTCTGTTCTTTCCACATTCCTGCTTGTTTTCTATCTCTTACGAACATCTAATTATAGCCTTTACAGTTTCAGACATAGATATGTTCCTGTTTTCTATTGTATGTTTTTTTACCAACACCATCACAGCCAAGAGACTTGATTATGGCACAAAACGCATTCTTTCCCCTCCCTAATACTGTGAGTTATTATTGTAATAAAGATGTTAAGAAATCTCACCCTGCTTTGTGCCTTCTCTGTAACTGAAAATCAAAAATGTTCTTCCCTGGCCTTGTACAAGTAATTATTGTCACCACTGTCCAAAATGGAGGGTTGTTGTCTTGACGCAGTAGTGTGAGTAATGGAGAGAAGGGCCAGGGCAGGTCCTGATTTGCCCCCATTCAGCTTCCAGATGGTACCTTGCCAGTACACATGTCATCAAGTGGCTGTAACAGTTGTTTGGGTAGCCCCTTGGCCCCACCCTGCTCTCGCCTCCTGCAGGCAAACTTATTGTACTGCAATTTTGGCAAGCTCCTCCCAGTATGGCTTTCATAAAAGCACCAGGAGGTTAAGCTGTTAATTAGCTACTGAAAGAGAAGGCCAACAGCTTGCTGTTAATTTGCCTTATTCGTGTTTTTTTTTTTTTTTCCTTCTTATTTAGGGATTGACATCATATCCTGCCTGTTTTCGAGTCATTGCTGTATGTCACACAAGCTTGACCGAGCTCATTAATAAGGGAGTGAAATGTGTTTATCTGGCTTAGAAGTGCACATTATGTATGTATAGTCATGCTTATCCAAATGTTCTTAATGAGAGAGACCCTGGACGCCAGTGTGGGGCTCCTGTGGATATAGGCCCAAGCTCGTTATCACCACACAGGGCATTGATCTCTCTACCGCCCGCTTGCTTATCCTCCCCCTCCACCCCTTTCAAAGACAGTGACTTGCACATGAATTATGTGGACACATTGATCAGCTGATTGAGAGCTATTGTTTAGAGCCCTGGGTCATTATTGAAGGAGGGATTACCCAGCTCTTGTTTTGTGCGTGTGTATGGGAGAGTGTATTACTCAGCTCCTTGTCACAGCACACACTCCCCTTAGCTCACCTTAGACTTGCAATGGCTACGTAAATGTGCACACACAAATACACACACACACACACACACACAGAGCACATACAGCAGCCTACACAATCAACATGGCCCAAATGACTGCCTGCATTGATTGCCTTCCCTCTGCAATTATGTTCCCATTGTTTACTTTCTAGCATCTTACTCATTCAAACGGAATTCAATAATTATTGCTTTATTTAATGTTAAAGTAAGTAAGAGTGGTGGGTGTGGAGCACCAGCAGCTGTATTGTCTTTAAGTGTCTCTATGACCACTCTCAGGCTACTTTGTTTCATAGGTCTATGTTAAGTCATCCTCTCCAAGGACACCTACAGTGATCCATCTTTACCTTGCTGCCCTCCCTTACAACACACAGGTCCATTTTGTTTCTCTCTTCCCTCCCAAAGACAAATAAGCAGCCTGTTTTTATTCACTTGTAGCGATGGATCACTTCTACAGCAAAGCAATAGAGGAAGCAGCTTACCACATTATGGGCTTTGAGGAAGAGGGACAGAATCGGGTATAAGGGGAAGTGGGGATAAGGAAAGTAAAAAAAAATAATAAAAAAATAAGGACAAGAATGAGATTCAGGAAGCAGTAGGTAGGTAGACAGCTTGAGCATGGAATACACAGTTCCCTTAAGCCACAACCTAACTTTTAGGCATGTTGCAGCTTGCAGTGGCTAATTCAAAGCAGCCACCACACTTGGCACCCAGTGGGGACTCTGTGGTTGGAGCTGTTGTTCGTGCTGCTGGCAGACAGGGAATCACTGGCCAAACTGCAAGCACTCACTGACTCCAGTCACTCTCCTTTGCTTTGCTAAATAACCTGCTTACATTCCAGGGGAATCCCAGAGTGCAGATTTATGAGAATCAAGTCCTCGACAAATATCTCTACATGTAGAAAAACACTGCTGCTGTGAAGTAAGGGGTTGTTATGTTGAAATATTTTCATTCTCCAGAACATAACCCAGAACTTAATCCTCATCATAAAAATGATCTATTTTAAGCAGTAATTGGACAACTATGTTTTTAGATTTTCTCATTTGGATGCAACAGGATAGTAAAAAAAAAAAAAAAAAAAAAAAACCTCAAATATACTCTACGATACATGTGAACTAGAGCAGTTGACACGCAGTGAGACTTAAGACACAACACAAAGGTGTTTTCTTCTCCTGCTGGCCACAGTATGGTTTTCAGCCCAACAGGCACATTACATTGTCTCCCTTCAGAGTGAAATACAGTTACCTCATTTGTTATAATTTGCCATGACATCACTATGTATGAAAAACAAAGGTGCTGCTTGACTTATTCTCACACGTCTCAAGCCAGTAACTAGTTTGTAAATTCTCTTGTCCGGAGAAAAATTGGAGGTTTCATCTTCTGATCTGTACCACAGCTCTGCTCTATTGCAGCACATGGCTTCAGGTGTGAATTGAAGTCTCGTAACCTGTGTAAGCCCTCCAATGAGGAACACATCTCTGTATACATACACACACATACAGCAGCTCTCAGTGCCGAGAATCAGCAAGACAATTACAAAGCAATATCCAGGCAGATACTCACTGCCTCTCTCACAGAGGGAATTTGGCAGCTCTCTTCGAATTGATAGCTATTTAGCTCACAGATCGTCATCTGTTTTAATGCATTAATTTTGCATTAACAGCACTGCCAAATTTAATGGTGGAAATTAGGGTATGATCATAATGGTATGTGGCTACGTGTGTGTTTGAGTCTGTGTGTATTTGTGTTCATGTCTGTTTGTACATTTCTGATATTCTTTTTGTCTATACATTTGTATGTGTTTTTTTGTGTGCCCATGCTGTATTCTATAGCTCCATTGGGAGCGATTCTTTGGAATTACTGGCTCTCTGTCTCCCTTCCAGTAATACCCACCTCCATCTTGTGTGAATTGGACTCTCTGAGCAACCACACTGTTTTGTGTTAAAGGTGCACTTTTACTTTGCATTTAAGTGGATGGAAATGCAGATGTATGCAGTGCTCTGGGTGGGTGGTGAAACCGATACAGGCGTGTATTGCCCACTCAGAGAGCAAGGTGCACTGTAGAGTTGTGAAAGAGAGGATGGGGTGGTGCCCACACCGCCCCTGCCCCTCTTTACCTGAAAAAGCACAGAGCACTGCTTCAGCCTCCACAGAAAGAGACAAGGTGCTCCATCGAGGAGAGAGGCTTGAAAAACCACGATTGCATTTTTAAACTATGAAAACCACCATGGTACTAAACAAGACTTAGGACTGGACTTTCAGCAGAAACCCCAATTATAGGTGATCTATCATGTTAGAGGTAATTGTTTTAAAATATATAAAACATAGTCAACGGTCTCTGTTTAAGTAGATTCTGAAGGGATTTTTCTCTATCTTTTTTTTCAAAACACTGCAACATAACAAGAAAATGACGGAATTATTTTTAGACACATTTAAGGTTTCTACGATCACTGTCCCTTTGTGATTTTATCTGTTAAATCAGACCACACACACAGCACATTCACATGCACACTGCACGTCTCCCTTTTGAGTACATCACTGCATTCTAGGCAGTCACACACTTGAACTATCTCTTATATGACTCCTCCAAATTCCCAGACAGTTCAGTGGTATTGAATCTATGCCACTGACCCAGCCAGCTTCCTCCCATTATGCTCCACAGCTCCCCTCCTGTTGGGGCCTTGACAGGGCGCTTGGAAACCCCAGAGCCAGGCCAACCAACTCCTCCCAGCTCAACATGACTTTTTCATTAAGCCGCCAAATTCCTGCACTCCAGTTGGAGGTGATTTATCAACTAGGGGCTTCATTGCAGGTTCATAGGAAACAGACATAGGCCCTGTCTCATGCATTATTATGTTTCACATTCAAAGTACGTGTGTGTGTGTGTGTGAAAGGGGGGGGTTGGGGCAGGCAGACTGCAAGTGCACTGTGTCCATACTGTGTTTATGCTTTTGATATTATCCTAGTAGTCTCTCACATGGATAATTCCTAAGGAATCCAGTGAGAATCCATATTGGAAAAAATGTGTGCATGTGATGACCAGAGGGATTTTCATGGGTCACTTTATGCTGTTCTTGGACACTGTGGTATCATTTTGCCTCAGTCCTCTCTGGAATACTGAGGGAACTGGGACCCACCTCACCGATCACTCTTCATTGGTTTGATCTTTTACCTTGTTCACTGGCTCTAAAATACCCCTGACTGCCTAGGGTCACAGCCAGTGCAAAGATGGTGAAAGTTGTGGTTTTCAGGTGTGTGATATTGGAGACACAGCTACAAGCACTGGGGCAGGCCAGTTTTGGCCCGTTAAGACCATCTTCCTGGCCAGTCAGGTTTATAGTGAATTATGGCCGATTCTGGGGCAGGCAGTCTCGGGTTCACTCCTATATAAACCCTGTGGTTTTTATGGGAGACTATAAAACTCCCAGAATTTTTTGTTCTACCTCCTGAGACTGGCTTTGAAGTTTCGGTCAGGTGCTGTCTATGTTTTTTTTTTTTTAACTTGTCTTCTTGAAGATTTTTGCAGCCTTGAGTCATTTGCGGCAAGAACTTTTTTTTTTTTTTTTTTTTTTTTTTAATTCAAGACATCTGCTGTGACTAAGAGCAGTTTGCATGATGGATTTGGTGTTATCTATAACTGAATCTGTCTCTCAGGTTTCCCTCTACCTTAGTTCTGATGCAATATTTGTGCACAGAGGAAAAGGAGAAGGAGGAGGGCTCCCACAATATCCAGCAACACCTATTCATGACATCATGGATGGCTTAAAACGAGGCGAGAAAGGAGAGCACACAGAGACACACAGCCTTTTACAATCACCTAATAACTCTATTACACCGAGCTGTGGGGCTCACAAAAAGGAGGAAAAGAAAAAAACTCCTATTCCTTTTCCTGGAAGCGGTGTCTTAATGCACATTTTAGGTGTAGAAGTGAGAAATATGAAACCAAAGAGAATGAAATACAATAGCCCAAAAAACCCCATAGCAATATTACAATATTGCCAGAAAATTAAACATTAGGAGAAGGGGACAAGAGCATTTTAGGAAGACATAATATTGTTATGACTTTTTTTCGCCAGCCTGTCAACACCTGAATTGGATGTAATATGGTTAAATGTCTAATGTTTCCATTGCTTTTACATTTTGCAGCCAGGCAAAGGGGCCATCCAGTGCGGGGGGGGGGGTATTTCAGTTACCAACTGATGAATGATTCACTTTTCTGAACCTTATAAATGTAAGCCTGAAGTAAATGACCACAGGGAAATTTGTACTCTGATCAAAAATACAGAGAAGACCCAACTAACTTTAATTACAATTACAAGCTTTGAGCACAGTTAGTGATGTGAGTAATCAGCTTCTTCATACTGTAGGTTCATTTTCATCACCACATTTTACCTTGTTAGAGATGGCCTTAGTTAAATAATTGTAATAACCTCAGTTTACATGTATGTATTAAAAGTTACTCCAGTGTCTGTACTCATCAAAAATATTTTTGTGGACACCATTTTACAATGTTTGTTGTTGTCTCAGCATGTCTCATATGAGATATGGGACCAAGAGGATTAGAGTAAAAAGAGGGAAACTTTTGGTGATTGACATTGATTGCAGCCACAGAAATCCACAGCAAGACTCCAGAGTTTGTTATAGGAGAAGCACATGACAGTCCTGACACAAGTGGCCATACTGAGTCTGGGGCTTTTATTATAAACATGCAGAAACCATCAGTGTGACGCTTTAGGGTAATGGTCAATATCTCTGTTGCTCACACCAGGCCCAGCCATATTGTGTTGGACTTGCATCATTGATTGAGCCATGCAGGAGGTAATTAGACTGGAGCTCTGTGGTGTGACAAGAGGTTGTGGTGGTATGGTGTCACTACAGGGTGTTACAGGCATGTTGTGACACTACGGAGGGTGGGTTGAAGACTGGACTAGGCCTGCTGTTGAGTCTTGGAGGAAGTGGCGGGGTTGACAGGTCAATACTGGTGCTGATTTCCTGTCCTCTGAAGGTTGTCCTCCTGTTGCGGAATGTTCCTGTTTCTCTGAGAATGTACTCAACCCCCCTCCCACCTCACCACTGGCTGACTTTGCTTCTCTTTCTCTATGAGAGAGCCAGGATTTAACTCACCATGATCAATATTTAGTATCCCATGCGTGAAACAGGCAGATGTTTGGAGTTTCCTTTTCAGAGACGAGAGGCTTCTGTTGAGTGAAGGGGATCAATGCTCCCTTCCGTCTGTGAAGCTGTAGACCCTCAGCTTCTGAAGGGTGGCTGATGCGATTCCTGCCCGCCCTTGGGCCCCTGAGATTTGTGTGCCTCCTAGGCCTCTCCTGTCCTGTTAGCCCACTGATACAGACACTCATGCAGGCAAAGTGCGCAGTCCAAACAGTTGTCCTGAAGTGGAAGAGGTCTGGATGTTAAACAACAGGGCTGTGATTGGGAATTGATTTGTTCATTTGCCAACTGTGTGAGTGAAAGTGAGTCGGTAGTGCCTAGCCAGCTATCTGCCATCTACAATAACCTCTTTCTTTCTCTTTTCTTCTTTCTCTGTGTTTCTTTCTTTCTCTGTCTCTCTCTCTCCATCCCCTCCCACAGCACCTGCAGCAGCACGAAAACGCAGTGGAGGGTGATGCCTGCTACTATCATTGTGTGCTGTGTAACTACTCGACCAAGGCCAAGCTCAACTTGATCCAGCATGTGCGTTCCATGAAGCACCAGCGCAGTGAGAGCCTCAGGAAGCTTCAGCGCCTGCAGAAGGGCCTGCCAGAGGAGGAGGAGGACCTCAGTTCCATCTTCACTATTCGCAAATGCCCTTCTTCAGATACAGGTCAGAACTTGCCCCTGTGGCCCTGTTTTGGTATCTCTTATGTCTGTAGTTCTTTGTTTTTCTCTCTTGATCTTTCCACCTATTCCTCTTGCACACATAAACACACAACCACTCGCAAGTTGTCAGAATTTGCAAACCCGAATGGTAACTTTCTGGCTACTTTTACATGGTCTTCTTGGTCGAATTAGTATTAACTTAAATGAATAACATCTGTTCGGAAAAGATGACAAAAAGATCTTGTTTGACTAGGGTTTGTTTTATTGTCGGTGCTGTTGTTGTACTTTTTGTTTGAAAAATGATAAAAAACACAGTACAGCCATTACTTAAATACATAAGTGCTAAACTCAGATGTGAATCACAAGCTTTGTGTAGGACGAAGAGTACATTATTATCATTACAACACAATATCACATATTTTTTCACATAATTTTAGGTGAACATGTCATTTACACAATATATTCCTGCAAACCCCACATTCGCTGTTAACAAGAGCCACTGTTTTTTGGCCATTAAAGACATATTGAGACAGAGCATTAAAGCCAGAGGAGGAGGAGCTGAACAACTGCAGCAGCTGCAACAACAACAAGAACACCAAAAAACAGACACTGCTACAACAACAGTAGCTCCTCTGAAACAAAGTGCCCTGACTGCTCATTTATTATGGACTGATTAGGAATAGTGAGCTGTGGTCAATTAACACTCTTTCTTAGCAGAGATTTGGTTTTCTAATCTCTTTAACTCTTGTGCCCTGACAAAGGGGCTCTATTGTGCGTCCCTCCAAAAGGGAACCATTACTTCCCTCGCACACATACTCGCTGTCTGTGTTATGTAGGGGGGAAAAAGGCCAGCCTGTGAAGATGCTTTGTTCCAAGGAGGCAGGGATAATGAAGCCAGCGGCCGGGAAATTGCGCAAAAGGCAGTCACAGATCTGAAGCAAATCATTAGAGAACATATTTAGCTGAGCAATTAGGGACAATTAAGCTTTCTGCTCGCTGCACTCCAAATATGTTAATGACTACAGTACAGTGGACAAGCGAACATGCGAAGGCAAGAGGGGAAGGGCCATTTAGGTTAAAAGGGTTGGGGGTTGGGAATTTCTTTTTTTGTGTTCAGACAGGAGGAGTTGAGTTGTTTGCAAATAAATGTGTTTATCAGGCTGCTTTTTTGTTTCTTTTTTAACCTTTGATGTGCTAGATGTCTATTTTTGTGCCAAGGTAGGATCTGAGCCTTGGGTTAGGTAATGGACCCTTGCAGTAAGCCTGCATGTGGGCAGTGTCATTGCGCGCACATACACACACACATACATACACACACACATGTCAACAGTGGTTACTCTCCTGCAGAGCTCAAGCAAATTCCACTCACATAGTTGAACAGACCACAAGTATCTAAAAATATTAATAAAACTGAATTGAATTTTTAGTTTTCAGCGCACTTCAGATTTCTTTATAGTATAATTGTGTTTTGATCACAATGATGCTTGATTATCGGGATTGGTGTTAATGTCTTTCTATTGTTACCTTTAATCTAGGGACTGTTTTACTGCTGTATAATAGGCCTATAATTGTTTTTTTGTGTTACTAATTATAAGCCTTCATCAGGCAAATTCATTCTGTTCTTGTTCTTAGAACAAGCTGCAAATAGATAAGCTTTTACAATCAAAATCCATGATTTTGACTCATTATATTTTAGGTCTTTGTCTTTGTTTTCAATCCAACATCGTCTCCATTCAGTTAAATAAAATGAAGTGTGTTTTAAAAAGAAGGGGGAAAAAAAGTGTTGACTGAGCATCTTGATCAAATTATCTCAATAATGATTATACCTTGGCGTCTTTAATCATTAACTCTGAAATTGCTGACTCCACACCCCTCACTTCTACCATTTCACACCCCAAATGCCTGAGCTGCGCCAGTCCACCTCATAGCCCCACCTCTGCAATAGGGCTGAAAATCTTCCCTCCCTGTGTAATATTTAATTTCCTCTTCACTAGCTCTTCTGTTGCACGGGACTCTTTTTTGTGGTTAAAGCATAGTTGCTAAAGTGGGGAACATTCCCTGGCTTGTTAAAACAAAGTTGCCCCTGGATTTCTGGGTCATCTAGACAGTAATTCCCTCGCGTGCTGCTGTTCAGTGGTCTTGCAAGCACTTCTCTGCCATCAAACACATGACAACATTACACAGAAAGGTGGCATGAAACAGGAGCATGACATAATGCTTCTACAAAAATTCCCAGAATTCATCTATTCTAGACAATTAGGTCTTTAAACCACAATCTTCACATGTGGTTGACTGATATCTTTTGGTGACAATAATGGAATGATCTGGTATGTTTTACACTTTACTCTTCTGTATGAGCATGCAGCAGACATGGACTGTGCCACATATCTCCTTTGGGCTGAATATCCAAGGAGAGCAAAGACAGCAGAAATGAAGTTTCTTTACAATTAGGCTAAGATGGGGATAACAGGCTAGCATTGTTTTAATTCTTGCTCATGCTGAAAATGTGCTGCTTAGGCATGTTGCTCTGTGGACCCTGCTTCCATTTGTCTTCTTTAACCCTTCATCCATCTATGGGGGAACGAAAGAAGGCCTTAAAGCGATCCCAGACCCACACAGCTGCTCTGTGTGCAGAGATCACTGAACAAAGCTCATCACTGACTTGAACCTTTTTACTGTCTGCACCAGGGCTGGCTTCTAATTTTAAGGATGGCAGGTCATTATCAGGTGGCAGGTGTACACAAAAAATAGAAAAGAGGCACGTATGTGACATAGAAGGCAAGAGGGAAATGTTAAAACTCTCATAAAGTCTTCACTTGTGAGGACAGTTGGTCTGACAGCATGAGGACAGAATATATTTTAGGTTTAGAGGTTACAGAGAAGAAGTAAAATCTAGTGTCATGTTGATGTCACATATATGGGTTAATGGTGACTGCTGGCTGCTGACAACTGTCATCATAAAGCATCAGAGTGTACGTGTATGAAGGAGGCCAGTACTGTACAGTACATGGGGAATAAGTGAAATAGTCAAGAATACATGTAAAAGTCAGGGAAACAAGTTTTGGGAGCTTGCGTGTGTGCACTAGTGTGACACTTGAGCGTATGATGACCCTATTTTATATGAATGATGTTCACCAGGGCATATAACTCAATGACACATTGAGGTTTCTCATTTCTTAACATTTAATCGACTACAGTTATTTTTTGAGCACAGAACAGAATGAGATCATGCCTTTAAAAAAGGGCAAAGTTAAATTGCACTGAAGGGTGGATGCCCTTTTCTAAGAAATGTTTGCTTTGTTGTGTGTGTGTGTGTGTGTGTGTCTGTGTCTGTGTATGTATGTGCGAGACAGAGAGAGAAAGAACATTTTATAAGGGTAAAATATTAGTGTTTTTCATTGGTGGCGTATGTGTGTGTGTTTATATCTATGTGTATGGAGGAAGCAGAGTTGGAGAACAAACGTGGCTGACAGTGTGGATTAGCTCCTGCTGTAAATCTGCCTCAGTCACAGATGGCAGGCCCTTGATCGCTGGGCTGTGACGGCTTGGCTCTCATCGCAGGAGGAAATCCCTGTCTGTGAGCCTAGAAGGCTGGGAAGGAGATGGCTGGGGCTGCCTGGGCAGCCACCAGTCATTGTCTCCTGTCTGTTTAGACATAGAGACCTGTGTATTCAAGGGCGAAGACTGGTTTGGGGAGGGGTTATCTTACTTTTTACTTTGCAGTTGTTTCATCCACCACACCGTGAGGGCTTGTAAGTGGAACTTAAGCCCCCAGTTTAGATCAGCATTACTTTTAATGACCAGTTTGAGAAACTGGGCAGGGGAGCTGTGTGCATTATTAAATGGAAATGAGACGAAAGGATGCATACAAATTACTGCATAATAGTGGTATCCAATATGAGATCCATTGCTTGTTTCGCTAAAAGGGGTGCTCTGTCAGGGTCACACACCTAATAGCAAGGCCTGTCCTGACAACAGAGGCATTTCTCTTCCCTCCACACATGCCTCTCTCTCCCTCCCTGCCTCATGCATAATTCTTGAGACAATCTAAAAAAGCTGGAAAATGGACTGTGACATGGAAAAATGTGCTAATAAAGCAAATAGGGGAAAGTTACTCATATTTTAGCATTTGCACAACACTTTGCAGCTCACAGTGAGATTCAATGATTGTTAGATAGGATGTGTCCAAAGCCTACCTGTCAAACTTACTTTACAAAATGTCTAATATGCATTATATTGAACCAACTTATCTTCATGTTTGTCCTCTGCTTCTACCTGCTTTTTTACAACAGGGCTCAACCATCCACTGCCATCATACTTAAGTTATGTGGATATCCAGTGGCTAAGCTAAAGCTGTTAAAGCCAGGTAAAATCAGAGGTGAGCCAGAACACACTCTGAAGGCATGCAAAGGCCATAGTCCTAGCATTTGCCCCCCCACAGGCAAAAGCAAAACAGACGATAGCCATTTCTGGAATGTCCTCCTTTATTCATGCTTGTTAAAATGCAAAGTAAACCTTTCCAGAAACAGGATATTGTAGCCCCTAACCACCAGACCCTTTCTACATGCCACATTATGGCCAATCTGAAAGTAAGTTGTATAGACAGACACTGCTGCAATGCGCTTTTAATAAAGGCTGTTATTGCCCTGGTGATGCAGAGTGGATATGAGGATGAGGACTGTGCAGGCCTGGATGAGCAGGGCCCCAGAGGGTGCACAGCTCAGTCAGGCCTCCGTCAGTCGCCTGCCTTCTAATCCTTGTCCGAAGGGCATCTAGGCAGCATAGGAAATTGTTTGCTGTCCACAGAACGTGCCAGGAAATTCATAAATACATTACTTTTCATTTTGAAAATATTACAAAAGACTAGACGTTTATTAAAAAGCCAAAATGATGGCTTTATAGATTTTCCAGTTGTGTATCAGCATTCATATGACTCTGCTGCTCTAACTAACACAAACAAGTCTTTTCTCTCCCGGTGCCCTCTGCTTCATGGACAGGCTTGGTATGAATTCCTCTGCTGGCTCATCCTGTAATAGCAAATTGACCAGAAAGCCGCCACTCTATTCTGGGATAGGCTGTGAATGAAAATGTCTGGTGTCCAGATTTTTACTACCTCCTGACTGAATCCTCATTCTGTATATACTGGCTGGCTCTGTCCTCAGGGTGGAACATGGGTAAAGTCTGGGTCTTGTGTGCCAGTCTGTCAGGAGAAGAGAACCATCATACTTTATCCTGTTTTTATACTGAAAGAGAGAGATAAGTCAGAAAGGTGAGAAATTAAATGAGGAGTTGAGTCATGTAAACATAACAAAAGTAATTGCCTTTTGAACTTTTTGATGTACATTGTACATGAGCAGACTGGTCATGCCTTGCATGTGCTCTTCATGCCAGCTGTGTGATTACACCATCAGTATTGTCATGTGGGTGTCGATATGCACCAGATTTTATTGTGCACACTCGCATGCCCATAAATGAGCAGGCACATAGGTGTCCACACTGAGAATCAGGCCGTGTGTGGGTGCGAGAGTCTCTCCCTGTCATCAAGCCCATTTTCAGAAGAGACCGGCAGCACATTATAATATTGGTTTCCCTCTCTCTTGTCATTACCAGACACTCTCCTTGAAAGCTGATCCAAAAGATAGGCAGTCCATCAGGAGACAGTCATCTCATTTGTACTTACTAAACGTGTTAATGAGTTCTATTTTCAGGCCTGGAGGCTTTGCTGCTGGATATTGGAGCAGAGGTGGCGATCAGTGGTATGAGGAGGAGGATAAGGAGGAGCACAAAAGGGAGGGGAAAGAGGAAATGCAGTAGTCCTGCTGCCCCTTGTGTCACTCATGTGGAGTGACCACAGCCTCCACAGGGGCTGTCAGTCAGAGCTGAGGGCGGGAAGTCTGTGGTTACAGACAAACACAGACAGGGGAGGAGAGAATAGATTAGGTGACAAAGCAACAATGGTTGTGATGGGTTTAATTATAGCAGCAGTAATGTCACTCCCATACAGGTGCATGAGTTGAAGGAGAAACAAGTCCATTTAAGAAGAGTGTCGTGAGACAGTTTCTGCTCTTTAATGACTGATTTATATGAAATGTGGTTGACAAAAATCTTTGGTTACTTTTAATGTCCAGATTATAATTATTTTTGTGTAGTCAGGGGTGAGTCTGAAATGGATAAGGCTGACTTTTCTTATATGAAAATATGAATGTTTAAACTTTTATTTGGACAAACTGATGTAACTAGATTTACTGACTTTTTAATGTGATTGCAACCACAAAAAGCCAGTTGAGTCATTATCAAGTCAACATTGGTTCATTGTCTTTTTCAGAATGCATAACCAGCATGTTTTCTATACAGACTGTACTTGCTGGTAAACTAACTTGCATGTGGTTCAGATACAATTGAGATACATTTCATTCTCTTTCAGCTTTTCTTAACTTGTAATATGTAGAAGTTGTAATAGTTTATTATTTAGTTTTCTGCATGCTACTTACTTGAATTTCCCCCTAAGGTGCACATTATCATCTCACATTCAGCATGTTCTCATCTATGATATTGATTGTAGTGCAAGTGTTTGCCAGGTAGTCTAGAAACTACAACCAATAAATTGTTAAACACTTAGATTGCTTCATTTGTTACTATGTTTTGGTATTGGGTGAATAGTGCTGCTCGCTGTCAGAATTAGGCAGCTCAATTTGACCATAGGCAGCATCAGAAAAGAAGCTAGGGTAAAGTTTGGGAACTATCGAGTCGAGGCTAGGAAAGTTTTATTTAGCCATTTTTAATAAGGCTGTTTGTACCCCCTAGAGAGAGCTGGTGGATCAAAGGGCATGATCTGTGCTATGGATGAGTTCACCCTGGCTCCAGCAGAGACGATTGGCCTCGCTGACAGCAAAACAAAACCAGAGAGTGAAGGATGCCCCATCCAGCAGCATGTTGCCCTCACACTCCGAAGGCTCGATTAGAATAAAGGCAGATGAAACAATGGCTAGCTGAAAGCACAGATGTTGTGATTCATTATCCACTCTCTGATAGATAGGCATGAGTAGCGAGGGCATTTGTGTGTTAAGTACACGTGTGTGTCTGTTGATTAATGCACAAATTCATGTCATGTTAGTTGCATTTGAAGAAAACATCCTTACAGACAAAAAACATACAGACACATACAGGATGGACAGGAAACACACACACTCACATGCGTGCAGATTTTGAGTGCATTAGCAAAAAGAGTCCCCTCCAGTGCCTCAACCACATCAACTAAAAGCAGCCAGGCAGATGGCAGCAATGAGAGAAGTGCAGAAATAATTCAGTAGAGAACCTTTCTGACCTTTACCTGTGGGCGTGAGCACCAGTCATTGATTCACACTGTGCTTGACAATACACTACACACCACCTGAGGAGGGTGAGAGGAGGGTGGGGGAAGAGAAATGGATGGGTTTGGTGAAAAACACAGAAAGATGATACGAGTGGGAGGGAGGCTCTGCTGTATGTTGGTGATCATGTTTGTGTGACATTAGAGGGAACTTTCCACAGATGGATATTGGGAATTACTCTGGATTTGTCAGTTTCCACAAATATTTCCCTGTTATGCCCCTTTGCAGCGGGGTATCGGTGACTTCTCACACCACTTGAGTGTGATGCCACTAGAACGGGCCACAGTAGGCCACCATTGATGACAGATCACTTACTAACCTACTTTCATGGAACCAGATGCACAGTAAGTTGTTATCTGGGGATGACTTGTGAAAAACACTAGTTGATGAGCACATACATATGAGTGTGGCTTGTTGTGTGATGGCCACCAATGACCCCATTAAGGCTCTGTTTGTTTCACGGGGGTTGTGCCCACAGCCTGGCTGTTTAACCAGATGTGATCGCCTGCCCAGTGACACTCTGAGACAAAATAGTGTTTGTGTTGTGACAATCTTGGACATTCTTATTCAGTCAGATTTACAGTTTTCCACCCTGGTCCAATTGATGGCCTATCTCTCACAGACTGCCCTTGTCTGACTGGAAACACTGCTTCATGACTGGCTGTGGATATGGTCTTTCCTCTGTTCATTTGGAGCTTGGATGAGTATAGCGACACCACTGATGATATTTGGCAAAAAGAATGAGAAGCCAGTCATTTGCATTTAAATGTACACTGAGGAGTTAAAGTCAATGTGCCCTTTGAGGGAGGAGTGTGACACTGTGGCTAACAGAAAAAACTGCATTTTTCTTTTGTTAGCAGTATCTGAGGTTTGGACCCATAATCAATCCATTTCAAATGCCAACAGGAAATTTTATGTACTAGCAACATTGTTTAATTACTTGCTCCCTGTAGAACAGCATGTGTTTGGCAAGACATGCATCCGATGACACAGACATGGATAATAATGCAATCAAAGTTTGCACATGTATCCCTGGCTAACAGACTTCAGTTCTCTTTTTGCTAACACTAAAAGAGCAAAACCATTTTCTTTTATTTACATTCAATATTATACGATAATGTTAATAAGTAATGTATAAGTTATTGTTTTGAGAAGAAACATCTGCTTTTGACTTCAAAGTGGTTACTGCATATTTAGTCCTTTTAATACGGTTTCTAAATCTTTTCACAGTTTACAAAGCTTTTATGCCTTTTTTTTAATGTCTTTTACATGTTAAATTGTGGATCCTTTATATTCTTTTAAAGATTTCTTTTTGTTTAAGACCAAATTTGTGAACATACTGTATATAGTAATAAGATGAAGGCAAATATGTTTGAAACAGCAGAAAAACCCACCCTGACCAATTGGAAGCATTAAGTTGAATAATCCACTGTTTAGAAAGCAAGCAAAGGTCAATTTTCATGCTTCTTGCTCAGCAAGCATACAGAAGAGCATATCGCGTCAATTCAGCTGCGCTGCACAGTCGACAGGGAAGGACATGCGGTTTCAGGTCCTTTTTTTTGTGTTAGTCCACTATGTTAGACCAAGTGCTGCCGTAAAAAGATTTTCCAGTTTCCACTCAGGGGGGAGATGGTTTTGTTTTTGTTTTTTTATTTCACGTTGTGATATCGTAATTATACATGTGCACTTGAATAGCCAATTTTCAATTGATGCCTAAAGAAATAAGAAATACTCAGTTGTGTAATGTGAAATTATGAGATAAAGCCACTACCATGTCAAGAGAACACAAGTTAAGTTGCTTGGGGAAATTGTTGAATCTCATAAGCAGCAACTAAAATCCTTCCCAGTGTATGTGAGGAGAGAGGTGTAAATTTTTAAGCAGTTACATTTTAATTTTATGCAACATAAATTTGTTCACTAATTACTTTGTGCTGAACCTTAATAATTTTAACCACCTCTAGTTATACTGCAACTAGTTTTAGGTAGCCCCATGAGGCAGATTTGTGCTTTCTGAAGACGTGATGGTGTGGCTACCTTATGGATGAATTACAAAGATAAACACAATAATAGGAAAACGTGTGTTATTTGTTGCCATCAAAGTATGAAATTAAGTGTTGCTCATATTTAAAAATGTTCATATGTATCATAGTGCTACTGACATGGTTTAATACTTATTCACAAAAAAACAACTGTGAAAACATAAGCAAGCTATACATGAAGCTCAAAATAGCAATACTTTTGGCTTTATTTCATAATTTATCAGAGTTTATTCAGAATTTAAAAAATTAAACATTGGAAAATAAATAATACCAACACTCATGAAATAGATGTACAAAACAGTTTATTGTGGTTTTGATAATTTTGAGGGATTTATACTTTCTATGACCAGAAGGAGATTCTGGGCAGAGAAAGTATTAAAGGGACCTTGTTTACTGTAATCTCCCACGATTAGTGTCCTCTTCCAGCAGAAACCACCATCAACTATTGGTAGCATAGGCATAAATAAATGAAAAAAAAAATAAAAATGCATGTTTTTTTCAGTGGGAAAAAACTGAAAATAATTAACCTTAGCAGTGCCTGATGACTGTAGGTTGTCTGGAAATGAGTTCCTCTCATGTATATGATGAATATTTCAAGCACTTGGGAAAGCTGCGATGGGGCACATATTTGTGTGTGAAATGTAGAGGGGAGAACACGGTGGATGTGTTTGAATCCATGTCACAAGTCGTTGACAGTCGAACAGGCAGGCCAACACTCTGAGGCTTACTCAATTCAAGGTGGCACAGGGGCCAGTAAAGCAGGCAGAATTAGGAAAAATGGCCTGTGTTTTTGTCATGTTAAACCAGGCAAAAGAATCTAATTGGGTGGGGAATAGTGAATGGCAATGCCTTCTTTGTTTAAGGGCCCTCTGCAGTCACTTTCCAGGACCCATTGTGCATTGACCACAATAGCATTAGCTTGTGCCCTTGTTCTGGGCTCTTCTTTTCTCTGGCTCTCTGCAGTCAGCTCCTGTCCGTTCCACTCTGTCTCCACGCTTCACTTCCACGCTCCACCAGTGCTCAGGAAGGGACTTGGTAACATGCCTCCCATCATGATCACCTCAACCTCGCCCTCTTCCTATCCTGTATTATTCCACCATTACCATCACCATCCTCAATCCTGCCTTCTTATCCACACCATTAAAAAGATAAAGATAGTGAAGGAAAGGCGCCCTTTTCTGCTTTGTGTTTAGTTTTAAATTTACTCCCCTCACAGTTTTGCCCTGAAAAGAGAATCTTTATATTTTCTTGTTATCAGTTTTAAAGAATCCACTCATTTAATGAGGAAAGTATTAAAACAGATTGCTTTGTGAGTCCAGACAGTGTTGCCACAAGGTCTTGCAAATGTGTGATGAATGATTTGTGGTCATGAAAATCCATTTATTTTCTAGAACCATAAAATAATAACAGAATAATTGATATTCCCATATTATTTTTCTTGTCATGTCACCATAAGCCCCAATTCTGACTGACTGATTATTCAGTTGGCCATAAGTGGTTTACCATTGAAAATGAGCCACCATTGTAGTGTACACCCCCATTCCTCTCAACATCTGAGATATTTTTACTTATATATATAATTTTTTTTTTTTTTTTTTTTTTTTTATCCTAAGATAGAGACCATCTTTACATTAGTGCTTGAGCCATGGTACAAAGACGAGCATTTGATTTTCATGATGTCTTTACAGAGCAAGTAAATGGTAAATTACAATGCACAAGAAGAAGCAATACAGTTGTGGCATTGGTATGTTATTGTATACCAATAACATACCATATTGTTATATGCTATAATCCACAGAAGGCAGCGGGTGAATAAATGAGTCCTCTATGCAGTAAGACCTAGGTTTCAGTCTTCCACTACCTCCAGCAATTCTATGTGCAAATTGTATAACAACTAACCTCAGTATATTTAGTGCACTGTTAATGGCCTTCTGCCTTGTGAAGGTGTAATCATGCGTGATAAAAACCGGGCCCAAGTTACTAACCTAGGAGCAATCTTGTGTGCATTAAAGTGTCCTTTTTTTGTTACAAAGGTCATTCATAACTTGGTCGTGTTGTTGATGTACAGTGAGAGATATTGATTGATTAATGCATTAAGTGCTCACAATCCATTAGGTTCTGTGAAAGGGACTGGAGAGAAGACTTGCTCTTTCTCTCACTATGTATTTTCACCTCTCTCTGTTGTTCAAAGGCCATCATTTTTTGCTGGCAAAGTTTAAGGGACAAAGGCATGAATATCTGCCAACTAATGCATTCAAAAGAGCATTGGTTCTCATAAGTGTCAGTTCAATTACTCTAAAAAGCTTGACAAGGAATTGCTCTTACATTAGCCTTCTGTTCATCCTGACCCAAAAAGAATAGTCTTCACCTACTATAAAACAGGCACTCTTCAGCATCTGAAAGTATAAAAAACATTCACCATCTTCTGTTCGTTCTGAACATATAGCTTCTACTCTCTACCTCCTCACATTGCACATTGCATAGGAGCAACAATAAACCATGTCACATTCAGTGATGACAAGGAGTATTTTCAACCATTTTCTCTCTTTTGAGATGATTTCTGTCTAAATCAGAGTAGACTCATAGGTTTTTTTCCCCAAACTCTGTGTACCTTCTCAGGATGGTTTTCAGTTCCAATGAGAGGGTCATGGGATCATCAGACTGCAGACTACTTAGTGACAAGGAATAGGAGACCTTTATCACCTAGGCCCTAAGAAGGGAAGCCCGTGAAAGGGGCCTGAGAGTCAGTCATTACCTTAGAAACATGGGCTGCATTAGAGATTCATAACAGTGTGCCATCTCTGCACCTTTCATCTCCACCAGGGCCAGCTCCATTAGGATCTTTTATCTTTGTGCTGATGGCTGCTCTTGATAATGGGGCTGCCGAGAAATCCCAAAAAGTAAAGACTCAACTCTGACACTATTGGCCATCCCTTTTTTCAAGCAGAGTAGTACATCAGTACAGTAGAATATATACACACGCTTATTAGCAGTCTTAAACCCAGATTTACTAGCTTTCCTCCTTTCTTTCATTTTTTTTTAAGTTAATATCCACTACTGAACATAGTGACTGGTTTATGTTTGCTGTGTTGCTGTCCCTCTCATGTCCCACAGTCTTTGAATTTGCAGTCTGATGATGATGCAGTTAACGAAGTAAGAAAAATATTTTTCTTTATTTTTTACATTTCTTTTTTCATGCATTCTATCAGTCAGTGTGTCTCTACTACCCACATGACTGGTGCAGTTTTAAAAGGTTGAGGTTTAGTAAAATATTGGCATTATTCTCACTGATCCCCCCCCCATGAAAATGCATTAATGATATCCCATGCAAAGCCTCATTGAAAACTTTGCTTTTGGGCAGACAAACACAACTGCATAATGGTATAGTAATTCATGCAAGCCAATGTTTTTCAAATGTTACAGTAATTATGAAAAATATTCATACTTTTCCCCTACATAGCCGAAGCAGAGCAAATCTCATTTCCAAGGCAAAGCGGCGAAGGAACACACTGAATAATCATTGTGTTTAATGCTCTGGTCATAATCCCAGGTTTTATGATGGTTTTCTAATGATTTTCTAATGATGTTAAATATTAGTAGAGAGTACAGCCATAATTTGAACACAGCAGTCATTTTTTCAATGCTCTATCAGCACACCCGATTGCAACTACAATGAATATTGCACTGGGAATGAGATTTAAGAGCCATCCCTTTTGGTGTTTTATTTTGCCGTCTCCCCATCTGCCATAAATCCTCATTGCTGTGCTCTTGAAGCCTCCGCCCTTGCCTGCTTTCCCCAGGTGGGAATACAATTAGGTGCAGGGGCCATTTCATTCAGTGCCACTGTCTGTCCACCGCAGTCATTCGTAAAAAAAAAAGCTGGAGCTGTCCCAGTGGAGAAAACGGTGGACTCTTGGGAAATATAAAAAACAAGGAAAGAAGAGGGAGAGAAACAGAAGAAAATAGTGGAGAGATGAGCACAAAGACAGGAAAAAATCTCCAGAATTGCTGTCAGAGAAGATACAAGCTTGGCCTCTGATGAGTGACAATATTGAGCAAAATATGTATTGGAGACAAAGGCTTTGTCTCCTTCCTGTGCCTTTTCAATGAATTACACCTCTCCACCCCCTACCCCCAGCTTTTTAATTAAATGGCTGCAGCTCCATCTCTCTATCCGTAGCTCCCCATTACAGAGGCTAGATAAGGGATTGCTATCTGTAGCATGTTAAGAAAGGCTGCTGGGCAGCCAAGCCTCATGAAATTTGTCACAAGATCTCATTTTCCTCATTGCCAGACGTGATGCTTATAATTGATGTGGAGGCAGCAGTAATTTATTGGCCGTCCGCAATTATCATCCCCTTCTAGCAGGGGGATGTGACTGCAATTTATAAGTGTGTGCGTGCGTGTTGTTGGTGTGTCTGGAGTTGGGGGGGGGGGGGG
>CM076648.1:10682117-10901067 GCA_038496675.1 Rachycentron canadum
GGGGGGGGGGGGGGGGGGGGTGACATTGTATCGTATAAATTAACGCAAAAACATGTTTCTCCTTATCACGTGGTTAGTGTGTATGTGTGTGTGTTTGCCACTTAAGAATGCAAATTAATGACAGGCTCCATATCATAAACAATATGGGGCCTGTAATGCAACCGTGTTCAGTTTAGGTGTCGAGGCTGTCAGCACGCCAGCTGGACTTTCACACACAGCCGGGGGGGTGGAAGGGCAGCCAGAAGCCTGGGAGGTGAGGGGGGGGTCATAGAGGGCGGGCCAGAGGGACAGAGGGGGCTGGTGCTGCAGCCCTTTGTCCACAGCTCCTCCTGATGTCTTTAGGGTTTGTTTTCACATAGTAAAAACAATGACCCTGGGGGTAGATTGTTAATAATGTGGCTGTCTGAATAGTGAGACTGTCAGACTTAATGCAGTCAGTCACTGTTTTTTAATCAAAAATTATTTCTCCTCTTAACTTTTCCCTGGCATATTCAGGGAAAGGAAATGCATATTAGGTTCTGTAGGAATGAGTGGTAAGACCCAGAGAGCTCCCTTGTCCCAAATGGGTTTTTGGTGATGATGACTGAAGAAAGGTTTGTGGTTAACACAAGTTCAAGACATTTTCATCTTTCATTCTTCACCCCAGTTTTGATGTCTTTAACCTTTTAACCTCTTTAAAAAGGCAGGTTTTTAAGTGCCTAAATGAGATTAAAGAGGTTGTTGAGGAGTCTGAATGCCATCACATCGAACACAAAAACTGATCTCTTCCCCAGTCCATGTTGACGGACTTTTGTTTATTGTATATCTTATATTCTGCAGTAAATCAGAAGCCAATGTAAAAGTCCCATTGGGTTTTTGTTGAAGGATCATGCTAACTTTCCAGTTGGCTGACAAAAATGTGTCATCCCTGCAGTTATTGTGTCAGCCATTATGATCCAAGTGATAAAGTGGACAGTAGAAGGTGTCAGGTTGTCCCCACAGGTTGTCCCTGTGTAATACACACCTGATATGGTTAATTATTCCAAGACATCCTGTTACGCTTCACCCTTTCATGGAGTATACAGACTTCTCCGATCATACCATTATAGAGTTAAAAATAATACTTTTCACATTGCCAATGTAATCCGTGACGACATTGCATTAATAAAATCTGCGTTCATTAACATAGGAACATCATTAGTTGTATCAAGGCAGCATTTCAGCTCACACGAGGCAATTCATGGCTTCTTTTAACTATATGGGCAATGTTAATTCACCAGACTGAGGACTGTGTGCTTCATTCAGTGTTGTCCATACATTAATAATGGAGGCTGGGGTTTTCTTTGGTGTGGGTGTATCTGTTTATCTTCATGCACAATGCACTTTATTACAGAGTGACAAAAGAAAATACTACATTCTCTGAAAATACACTGAATGCTTTTTTTCCAATACCATATCGTTCTCCATTATTTGCTAGACGAATAAATATTCACAGCAGTGAAATAAAAATTATTTAGGTCTTATGTCCTTTTTCAGAGACAACTTCAGCAACATCAGCTCTACACACACGCACACACACACAATTACTATTGTAATTGAGGGGGGGAAAGTTTCATGTTCTCTGCCATGTTCTTGCAGCGTTTTGCACTCATTCATGTGATATGCTGTGTAGACGAATAGCAGGTTTAGCGGTGTGCAGGTTTTCCTGTTGCACAGCGGTGAGCTCCATGGTCAGAGTGGATTGCTGTCATGCCATGGCAGGGAGGAGAATGAAGAAGATGAGGGCTGTCACAAGCAGCCACTCTGAGCATGCTCAGTTTGTCTGGGGAAATGGAACCTGTTTGTTTTGTCTACCTGCACGCCTGTTGTGTGCAGTTGCCAAATTAGACTTTCAAATCAAGAAGCCAGTGGGAGACCAAGACTCTAGTTTTCTCCTTCCCTTTAATAATCATCCCTGTTTACTCTTCAGGGAGTCATCTTTATATATTTTTTTTTCCTTAAACGCATCCTCTAAGCAGGGAGAGTGTCTTTAATAAAGCAAGCAGGCAGCGCGCCATTCCAACATGTGAATTGCACAGGAGAGAATTGAGAGATGGAAGCAATAGAGGAACACCAGGGGAGTGGGGGCTGCTGCTTCTGCACCCTTCATGCTATTATCTTTATGGCATAGCAAAACATGCTTCAGGCAATCAGCATGAAATTGTTAATTGCTCAGCCCACTTGTGCGTTGCTCAGGGGACAGGGGCCTTCAGGAGGTCCCGCATCATGCGAGTAAGGGGTGTCTGACTAACTGCCTGCACGTCTGGTCTCCCACCCGACACATAACACTGTCCAACAAACATGTTGTCTTCTCTCACTCTCTGTGACCTTCACATAATTGCATTGGCAATCACCAGAGGCACACTCCACATAGTGTATTTAAGAATTCATTGTAGCTGCAGTAGAATAATAGAATAACAAAAATATATTTAACAAGCACAGTGGAGTGGGCATAGACTTAGTCTAAATGGTTGATATGTTTGATAAGGTAAGACAAGAAATTAGACTTTAATATGTGAA
Organism: Rachycentron canadum; assembly: GCA_038496675.1. Taxonomy (NCBI): domain Eukaryota; kingdom Metazoa; phylum Chordata; class Actinopteri; order Carangiformes; family Rachycentridae; genus Rachycentron; species Rachycentron canadum. Next base: position 10,684,656 of record CM076648.1, read on the forward strand.
CCAAAGATTTCAGATGTACTGTTTTTGTCTGTCAAGCTACATCAGGTTATTGTTGTCTGTTTTCTCTGGATTGTAATGTGTGATGCCAGTTATAATATTCAGAAGTGAGCAAACCCAAACCTTATACAAGAAACAGGATTTTTTTTTTTTTTTTGTGAATGGCTCGAGAGGCGTGAGGCCTCCACCTCCTCGTGCTGGATACAGTCATGACAGGGGGGCATTGTTGGTTCCAATGTGTATACATACACAAACAACACTAACTTCCTACCCCCGTTCTATGCACTTCACACCTTGTAAAATTTGGCCCCAGGTAACGATATGGAAGACATCTTTTCAAAATGAACCCCACCCCTCCTGTTACATGCTCAGTCAGAACATAATGCCCCTCCTCCTTGGTTATCAGTTTTGTTCCTGTTGGAAGAGAAGGAGAAGGAGCAAGGTTACACAGGGCGTCATATTAATGGGGCCTGTCATGCGCGTTGATCGTCTTAGGCGTGGAGGAGGATGAGTGCTCAAAAGGTGTTGTCTTCAAATAGGATTTCTGCAAGTGAGACATCCTCGTTGGGTGATATCCCCCTCAGAGCAGCCACTTTCTTATAGAATGATCTGTTATTAAGCAAATGAAGTGCTGCGGGCCCAACGGTAAATCCCTCCACTTTGTCATGGTGTGCTTTCAGTTATCACACCCTGTTCCTTCATTCATTGCTGATGTTCTACTCATTTCACCATGTTATACCACAGCACAGCAGCCTTGTATTTGAAGTCAGTCGCCCTTTTGGAGCATGCGTTGCAGAGTGAGGGTTCCAAGTAATCAATGATTCCTCAAAAGGCACATTGATCTTATATAAAAAAGGAAGTTTGAAACTAAGCAGGCTTTTTCTCTCGAGTAGATTAAAGGTAAAGCACAATTTGTCATCCAAATTTAAATGAAAGGGTTGACCCACTAAACATCAGACCTCACGATTGGATTCTGTTATCACTTCAAGATTGGTTTACAATCAAAATAACTATACCTATCGTTTAAGTGTAATTTATTTGAAAACAATCACTTTAGAAACACAAGATTTTGTTAAAGTACATGTGTTGATACTACTTAATACAACTTGTTTTAAAAAGAAACTACTAAACCTTTAAAGAAATGTGCTGAAATGCAGTTGTAATATCAAGTTATGCTTTTTACAGCATGTGTCAGACCAGTTAAACTTTCTTTTTTCCAGTAGTGTATATCATGAGTGTAATTTTAGGTTTCACAATTCCTGGGTCTTGGTGGAGGCCAGTTAGAGGGATGTTTAACCTGACACCCAAACATCAGCTCCATCAGTGTACCGTGTAATGATCCCAATTTAAGGAACAATTTGGGAATCTCTTAATAAACTTTGATTTGACACTGGTCTTTTGTCCCAGCCATCCAGATACATGACAGAAGAAAACGAAGGGGCGATTGGGCGGGGGTTGGGTCGACGAGGGGAATGGCAACTGCTAGACAGGAATTGATTACATTAATTGATATGCCAATATGTAAGCTTGTTACATCCACCATTGCTTAGGATGATGGCTAACAGGTCCTTCTGATCAATGGAACCAATAAAGGCTTCATCCATTAATGAGCAATGTGGTAATTAATGTTATCCCTAAACCAATTACCTCAGGCAGTGCATCTACAGGAAAGCGCAGCAAATAGTCCAACCAGGTTATCTCTGTTATACTCTTTAGCAATTTTCTCATGCAGCCTTTACTGCTCTGTGAATTAACATGGCTGTAAGACTGCTCTCTGGCACTCTATTCACAACCCATGGAAAAATGAAATATTGTGAAGTGTTTCCAGAGGTTAACAAACAAATTGAAAATAAATTTTGAAAAGAGTCACATTTACTACTGTGTTTAAATTACATTACGTTATTTGTTGCCTTGGCCTTGAAGTTACAGAATGAAGTAATCATAGCTTCATATTCCAAGTTAATCCATTTCCTCTTGTCCCATACTATTTGAGCTTGTTAAGACAAAAACTTTGGTGTTGTCTGTTTTATTTACATCATATGATTATGAGATGAATGAAAATGTAGAGCAATGAATTCCAGTTATAATAATTAGAAGATAATTCTTCCTCTTTTTCTTTAAAAATTATTTGCATTGCAAGCACAGGTACAGAGTTAGTACAGAAGTACAGAGATTTCAAAGGTCTCCCACTATTTTGGCAGCAAATGATTGTATAGCTGATGCTGATATTACAATATGTTTGTTGGCCAGAAACACCATAAAAGTTAACTCAGAACTCAGAATGAACTCATGTGATTAAGTAATTATTCCACATCTAATTACATGTTAAGTGCAGTGTAGTTGATGTGGTAAAAAATGTCTGTAGTGTGTGTCCATAGCCACAAAGCCTTAATTGTCTTGACAGTTGCAACAAAGAGCAAACCTAAGAGTCAGAGCCAAGTAACAAACCACACCTCTCTGACAGACACACTGTCTGTACATGAATAATAGCAGGCTGATAAATCAATACTATTGTTTTTATGTTTTCAAGGAAGAATTATCGTAACTGGAATTCATTGCTCAACATTTTCATTCATCACATAATCATATGATGTAAATAAAACAGGGTTTTCTGCATTTCATTCTCATAGGCAACACAAAGAAGGTACGTGGTGACAGTGCTGTAGTCAGTCTGCTATAGTCTGGCTTTGGAAACAATAAGATGTTAAATTACAGTCATGCTGATCGCTAGGCCCTACCCTCCACATTCTCCTTTACTCATTTATAGTGAATGTACTCACTGAGCAATGACATGGTGGCTACAGTTGGTTTCAGTTAATAATGGATTCTTGTCAGGAAAATGTGTTGATTTAATTTATTCATTATTAAAGCACAAGTATCACTTAAATGTGTTAATTTTGTAGTATATTTAATAAGTAACACCTAAATGTCAAAACAGTACTTTATTAATGTGTGTATAATGTGTGCAATTATGTTTGTAATGTATGTCTAACCTTGTAGGTGATAGTTGTTATAAATGGGTAAAGGTAATGAGAAAGTAAATTTTTTAACTTAAATATGTCTACATAATCCGACTTAACAAAATGAGAAACAGAACTAAGTGTGAGATGATGACTTATTAGTTGGGACAAGCCCTTTAGACCCAAATCCAGTTTATGTAATGGGTGTTGCAGAAGTGTAGAAAGGGCCATCTGTCTCTCAGCCTATTATCCGAAGCCTTAATCGGGACTTACAGCAGGGCTGGCTAAATAAACAGTAAGTAAGTTGTCTTGGGTAGAGGAACGTCAATGCCTGCAACTTGCTCAAGCCTTTACTCTGAATGGTTCTGTATTGACCCCTCAGGACCCCCCGAGAATTCCCTAATTGAAAATTAATATTGAATCAATGCTGCGGGCCATTTGCATATTGATTATAAACATCCAGGAAGGCACCAAGTATGTCTGGGATCAATAGGGCCCTTCTGCAGCAGGCCGAGTGCACTACATCACATGGCAGCTGCCTGCTCCTGAGGTTAATGACTGCTGCTTGTTAAGGAGCTCTTGTCAGGTAGAATCCAGCTGTAGGGTCTTTCTGCCTAAGCTGGCAGCAGGTGAACTGTGGAGGGTGGAAGAGGAGCTACAGATGAAGGGGAAGAATGGGATTTGGGCAACCTCTTATGTTTTAAGCGACATGGAATCCAAGTTTATCTCTGCATTAAACGTGTTAGCAACTTATAGACGTCATTGTTGCTCATTACCAAACAGAGTTTATGGCCTCCTTTTGTACTATGTTATCTGTATTTTTGGGCCTTGCCACCATGGCTTTGAACTCTGACCACTGCCAAACACAGACCATAAAATACAGCAACCATGTGTGTTTGTACTCTATAAGTGTGTGTATAAGAGAGGATAAGGAAGGGAGACTGATCAAAGATAACACCAACCATTTCCATCCCCTGAAGGGAGAGAAAACAATATTAGGTAGATCAAAAAGGCCTTTTTTAATTTGGAGTGAAACTTTCACAGCATTAGAAGACAAAGGCAACCCAGAATCCTCTACTTTAAGGCACCGATTAAGATTCAACAACGCATACATTCCTCTCCCAAACTCCCCATAATAGTTTCCACATGTTGAAGAGATGTTAAGAAGGCAGCAGAGTAAGTGATGGCTGTGGAGACAATGGAGTGAAAAGGTTAGATACTGAAAGAGGGAGATGAAAAATAAGATCTCCATCAAACCTTTGTCACTGGTGACATAGGCATAAGATCCCACAGAAACCTGACTGCCTGGTTTAGTGCTAATGCTGAAGCCTGGTTAAACTAATGGGGCTCTCTAAAACTGGATGATTCTCTGAAGCCACAGGAGACAGCAGACCTGGTGTGAAGCACATGTGAGAGCAGCTTATCCTCCAGTATAGAAAAGCAAGGTCTTGAATTAATGCCTCTGTGCAGTCTGTGTCCATTCTCTCCTCGTCACTGCCCCCACCTCAACCCACACCCTGCACTGGGAGCTAGGGTCTGGGAGCCACGAATGGAGTGCCGGGCCCAGAGAACCAGGCTGCATCTGATTGCTTCATTACAGGCCCTTTCATTGACTTGGTTGCACTGAACTGATGAACTGAGGCAGTGGACAAGAGCACATAATAGGAAGAAATGAATTCTTATCACAGCCTTCTCAGGAGGCCAGTGGTCCTGGCTGGAGCCAACAGAAGCCATGACTGAGTGAGGAGGAGGGGGCTGTATCCGGGCCCATTCATGAGCCAGAAGCAGGATCTAGACTGAGGACATGATGAAGCTGTAGGATGTTGGATCAGTACTCATGGGAGGAACTGTGAATCCACAGAGAGGCATATTATTGTAGGCAGCTTGTTTTAATGATTAATTTAGTGATTAGTGTTTGCTTTCTCGTGGTAACTGACACCCATGGCATAACATTTTTTAAATTGTTTATTTCAGCAGCCCTCCAGAGGCAGACCTCTGTTAGTTAGAGTCCCTGCTTCAGGCCCCATAGCAGCACCCAAACACCAACCACTGAGATGAATAATTAATTTTGTACCTTACTGGGCTCTCACCCCTAACTCTACAACCTCTGGCTAATGAGTGAGAAGAGTCTTCTGCAGTGAGGACAATAGCAGCACCCATTATAAAAACAACAACAACAACACTAACAACCACAGCCATGCATACAATAGAAACATAGTATGTGATATAGCTCAGCACCAATTTAGCAGCAGGCTCAGTCTCCATAGGGCAGAGGCTGTTAATCCCTGACCGTGCCTTAGAGAGGCTAGGGACTCCACAACTCTGACTAACCTGCTTATTTCCATGCTTGTATGCATAGTCAGCATTAAACTGGGAGGGTAGGAAGGAAACCCCAATGTTTTACAAAACGCTGCAGTTGTGATCCTTAGACCATTAACCGTTTTGGTCAGTTTCCTGTAAAACTTGACGTTAACTTAAATGAGGTGATGCTGTGTCATTATGTTCCACAAACATGCATAAATTAAAAAAACTATTTCCGGTCATGTACCACACCTACCTGCCAGTAAGATCTGCTCTTCCCTCTTCCTCCCTGCCGTCATCAAATCTTTCCCCTCCCCCTCCTGCTCATACCTGTTCACTCAGCACAAAATGGATGCTGCAAAGCCATTTAATTGGCCTCCACTTCACAATTCAAGGGCATTTGAAATGTCCCTTTAATAATATCTCTTCCCCTACAGAGCTGTTCTTCACTGTGTTTAGAAAGAACGTATTTTTGTGCTAAACATCAGTGATTGCCACTGGGGGTGTTATGGGTTTTCTTTTCTCTTTTTTTCTGTGACAGTATCTGATATGTTAGTCGTTTTGGTCATTTTAGAACAGCTGGCCCATGTTTTAGCCACATCATCAGTCCCATTTTTTTCCTTTCCTGTCTCGTCCTCTCCCTCTCCTGTGGCTGAGCCAAAGATAACTGAGTAGCAGTTTTGACTGTAATCACTCCAAGTCTCTTTCTCTGGAGAGCAGCACAGCGGGCAGCACAGTTCCACCCCTCTAGGAGCTTTCAGCCCACTTTCAGAGTATCATGACATGTTCATGAAGAATCAGACAAAGCCAAGATTGTACACCCTTCTACATATATTTAATACATGTAATGTTTAAGCACCCAGATTTAAATTGTAGAGCTTTGCTATTTGGAAAGATCTATCTCCTAACAACAAACAATCATCAAACTGTGGTTAGAAAGAGAGAAAATTTGACCCACTCTGAGAGGGTACACTCAGCTGAACAAGCAGTAGAACCAGTCATTTGAATATACTTAACAGCAAAAAAAGAGCCCTCGTGCAGGCTGAACTGTGTAGGCCTGCTCTGTCAAGTGTCATTCTGAGGCATTTTTGTATCTCAGGTAAAATTGAAAGCCTAAAGCAATTTGGCATACTGATGAGGCTCATATTAATACAGGTTGGATATACCACTGAGATTAGAAGGATAACTAGTTTAAATGATGGTTGAGTTGGTCCATTACATCCCATCATCAGCTGTAAGGTGTGCACATAATCAAATAAATAAATGATGCTGCCAGAATTATGTGATAATAAATTAATACATTACAAGAAGTGAATAAAAGAACAGCTAATTGCATGAAATGAGTCTGTTTCATTAGCCTTTTGAAAGGAAATTTCATTGTATGCATCACAAGCAATACTGCCAAATGAAAGTATGCAAATAAGGATAAAGCATTATGTTAGGAAAATCATCACAAAGCATTTGAATAGACATCTAGTTTTGAGTTTTTTTGGGGGTTTTTTTACCTAGTTTTTTAATATAGTTTCACAGTCTCCCTTCCCTCCGTACAGCAACACACAGTCAGGGGAAAAAGAGCGCAACACTGAGTCTTTGAGGAGAAATTCCTCATAACCAAGAGAAAGGAGCTGACCGCTGTTGTCGTGTTAGGCTCTTTTTGAGTAAATGTCTTTCTTTTTTTTTTTTAGGAATGGGACATAACTCTATATTTACTCATCTTCCTTGATAACCAACATGAATACATCAACCGATATACATATTTATGCTGACAAAATGAAAAATTAAGTCTTTTTTTTGGTATACTTACAATAGGCCTACAACTTGCAGTATTGATATTCAGTTTTGTTCTCTTTCTCTTGACCTGGTGTTGCAAGCAAAAAATAAACTTGCTTAAATGCATCTCCAATAATTGCACTGCAAAGTTGGTTGATTATTTTGTACATAATTACAGTGGAAAACAACCTGCCTATTAAGCCTTTAATGGCAGTAATACAGAAAGCAATTACCATTACTTTGCTTCTCATACTGAAAATAAAGATTTCTCTAAATTAAAAGGATCTTCTGACTACTGCTAAGGCTAATTGTGTGGGGTCTTGCAGACATCTGGTTGTACATCATTTGTAAGGGCTAAATGCTGATCAGTGAGGAAGGCTTTTACAAGCTGTGTCCTAAGTGTGTGTTTTTGGGACTGCTCTGCTGCCAGGGAGTCTGATAGCTCTTGAATTATTTATCTATCAGGCTGCTGGACGGTAGTCACGGCGACCTAGGCCCCGTAGTGTTTGTCTGGCAACATCTCCCTCCAACAGTAGCCACTGGCAGATAGGGTAAGGGGTGCTAATGAGCAGGGCACAGTGTGCATGGGACTAGAATTTTCTAACCCTCCAACCCTTCCTAACATCCAAACCCTCATCACTGAACAAAGATGCAAGAAAGATTTACAAAGATCTGAGTGCAGAACTTTTTAATTAGGGAAAAGATGAGGTTAGAAAAAGAAAAAGATTGAAAACGAAAGATAGAAACAACCACCGGTTTTCCTATTAAGGAGAAATGTCAAGCGCGGTGGTGAAGCAATAGTCTGTGTGCATCCCTTTGTTGTCCTCCCTGACATTGAAGGCTAATTTTTCATGGTTATTTGAACTGGAAAATGAAAGAGAGGTTTGCGATTATTTCCTATAAATGACAACACAATCGCATTACGCTTCAGTACAAACACAGAGAGGATATTGCCTTTTCATATTTCATGTGAAAGTAATGGATGGGCTATGCAAAGAGGAACAGAAAGAAAGACAAATGGTGAAAGAAAGCTCACTGTGTTTGATTTGTATTAGAAACAGAATGGAGAGAGGTAGCAGTTTTTCCCCATAAGTGGTAGCACTCTCATAGATGTTTTAAAGTGCCTGTGCAGTGTAATCATTGGATTTCTTTAGCAATTAGCTATGAGCAACCAGCCGAGGTGGTTGTTAGAAGAAAAGTTGGCCAGTGTAACCACTGCAGTCTCTACTAGAAAAATATTTATCCATTGTAACATCCCCACACACACACTGTTTCCATGTACATCCGCACAGCTGTATGATGTAACCAATAAAAATAAGTGTAAAAAATAAATAAGATAAAACAGAAGCCCACCGTCCACCACCTCTCCTCTTAACTATCCCGAGGCATCCGAACTTAGGAAGCCGTTAAACTTTGCAGAGCAAACATATGTCAATGAAACCTTATATTTTATATTTTAAATAAAATTGATTAGAGAAATTGGTATTCATAACCTTGTCAGATTCTGTTTTATCTCGGCGTACGCTTTCATAAACAAACAGCCAGTCAGGCGCAGGGCTGTGGATGGAGGCAGGATGACCATCGAGCAGGATGGCAAACCAGCCCGCTCTGATGGGGCATGCTGAGAAATGTGTTTGTGTACTTTAAGTTTACAAAGATTGAAGGACCAGCAGGAAAGCCTCTGCCGGCAGGACTCATGTAAATAGGACCCAAGTGGGAGCTGTGAGCCGGACTCCTAACACGCGCCGAGGTAGGCGCTACATACATCCAACCATGGCAACATTGATTTTCTGAGCTAATACCTCCACAGAACAGTCCACAGGCAGATGGATGCACTACAAAGATATGCAAATGGTGCATTCGATAAATCGACAGGCAGAGATCTTTTTCAGACAGTCCACTGTACTAGTCTGCAGTGCCTAAAAGGAGAGATAAACAGATAAGTACCTGTTAATGGACATGCACATACACAAGTGTGCACACTCAGACAAACATACAAGCACCTGCCTGCTACCTGGGAAAAGTTAGATCGATAATAGAATTTCATGTTAAGCAGAACTGCTTCAGAAAAGCACATCAAATAAATGTGGGGACTATCCAGCATTAGCTTTTTATACCGAGGTGTTATTTATAATGTGGTATACTATATTTTTAATTTTCAAGGTTTTCTTGAACAACCTTTTTGCACTGTATATTGTGTATAATAACAAAACAAACTGTGGGTATAGTCATATTCAGTATGCTTATTAGTCAGATATGAAACAAAAGCTGCTGGGTGTATGTCATATATAATAGATGTGGGCTGTCTTGTTAAGCCCAGCAGGCTGTATGTGGCTGTGTCTCAGTGGAGAAAGGCTCTGAAGCTCGCTGTACCTGGTAATTAAAGAGAGTTTGTGGCAAAAGCCAAACATCAGGAGAGATGAGCTATGAACAAAAGAGCTGTGACAGTTTCAGGTTATGTGATTTTTGTGTCCCTTTTTTGCCAAATGAAAAATCAATACATTTTCCGGGTTATACATATTCAGAGTGTCCACCGTGCTTCCGCCCTGATGGAGAGAGGGGCGGGTGGCTGTGGGCTAGAGTGGGGGGAGTCGCCTGTCCGCCTGTCATAACTGTACCATCGCATTTTCCAACCCACTGGTGAATATTTCAGAGTTGATGTGATTGCCCTTCATGGCAGCGGTGATGCTTTTTTTTTTTTTTTTTTCTTTCTCTTTTTTTCAGACACCCCTTCAGCCACCCCCACACTCCGTCAGCCCACCCTACTTCTGTTTGGTCCCTTTCAATAGCTGCAAATAGGTGAAGGTATTGTAGTGCGAGCTGGAGGAAAAAGAAAATGACGCATTAATAACAGCAGCTTGATTTAAGATGAGGCAGCAGTGGAAGACGATAAGCATAAATGCATGGCGGGGGGTGGCAGAGAGGCAGAGTGATTCTTTGTGCAGGACAATGTCCCTTAGGCAGAGTAGATAGAAGAGCACTGCCCAGTGATGTTTTTGCCCCCCATCCAGGCTTTTAGCCCACCATCCTAGCAGGGAAAAGTACAGCCTGCCTCTTTCATTGTGGACATAATATGTGTTAGTGAGCAGCCATCATCTTGGACATTCAAGGAAGTTACAGGGTGGTGTGTGTGTGTGTGGCTGTGTGTGTGTGTCAGATGGGGCAGAAGAGTGAGCAGTCCCTGAATGCTCATTCCCTGTGTAGCCACATTAACCTAGATCCTCCTCTCCCTCATCACTCAAGTAAAACACAAAGAGAAAAGAACTAGAGCGGCACTCACTTTATCCACTTTATTTGTATCTATGTATCTAAACATGCCATTATCACGGGGAGTACTTCTAATTAGTGTCATTTCCCATGAGGTAACACTTGAGGGAAAACATTTAATAAGTTACATGGTGCTCAATAACGGTTTCTAATTTACTTAAGTATCAAGTGCACAAAAAAGCAGTTAGCTACATTTAGTGTGTTTAAATGTATGTTTTTTTCCTCCTCAATAATGCGATTGGTACTATCCTTTAAAATGACCAGTGACCAGTGAAAGAGGATCAAATTAAGTGTTGCATGGGAGACCTGTAAAGTTGGTTTGATGAGCATGTAACACCGGGAGGGTAGTGGAGCAGTGGAGGAGGGGGAAGCCTCGATATTGTTCTGAGGCAGTGTGAGCTATCACTGCTGTTTGTGATTAACTTGCCGTTTAAAGTTTTTTTAGTTATTAGCTGCCCTAACCCCGTACCCCTCCTCCTCCATCTCCTGCACCTCCTTCTCTGCTATCCCCCTTCCTTCTTTCCCCTCCTGCCCTTAGCCCCATGGAGACACAAAGTATTCATTCACATTTAGATCCTGAGGTCACAGCAGGGCCAGCAGGGAGAGGCCAGCGCGTCCCCCCATAGACAGGTCAGGAATCTAACACGTAACTCCAACCAGCAGCGCTGAGGTTGCTTACTCTTCTTTCCTTTCAAAATGTGAAAGTGTATGTGTGGGAGAAAGGGAGTAAGCGCGTATGAGAAAAAAAGATACAGATGCGCTTTCATTTTGTGCATGTGCTAGAGTTTGTGATCTAGAGTTTGGTGCATTTGCTGACATTTTACTACTTTGATTTAGATGTGCATTTATGTCTATTTTACTGCATCATCTTGGATATTTATGTTCACATTTTTGAAGATGTCTCACAACTGGAATACAAAAAGTTAATCAGCTTTTACATGTCAGTGTGAATGTTTTGCATGTCATTGAGAGCTTTTTGCACATCATATCACATGTCCATATTTTAATTCTGCTTTGCTGCAGTGACCATTATCGTTACTGATTATACCATGTTGTGGTTGTTCATAAGCAAATGCCCATCTTGTCTCTGGCCAGGTTGTGGTCATGCTTTGCTCTGTTGTGGTTTTATGAAAGGATGTAAGAAGGGGGCGTGGGGGGTGTGTGTGTGTGTGTGTGTGTGTGTGTGTGTGTGTGTGTGTGTGTGTGTGTGTGTGTGTGGAGGGGGGTTATGAGGGGTTGGAGCGTTTTCCTGTGTGTTGTACTTTAAAAAGGGGGTCTTGCGTATGGGGCGCAGAGGTGCTGATATGAGGAGCGGACAATGCATGAAAGCCCTCAGCATGGGTCCTGTGTCTCATTGTCCCATGGTACCCTCCTGTCACTTTCATTTTGCACCCTCTAGTCCAGAGTCAGGCCAACTTTGATATAAGGAAGGGGTGCAAGGGATGATGGGGGGAGCAAGAGGGGGATTTTTAAGAGAAGAAGTAGGGGAGAAAGATAGAGTCTGTGAAGTGTGAAATAAGATTGCTTTTTATCCGACAGTGCAGCGCTAAAGAAAAGGAAGCTGTCCGGGCCTGGATAAAGCAGGGTAAGCACACCTCTCTGATTTACAGTGCGGTCGTGTAACACCTGGTTAAAATGATAACAACAGCCTCAATAATCATAATGAGAGTAATGAGAGCTTAGACCCACACAAGAGTCCAGAGAGAAGGAATCAGAGCTCAACCTTCTCTTCCAGTACTCGAGAGCCGGGGAGAGGGAGAAGCTCAGTTCAGCCCCCGCACTGGTTCTCCAGGACTTATGAAAGCCAGGAGAGATAGACAAGACACTGTTGTTGACTAAGATTCTGTATATGCAACAAAAAAAGCAGACTATAACTACTGTTTGAGGAACACAGGAGCCATTTGCAGGTAGGACTGGGATTCTGTACTTTAAGAAAGGCAGTTATCATAGCAGTATATTCTGCTGAGGCCGAGGATGGAGGAGGAGCCTGACCTAGTGAAAGATATCTAGAGTGACTATTATTACTTGCTGCTGCTCTTCTCTACAGTCTGGGAAGGAATACTGGAAAGTGCAGTGGTTACCATCAATTATTTATTAGGCCGTTTGTGCTTGTCAGTCTGATTAGCATTAGTGTAATCACTGCTCTTCAGGGGAAAGGAAGGCTGCTCTCTCTCATCTGAAGGTAATCTTGCCGTTTTCAATGTCTCATCTTCACCGGACACCTCTTGCATAGCATCTGCTTTTGTCATCTACACATATTTCTTGCCTTTTCCCCTTGCCTGTGTGTTTCTGTCTGTTGCTGCTCACATCAATGAGGTGCGGAGGGGTGGGGGGGGGGGGTGGGAAGGGGCCTCCCCCCTCCATACCTCATTGATGTGCGTGAGCAAGTAGCACTCTCCCAGCTTGTAGAGAGTGACACCTATGGGCCTGATTAAGCCTCTGCACTTGCTGGCAAAAACACAAGAGGGGAAGATGGTGCGTGAGCGCACGCGTATTTCTGTGTGTGTGTGTGTGTGTCTGCGGGATGTTGGAACAGAAAGTCCATGGACTGTCCCCACTGAGTGACTGGCAGAGCAAAGCTGATATTTATATGCTCAGAACAGATGAGTGTAATCTCTGTGTCGGCAATGGGCTTATTCAGCTTGCATGATTAGATTAATGGAACTGTTTCATATCATTGTATTAGGATGGTTAATGAAGACAATTAATTAGAAGACAACCTTCAGGCTATTGTCCTTTACATCTCTGAAATTTGGGTTAGAAATGGCCTGCTGCCATAGCTTTGAGTGTTTCTCCTCATCTGTTTTCAGAGTTAATCTATGGCTACAGTTTTAGTGTCTCTTCCATTTGCATCCTACTCTTAGGCCACTCATGACCTTTCATTAATTATTGTCGGCCTGGCTTTAATCATTCTGTAATACCGTTAGAGATGAGACGAGAAATAGGCAAAGCCATTTAACACTTAAAGATGTTACGCTTCTTCTGGATTTAAATGTCTTCATTTCTGCATAAATTATGCTCTTGGCTCTGTTGTGTGTGCTAAAATTGTCATATGTGTTGATTAGACACAGAAATAAAAACATATTGAAAACACAAGGAAGGAAAAAAAATATCAGCACACATGTGAGTGTGCAAGTTGGGGGTGGGTACTGGGATGCTGAATGGCATTAAAATGTTGGCTGCCTATCACAGTAATGTTTAAGCACAAAGTGTGTATTAATTTGTAGGTGGGGAATTAGTCTCACTACAAGTGTCACATAGCTAAGAAATGACACCTTGCCCCATTTTTAAAGGTGAAAAAATTTACCTGGGGATTATTTTGTAATCTGAGCACCTATGCAGCTGTACAGTATCCTAATTCTCGTACAGTTGTGGAGATTTATGCAGGCAGGAGTTAGATAGGATTTTGGGACTCTAGGAATGTTTAAGATCCGCCTCACCAGCATGGGATGGGCTGCACTGGATGGAATTCATGGGTTGCCTTGGAAACATCATAGAAACATGGTTAAAAATAAAAGAATAAAATGCATTCATTTCTGTGGGATCCCGGGAACACTCAAATATGCTTTTTACAAGGAACCAGTCATCCCTTTTAAATATGTTTATTTAAACACAGCATCAGGCTTTTAGCAGTAATGTGAAACAACACAGTTCATACATTTATCACTGTTCTCAGCTGTTTCCTACAGCATTTGATCAGCAGATCCTGCTCCTGTCCTGCCAGTAATACAAAGGTGTTTTCCACTGACCGTGATTTTTTTCTTTTTTTTTTTAAACTGAGTAACCCTATTAGCATTCAGTTGTATCTAGAAAAATGCAACTATTGTTATGGTAATAAACGCCTTGTATAATTTTGTCGATATATTATGGTCAACCTTTAACAAAGATGGCTCTCTTACACGTTGTACAAAAATGGCTAAATATGTTGTATCCAAGCTTTTTATTTTACACTACTGACAAACAGATTCTCTTTCATTTATGCAGCAGAGAATGTAAAATTTGAAAAAAAAAAAAAAAAAAAAAAATTTTTACTACTTTAATGTAGTTTTCAATTATAGTCAGGAGTTACTTGTGTAGGGCATCTCTATTTACTCAGCAGAAAAAAATAACAGACTGTGAGAATAGCCATGTGGTTCAGAGATGAAGGAGTGAATCAAATTCGAAGTGTATCTGTGATAATGACGTATATACCAAAGTTTGAGAACACAATGTCAGCTCTATATACAATGTATGCAATGTTTCATAACTGATGGGATAAACAGTGAGTGCTGTGGATAATGTAACATCATAAAAGTGGTTTTGGCTGTGGGTAGTCATGTGGTGAGTTAGGATTGGATGTGTGATGACTGCAGAGCTGAATACTTGAACAGGATATTTCAGTAGCTGTTGTTGCATTGTCAATATGTCAATAGCTCCTAGAGTAGAGACCTGAGCATGAAAGCATTTTCAAAAGAGCATTTAAGTACATTTGCTGAGAATTAGCTGACTTGTGTAATAACTGATAGGGCCTATTGACTGTGGCCTAGTTTACTGTTGTCAAATCAATGCTATTGCATGCAAGTCCCACTACTTTTAAACAAACTTAACAGGCAAAGGGGATGTTCAGGGGGCACTGGAGGGAAATAAACAAGATTGATGCCCTTTTTATTATCTGTTTTTGCTATCTTTTCCTCTGTGTGTTACTTACAAATGGCATTATCGGATATCCATTGTTAGGACTTCGATGCTCCTAAATGGCCTGATATATTGAGCTGAGGCTTTTAAGGTGGTTACAGGGGATTTCTGCTTTTGGCTTGGCATAAAAATAAAATGAATTGTGGCTTTGAAAGTTTTAAATATTTATGATTTTTTTTTTGGCAATAGTGGCATAGAAGAAGTGAAATTAGATTTGTATTGTCAGTAAGTAACTTAGCAGATTGAAGCAGGGGACAGTTATGTATGTATGTGTTGTGTTCATGTGTGCATGCTTGTGAGAAAGAGAATGGGGGCTTGTCTAATATAAGGTCTTTCTCATGAAGGATACTGCTCTCACAATTATTTTTCCATCTGCCCACTTCAGACCACATGTGTGCTTTTTTTTTTTTTCCTTCAGTTTTATGTCCACATTAAACTGAGGAGACCATATTTGGTCATGAATACATTGAGCAATATAATAAATTCTATCTCAATTCAACATACAGTATAATAATAATATTACTAGCACTGCTACTACTACTACTACTATTAATAATAATAATACTGACTAATAATAAAAATAATGATGATAATAATAAAAACACTAAGAAGAAATTTGCCTCTTTCCTTCCCCTTTAATTCAGCTCAGATTTTGTAATTCTTGTCAAAATAAATTTCACAGCGATTATCAGACAGCACAGGACAGAGAGCAGAAAGCAGATTCTGCCCTCTTTGTCTGCTAGCCTTGCAACTGTGTGTCAGCAAATGTAATTGTTGCAAGCTCCTATAGAAAAAAACGCTGCCGTCCCTTTAAGTGCTTCCACCAATTCTGATGGCGTGGTGATTTACATATCCCATCCTCCCTCCCCCTTCAGGAGAGCTGAGTGAGGATGTGGAGGCTGCTAGTGAGACCACCACAGACCAGGAGGACCAAACCAAAGACAGAGAAAGTGGGGGGGAGAAGGAGCTCACCAAAGGGACAGGTAAGGCCAATATTTACACCACACACATTTGGGGACTACTATTCACAGAAAACATGTGGCTCTGCTCCTGAATGGTGCTGAACAACAGGCCTTTTATCTAATTAGAGTATTACATATATTTATCAAAATATTGAGAGCCATTTTAAGGATGAAATACTCCATCCCAAAACTCCCTAAAGCCATTTCTATTTTTCAGAGTTTGCACTTTCATGTTTTAGGTTTCCATGCATTAAATCCCATCAGAAACAACTGGGATAAACTGTCAATTTAGGTAATATATTCAGGTGACATGTGACCCATGTTTTGTCTTTGCTCAATAGGTGATGGGAAGAGAGGGGCCTGTATGTGTAATTCCAGCTGAGCCATGTGTGCATGCACATGTGATAACACTGCCCTTCTCTCAGTTTTGCTGCACACACACAGGAACACAGACAACACTTACCTGTGTTTACTGTTATCAGATCAGGATGGTTTTTATCTATGGTCCTCTTTATTGACAGGTGTTGATGGTGACTCCTAAGCAGGGGGTTGGGCTTAGGGTGAGGGGAGGAGTCTCTGGCCAGGGGCAAGTTTGAATGGTTTATAAAATGATGCAACCTTGAGTTCATGGTAGATAACATGTGTACTTCCTTTTTCACTTTGTGCCACAAATAACAGTTAGTGCACAACATTTTAAAACAACTTAAACCATTGAAACCTAAACTTTGAGTGCTATCTTGGTGTCACTGGATCCTCTATTGTTTCAACATAAGGAGTTTTTGCAATGAGAGATGATGACACTGCTGATGTGCAAGAACCAGTTGAAGTTGTGGTGTTGTCAATGATACTGTTGCTGGTAGTTTTGAAGCAAAAACTCTTGTTTGAGCTAATTCATTAACACTCTTTATAGAGAAAAAAAGTTTTTTCCATAGATTGTCAGATGTGTGAAAGCAACAAACTACTGACACAAACACACCACCCTCAAACTGTGCTGGCCAACTTTCTCCTCGACATCAAAGAAACTTGCTCTCAAATATAAGTTTAATCAGACTTGAGGTTAAAGCAAGAGCCTAAAATTGATTTTTGTCCCACATACTGTGCAGTGCATGTCCATCGCTGTATCTAATTATATATTGTGCTTTTGTTTACTAATTGTCTTCAGATTTCACAAACGTCACTGTAAATGAAATATAGTTTCATTTTTCTTTTTTTATGCACAATTTACTTTGTACGTCTGTGTTGGAAAAACAATGCTGGCAGTTCAGACATCTCTTATTCAATAGAAAAGATTTCTGATAATGATGACACTGAACAGTAACAGGCCTAGGTAGATGCTTCTCACTTGTCTAACTTCTTGTGTTACTGCAGGATGTTTTGATTTACACTAGTCAGGTTAAAAGCTGGAAAACAATTCAGACCTTTTGCATACCTAAGTTTTTTATAAAGTGCAGCAAAAAAAAAAACTTCATCACAGTGTTTGAAGCCCAGCCTTTGTAAAATGTCTTTGATATTCGAACTTCTATTTTAAATGAGGCTGAGTTGTTTGTGCTCTTTGAAAGGGCGACACTCTTCTTTGATGGAAGAAATAATGATATGCATGCCTGACTGAATATGGCTAAAAGTATGTTTTAGCACATCAAAATAAAGCACTTTAAAAAGCATTAAAATGAGCTGGCCGATTAATAATTCACTCATACCTGTGGTGCACAGGAAGACGACTCCCCGCATTAGGATTCCTCCTTTTTGAAAGGCATGCAATTTGATACAAGCATATTCAGTTCCTTTCCTCCCCTCTGTCAGTCGCTAATCACCAAATAAGTGTGTTTCTGTGTTTTCACAAAGGAAATATGTGCTTGCATATGAAAAATTTACAGCTTCCCAGCAGCTTATTAGAAACGCTTAGTTAAAAATAGCATGTGCATTAGGGAACCAGGTCTGAGGTTCTGTTTGATGTCAGTGAAAAGGTGGGTGGGTAGGCTGGGATGGTGGGTTCAAGGCTGTGTTGTCAGCGAAAGGTAGACAGCTGTAGTTTAATGGAAGGGTCCCTTTTTGTACTTCAAACTTTTTGTGATGGATGAATACAATGCCCATTCAAAGGAAGCGAAGAAAAACCTGTCTTGTAGGGAAAAGACGAGGAAGACCTCACAATGCATTTGGTAAACAGAGGATCACTTGTTTGGGCCTGTGATTGTCTGAAGATGTTTGTACAGTAGATACACAGATGGTGTGTATGCTAGAATATAGTGTACCAGCATCTCGGCCAACCTGTTATTTATCTGAAAGGTGCTCAGTCTCCCACTGTCTGAGGATGAGCTGTTTCTAAGGTCCATCATTAGAACTACTGAAGTATTTCTTCTCATCGCTGTCATGTAGCTGTTGGAACAGAGCACAACATTGTTCCTTTACAAATGACAGTCACTGTCAGACAGACAGCGTTAGTGAACACAGAAAAAAGGCTTCCTCCTCCTGTCAATCTTATTTTCTCTTTCTTGTTCCACAGCTCCTCAGTATTCATTAAAATCATTTAGAGGTACATCAGAAGCCTTTGTAAAATGCATATGTATTTGGCATGTCAGCTCTTGAAAGACACCTTCATTATTCGGTTGTTTTTTATTTATCTTAAGATTGTACATATATATATATACACATACTTGCATTCAGACATATGTAAATGTCATATGCTCCCAACACTACAGGCAAGATGTGGTGGAACTTTGTTATTATACAGTTACATTATCATAAGGTTATATCCCGATAGAAGAAAATACAAGTTAACGGCAAAAGTAATTATAAGTGGAATACTAAAATCTTAATGTATTTGGATAATGATGTTCATGTTGGCAGTAGCTGTAATTTAATCATCCAGCATGATTAGTAATTCAAAGGGTCATTTTTATTGCTCGGTATGAAATATGTATAAATGGTCAGCCATGATTCGCTTTCCGTCCACCTTTTTCACCTAGCTGAGACAGCAGTAGCAAAAGGGAAGAGCTTCTGCATAGGATCCTTACCTTCATTAAGGCAGCTGGTGTATTTATGCAGCAGCTGAACGTATGGGGATGCAGCAAGGAGAAAGGCAGGCAGGACGATGGCAAGTATAGGGGAAATAGGAAGGTGAAGAGAGCAAAAAGAGGAGGAAAGAGGGGAATTGTTAATGCATCCGCAGGCTTGGAAACAATCTGATTTGACATATTTAACAAAAATGTATGGGAAGGGTTATATTGAAAGTTGAGACCCTATATAGGGAGATTGGGAAGAGGGAGAGAAAAAGTCCCCCCATTCTGATGCTGGGAGGATAGTAGTCCTCTGAAATCCAGCTTGATAAATAATTCTTTTCATACCTTTTTCCTTACATTCAATTTATGGGAGATTGAGTAAGGGGGAGAAAAATTATATTTCAGTCTGGATCATCCACACTCTGAGACCAGTAAAACCTATGAAGACCAGACAGACTCACAACTACACAAAACAACATTTTGGACTTTGTTGCTGCTTAAAAATTAGTTGTTTAGGTGTAGAAGTATTTGTGGATCAACAATTAAAGGAGATGTCATTTGAGTAGCTGCTGCACAATTTTTTTACACTGCCTTTATGCAAAAAGTGCACATTCAAAAGTTTGCTTTTAGCACTCACATGTTGGGCTCGATAAATACAATCAAAATATATGAAATATATATTTATACACAATTATGCCTTGTGGATTACTTGAAATTATATGGTAAGGACTTGTGTTAAAACTAGACACATTCCTTATAAGATTCAACATATTCACTTGGCTGTACCAGCACCTGTCTCTTCCAAACCTGTGCTGTGTTGTTGATTTTCATCCAGACCAATCTATTTTCAGTGAAATGTTGACTCTAAGTCTGTGAAACATTTTAAGACTGAGCAGATGAGTGCACTTACAGTAGACTCTGGTCTATTCGTGTGGTTCTGTGTGTGTTTTTAGCTCCACATCCAGCTGTGTATTTGTGTTAATGTGCCTGAGCATGCACATGTGCACATACAGGTGTGCGGTGTGTTGGAGACTCAGATGCTGTCGTGCACTGAAGACGCTGCACTCAGTCTGTGTAATGAACATGATGATTAGCATCCCCTAGACGCAGCACTATGGCATTGCAGTCTGCTCATTTTTTACTGTGCTGTTAAACCTCTGGTGTTGCTCACTCAGGAACAGACATACCAAATGTTATGAATTGGTCTCCATATAACAGTGCAGATATGTAGATTTAATATTAGCTGTGGCTGAAGTTGAAATTGCATCCTTATGGTTAGTTACAATCAAATTATTCAAGTTTATGTTTTTGTTACTCTGAGCTGGGAGACATTCAGCACAGTGGTGATTTGTTGCTATTGCTTTAAAACCCTAAGTAGTATGAGAAATCAGGAGAGAGAGACAGACGACAGTGAAAATGTTTACATATTCATATCACGTCCTTTGAGTGCTTGTCATCCCTCAAATTATAATTCCTTTTGTCTTTGAAGATAATAGGCCATAAATTGTCCTTGTTTGTGAGCCAACTCCCTGAAAGCTCAGTGTTTATGGGGTTTACCATAGGGTGTCTAATGCCCAAGCACCATAGCTGTGTCTGTAAAGGTGAACGTCATGTCATCCTGTTGTTCACCAGCCTGGAAATTATTAATGCCTGTGCTAATTAATAACTCCTCAATTTCTTCATCTTGGATTTACCTTTTAACAGTTGTTGTTGTTAGGCTGCATAACACTCACACTCTCAACAGCTCTTGTGCTATAGAGTTTATAAAAATAATATTTATATAAACTGCAATAATTTCATATGTAGCTTCAATATCAGGCTTTACTTCAAGATTTCAGTTTTTTCTTATATTTTCTTTATTAATGGAGAAAAATTACCTGGAAAATATAAGATGAAATGGAACACTGCTCTTTATTGCTCTGGGCTCCAACACAGGCTATAGATTAAAACCTGGATAGAAATGGAAATAAGAAAAGACAATATTCCGCTATTGTTAGCATAGCATTAAAAGAGAATGACTTGTAGCACTGGGGGAGTTGAATCATCTCCATATTAATGGCCAACTTGCCAAGGGAATAGAAGTGAGTATTTTCTACGGTGCAAGAAGTAGAGGGGTGTCGGAAACCCTCAGCAGTGTGAAGGTAAAAGGTTTCAGGGAGCTGAGGATCAGAGGACACATTTTTCAGAAAGTGTACTGCTTAGGATTCCTGTGTTTCACTGTGCAGCAGAGTTGTGAGTATAAGCTTATGTTTTAACCCGTGGCTGTTCTGTGCAAAGTGACAGTAAAGCTATTTAGTTTCAATGGTATGGATGAACTGGATGATAGGTTATGTTTTTTTACAACCAGAGGCCTGAAGCTTGTGTGGCAAGACAGGAACTGTGGTGATGAGGGGGCAGAGGCTCCGGAGATGATGAGTACCCTATGTCAGTAAGTAGGAGGGGAATTTCCCTCCAAAGAAGCAGCAGGGATTTTTTTTTTTGATATCTTCCACTTCCTTACATATTGTTTTCTGTAACTTTTATAATGCATTTTAGGATATGGGTAACCTCTCTCAGGGACAAAGCGAATTAGCAGCAGCTATGATTGCACTCCTGGACAGTTTCAATAACAAATGACTGTTGTGGTCAATTCAGTCTGGGTTGTGTCAGTCACTTTGTCCAGTAGCCATTTTTTTCTCCCCTTGAAAGCACAACTAGTCTGTGACTGCTCCAAAGGCAGTTGCACAGTGCTGACAGCCCCTTTGCTGCTTAAATAACACAGCGCAGCTATGTGAGGTAAGACAAGGTGCCAAAGTCCAATTCACTTACGGGACTCAACAGCACAAAAGCCTCTGGTTTACGGAAAAGGGACATGAATTAATAATCACATAATTGACTCTTAGGTTTTTTTTCTGCACTCATACTCTGCCTTTTGTGCTTTCAAACAAAAGCCAATCCTGTGTATCTGTCAGAAGAGGTTTGGTGTTGATGGGGGCTCTGTGTCTAATGACCAGGCAGAAGAGGTCAGGATGACAGACTCACTCCTGACAAATATTAAGGTCCTCTGACAAAGGATATCGGTCTCTGTGGAGGGCAACATATGAACAGGATAAACATTGTTCATTCTAGCCTAACACTGAAGTTTAAATTCATAAGTATACACTTGTTTTAGGTCTTTTTGTAGCAGTTTCACTTAGGTTAAATTTCGACTCGATCCCTAATCGACCCATGAAAATGTAACCCCAAAAAGGCCTGGTCAGAGTAACCACAATATTATATATTAAGAGAAAACAAGGAATTATTTCTCTCTCCCTCTTTCTCTCTCGCTCTCTGTCTTTCTGTCTCTTTGTCTCGTTTTGTAAGAATATATTTTCACTACTTCACTATGATTTCATTTTTCATTTGATCACTATTGCCCCCGTCAGTAGAACATCAGAAAGTATAACTAGGTTTTATCTGTAATTGCTGTCATCTATATTTGACATCCATAGCATATCTCAGGCTGTTTTTATACCCTGCTCCATCAGGACCCAATGTTTTGGTCATTGGTTCTGATCACCTGCTCATATTGTAGATCCATGTCTCTCGTGTGTGCACATCTATGTTCTAACACCAGTGTCCAATGTGCCGTGTTAAACTGTACGTAATGACAACAAAAGTTTTTTTTATCTATTTCATTCCCAGCTTTTCAATGTTTCGGTCATTTTTTTCATCACTGTTGACAAAGTAAAACAGGATATAGTAGTTGGATGTTAGTCACAGTGCCAGTAGTGGTGTCAGGGTGTACGATTCTCAAGAGATGGCGATTGATCAGATTTATGGAGTCCTAACTGGCCGTGACGAGAGAGACTGTGACTGAGTAAGCCTCCCCAGCCCTCCATCTGTCGCCCTTCTCTCTTTTTCACTCTCTCTCTCACACACACACACAAACAAAACACCCTGAGCTAGAAAGCTGGTTTAGGCCCTTCTACAGCAGCTCTCTCTCTCTCAGCAGCCTTAGCATAAACAGCCACTTGTCTCACCTCTCTGGTGCTAATTATGTAATTGTGGAAGTGGAATATACTTATAATCAATTATGCTGATCCTCTTAATCACAAGGCTGAGAGGATACTTGTGTCTACTTAGTCCATGCTTATTTTATGTACTGTATGCGCTTTACAGCTGGTGTACAAAGTCCGTGTTACTCAATATTAAAAGATTTCTTTTTTACACTTCACCTCTTTTAGTTACAAAAGTTAAATTATTCTTAGTAAAGGAAAATTACACATAATTATTTATATTTATATTTTTATTTGTTTCTTTCCTTCCATGCATGAATTTAGTGCCGCTGAGATTTTTATTTTCTTTCTAATAAAAAGCAGGCACTTAAAAAAATTAAACCGGTCCAGATAGTTGATTCTGCGTTTAGGCTACTTTTTGGCTGCTTTGCTCTACTCTATTATTGCCCTTTGACTTATAGAACAGTTGGTTGTCCTCCCCTGTCCTATCATGTACATGTAAGGGTTGTGTTCCTAACTATGATGCATTGTGCATCAGCAAAAATAGAGAGTAATGTGTTATTAAGGAAAAGGTAATATCATTATCAAATACTATATTGGGTGTAAAATAATGAGACCAACCAGAATGTTGAAATGTTAAGGTGACCACAGATGACCGTTGTTGTTTTCCTCAAGAGATGAGTTCAGGGGAAGTAGGAGTCGACTGAAGTGGAGTTGAGGAGGAGGAATTGTTGAGGACAGTGCCATGACTGCAAGGTTAATGTCAGGGAATGGGAGGTTCCTTTTGTTTAACATTCCCTTTGTTTATTGGCGGATGTGTTTAATAGGATTGACTGTGACTGGACCCTAATAGGGCCTCCCTGGCTGATCCTGGTGTCTCTGGGAGATCTCGCAGGCTGCTCTGTCCAAAGCCAGGTCCCCTACTGTGTAATCAGCTCAACTGCCCTCACCATGATTGGAGCTGACATTTTAATGTCTGGAGCAGAAGCGTGGTCAGCCCCGCTTAACCTGACCCCCCCCACCAAACTACCCCTCCCCTACCAATGCCCTCTGTTCTCAATTTGCCCTTCCAGGACTGTACAAATCAGGCCAAATTTAACTCTTTATGGGCTTGTTAGGGTTGGCAAGATACCTCCTTAAGTTTCACAGTGAATTCTTTCCACTGGTGACAAATCATGGTCCCCCCACCCCACCCATACTGGCTCCATGTGGATTTAGCTCCTCTGTGAACCTGTGCTTAACTGAGTGCTCAACTGTGATGCCTCACTGTGCACAGCTCTGGTTTCTTTTTTCTTTATAAAGTGAAGTAGTTTTAAATTGGAGAGACTGGGGCCTTGCTCTGAAGATATGAAAAAATACATTTTGTTAATATTGGTTTGTATTAGAAGTATTAAGTGTGTGAATTGATGTTTGTACTAGAAAAACACCTGAAATCCTTATATCTAATGGAAAGCCACCCCCACCCCCACTTTCACAGACTAAGCACCAAAGCAAGGCTGTGTCCTGTGAATATGTTCGGGCATGAGTAATCATCAGTCTGATGCCATCTTTGAGCCCAATGGCATGCTTTTGTCTCCTAAATCTTCGAGTTAAATGAAAGCTTGCTGTCATACACAACCTAGCTTTGAGGAAATAGCGAGATTTGCTCAAGGGTTGAAAAGAGGTTTTCTAATCTTTGTGTCCTATTTTTCTCTATGTCACAGACCACTTGCAGAACTACAACACACTGGGGAAGGTTTAGCTGGTTACAGAAATACAGGCCAAACACAGAATTTCACCGGCATTCACCTGCTTTTGGAAACAAAGAGCTGAGGAATTTTTCAAGCTGGGTTAAACTGTAGCCACTGCTTGATAAAAGCATTTCATTCTTGATCCCTTAAAATTGCCTGATCACTCCAAATTCTGGTGAGGCAGAACTGTGACTATTGGCCAGGTATCTAAAATATCTTCCTTAGCTCTTTTCTGTAAAAAGGGCCAAATGTACCTAAATGAAGAAGATATAGTTGATGAGCTGAGCTGAATGAGTGTTGGCTTGGTCAGAGTGAATTAAATTTGCTCATTAATATGGTTGTGTTACAATATTAGGATCATTTTAATAGGACCTACAATAGAATTGTGTTTTCATGTACACCTGAGACACCTGAGACTTTTGAGCATTGCATGGATGTGAAATTTGAATATCCATAAAGTGTTATTCGGATAAGGTATGCACCACCCCCTCACTGTATGATGAGGTCGCAAGATGTTTGTGTACTTTGTCTCAAGTTTAGAAACTCATGTGGACTGAAAATATGTGGTGATGTGAAACCTAAATCTGCACCCTGTGGCAAACTAATATTTGTATTAGCTGTTTATGGTGTTGTATGATGTCCTGACAAGCCAAAACTAAAGGAAGACAGCCCATGCTGTGCAGCAGCATGGGAAGACAAGTACAAGGCGTGCAGCATTTTTTATTGGGGAGTCATGAGTTGACTTTCTCTGCCCAATTCCCATTAAATGCTGTTATATCACACTTAAGAAAGACATTCCAAAGCCCTTTATCCTTAGTGTTATTGACTGACCTGCTCCCTGGCTGCCAAGTCCACACCTTGCCTTGACATGCTCTCTTCTCTTTATCCCTCTGTGTTTGTGTGTGTGTGCGTGTGAATGCGCGTATGTTCAGCATTGTCCAGTCACCTGGAACCCCACCAGTCAGATTCCCCAGTCCCCTCCAAGAGGCCCTCTTCACGGTCAGAGACCTCAGAGAACCCACTGTCCACGAAGCGTCCCAGGACAGCTGAGAAGAACGCTGCAGAGCAGGTGAGTTATAAACCAAAGAATTTAGTTCACACTGACGCCTTCAGATGTTCATGAAACTCTCATCAAACTCTTTGAGTTAGAGGTTTTTTGCTAAAGGTCATCTCATCTATTACCAGGCCCTCATTATGAGCCTAAAACTTACACATCAATTAAAAAAACGAAATGTAAAAATGTATTTCTAATAATTTAGTAACTTAGTTATCTCACTGATCCTTTTTATATTATGCAGGATTTTTTTTTTTCAGATCTGCTTTAAATTATTTTAGCCTTTCTGCTGCACTGCTAATTGTGTATGAGGTGGAAAATCAATATAGTATTTGACAGATGAGAGCGCTTTGAAGTGAGTGCCAAGACTCAGTTACACTCTTGTCTGTGATCAGAGGGACCTGCCTGCTTGAGGGAAGGGGGCTCTCGTCTTCCCCCCTCTTCAAGCAGGCCTACTGTACCCACCACACCAATTTCAACCCCCCTACCCCTTCTCTGTTTCTCTGTCTCCACCTTCACCCAGATGTACCAGTGCCCTTACTGCAAGTTCACCAACACAGACCTGAATCGTCTCAGAATGCACGTGATGACACAGCACTCTGTCCAGCCTATGTTACGCTGCCCATTATGCCAGGACATGCTCAACAACAAGATCCACCTGCAGTTCCACCTGACACACCTCCACAGTGTGGCGCCTGACTGTGTTGATAAGCTAATCGCTACAGTAAGTTCATGTGTTACATGTGTACAGGGTGGTTGGAAAAAATGTTTGTAAGCTTGAAGTGTCCATATTAATTTTTATAATTCTCAGTCAGCAATGCATTTGGGTCATTTTCTTTACCAGCCTGCATATTTTAAGGTATCCTGGAGATGGCCTTTATTTAATTAGATTGCTATGTATTAGCTTGACATGGCAAATACACATTGTTAGATAGAATAGAATAGATAGTAAAATACATAAGTACCTAGGCAATGCATTATCCAGAGTTAAAATGTCAGGGAATTCAGTAGAAATAAAAGCATAATAGATGAAGAAATGCCCTCTGGGTAAACTGTATTTATACAAAGCACCAATCCAAGTTTTGAATCCAGCTTCTCTACCCTCTCTGTTCCATTTTGTGCCTGTCATCACCGCAGTCATTTATAATTTGTGTTAGAGACAGGGAAACCTCAGTCAGTGGAGGCTGCTCCATGTCCTATAGCCCCAGCATAATGCCACTTGTGCACATTATGGCCAGTCAGAGTTCAGGCAGTGGGTCAGGTCAAGGACCAGTGTAAGGATTCTGCATTGCTAAGAAGATGAGTCACTCACACTTAATCAATGCCTCACCCTGGAGTGGCTGCCTAAGCTGTATGAATAATTGTCATTCCTGTCGTCACTCCTCTAAATTGCCAACATTCAGTCCTTTATCAAATACAAAGAATGTTGTTAATTGTGAAATGGCTGCAGGCAATCCCATTGACTCATTGGAAATGATTGGGCCTTTTTAAGATGCATATTTGTCTTCTCTTTTCATTGTCTTAATGCGCCCGTCATCAGAGAGCTTTTTTCCAGTTTGCCTCTAATCACAGTCATTTGGGGAGGGGAACTCATAATCTGTTTTGTATTTTTTAATGATTTCAAGATGAGCAGGTCTCTTAGCTCCCAGTTAATTTATTACTACACTGACATTCTTGCCATGTCTATGATCACCTGTGTGCGAGTCAAAACAGAGTCTAACATTATGAATATGTTAAAATAATTGTGACACAGATAAATCGTAGTTTAATGAACAGGTTCACAACTTCATGAAATTCAAGTACAAACAATGTTAATGCTATTATTCTCTACAAATAAGACCAAAATTAAGTTTCATACAAACAATTCCTATATATACATAGACAGGGCATGATACCAAACGCACACATTTTTGTGTCATTATTCAGATTCGCTCCTATGTGAAATTAGATGCAAGTGTTTGTAGCCCGAAACATGCGATTGCTGACTCACAAGTACCGAAGTTAGATTTACATCAGCTGCAATGCACTGGTGCACCCCTTTCCATGAGAGAAAATTGAGAGAAAACTTTCCTTACTTCCTTTAATGCTCATCAAGGGGAGATAAAAGTTTATTTCCCCCGTTTTCTTGTAAATCCCTGAGCAAATCTTTGTTCTGTTCTAACCTGTGAAGCTAAATAGCTTGTTGGACAATCACCACATAAAAAATTGCTATGTCTGCTGCCTAGCCATCTTCACCCCCCATCTAGACAGTAAATGGCAAGCACATTAGTATGGTAGACAGCAATATTTATTTCTTTTATAGGAGGTAGTAATGTACTGAACCACTACAAGAGAACCATGATAGAACAGAGGTAATATAACATACATTAAAGCCAGCACCTTTTTATAACTGGTGAATGCAGATTGAAAAGTACTTTATCCTTTTCACTTGTCTAAGGAGAGGAGCCTAATTAATTCTGAAATAGGTGACTTTTATTTCTTGCCAAGCATGCATAATGATGCATTCACTCTTCCACCCTTCATCCTTGTTGTCTTTGCTCTGCCACCCCATGTCTCTCATATACTACATATACACAGTGTATAGTATGTGTATATATCTATACACGTACACGCACATATATTCTATAGATATAGATTTATATATATATAATAGACCACCTTCCCATTTAAGTCAATGGGCAAGTGATATTTTGGGCTCACTGCATATACACTGTATGTATTAGTACACACAGTCCTCCCTCTCTCACTGTCTCATTTCTGTCTGTATAAGATAGGGGTAATGAAAATAATTGTGCTTCATTAATTCTGAGTCTGGCTGGATGATAGCCATTTTGAACCATGTTTGCCAATTAGGCGGTCCAAATTAAAAGTGACCTTGGGATACTCTGTTCTTTCCTCTAATCATCTAATGAAGCAGTTGTCTAGAAACAGTCCACTTTGTAATGTAAATCTTTACTGTTTTTGGTGACTTTCCTGGTGGCATTAATTCTCCACTTTTCATTTTGAAGACAGAGAGAGATAACAAAAAACACAAGGAGACAGATGTTTTCTCCTAAACTTTTTTCTGCATTCTGATGAAAAGTGTGAACTTGTCTACTTGACCTTGAAACCCCTCTTGCTTGAGGGGGATTTTGTTCCATTTGGATCTAGCCTGTGGGCTGTATGACATGCTATTAGAGGAGTGATTAGAAAGCATATGGTACAAATAGCAGATTAACCATCAACCATCACGCAGACAGATCTGACAAGGGACTTCCTTTCAATACAAGTTTCATCAGATGTTTGTTTCAGTAAAAGAAACATGGTTTTTGATAGCTTTGACTTCTGATTATTTTATTATAAAGACATTATATTTACATACAATGTATACAATAATTATTCTAAACTTTCCATCTTTGATTTGAATTTGCCTTTATTAGAACAGTGTAGATTGATAGGAAGCATGGAGAGAGAGCCTGGGGGGAGGTCTTCACAGTTACAGACTTGAACCATAGGTCCACTGAGATGAATTGCTAAATATTTTGCTCCAACTTGTCTCCCTCATTTTAAACGCCTTTTTTTTTAACTAAGAGTGAAAGGTGGATTGTCTTAAAAGTGTCAAAATCAAGTTAAAATTAAGACTTGTTGTGGTTTAGAAATGAAAAGTAGACGGAGAGTTGTTAATTAAAATGCAACATGGAGAGTGAAGCTGATTATTCTGTTTGTGAAGTTAATTGACAGAAGGTGAAAATGATGGGGTCTTATCTTCCAATCTCACCCAGTTTCATCTGATTATCATGGTTAAATAGGGATCTGTTAATGAGTGATTCTGATGAACTACTGGGTTTTGGGGTAAAAAGGTTGAAAGTTGTGGGAGAGCAGGAGGGATAAACAGAAGTTGCTGTCATTCACACGACTGACACTTCAACCTTTTTAGAGCACAGAGAACCAGGGTTCCTCTGTGCTTCTTCAGTCAATATTTGTATTATATTATTTGTCCTTGAAATGTTTGAATTAGAAAAGTCAAAAGAAAAAAACATTTTCTTTTTATTTTCAAATTTAAAACACGTACATTTTTTATCAGCAGCGAAACTGTTTTTTTATTTATTTTTTAAATTTTTTTTACTGTTTTATTAAAGAGCGCACAGTCTAATTTAACAATTCTTCCTAAATGGAATGATTTTTAATTTAAGTGACACAACTTTATTACTGAAATTCTGTAGAAAGCTTTAAGAGTATAGGGTGGTTAGATGGAGTTTACTTACCTTTCCTGTTTATTACGGTTGAGTTTTTTTCATTAGTCCTATTCTATTACTTCAGTTTAATAAACCTTTCACCTGGCTTAGATACTGTAGGATATGAGGTCCATCTTTGTAATTGGCTGCAGCAGAAATACGCACATAACAAAATATAGGACCATGAAACTTGACATTCTGTGAATGGCAAACAAAGTAAATAGTATGGTTATGAATATATTATCTACATCTGCACTTGTTTAGTGATTCATATGAGAAGAGTAACAAATAAATAGTAACATAAATAAAATATCATATTTGGATATAATATTTTCCGCATTTAAACTTTATTTGTTTTATGATTAGTGTGCTATTTAAAAATGTAATTGGTAGAGTATAAATTATTGATCTGTTTAAACTACTTTCTCTGTAACTACTTTGTGTATCCTCTTGTTTGTCTGTAGTTTCCCTGAATCGTTTTAACTAAAATGCAACATTGCATTGTCACTCGACAAGATCATTAACACTACAATTCCTCTGTGCTTTGTTTTTTCAGGTGACAGCAACTGAAGTACTGCCAGCAAGCATGTTCATCCCTGTACCCAGTCCAGACAGAGAGTCCCAGAGCACCCCTCATGCCACAGCCAATTCTAACTCTGAAGATGCAAAGAAGCAAGTTGGTTAGTACCTGAATCTGTTAGAAATTTGGAGATAACTATGAAGTAAAGTATTGTGCTTAAACTTTTTTCTTAAAAGATCAACCCACAGTAGTTTCACCCTTGTGGTCTGTAATGAGAACATTATCACTAGGTTATAATAATACTTATTGATACTACTGTTATAAAAGATCACTTTGCAAATGTAGGCATCTCATATATTTCTCTTTTCTTTTGTTTTTTTTTTCACAGATGCATCAGATGCTGATCCAGAGAAGGGGGTATCACTCCCTACAGAAATAGCAGAAGCTCGCAAGTCACCCCTGGAGGATCAACAGTCAGAGAGAGATGATGCCACAGGATTCCTGTGCTGGAAAAAGGGATGTAATCAAGTGTTCAAGTCCTCCAATTCCCTTCAGATGCACTTCAATGAAGTTCACAACAAAAGGCCCCAGTTACCTGTTTCAGATCGCCATGTCTACAAGTACCGCTGTAACCAATGCAGCCTGGCCTTCAAAACTGTAGAAAAACTACAGCTCCATTCACAGTACCATGTGATCAGGGCAGCTACCATGTGCTGCCTTTGCCAGCGAAGCTTCAGAACACTACAGGCCCTGAAGAAACATCTAGAAACCAGCCACCTGGAGCTGAGTGAAGCTGATATTCAGCAGCTTTACGGGGGCTTATTGATGAACGGTGACATTATGATAATGGGTGACCCATCCCTCGGTGAGGAGCATGGAAGTCTGGGTGAAGATGACAAAGAGGGAGATGAAAGTGACCCAGATGAAAAACAAAGCCCAACAGGCAGTGACTCTGGCTCACTGCAGGAAGATTCTGGATCTGAACCTAAACGTGCTTTGCCATTCAGAAAGGGCCCCAACTTTACTATGGAGAAATTCTTGGATCCATCTCGTCCTTTCAAGTGCACTGTATGCAAAGAATCTTTTACACAGAAGAACATTCTTCTGGTTCACTACAACTCTGTCTCCCACCTACACAAGGTGAAGCGGGCTCTTCAGGAGTCCACTACTGGTCAGCCTGAGCCTACCAGCAGCCCCGACAACAAGCCATTCAAATGCAGCACTTGTAATGTGGCATATAGCCAGAGTTCTACTCTGGAGATCCACATGCGCTCTGTTCTACACCAGACCAAAGCTAGGGCAGCCAAACTTGAAGCAGCAGGAGGGATCACTAGCTCTGCAAGTACTCCTGGATTAAGTGGAGGTGGGTCTGGCATCAGCAATTCAACATCTAGTCCAAGCCCAGCAACAAACTCAACAACTAGCTCGACTAACCACAGTTCCTCTGGGTCTCAAACAACTCAGAGTATTCTTGGAGGAAACCACATGAGCCAGACTCATGGCATTGAAAGCCAGGGGAATTCTTCAGTGAGCTGCCATTCCTCACCATCTGAGAACAATGAGGTGAAAAAGACTAAATTTACAGACATGCTGTCAGGGAGGGGGCAACAACAACAGCTTCAGCAGCAGCAGCAGTTAGCTCAGGCTCAAGCCCAAGCTCAAGCTCAGCTTCAGCAAGAGCTCCAGCAGCAGGCTGCTCTATTACAATCACAGCTATTCAACCCAGCACTTCTGCAGCACTTCCCAATGACAACGGATGCACTTCTCCCCCTGCAACAACAGCAGTTGCTATTCCCTTTCTACATCCCTGGAGCAGAATTTCAGCTGAACCCAGAGATCAACATCAGTAACTCAGCACTTGGTCTAGCAGGATCATCCACCTCCTCACTGCTGGAAGATCTAAAAAACTCAGCTCAGCAGGCCCAGCAGAGTTGCTTACAGCAGCAGTTGATGCACCACCATCTTCAGCAGCAACATCAGCAACAACAACAGCAGCAGCAACAACAACAGCAACAACAGCAGCAGCAGCAGCCTCACTCACAGGCTCAGGGTCAGATGGCATTGCTGCAGCAGAGTGCATCTCTCCTCCAGCAGGTTGACAAAAAGCAGAAACCTCCTTCTTCCCAGAATGACAAAGACAGAGAACTACACAGGGAGAAGGACACAACTGAAAAAAATGAGGAATACGTTAACAAAGATTCTGTAGACAGCAAGCCAAAAGAAAAGAAGGACATTCAGCACATTTCAATTAACATGAACCATGATACTGGGTTGCCTCCACCGAGGATTGCCTCAGATGCTCGAGGAAATGCAACTAAAGCCCTGCTGGAGAATTTTGGGTTTGAGTTAGTAATTCAGTACAATGAAAATAAACAGAAAGCTCAGAAAAAGACAGCTGGACCTGCGGGATCAAGTGGTCCAGGTGGCATAACAAGAGTGGTGGACCCCATTGAGGGATTAGAAAAACTGGAATGTGAAGCCTGTGGCAAACTGTTTTCAAACATACTGATTCTAAAGAGTCACCAGGAGCATATCCACCAGGCTTTCTTTCCCTTTCGATCCCTTGAGAGGTTTGCCAAGGAATACAGAGAGCATTACGATAAACTCTATCCACTGAGACCCCCTACACCAGAGGCTGCTCCAGCTCCTCCACCACCTCCTCCTCCACCTCCTCCTCCACCCCAAAGAGCTCCCACACCAAATATTCCTGTCTCTGCTGCCTCCCTCACACCTCCAACTGTACCTCCCCCACAGCCTCCAGTTCCTATGGCACAAATTCCCATGCCAATGGATTTGCCCCTCTTCTCGCCACTCATGATGCAGCCCATGTCTCTGCAATCTTTGCCCACTCAGTTGCCTCCCCAGTTACCATCTGTTGAGCCAAGCCTGGCCTCAGACCTGGCTCAGCTCTATCAGCAGCAGCTTACACCAGCCATGCTACAGCAGCAGAACAAGAGGCCACGGACTCGCATCACAGACGACCAGCTTAGGGTCCTGCGACAGTACTTCGATATCAACAATTCACCAAATGAGGAACAGATTAAAGAGATGGCAGACAAGTCAGGGCTTCCACAAAAAGTCATTAAGCACTGGTTCAGAAACACACTTTTTAAGGAGCGACAGCGCAATAAAGACTCGCCATACAATTTCAATAATCCACCAACAACAACTCTAGAAGACACAAAGATTGACTCTAAACCTCCTTCTCCTGAACCCCAGAAACAGGAATTGTATGGAAGTAAGAGATCATCCAGGACTAGGTTTACTGACTACCAGCTAAGAGTGTTACAAGACTTCTTTGATGCCAATGCTTATCCTAAAGATGATGAATTTGAACAGCTCTCCAACCTTCTGAGCCTCCCCACTCGTGTTATTGTTGTGTGGTTCCAAAATGCGCGGCAGAAGGCCAGAAAGAATTATGAAAACCAGGGTGACGGAGGAAAAGATGGTGAAAGACGAGAATTGTCAAATGACCGCTATATCCGCACCTCAAATCTGAACTATCAGTGCAAGAAATGCAGTCTGGTTTTCCAGCGTATATTTGATCTAATAAAACACCAAAAGAAGCTGTGTTACAAAGATGAAGATGAGGATGGACAGTATGACAGCCAAAATGAGGATTCACTGGATCTTTCCCATGAATGTTATACTCCCTCTGGGTCTTCCTGTCACACCCCAATGCCCTCGTCTTCAAGTCTCTGCCCACTTCCACCCTCCACTTCAGCATTTTCACACCTCCCATCTGCTGAGAAAGAGGAGGCATCACCAGCATCCAGCTCAAACCTCTATGACGAAAAGCCCAAGCAGTTACCAGATATTTCTGCTGATCCGCGAGAGAACCAAACGTCTATTAAACAGGAAATTGTGCATCAACCCCAGTCTGAGGCACAACACCACAGACCTCAGAGAGAAGAAAAGATGCAAACTATTTCCAAGTCCATCAAACACTCATCTCCTTCCTTCTCTCAGCAACAACAGCAGTGTGGTCCATCAGCTTCTCAGACAAGCCAAGCCTCATCACAAAGCTCTCACATGAGCCTCAATCCACACCTGACCTCTGCCACACAACAACTGGCACAACAGATGATCCCGTACCAGTGTGAGCAGTGCAAGATTGGCTTCCCCTCCTTTGAGCACTGGCAGGAACACCAGCAATTACACTTCCTTTCTGTGCAAAATCAATTCATCCACCCTCAATTCCTCGACCGTCCAATTGACATGCCTTTCATGCTATTTGATCCCAGCAATCCTCTCCTGGCAAGTCAGTTACTCTCTGGGGCAATGCCACAGATCCCCAGCAGCTCTGCCACCTCTCCATCCACACCCACCTCCACCATGAACTCCCTGAAGAGGAAGTTAGAGGAGAAAGCTGGCACTAGCCCAGGAGAGAACGACAGCACCAACAGTGGAGAAGAGCCACAGAGAGACAAGCGCCTCAGAACCACCATCACACCTGAGCAGCTGGAGATCCTTTATCAGAAATATTTATTAGATTCTAATCCTACACGTAAAATGCTTGACCACATTGCTCATGAGGTGGGATTAAAAAAGAGAGTGGTGCAAGTCTGGTTCCAAAATACTAGAGCTAGAGAGAGAAAAGGCCAGTTCAGAGCAGTAGGACCAGCTCAAGCTCATCGAAGGTGCCCTTTTTGTCGAGCACTCTTTAAAGCAAAAACTGCCCTTGAGGCACACATTCGCTCTCGTCACTGGCATGAAGCCAAACGTGCTGGATACAATTTAACCCTCACTGGTTTATTACCTGAACAGGAGGGTATGCAAATAAAAATGGATGCTTTAGAGGCATCCGGTTACTCCCAACTAGCCCCTACAAACAGTGACGGACAAAGCTCCTCAATGTCACCGGTGAACAAAAGCCTGGATTTGTCTCCCAGGGCTCTATTGAGCCCTTCGTCCATTAAAGTTGAGGGAATGGAGGATTTTGAGAGCGCGACCATGACCTCTGTTAACCTCAGCTTTGATCAGAGCAAACTGGATAATGACGACTGCTCTTCTGTGAATACAGCCATCACAGACACAACCACAGGTGATGAGGCTAATGCTGATAATGACAGTGCTGATGCAAAGCACAGCCAGAATAGTAGTGATTACCTGTCTAAGTCTGGAGGCACAGCCCCCATCCTTGAAAATGATGACCAGATGTCCTCAGGGCTTGTAAGCCCTGCAACAAGCTATTATGCTAAGGACTATGAAAATGAAAATATGATTGACCACAGTGAGACATCTAGTCTGGCTGACCCCTGCTCTCCAAGTCCAGGAGCCTCAGGTAGCAGGAGCATTGACAGCGGAGATCGACCTGGCCAAAAGCGCTTTCGAACCCAGATGACTAACCTCCAGCTGAAAGTGTTGAAATCCTGTTTTAACGACTACAGGACTCCCACTATGCTAGAATGTGAGGTACTCGGCAATGAAATTGGACTTCCAAAGAGAGTGGTTCAGGTATGGTTTCAAAATGCCCGTGCCAAGGAGAAAAAAGCAAAGCTCAATATGGCCAAGCACTTCGGAATAAATCAGACATCCTACGAGGGGCCGAAGACTGAATGCACTTTGTGTGGTGTCAAGTACAGTGCTCGCCTCTCTGTTCGTGATCACATTTTCTCCCAGCAACACATCTCTAAGGTGAAGGATACCATTGGCAGCCAGATCGATAAGGAAAAGGAATACTTTGACCCAGCCACTGTTCGCCAACTTATGGCCCAGCAAGAGATGGATCGCATTAAGAAGGCCAATGAAGTTTTAGGACTGGCACAGCAGCAAGCCATGCAGCAGCAAGGGATGTTTGATAACCCTGCAATGCAGGCTCTGAATCTCCAGTCAGCCTATCCAAATCTGCAAGGCATCCCACCTGTCCTTTTGCCAGGGGTTGGCAGCCCCTCTCTTTCCAGCTTTAACTCATCTAATTCAGGTACATCACCATTTTGCCTTCATTTACTGATATAGTGCTCAAATTTAAGGTTCAGAGGTGCATATGGGTTTTTTTTTCCAACTGAAAAGTAACTAATTCAAACAATTGTCAGTCAGTAATGCAGGAAGTAATCACATACTGCTATTAACAGCAAAACCTAGTCACAACAGTACAACACTAGAGCACGATATTTCTACTCCTCTTGGAATAATTTCTAATCCCATCAATCAGTTTGTCATACATCCTCATTTACACTGACACACATACTGTAAAATGTTTAACAGTACAGAAGCACATAATCAAATTGCCCATATGCATTCACTGGTATCGATTTTCATTTAATTCTTTTATCTGTATTATATAATGAAATAGTTCTATTCTTCTTATATTTGAGTATTTATTTATCAAATATTTTTGTTCAATCCTTGAAAGATATGCCTATTAATTCTTAAATGTTTGTCTGTGTTTGAAATATTTCCAGCTTTAACTCCTCCAAAACCTTCAAACCTCCTGAACATGCCTGGTGCCAGTGTTCCCTCACCTAGCCTCCCTACATCCGGATTGCCCAACAAGCCTCCCTCTTCATCGTCTCTTGCCGCATCCAGCCCAGCCCAGACCAACACATCTGCTTCCCACTCCAGCCCCACCTCCACATCAAACTCCAGTTCCTCAACCACCCAGTCCGGTTCCCGACCTGAACCCCCCAAAGAACGTGATGCTGAGAGGGTAAGAGAGAAGGAGAAGCCCAAGGAAAAGACAGAGAAGCCCCCCACCCCATCATCAACCGGAAGCACCCCTGCTCCTTCAGTTTCTGCTGCCAGCGCCAAGAAGGAGAAACCAGACACAGCGGTACCTGCCACCTCTATGCCCACACCTGGCATGGAGTATGTGGTGGACCCTGCCCAGCTTCAGGCTCTGCAGGCTGCTTTGGCATCTGATCCCACAGCTCTTCTCACAAACCAGTTCCTGCCCTACTTCATGCCTGGATTTTCCCCATATTACACCCCACAAATCCCTGGAGCTCTCCAAGGGGGCTACCTGCAACCAATGTACGGTATGGAAAGTCTCTTCCCTTACAACCCAGCATTGTCGCAAGCACTGATGGGCCTGTCTCCAGGGTCCCTGCTGCAGCATTACCAGCAATATCAGCAGAGCTTGCAGGAGGCACTACAGCAGCAACAGCGTCAGCTTCAGCAGATCCAGCAACCCAAGGCGAGCCAAACTCCAGTTCCCTCTCAATCCTTGGGGGATCGAAAAGAATCTGCCAAAGATCCAGTGAAACCAGAGGAGCAAAAGGGCAACTCCCATAGTGAACCCCCCACTTCCTCCTCTCATAATAAAGTACCCTCTGAGCAGAACGAGACAGATGGCAAAGCTGGTAACCCCCATCTAGACCAGTACATCGTCCCCAAGGTGCAGTATAAACTGGCATGCCGCAAATGTCAAGCAGTTTTCACCAAGGAGGAAGCGGCTATTACCCACCTTAAATCTAACTGTTTTTTCGGTCAGTCTGTGGCAAACCTGCAAGAGATGTTGCTGCGTGTCCCCGGTGGCGTAGGTGCAGGGGCTGGAAGTCTCTATGACTGCCTGGCTTGTGACACTACGTTGGATGGGGAGAAAGCACTCAGTCAACACCTGGAATCGGCATTGCACAAACACAGAACAATCAAGCGATCAGCCAGAAATGCCAAAGAGCACGCTACTAGTTTATTACCTCACTCTTCAGCCTGCTTCCCCAATCCTAACACCGCATCTACCTCGCAGTCTGCCACTCATCCCATCAGCAGCCCCCCTCCCCCGCCAACATCAGCCACCATGCCATCTTCTGCTGTCTCCTCTTCCTTGTGCTCCTCCTCTACGACCCCACTCAACACCACAGCTGCCGGCAAACCCTGGCCCCAGGCCCCTTTCTCCAGAGCTTTAGCTGGGAAGCCCAATGCCAGTCCCTCCTCTTCTTCCTCCTCTTTTCCTCCAGTGTCCTCACCTTCAACGGTTACCTCAAGTTCATTGAGCACCTCAGGAGTTCAGACCTCGATACCAACAGACGTCTTTACCGACGAGTCTGACTCTGACAGCAGTCAGAAGTCAGCAGACAGGCTGGGCAGGATGGCGGAGGAGCCGCAGCAGCCAGGCTTTGTCAAAGACAGTAGTAGTTGTAGTAGTAATCTTGCTAGTGTAGGAACAGACTCCATCAGATTGTAAAAGAGCTTTCAGTGATGGACAATATTTAAAAAACACCTAAAAAGACAAAAAAAAATCACAAATGGAAAAAAACATAAAAAGCAGCAATGTTAAAAATACATTAAAAGTATACAAACCAATTTCAGAAAAAGATGTGTAAAGACTAACTGCAATTCCAAAGCTTGTAACCAAAAATTTAAATGTTAGTGGATTGTTTTCCCATATCAACATGCTGGTTTTCGTTTTTTTTTTTTTTGTTTTTTGTTTTTTTTTGGTTTGTTTTTTTTTTCTTTTTTCTTTTTTTTACTCAACTGAAATACATGCATACTAATATATGAGAATAGAAAAGATCGCTGCAGTTATGTTTTGGGTAATGGTAGAGGAATGCTGTACTGTATGGCAATGGACTGCCTCAAAGTTGACAAATGGCCCAAGAACCCTTTTGAAGAAACACAAGTCAACAAGCTGTCCCTTTGTTTTGTAATAATTTCTACTTAATAGCACAGTCACAAAAAGCCAGTATGTACTGTATGGGAGAATAGTCTATCCGTTTTCTTGCTATTTAAGCATTCAGATACCAATGGCTTGCAAAACTAAAAGAATAATGTAATGTCTATTTTATTCTCAGGTCAACAGCTCACAGATGTTTTTCTGTTACAGAAATCCATGTTTTACACCTTTTGTTTCCAACAGGAGATGAGCAATTTTTTTTTTCTTTCAGAACTTGATTTAATAATATAAAGTTTTAAGTTGAATGAAATTTCAATAAGGCATTGTTTCTGGGCATTCAAAAAGGGTAAATGATTTGCTGATTTTAACATTAGAAATCCTTTTCAAAGGGGAGAAATAGCAATCCCATTGTACCCAGACAAGGAGAGCATTGCAGACATAATAACAGGCGATAAAAGAGTTTTGATTAAAAAAAAAAAAAAAACAACCTTCTGTATTTATGATAGATATTAACATTTTTGCTGTTAAGTAGATTGTTGCATTGGAAATGAATTTAAACAGTATGGTAGGTTGAAAAAAACTTTGTGTACATTTAGCTTTTGTATTGTCCAACTTTAAGACGCTTCATTTGATGTTGTCTTGGTCATTCCGATAGACTAGATTTATGGACAGGTAATTTATCTAAACTTTATTTCTGTCTTATTCTCAATTTCTTGGGAAACATTCACCCAAATGCCCCTCCTGAAAAGGAAGGATCCTCTTGTAGAATTATTTAAATTTTATGGTATGGTTGGTATTGCGCTAACCAAGACGAAAAAGATCCTGGGTGAAATATTGAAAGTTTTATTTTATTTAATTTTTGTGTTACCTTTGTGCACTTATCACTGTCTGACTTCTATTTCTCACTCTGCTTGTTCCTCTCTTCGCACTTATTTTCCTCTGCTCTCCTGTTTTTGTAGAGATGTACACTACAAAGCAGGTCTTTTGTTCTTCATGTAGTGTGGCTACAGTCTTTATTTTCATTTTGACATTTTTGTTGTCATAAATGAAAATGAAAAAAGAATACTAATAATAATTCTCACGCTTTAAGACAAAAAGAAAATCCAAAGACTAAACACTTTCACCATTGGTGCATAAAGATGAGAAAAGAGGCTTCTTTATACTTGAGAATTTGTTGCTGTTTTTAGAGGAAAGAAAACAAAGTTTTAAAAGATAAAGGAGTACGCATCAGAGTTGCCGTTTTTGCTTCTTTGCAAGCAAACAGGTAGCTTTTTTACGTAAATACCAAAAACCAAAAAGGGCCCTTGTCCTTGCATTGTGGAGTAGCACCGTTACAGAGCCATTGCAGTTTGTAAGATAGAGGTTATTGATCTTTGTTTGACTTTTTTGTCACATTCAAATGTCCATTTTTTTAAAGAAAATGTATAAGGTCTGGTCTTCAAGGACATACGTTTTGCTGCTAATGTAGAATTTTGAAAGAAAAAAAGAGTACCTAGATGCATGCTCATTTTGCTTTTGGCTAAGCTTTAACTAAAACAAACAATAAACCAATTTCTTGCCTCTGCAACACCTTTTTTTTTCTTGTTGCAAAAACGGAACTTTGAAGACTGTGAATATATGTTCCAAAGGACATTTTGCCGATTTTCATTTTGAACAGACCAATGTTTAAAGCCAATGATCTATAACGTTTGTAAAGAACAGTGCATTCCAAATATCACAATGGATTTTTCTTAAGCAAGGACTGATCGTATTTCGTTTAATTGCTTTTAATTGTCACAATCTATTTTTTTCTCATTTTTAAAGTGACTGTAAACTGTTGTGTACATTTTTGCATCATTGGTTGCTGAACAAAGTGACCTCCATATGTCATTTTGTGCTGGCATGGAACATTGCTGAAAATCCCTCCATCCAGTCAAGGTTGTTGCTCACTTGTTAAGCAAGTAATAGTGGTTACCAAAAAATGTATATAATACATCTGGTACTGATGCGTCTCATAGGTTTAGTAACATTTATGCCAGTCAACATACAACTAGTCTCAGAGGGAAATAATGGCTGTTTTGCTGAGGTGTTGTCCCCCTTCCTGGGAAATCCACCAGTGACTTGTCTCATGTGTCTGCAGGGTGCCACTTTCACACATAGCTTACAGATTTTTTAATAGACATCTTCAATCCAAAGCATTATTTCTGGAAAAAGTAGGAGGTTTTTTGAAGATGTCCCTTGATTTCAAATAGTTAGGATGCTTTCATATCCAAAGAAGTCCCCCACTTAATTTTATTGCAATGGAAATGGATGTGCATATGTATCCCCACCGCTCTCACTGATGATCCGATTAACTTAAATTTTTATTTTTAAAACAAAACCACGACATATTTAAATTGTTGAAAAACTACTATTGGCCACTATGGTATAGCCAATATATTTGCTCTGATGAACACAAGGCACCAACTCAGAAGTGTGTTTTAAAGTGCGTCTTTCAGAGCAATGTGATTTGGTGTTAATGCTACAGCATGCTGTTGAAAGTCAGTAGATTTGGTCTGCAAGCTTGTTAATTCTCTAAAGTCCAGTTTCTTGAAATACTGTTCATATGTACCTTTTTTTTTTTTAAATCTTAAGTTGTACAGTTGTTCTCAAATATGTTTGCTTTATTTTAATTTTCAGATAATGTCAGACATTTATTGTTATTTTCCTATAAGTATTTGTATTTTAGTTTCTGTATATTACTTTTTATCATAAATTAACACTAGCTTTAATTTGAATTGCTGAAATTAAGAAACAAAAACAAAAAACATGACCTGGCCACTTTATGGTGTGATAATGTTCTTTATATTCATTGTCTCAATGATACTGTTTGCTCTCTTTTTTCCAAAGTGTAATCTTTTGGGCTCTTATGTGGAAGACAAATTTGAGGTCTCCACATTAGATTTAGCCAGCATGGACTGTGTGTGAGTTTGTATGTTTGTGTGTGTGTGTTTCATAAGAGCCAGCATCAATTCAATTTTTCTTGTTTGCATTTTATTTTATTTTTTATATGTTACACACCAAAACAAACTGAACCACAAAGCTGGATTATAAATAACTGAAATTTAGAAAATCCAATTTTAAAGCTAATGATCAGAAATGAGAAAGATGATACCGAAGCACTGAGCAGTTTTTACTTTGATTGAATATATGAATGTGGCCAAAGCTTTATGCAGTTGAAACAAAAAAAAAAAAAATTACAAGTTGTGCCCCAGATAAGTGTATATTTTATTGTGGCACAAAACATTATTGTGGATAACTGGATCCACTGACTTACATTGGGATACTTGATTTTAATGGACATTTACAAAAAGAGAGATAAAGGCAAGGTTTTGCTGTAGAGGTCATCTTTTGCCCACTGTGAAAACGAACGTGTACCTGTATACAGATATAGATATATTTAAAACAAGACATCAACTTTTTTTTTCTTTTGTGATGAAGAAGGATTGAAAAGGAAAAAAAAAGGACTCTGGGAGGCTTTGGAGATCTCGTTAGGAGGACATGTGAGGCTGTGGGCACACCAAA
Source organism: Rachycentron canadum (assembly GCA_038496675.1). NCBI lineage: Eukaryota > Metazoa > Chordata > Actinopteri > Carangiformes > Rachycentridae > Rachycentron > Rachycentron canadum. Next base: position 10,727,175 of record CM076648.1, read on the forward strand.
ACTGGGCATGGGAGCCGAAGGCAGGCTCCAAACAGCTTTAAAACCACCTCCTTATTTGATTACTGACAACTCTGTAATGGGAATGGACTCTGGAACCAATGGACATGTGTGACACAGAGAGGAAAGTCCTTAGATGAAACTGAACTTAAGTGGCTCCAGCTGCCTCTTTCCCCTTTCTGTCTGTCTCTTTCTTTCTCCAGCTCTGCCTCTGCTTCTGCTCTTTGATGGACATTTTCCAAATTTCAGGACGGGATGGACAGAGATGCTTGCTTAATTTCTCCCAGTTCATGTTGCTACCCGTTTCATTTCTTTGTGCTTGTCTCTGGTTGACAAGTAATGCTCTCCAGTCAAATGGCGGCTCACCCCTCTATCTGTTGATTACATTATCTAAAAAGAGAAGTTAATAACAGAGAGAGGGGACGGGTTCTCAAAGCTGTCATTCTTAAAGAGGCAGTTACACTAAAAAAGCGTATTAACCAAAATTAACAACCAAACTAACAACCAAACAACCATTTGCTCCAACTTCAAAGATGAACTGTTACTTGGAGCTCTCTGTTCCTTTTGTGACTTCTGGTGCCACAATGTTTTTTTATGCTTTTAGTTTTTCTTTTTGTTTCCTTGAATTACTCCTCCTTCGAGCCTCATAAGCATGGCTCTGTGGCTCCAGGCAGCCCAACCGAGGGTAGAAAAAAACAGCCTTGCAATGTACAAAAAAGAGCAAGTTAAACCAAAAATGTTGTTCTTGATGTCTTTTCTATACTGTAGTCTTGTTAGCTTTTTTGTTACTGTAATTATATGATGAAGATTTCCAAACTGTACCAAATTACATGGAAACTAACATACATACAACCACATGGAACTTCAGACTTTTAAAGAAACTTTTGTCACAAAACCTTGTTGTCCTAGTTAAGTTGATTGTAGATGGTAATTGAATATACTCCTTTGAAAATATTTCATCAAGTATGTTTCTTGCTCATTGTGATACATTAAAAAAGTATGAGCATAATTTGCACTGGTTTGGACTCATCTTTCAGTGTTGGATTCATGGTTTGCTCCTTAATAGCGTGTTGTGTTGACAACACATTATTTATCACAATGGACCGGTCTAGGTTAGTATATTAAACACGATAGCACATTTTCCCAAATTTAGAATTTTCATTGTTGGGCAAAAATTTTTTTTACATCATTGTTGTCTTTTCAAGGAAATCAGCAGAAAACAGTTAACAGGCAACACGGAAGATGTGCGTTTAAGTGTATATTACTGTGACAAAATTTTATATATATATATATATATAATTTCTCTCAACCCCTTCTACTACTTTCCATCTAAAGAAAAAAACTAACATGTAGTGGCATCAATCGAATGCTTGGTAACCTGAGAAATAAGGCCAAGGCTGCATATCATAGCAGTTTGCAATTATCTCTTAAATCATCTCATTTTACATTACACATACACATCACACCAATACTATTATTCTAGCTGCAAGTAAAAGATCAACAGTGAGCTAAGAGATTTTACCAACACTGAGTTATACTAATAGATAAACTGGCAAAGATCAGCATGATTTGTGAGGCCTGCTGATATGTTATGGTCAATTTGTACCAAGATCCAGTAAAACTTCAGTGATTATGCCTTTAAATCTTTTGTGTTGTTAAATTTCTAATAGCTCAGTTGTTTTAATTAATATGTCAAGTGATCTTATCAGATCCCTTCCCTTTCTCTGATTCTTCCCCTGCATTATATTTAGATGACTGCTCGAGTTTGTCAGTGCCCCAGCCTAATAGATACATATTGAGCAACAACTGTGAACTTATTCTTTCATAGATCAAAGATCAAAACTGGACATCTATCTCTTAAAATAAGCATTCAAGAATGGACAATGCAATGACTATTAAGTTTATTGAAGGCAAGCATCATATACTATTAGGCCATTTTTTATTTGTTTGCTTTGACACACCTGTTCCTGTCACTGTTTGTTTTGACTCAGATATGACTTATAACTCAGATATGATAGTAGAGAAACCATTGCACTTTGTAAGGACAATACGTAGGCCACTAAAATGTGAAATGTATGACCTTTAAAGGGAGCTTCAGAAAGAGACCTTCCTGTGTCAAGCAACAGGCAAGATTCATTGGCCATGTTGAGCCAATTAACACGCAAGGGCACATCCCGAATGAATTAAAAACACCCTAATCCGATCACTGTGAAAAGCAAGGCCATTTCCTTCACAGGCCTGGACCAGATGGCACTCACACTCAGATGCTGCATTGAAACAGGCCAGGCCCAGTCACACAGTGTGAAATTGGGTTAGCGCCTGAGTCTAACATAGGCCTTGGGCAGTGTGCGCTCCCAAACCCATTCTCCCTTGGCCTAAAGGTACAGGGCCCACTTGCCAATCTTTGGCCCCATATTTAATTATTTTCAATGCACCTCGCTAACTTAGTCATTTCAGTCAGAGGGGGAGCTGACAGCTTCCTAAAGTCATTAGGCTCTTTAAACCAGTCAACCTTTTACATATCCCAAATAGCCAATGGCATGCCATAGATTTTTTTCTTTTGTAGCACAGAAGACGAGCACAACTCTGCTGAATAGAACACCACAGACTCTGTTTGTACACTCTGATTCAAGCTGCGTGGTGTTACCATGTTGAGGTCTAAGTTCTTCCTTTGTTGGAATAATGCCTTATTCAGGATCCCAAAGCTCTTTAGTGTCACCTTTCAGCCTTTGCAGGGAATAAGTGGTACCAATGTTGGGTAATTACATTCAAAATGACCATAAAAGGCTGTGGTTAGGCCATCTTATCTTGGGCCTTGTCTTAAATAAAAAACATAGCTCTTTAATGGTTGTTTGGCTTAGGGTTGGTATTACCACCTGACATCACAAAGGCAGAAAATGAGGAGCAGAAGCTGTAAGGGAAACCAGTACACCACACATCCCAGAATCCAATTCCACACTGCTATGGCCAAAGCATCCTGCATATTAAGAGAGGGGAGTCCACCCTGTCCTGTTCCATGGTGTTCACAGTCACAGATCACTGTGATCCAATGAAACTACCTGTTAGTGTCAGATATGAAAAAAAATGATGAGAAATCACAAGTATACAGACTTTAAAGGTGTTAATAGGCTAAATAAGTTTCAAGGAATAAAAAAATAACCAAAATTATCAACATATTGTAAAGAAATAAGCTTTTGGACAAAGACAGGGCTATCTACTGAAGCAGTCTAACCAGTTAGCCCTGGCCGGTTACATCATATAATATCACATTGTACCTCAAGAGGCAATAGTGAGTCACTCGTTGCGCTTCCATCCAGCTATTTTTATGATTTATTTATTATATATTATTTAGGAAAACCTTACTGAAATGCTTATGCTTGGGAGAAATGTAATGGAAACAAATTTATCTAAGTGCAGAAATCATGTGACTGAAATGTTACAAGCTTCCTCTCCATGATAGATAAAAAATGGCAGCGGATGAAAACATTAGGTGTGTTTGGCATGTTCTTTTAACATGCTCATGGAAGTTATGGTAAGATGGGCTCTTACCATATGCATGGGCATGCATTATGGGCATGCATTATGCATGGGCTCTTACCATAACTTCCATGAGCACATAGCTATAAAATTATTTGCTCAAAACTCTCAATTTTCCTTTTCATTGTGCAGTGTTGCAACTTTTCCATCACATTAATACATCTGTGTTTTTTCTATGTTTGGGGTTTGATAGTACAGAAAATGTGGACTCTAGAATTGTGTGTGAATTTTTCTGAACTGCACATAAGTAACAAATTGGAGTCTGTCAACAGCAGATACTGTGGACATACTGGATACATTGTGACTAAGCTAATCAAAGACCTAGCTAAGCTCACATGAGTAGCTCACACCGCCATTATCAAGGGTTAACCCCTGACAGGCAATTTGGTGAAATGACAAAGATGACTGTGAAGAACAGGAATTTTACTGCCAGGCCTGAAGGCCTAGATAGTGCTTCTCTTCACATCACATACCTACAACATCTTCCCGTTTTCCATCCCGGCAAATACCTCTTTGCCTTGCCACATTGTCTTCTTCTACTGTCAATGTCGAAGGGCAAATTACAGTACAGCCTTGAAGACAGGTCAAACTAATTCAATCTAATCAGATGAAATGATGGGTGAGAGAAGAGAAAAAGAGAAATTGAAAATGAATGAGACAAAAAGAAAAAAAATTACAAGGGAGAGCTCAGTTTCTTTTGAATTATAACTAAGTTTCCTGATTCAAGTGAAGCCATGTCTAAGAGACAGATCTAATTGAGATGTGTGATTCTGTTATAAATTTATAATATAAGTCCATACAGCCAATAAAAAGGATTAAAAATGCAATAAATATGATGTTAAAAAAACATTGATCAAACAGTTGTCAAAAAAAATATGCTAGTTTAAAATAGCATTTGGTTGGAAGCCCTTTATGTAAGGCTTTGTTTTATTTTGTAGCAATACAAGTCACATGACCAGAGAGTGTGACTGTGGCATTATGGGTCAGAATCAGCAATAATGTAAAGGAAAGACTCAAGGCTGCAAAGTGATATACTGCACATTGTTCAAGAGGCGCACATGGTAATTTCCTTTCAGTCTTCTATTCTGTGTTTGTGTATAGTGTTGTTAATGAGCCTCTATATAGACAATGTAATGCATTTTCCATATTTTTGTCTGACTTTGATTTCTGTTGCTCTAACATGTTTAAATCTTCTTGTCAACATGACTTTAAAATGACAGAGAGGCAAAACTTTTGAAGTTTTTTTTTATTTTAAACTTTTATGTTTTATTTTCTTGTGGTTTTCATAGTGTCTCATCTAACGAGAGAGAGAGAGAGAGAGAGAGAGAGAGAGAGGGAGCGAGAGAGAGAAAGAGAAATAAATCTTCAAAAGACATTTGTTTTAACAATGGTCATTATTTGTTGGATAGGCGTAGCTATCTTCACATCACTTCACTTGATACTGTATGCAAAAAGAAAATTAAATATTCCACAATACACACATCAGTGTTAGCCTCCACCTGTGCTGGTTAAGACCCCTCGGTCTAAACTCCACCTCACTGGCTTCCCACCCACATGGGATTCATGCTGGGCAAGGTGTGGAGGGTGTCTTGGCAGGCTCCAGGCTTTGCCTGAGCATTTCCCATCTCCTGAACACAGGATCAGGTGTCACCATTTTCAGAGCACCTTCTGGTTCTGTTTAACAGGAAATGAGGTCCATCAGAAGAACTCTGACCAAAACTGAGCAAAAATGGGCTCTGACAGGCAGGAATATTAGCCTGTGACGGGAGTCAGTAATTGAATGATTCCCCCACCCTCCACACCCCCTTCATAATGAAGAGAATATGTGCTGGGAATGTGTTTGTCCTACTCTATCTTTCGTCTACCCCCCACCCGCACCCCCACCCCCCTTTTTACCCTTTAAGAAATCATTTGTGCAGCAGAAATAAGGGATAATTTTACTTCACTTCAAAGTGCTTCTCATGGTGTCATTTCTGTAACCTCAAAGTGATGATGCATTAAAAATGCCTCGGGTGAGCTCTGCCTGAGAGTGTTTTTGCCTTGAAATGAAGCTGTGCTGATAGTGTCGTGAGAGAGTGAGCTGAAGTACATGAGAGATCAATTATCACACCTCATTTTGTTCTCATACGCAAAATGATAATGGGTGGACCATGTCAGACCTGAACCATCAGGTGGTGTATCCTTTCTCTATAAATGTGTTTCACAGATTGTCTGAAGGGGTCTGTTAAATCCCTTTAACCGGTAAAAAGCTGTAGGGAAAGAATTTGGCTTCTCCTTGATCTGTCTTCAAATGTCCCTCTGTGGAGAAGATTTAGGAGTGATAAAATAACAGAATAAACCTAACACTCAGCATGATATCACTACACACTTGTAAACACGACTTGCACATTTGGTGGTTTTTAAAAATGTAATGCTACCTTGTAGTTTGCCATAAGTGTTTGTCAACAATCAGTGGAAAAACTGTGTATCTACTGTATGTTCCAGTGAAAAGGAGTACATGAACCAAAAAGGAGGTTTGGGTCTAAGGCATGGATGAGGGAAGGTGATGCTGTTGAGAAAGCAGGAGGCACAGCTTTGGGTGCAGCATCATATTTCACAAAGCTTTGGGGAAAATGTCAACTCTGAGAAGAATTCTTAATACAATAATTGCTTTGAGACTTGTTCTTATTAATATTTCTCTGACTTTGGATTTGTATTTTTTAAGCCTTAACCAAAATCAGTTGCAGTGTATTGCTGCTGGAATGCCTGTCAGACTGGGCCCTGACCCTGGGCTGGCTGCTATAATGATGGGAAGATGAAAGAGCCAGGCCCATTCCCAGGCTGCCCTGTTAGGGGGTGCAAGCCTGTGAAATGGAGAGATAATGGAGACCAGGTGTGCTGCAGATGCCTGAGATACTCCTCAGTCAGTCTGAGAGCTCCTCTCAGTGAGAGGGAGGGTACACTACCATTGTTGAAAACAAACTGGGCCATAGTCCAATTCCTCACTCCACATCATGCACACATAGATAATGTGTAATATACATATGTAGAAATATCTACAGCAATTATTTCAGTATATATGCTTAAGTTGTCGGAGCTGGACACCAACAAAAGGGTGCACTTGTGTTTGATCTTTTTTTCCCTCATACAAACTTTGTGGTGTGTACTCATAAAACAAGAATTAGGACTAGAAATCAATATTTTGCACAAATATGTGAACATGTGTGTCTCCATGGTATTCATAAATATGATATTTTGACTATTCAGAACAACTATTTTTGAGCATTTACCCTTTGTATCTGTCGCAAAGTAGGGAAGTTTTAAAAGAAAGGTCAGGTAGATTGGCCACAAAAGTGTTTCTAATTGGAAGAGACAGGCTCACAAAGCTCTGCTGTAATTACAATCTAATTAGCAGGCAGCTAGCAGAATCCAACATGCCATTTAATATCAACAATTTAACCCTTTATTGTAACCCTCTGAGAACATTTCAAAGATTGTGGCAGATCCTGGGGGTAGAAATAGTTTTCCCCACTTGTGTTTTCTACAGGAGGTCAGTAAATGTCAATTGGAGAGAGAGCTGAAAAGGCTAAAGAGGGACTAAAGTGAAGGTAAGTTCTCATTAAAGCCTTCTCCATAAGAGCTTGTTGAATGATAAATATTAAACATTGATTACATACAAATAGGAATGACTCTCTCATCATCACAGACTATTGTCTTCCTGAGATTATCCCATAATTAAATCTAACAGGGTCCTTCTGAGGCCTTTTTGTCAAGTGAGTGAATTACTCATTATTCCCACATGAATAAGGGGCAATCACAGTGCCTGCTGTATGAACAAGCATGCAAAGGTAGTCAGTCCATAAGAATATGAGAATATTACAGAAAGGCAGATTCCTATTTGATTGACCCTGTCTGGCTATTAAAATGGCTGTCACTCAGGATGCCTTATCTTGTGAACTAAAAGGTGATTTTGCATTGCAGAATGTAGCTTTTGATATTGTGTAAATTAAACAGTTATTATGTTTACCAGATAATTTTAGAGGAGGCACAAAGCCCCACAGCAGATGGCGTGTGGACATGTTTTAAGCATATTTTTTGTGTAGAAGACACCAAAAACACTTTTTAGGTATTTAGAGGTCACAGCCACCATCCTCTTTTACTTTTGTGGTAGTAAGTGAGGAGAGTTAGTGTGAGTTCATTCCTCCAGAGCTGTCACTGCAACTAACCTGTCTAAGTAGAACATATATTGAATGACTGTTGATTAAAATGCTAGAGTTTGGTCTATATGAGGTTGGACTCATACGTGTGTCTCACAGCTTGTACATGCCTCGGCTGAATCTGTCTTTCTTACTGCTCTCATTATGGCATATACTGCTGAAAAAAATGTAAACATAGAGTTTTCACTCTCTTCTCCAAAGCTCACTGTTTAGTTCATATAACGCCACCTACACAGTATCCAGAGCCAGTAAAACACAGGAAAGAAATCTGAGCAGTTTGACTTTTGAGTTTGAGAATCTGTTTTTCTACAATTCCTACAACTGTGAATCATATGCAATTAATCTGCAACATACTGCCTGGAGCCCAGCCCTACCCCCAATACAGAGTCACTCACACTAATGCACACACACCCTGTGATTTGGTCTGCCTCTTTATCCTTCTCACTGTCTTCCTTGTATAGACGTGACACTCTCAACGTATCAAGCCAAGGTCACTGAACATCCAATTCAAATTGTTGCCTTCTGCTGCAGCTTGAAATTAATAAGGCCACCATTTAAATGCTACAGTTATCAAACTCATAATAAATGCTGGGCAATCTTCCCACAATACACTCTTTCCCTCTCCCCTTCCCTTGATATATTAATTTTTGACCAAACGTCCCCGCTTGACTACTGTAACGAGGTATGATGTATTGAGCCTTGGCTGTTGCCATGGAGACAGCAGTCCCCTCTTACTTGTCATTAGAGCACAAACAAGCACTGGCATCTAATGTCGTTCCAGTCAACATGAGGGAGAGCGACGAGAAAGGGAGAGACTGTTGGATCCCTTACTCTGATTCCTCATTTTGAATTGTTGGTTTTTTGTGTGTGTGTGTGTGTGTGTGTGTGTGTGTGTGTGCGTGTGTGTGTGTGTAATATTTGTATTGTACTGGATGTTATGGGCTAACATACTCTGTGCAGGGGTATTGTTGGGTCATATACCTTAGGAGAGGTACATTTTCTGTTCTGTTTTATTTTTTTTATTATTATTTTTCCAGCATCCCAGTGCTTTGATGTTGGCCTGCAAATGGAAATAGGTGTCTGGATGTCACAGAATAATTACCTGTCTAAAGCATTCCTCCTGTTTGTTTTGTCCTGTCCTCTGTCTTGGGTTGGAAATAATTAGGAATTCATTTTCTATGTCTGGATTCATTTGACTGTGCTATAAAACGTAAAGTGAAAATGTCCGTTTTTAGTAAGGTGTTCTTGTAAACACCCTTCTGAAAGGAAGTTAATTAGTATAATTTTGATGGAAAAGATAACATCCTGGGCTTCTCCTTGTCTATACAACTGTGGTGAAATTACAGGCTCATTGGGTTTGAAGAACAGAGAGCTGACAAATGCACAACATCTTCAATAGGGAATAGAGAAAAGAGAGGATGCAACAAATGAGTCTCATCAAAATTGAGAAAAATGCTATGCTAGTATCATTTTAAGCTGTGGTAAGATAATGACACTGTAACTGAGTAATAGTACTGCAGCAGCTTTGGACTATTCCTGTCTATTTTATTTTCATTTAAGATAAAGCTTTATTCTTGTTGTCTCAGCATGAAAGTGTGCTTCATTTTTAGATGTGCTTTCTCTCCTCATTTCAGTTTTAATCAGGGGCTGTTTTCTAGTCCTGTTGTTTGAGGTGAAAGTATAGCCGCATGCCTCCCTGCCTTTTCTCTGAACATAATCTCTTCCTCACACAGAACAATAATCCTACCTTATTTTTTCTCTCAGTGTTGGTCTTTTATTATTTCCAGGTGTTAAGGCCCTGTCTCCCTTGCAAGCAGATGTGCAAGAAAAAAATGCCCTTTGTCTGGAGTTGTGCTATTTCAAACTGAATATTCAGTTGGCAATGCTCTGTGATGGCAGATGATGGGAAAAAAAAGACCAAAATAACAACTAGGTGCATGAGTATTTGCATTAAAGAAAAACAGTAAAAGATGTGGGAGAGTGGGAAAAAAAAAACAAATGGAATACAGATCAAATCTGTGTGTGCACAGAAAATACTCACAAAGGAAACTACGACTCAAAAAAGGTACAAGCCAAGGTAAAGAAAAAAAGAGTAAAATATCTTTTTGTTAAAGCTACAGTAGATTGTGAATCATGGGAAATGCTGGCCAACACATCTGTTAGTGAGCTGTCTGTTGAGTGGACAGTTTTTTGTAAGGAAATATATGACTTTCATCTGGTTGATGCTCTTTGAGTTTAGCCTTTACTTTCACTGTACCACTTTTCCTTGAGTGACCATTCTGCTAGTTACACAGAGAGATTTTTACAGCAGCTGTTGTCTACTGAATAATAACTTGTTGCTTTATATCTATTTCTCTTGATGTACACCTGCCAGGAATAATATTCGATTTTGCAGACAAGAAACACAAAGGTTGTAGCAGTTGTGTTATAGACTCTCTAAAAATCCATTTTGGACTTTCTCCTTTTTCCAGCAAGCAGCTAAACTGAGATCACATGTACTTGCAATGAAAAGTGACAGGAAATTGACTAAAGCATTGGAAATCAATGGAAAGTAAATGTGCTCCCTAAGTACAAGTGAACAGCTGATAGCTGCCTACTGTCTACCTCTCTCTCTTTGCCTTTCTATCTTCCTTTCCTCTCTCCTTTTTATCCCCTTTTACCTTCTCTGTCCTCTGTCACTCACTATCACAATCTCTCCATCTGCTGAGCCGACATGTGTATAGTGGACAGAAAATGCATGATATAGATACATGTATTAGTTTGATTTGTTCTTGGAGTAAATGCAAGGCCAGTGTGAAAAAAAAAGTGAAAATTTCAAGGTGTGTTGCACCTATCTTAGTGTGATTAGCCCTTGATAAGGTTTTGAAAGCCATCTTCCAAGAACATGCACTTAGGTTAATTATTTTTACACTCTTTACTTTAAGGCACGTTAATATTTAATTATTAACAAAAGGACAACAATGGTGCAGCTCATCTCACAGTCAATTATTAGTTTGACCTGTAATTCCCCTTTGGCCAGTTGGCAAAAGTGGTGAAAAAACAATGGTGCAATACATCATACTACAAGTTTGACAAAAATCTAAGCAGCAGAGTCTGTGACACAATGCACAGTGAACAGGCAAGTGAATAAAGCTTAGAAGACCAGCCTATAATCACTCCGCAGTAATGATTTCTTTGTCAGATCATGTTCTGTATGAAGCAAAAGGAATTTTTTTTTTTTTTTTTTTACTAGCTACACTTTAGACCAGTTGGTTTTGTTTACAATACCCCACAGGGTACCTTTCATGAAGAAGAAAAAAAAAGAGGACCTAAAATGAACAGGGGGTATCGTGAAAACACCCTAATGCCTTCTAACTGATCTCCCCCATGGGTTTCCAGCTGTTTCATTATATCTTTAGTCAACGTTGTGTATTGGCTACTTCTGAATCACAGAAATCCTGCTGCTTCTCTGTTCAAAGGAAGATTAGATACTTTGGTTATTCAACAGGCCTAAAACTTAATATGTAACCTCCACAAGTATCAGCAATCGAAAAACTGAATGTACCATAGATAGTATAGTCTGATATTGGATAAATATAGCATATATGTTTTAATTTTTCATTGTTTCACACTGAGAAACTTAAGATAATTTACTCAAGCAGATGAACAAACATGTTTATTTGTCAGCAGGATTTCATAAACAGTAATGAACCAATTTGCTCGGAGTGTGGTGGAGGGATGGAGCATGGGCCAGTAACTATTTAATATTGGGGCAGATCTGGATCATTCGCTATAAATTAGATGTTTTTAATTTCTGGTGTATGTTCAGCCTTGGCGGAGGTCAGCACTCTCTGAGTCAAGGCAGATGGCCGCCCACCCAATCTGGTTTTGCTCGAGGTTTCTGCCTCTTCAAGGAAGTTTTTCCTCACTACTGTCGCCAAGTGCTTGCTCATGGAGGGATTTGTTGGGTCTCTTTAAATTATTCTATAAAGGGTTTGGTCTGGACCTACTCTATATGAAAAGTGCCTTGAGGTAACCTTGTTATGATTTGGCACTATTTGATTTGATTTGATAGCCTTACTAGATTTTTCGTGTTGCCACTTAAAATGTCATTAAAACAAAATGAAATGAGACTGTAGGTAACAGCAGAATTTTGAGCAGCTTGCATGATGTAGAGAGATAGCCATTAATGTCATACTGAATTCAGTGAAAACTATATATTTGCATGCTGTTGTTTATATATATATATATATATATATATATATATATATGTTCCCATCATGAATGAGTTCTCTCTGAGTCCATTTGCCAAGTTGAAGAAGTAAAAAAAAGGTCTTAGGCAATTCTTTCATGATGTCAGGTCCCAAACAGGTTTAGAGGACATTAATCCTAATCCAGATCTCTTATCCCAAAGGAGATCAATGGACAAAGTGCTAAATCAATGGAATTTCATAAAAGTCTCTATCAGTATTCCACTGTTCACCAAACTGTGCTGGCCCATGAGCCACCTCTGTCTAGCATTCAGCCATTTAATGTCATCAAGTGACTCAAATAAAAACCATCAAACTCAACACTTCCATACAGAACCTGTAGCATATTTCAAAGAGAAGGATTGTCTTGCTATAAGGAAAAATGTTTTAGTAGTTTAAAAACGATATTTCCATTTTTCATTTTTTAAACCGCAGCAGAGTCCATATGCTAATAGCTGTTATGCATGAGAGCTTTTACTGTGGTGTATATATTATGAATGAAGAGGAGTTACTTGTCCAAATATGTGGCTTGTATAAAGAGAGCAAGGGGATTGTGGGCAAAAGAGCCCTGTGGAATAGTTTTTATGGTTTTGCTGGCAAGGCTCCTGGGTGTGTTATTACTGTATGTTCCCTAAGTAATGCTTTTTTTTCACAAGATGGAGTCATCACCTGGGGACATCAAGTTTGGGTAAAAAATGAATTTATCAAAACAAACAGAAGACAGAAATGTAAACACAGAAATATAAAAACAAACAGCCTTTTTCTGTCTCTCTCTCTGTCTCCGCCCACACCATGTACCCACCCACCTCCTTTCTTCCTGCACAGACGGGTGCGAGTGTGACCAGGCAGGGGTTAAATCCATTGCACCATAAAAAGGAGCTGTTCATAAAATGGAGGAATAAGAAGCAGAAATAATATTTCAAGTATGATTAGTTCATCCGCAGGGCACCTTGTGCGATTGAGAAAGGGGGTGAGAGTGGGAGGGGTGTATTGTGCACGGCAAGCAGTAAATTATATCTAGCCTTTGAATGATTCCTGCAGATCCTATTACGACAGTGAGGGGGACTGGGGAATGGTGGGGGAATGGGGCAGTTGGGAGAGAGAAAAGCAGCAGAACGAATCGGATGAATTCTGTTTCCAGCTGTCCGAATGATGGGGGAGACGAGTGTACGTGTGTGTGTGTATGTGTGTGTGTGTGTGTGTGTGTGTGTGTGTGTGTGTGTGTGTGTGGTGGGTATGGGGAGGGAAATGAAAAAGGACAATAAGACAATTATTCCTGCGCCACTCTAAAACATGTAGACACGTAGACATGCAAACATACACAGCCCCAAACACAGGTTTTTTCACTTTTACTCCAGCAATCTCTCTCCCTAAAATTTTACACCAAGTCCTTCTGCCAAATACAGAAAAACACTATCACCCATTACCACCCCAGCACTATTCCACCCTCCCTGAATATTTGAGAGGCGCTTGTCTGCCATTTGTCACTTTGACTGGTGATATAGTAGCTGATAGTGGCATTAATGTGATAGTCCTCACAGGGAAACAGTGATGCTGAATTTATTCACCCACCACCTCAATTTTGACAATGGATACCAAATATTTCACGTTTCCCTTTCTGGCTTATTATAGCACAAAGACAATACTTCTTGCACCGGTTAATGCATTGCCGTTATCATCTAGAAATAAAATCTGCTGCAAATGCACACATATTTATTATAAAGTTTCAATTACAAAAGAATATTTTAAAATACAGATTTTTCAATTTCAACTAATGCCGGGATATATATTCCATCTTCTTATGTCTCATTGTTTATACAATTTGAGTTTTTAAGTCTACATTATCTCCATCCACATCATTTTTCATCCTATTACCACCTGGTGTTGCAGTTCCTTTTAACTTAATCTAATGTAATCCAAACACAGTAAAATGTGAAGGGTTTCATAATATTTCATAAAACTTCATAAATTAGTTGACAGTGACAGGAAATTGGGATATAGAGACAAGTCTCATCTGTGATACTGATATACATTTGCTTTCTCACCAAATCTTTGTGTGATTTCTCAGCAGTGTCTTAAAATAGAGCTATGTATAATATAAAACACCTTGAAGTGTACTTTAAACAGTCTGAAATGAGGAGAAGAAAGAGATATACAACAGGACATGTATACTATGCACTATTTAGTTTGTGACATGTGGAAGGTTTTCATATTAGAAATCAATGGACACAAGTGCTTCCATACACCACTTCAGGCTCAAAGTCCCACTGGTATGAATGTTGCAGAAATATCTTTACAAATAGTCAACTGCTTAGCATCATCACATTAAACTGAATGTCCTTTAGCATATTCTGTGTTGTGAGAGAGTTCATGCAGCACACAAGCCAAGGATAACGAGGTTTGACTGGGCTGTGATTAAATATCACATTTCAAAAAGTTCTCAACACACAAGTTAAAAGCAGTTATCACAAATGTGAGGCCAAATATGTAGAAGCTTTAATACATTTTCAGTTATTTTTCTTAATATGATGAAATGCATATTTTCAATTACATCATGAAATGTCCCCCTAGTCCAGCATCCCTATTCTGAAAAGGCTGTTTGATTTACTGTATGTATGAGTTCATTAATTAGGCTTCATTTTGGCAAACTGTGTTGGATGGTGGGTGAGTGCCAAAGCAGAGAACAGAGGGCCCGGACATTCAATGCAGAACATTAATAATAACAGGGGAGGAGGCAAGGGGGAATTAAAATGAACGAATTCTGCACCCAACCTCCCACTTTAATTGCAAATTTAAATTTCCTATAATGGATTCTGACATCTCAAGTCACCAAAATCCATCATTCTGAAGGGTATTATTCCTCAATTAACCTGTCACCCCCACCACCACCACCCTGCGTCTTTCTGCAGGGCTTCAAAGAGAAATGAAGAATTCTAATTACTTTCAAATATAAAGCAGATTGATAATCTCTCTTCCTTCGCACACATACTCACAGTCCAACTATCTGTAAACTCCAGCTAGCTCTGAGCAGATGGTGATGTATCAATGATGATATATGCTAAGGTAAAAAGTAAACGGTTGAAAACACAGCATCTATTTATTTAAGCGTTAAAGTATACATTTATGTCCTTTTCACACATTTCCTGATGAAGATGTCCACAAAATGCACATCCTGATCATAAACGCTCAGGACCAAATATAGTCATCACAGATCTAGATCTTTCTTATTAGCAGCCTCCTGAGTTCTGCTTGCTACTGTATGTAATGTATGTTAGCTGTATGTAATCAGCAACCACAACAGTTGAATACTATAGCCAGTACCTCAGGATGCAGATGACCTAATGACAGTCACAAGCTTGCTCCAACAAGACAAAATTTTAGGTGGAAAACCTGAAATCTTCTTTAAAAAGAAAATCTATATATTTTCCCCAAGTGGCTGGGTTCTTGATTTTACTTCTTCAGGTGTGTGTGTCTGTGACAAATTGGTGACTTGCTGTTCTATCAGGGAGATGGCAAGGATTAAACAAAGCTATGTTTTGGGTATGTTTTCTATAACGCATAGACCAAAAAGTCAAAGTTCATTGTTGGCACTATACAATTATTCAAAACTACAATGTTGGGAAAACATACTAAACCTGAACTCCTGTGGTCACTACAACAATACTGGCACCTCTGTGTGCTGTACTTAGTTTTTTTTTTTTACTTGATATTATCTCCCTTGACCAGTGAGGTGGATGGGAGACAAATGTATTTTAAATGTATTGTAGACTGAAGAGAAATGTTTAAAGCAATCTTCAAACCAATAAATCACCATGTAAACAAAGTGAGCAGTGTTTCAACAGAGAGAACCAACAGAGGGCAGTTACAGACTGTGGCTATAAGGAGTTGTATGAACAAATTGAGCACAAAAAAAGAGTTTAAGTTTCACACATCTAGTAACATCTCAAGCATGATTCAAAAAGTCATTAGCATTGTCCTTCCAATCTCATTTGTTGCTGACCAGCCACAGACACAAAGCACTTGTCTGCTTGTGATGTTTTGTGCAAACCCGTGATTTTTTTAAATGCTGTTGTTGGCATGTTGATTCATAAATGGAACAATGATAATCAGAATAAAGTTTGTTCACACATATAAGCAATTTAAAGTTGTCAGATGCTCTGTTTACTTACATGCTGTGCCAAAAGTAACTTACAAAAACATTAACATGTTAAATTAAAGCAGATTTTTTTTTAAACCACTGTAGATGATTTTCATGGCCTGTGGGAACAAATTGCTTGCTTTGCTGTATGTTGGTCTCTAGCATCTGCCAGAGAGAGAAGTTCACTTAATTGTAGCCTGGATATGAAGGTCTTTCATTGAAATTGCAATTTCTCCGCCCCTTTCTTAATTCAAAAGGTACACAAGGCCTGAAGGGTGCATGGGCACTCCTCTTTGGATTGGCCACCAAACAGAATTGCAGTTACTACTGTAGATCCTTGTAGCATGGTGGAGTACTTCAGCTAGGATAGCATTGGCCTGATTTCCTGTTTTTTTGCTATAAAAGATCCTGTTGCAGGTTGTGTGTCTTTGAGGGTTTCCCATACTGCTACAAGGCCACTGTTTTTGCATGTTTATCTCTTGGCTAAGTTAAACCAAAGCTACCAGGTTCTGTTCCAGACGCGAGAAAACACTTATCTGAAATATGACAGCATTTGAAACTATGTTAATAACTAAAAATGAATTTAAATTATAGAACACCATTCATGATAAGAACACACTCTTTGCTCAGCAGAGGAGGCAATGAGTGACTTGAGAGGTTCACACACAGCAATAACATCAGGATAAAAATGTGGGAGCTGTAGTTTTTTATATATGTTTAACAATTGCTAAAATGCCAGGGACGCACTGAATTTTTCAGAAATATAATTATGGTATAAAATGTTGAATGAGATAATTACTTACAGATGCTAGTGGAACACAGACTAGCCAGTTTGTGGCATCACAACCTTCACTTTCTACAGCATTGCCTGCTTATGCATCGATTTAGCCCCATACCTAATGAAGGTCCCTATTTGAATTCTGTATTGCTCAGCTACTCAGTGGTTGTGTTGCATAGGATTCAAATGTTGGCATTACGTGCTTTCAGCATACCTATGCACTGAACTAACACCACAATTACCAGTTTTTTAGGCATAAAGATCTATTAAATTAAGTTAGAGGCAGGAACAAAGGAGAATAATGTCAAACTTTGGGTTTTATGGCATTCCACTCCTTGTTGGAGTTGCTGGAGTTGACATATTGACTTCTATTAAAATTCAGAGGCAACTGTTATCTGTTCATAAATCAAAGTAATTGTTTGTAATGAACAAGGTCAGATGAAAGCAAGCAATTACCAAATATTTTATGAAAAGAATGACCCATATCTATTAATGTAGACTAGGCCTACAAAAACTATATGGTAGGACTCAGAAAATCCTAAAAACCTTCATCCAAAATATAAGGTTTGTGCTCCTTTTTGAATGTTTAACACTTCTGAAGGATTAAAAAGTACCTTGACATTACTTGCTTTTTATCATATCTACCCACCTAAATAATACCACATACTCAATTTTTCAGTGTAAAGATCCATTAAAAGCAAGTCAAAAGGAACATTCTCTCACGCTGTACTCTGTGACATTTGTTTACTAATTGGGGAACTGGAGTTGACGCACTTAGTTCTCCTTTAATTAGACTTCAATTTTACATGTTAATAAATCAACATAATTATATACTGTACAATGAATATGTTGAGATGAAAGTGAACCTGATGCAGTTGAATCCCAAGAATGGCCCAGATCTAATAATGAACACTGTTTGCCAAACCATTATATTTTTCAAGAGACTTCTACCCTCATAAATTCCACATTAAAAATTATTTTACATATACATATTGTGGGTGATCTGGCTTATAAACTCATCTAAAAAAAATACAGAAGTATGGGAGAACACAGGAACAAAAGGGGAAAGCAGACAGCAATAAATGTCAGCATTGTGAAGACCAACAATCATGCCAGGGAGCTGTAAGCATGTAGAAAAAATAAATTAAAAACAAAAAAAAGTCATATGCCTTTGGGTATAATGCAGTTCTGGCCGGCAGTCATGTAGATGTTGACTGTTCTGTACTTTTGTAATCATTCAAATTTAATTAAAGGCTTAAGGAGAAAATAGCCTGAGCTGATGGTATAATGAGTTGCCAGGGGACATATTTTTAATAATCTTAGTTTGTAACAAAGATGTTGCCAAGTCATAGTCACATTATGAGCCTTGCCTAGCCACTTTAACTGGCCAGATAATTCACACCGGCCCCAAGGAGGGCTCCCCTGTCCTCAAAGTCTTCTGACTAAACTGATGATTTCATGTCACCCATCAGTATTAATCAACATCAAGACACACAAGAAGTTTAATCATTGATAGATCACATTAAACATTCCAGTGTATTCCAGTGTATGTAATAAGTCAGACACAGGAGATATTGTGCCTTCAAATCTGTGCAAGCAGTAGGTGTCCACTTTCTGTACTTGACAGTTTTGATCCCCAGAAAAGTATTGAAGTTCGATAATCCTTTAAAGTGCCATCTAGTGCATCTCTGCTTCCTCCTCTTTCAGCTATAAATAGCATGTTGTCCATGCTCCTGGGTGCATAGACCAACTTATCTACTCATACAATGGCCACTGAAAGAACTGACTATATGTTATATTTTGTTCACAGATTATTTTAGAAGACTTTTGAATGTGATGTTAAAATGACTTAACTTCATCTATTAGAATAAGAACAAGCCAAATCTACTGTACCTAGTATCTAGACCAGACAAATGGACCAAATTCCAAAAGACTCAGTCAGTCATTGCATGATGTCAGGGCAAAACAGGCCAAAAGAGTAGGTATCAAAATGACACAGAAAACCAGAAAACCATCTGTTTCAAAAACGTCTGAGTGATGATTACAGCCCATCCTGACCAAGACCAACTGTCAGCTCAACAAATTCCCCTCATAAAATGGTGCTATCCACCCACATTCTTTTTCTCACCTTCTGCTATAAAAATCAAGTGTCATGTGAATTTATAATTTATTGCTAATGAATTCAGTGTTAAATAATTATCATGATCTAAAAGAAATATCATAGATATGCACTCAAATAATTGATATTTGGTGTATTTTATTGAACTACTAAAGCAGATTTTGCAGCCATGCAATCTGTTTTAATAGTTTCCCCTGAAAAGCTGGAGAATGATAGTTTCAGGCTGAGGCATACCTGTAACATCACATTGCCTCATTTCTAATAGTGTGTTTTGACCCATTTTATCTTTATAAAAAATGCACCTGTGAATTGGATTGTGAATGGACTTAGCCATGTTGTGATTTCAATTATATTTTGATTATATTTTGATTGTTTAGCCCTGCATGAAGTTAATACACCTCAGGTGGAAATGTACTCTTCTTGTTCTGTGAGTTTCAGAGGCTTGGGGGTGTGCCTATTCATAGCTACCCATTGTGATCTCAAGTAGGTTCTTGTTTGTGAACAAAACACCACACGATACCTTGATACTTTACCAAATCAAATTCAATCACTTTTTGCTGATACAACACAAATATGAATGCCGAGCAAAAATTTATAAATAAATATATGGAACATGCCTTTTGAACAAGTTTGCAATTTGCAGTTTGT
The DNA here is from genome assembly GCA_038496675.1 of Rachycentron canadum. Classification (NCBI taxonomy): domain Eukaryota; kingdom Metazoa; phylum Chordata; class Actinopteri; order Carangiformes; family Rachycentridae; genus Rachycentron; species Rachycentron canadum. The sequence continues at coordinate 10,746,817 of CM076648.1, forward strand.
AATTAATTTGCATTCAGATTTATCTACATTTGAAAGATGGGGAATCTTGGCAATAGCTTACAAAAATTCACCTGAGGATTGTACTACATAGTAAACTCTGGATAACTTATCTTTCTTAACCTAGCCCATCCTGGTTAAACTGTAAATAAAGCTGGTTACATTTTACATACATTTGACATATAACAAGATATAAATCAACAATTAACTTGATAAACTCAGACAAGGTATTTTCCATTTTATGAGACCTTCAATATGACAGTTTACCTGCTGGTAAACTCTGTTACAATATCATCCAAAGAGGATATTCCACAAGGTGAAATCCATGTAGCGTGGCATGGTGAAGCAGTGGTTAACATTACTGCCCAGAAGGGTCTGGGTTCGAACTCTGAGTCTGGGGTTTTTCTGTGTGGAGGTTACATGTTCTCCCTGTGCATGTGCAGGTTCCCTCCAAGTACGCCAGCTTGGGATTAGCTGTGGTATAGATATTTAGCAGCATAGATAATGGATGGATGGATGTAAATCCATGTAGCTTAAGCAATATCATCACATGACTAAAATAAAAGAGAAACATTAGACATAGTAACCAATTATTCAAGACAGGCTAAGGCTATATAGTAAACTTCATGAATTTTAATTGAGTTTCTTCAGATGGTTTAGTTTTTTCCAGTTATCATTAAAGTCTCTTTGTGTACATTGAGTATATACAGTATAATGGATCTAATATATATATATATATATATATATAGTGTCATGACTTCTACCTTTATCTATTAGAAGCTCTGCTTTACAATTAGTGAATACATGCAAAAATATTTCCTATTTCCTAATATTTACATTTACATTATCTGTAAATGTAAACTATTTTGTTTCCCTCGGGATGCCGTAGAAATGATGACTCAGTTTTTCCAGTGATCTGATTGGTCAGTAGTTCGGCCGTTTTGATCTGGTCCTCTGAAGCTAACCTGCCGTGGGTCAAATAAAGAGTTCAGTTACCCCAGTCAGAAGTGAAACTCCGCGGTAGGACTGAAAAACAACAAACAAACAAACAAAAAAAAAACCAACAAAAAAAACACACACTTACCCGACTGACCTCAAATCTGGCTCCGTTGTACAGCCGGCCTCACTCTCTCTGGGCTGAAGACGTCACAGGGCGGGAGACCAGGCACCGCAGGTTAGCTAGCTGACTTGTATTAGCTAACGTTAGCGCTTCTTCCAGCAGATATTTGTCAAAACAGCATAATATCTGTTAAAAGTTAGTAAGCCGCCTCCGGTAAACATTTGCGTTTTGCAGTGTTTCTCGTGATACGTGCTTTGCAAAGAAGGTACGATTGTCCAATCAAAAATAACCATTTACAGCATGGTTTTCAAATGTTTAGCAAACTAAACATTTCAGTTAATGTAATTTTTTTTTATATATACGTTAGTCTGCTCAATTCCTTGCCTGTTCATTCATTACCGTTCATATTTTATTCTCTTTTTAGCATATCTGTGCCACGTGAATATAAGTCTTTTGCACAGCAGACATGTTGCCTTGCAGCAGGAAAATCACAGGTGTTGCTAATAACATTAACAATGGCTCAGTTCCATTCAAGGCTGTGGTCGAAATGTCTTTTTTTTTCCTTAATAAGGTTCCTAAGTGAGTGAAATGACCCGTAAGTATTTCAGTGGCAGCCATGATGAGAACTGGTTCACTTCTCTAAATGCTGAGGAAAGGTCCCCTTTTCATCTCCTTATGCATAGGATACACTGGAGCTTTCTTTATGAAAGGAAAGCAGGCGATGATGTTCCATAATTCCTTGCAACAGTAGCTAAAGTTGGTTTTTCAAAGTCCTATTTTAAGTGTAGTTGTATTGTTTGCACCGTTGTTGTTTTTACTTAAGTCCATAGGAATTTTCCATCACATCTTTTGTTGACTTCATGATGTCTTCCATTAAGTTCAAGGAAAAGTGATTAGAAAAGGAGATTTTTTTTTTTTTACTTTTCGAGTGCAACCCAAGTTTGCCATTATAGTAAGACAGAATGCACAATACCAGGACCTGCCATCATCAATGCTATTATTTGCACCTTTTTCATGTTGTGACCTGCTTCTATGATTAAGGTGGAACACTGTATGTAGGCATATTTCTGCCTTTTATTTTCTACACTTCATGTCTTGCTTCAGTTTTTTTTTTTAATTAATTGATTTATTTATACCACAGATGTAGAATTGCACAGAGTTTGCTAAACTTAAAGGCATCTCTGTAATAGGTTTAAACTTTTCAAGGTTAGAAGCACTTCTAGGTAGCAGCATTTCTATTGGTCCGCACACCTTCGTGTCTATCTGTCAGTACTATCCCCTCTCTCTCTCAGTAGGATCACTCTAATCCAATCCCAAATATATTACTTGGTCCTCACTGAGATAAGGGATACTGGGGGATGTTAGTGTATCCATATGAATTAAATGGACGGCAGCTCTATCAAGATCATCCAGCAGGTCAAGGCTACTCTGCAAGAGGATATGATGTAGCCAAACAGGATTTTTTTTTCTCCCCTTTACCTGCACCCTGAGGTATCACCAGCCACCCACATTGAAGAGAAAAAAACACCACAAACTTTGTCATCTTGACATGATGATTTACAGAGTTTGGCAAAGTTTGATCCATTGTTTTCCAACAGAGACCAATGATACCAAATCTTCCAGTTGAGAACAACTCTAATTTTACACCACTTATCCTATCAGTTAAACAGTCAAAATATCTTGGCAATGACACATAAATAGTGAGATTAGCCCTTGGCACTGAATCTATGGCTAACACGACGGCCACTGGAGATCAGAGTGGTTATCACGTGTAGACAGTCTAATACCAGCAGTCACAAAGGCGCATACGCAGACCGAAATTAAGTGTCTGATTTTGTACATTTGTGGCTTAGTTCATGTTCTTTTAAGAGACACTGTGCCATGCCTAAGATTAATTGTTGCTGGTAAAGGGGACAATCAATCAAGACTTGCATCTTTGAGTAAGTAGCTCTTTGTAAGTCCCAGCACATAATTATATACAATGACCTGTATAGAACAAAGGCTGAGGAGGATTCAGGTGTGTTATTAAAGCCATTCATTGCAGTGGATTCAGCTTCTACAGACAGTCAAGAACCCCAGAGAGAGATTCCAAGCATTACATGGCTCTTTAAGTTCGACAATACTTTGCTAATGCTATTGACTTGAATATGAGTATACGTTTTTTACATAATTTATGCGTGTCCTCCTTTTTTATTCTTTTTAATATATTGATGTTCATACATGTGGAAGATTAATGAAAACTTTTGTTTGTATTGCTAGAACATTAGCAATACCCTGGCATTCAATGACCAATAGAGATGCGAAACATCCTGGAGTTCCAGATCATCTGCCAGGAGGGGCTGCTTGCATGTTACTTATGCAATAACCACATAATTGATCCACATCATGGATGCTTCACAGGTAACCTCACATATGCACACCACACCGCTTCTCCTGTGGCTAATGCAGTTAAAGGTTTGCAAAAATAAATTCAGACATAGAAAGACACAGAAAAAGTACAAATTGAGACATATCAATACTCAGTGTACAATGCAACATAGACTCTTTGTTTCCTTTTTTGATAAGAGAGCAGATGAAACAAAGAGAAATTTATGGTTGTTAAATCTGCTAAAGGCAAAAAAAAAAAAAAAATGTAGGAATAAATATTGGAATGTGAATGTAAAAATGTAATTCATTAAGAATATATAAGACTAAAGCTAAAATAAATGATACATTTTGATATTGTGTATCATTCTTAAAAAAACTTAAACACATTCACATCTATAAGTGAATGTAAACATACATACTGAATCATGAAGGGAATGTAGTAATAGCAAATATGCAAACAAGCAAACATGAAAATTGGCCAAAAATAGAAGTAGGAATACAAGTATTGGGAAACTATTCTTTTGCCAAAAAGAATAAGTCACACGATGGAAAGACTCTTCATTACCACTTCTTGCAAAGTAATGTGAGGTAAAGGTAGAGTGAAGGCGAAGATGCTGCTCAAAGTCAGTGTGACATTGTTTTTGTTGCAGAGCTGTTATTTAACCAGTGTGACTGTATGAGCGTTGTTTTTGTACTTTATGGGTATTTCTGCCTACATTCATGGAAGCAAGAGCATGGAAGGAAATTCTGTCTGTCACACATGAAACTTTATTAACCTAGCACATGGTTACTAAAAGGTAGTGTCTTTAAAGCATGACAGTTTTATCAGTGTTGTTTCATATATTAGCATTTTTACATAAAAAAGCTTTTTGCCATTAAGGAGAATTCATTAAATATTTTCAGCTGTACGGAAAATGTCCCCTTTACTAAGTACTTATCTGAAAAAATATAAATATTAAATATTACTGACGGCATAGAAGTAATTTCATTTTCCTATGTCTGCTCTTACACTCTTTTAAGTTTATTACTAATTCATATTTTTCATCATTTCACAATATGATGTTTTGTCATCATCATCTCCACTAGAGAATAACAGAAATGATGAGAATGAGCGGATCTCTAGCCCTTCTCGATCTACGTATCACAGCAGTGACTTAAGGATTTCTTATTCTTCTCTGTGCCTTCAAGCAGGTGGCTGTTGTCTTATTTTACTCTATCCTTCCCCACATTTGAAGCTTCTTAGTAAACATGTCACCAAGTTATTTGTAATGTCTGTAAAGTATTTCTTTATCTACAGGATGTAGTTTGTGATTTTAAGAAAATTCACTGTTCCACATACAATTATGTTGAACCTAAAATTGTTTGGCACATATTACTTACTGATTACTTGATTATGTGTGATGTGGTATTTCCTCAAGTAATGCTTCCCTTTGAATCCATGTTGGACATGGCACAAAGGCACACTTTACTTGTGGATCCCTACTTTGCTTGAGGCCAAATCCTAATGGGCAATTTCTCTGTCCATTGAGACTTTGTCTTTTGTGTTTGAGTTAACTATTTAAGATCTAATGTGTTTTCCCATTCACCAGTTCAGTATTTTACTAGAATTAAGCAACAAAGGCAGTATTTAAGTCTTTGTCTTCTTCCCACATTCCCATATATCTAGTTTTACAAACATTTTATTTGGCCGTATACTGTTTACAGTGACAGTTTAGAAAATGTTAAGGTGCAGTTGTACATGTTTGATTTGTTTTAAAGGGTAGGCTTTAACTTAATTCAGTAGCATAAAGTCACCTCACAAATACAGGCTGTGGTCCCCAGTGTAGCATGTACAAGTGTGCTTTGTAATGAGAGAAATTAAAACACTGAAAGGTAGCCTGTGGCATTTTTGGCCCTCTTGTAGGTGGGTCATCATTTTCTTTGTGTCATGCATATGCACAAGGATGCACATACACACTTGCATGCAAGTGATGTAATCCACACTCCTGGCAGTGGTTTCACGACTAATGATTATTTTCATTACCAACAGAAAGAAAAAAAAAATTAAGAAAGGCAAACTCTTGATATCTAAGAGGATCATTTTCTTTTGCCATTTTTCCACAAAAAGCTGTTATTTTGCCAATGGCATGGGAGGTGGAGAATAGTAATTCCTCTGAAGATACAATGTAAATGTACACATTTTCATAACCTATGCTTTTTTTGTCGTTTTTGTTCATATTAGTGGTACTGTGTCAAATGATTTACTGACTGTTTAGTGTGGGCACTTGTAGTCATTGTTGTTATTACCATAATTGATAGTTTTTTTTGTTGAATATTTGTTAGTGTAGTTTGCTTGTTTCTTGATATTTTGTTCCCTTCTTTTAATTTTTAATTGTTTTGCATTAAGATGTAATGTTAACTTGTATAGACCCCAGGAACAATAGTTGGGATCTTGGTGGTGGCTAAAAAAAGTAGGATGTCAAAAATCTTGACTTTCATATAAAGATAGTTTTGTGTGTGCGTGTGAGAGAGAGAGCAACAGTAGTTGGAGGAGATAGAATGGATGAGAAGCTAAGATGAGAAGCTGTCTGTTTGTGGTCAGAGGATGTGGTAGACTGCTTGTGTTGGGTGATACTTGATCTGATGTTAATGTGCTGCAGTGTGTGTGGGAGGGAGTGAGTTGAAAGAGGGAGAGGGGAAGATGGGCAGATAATCCCGTCTGCCTGATGAGATTGAATGCTGGGATTGATTGATCGCCTAATCATAGGAGGAAATGGGCCTGAAAATGAATGGGACTCTGCCCTTGGCTTTCTGTGGAGCGGGGTGGTTGGGTTGGAGGGGATGTTAGCTGCAGAAAGACATGGCCTTAATGTGCATGGGACCTGATTTCATTTGTGTCTGATATACAGTTATATGATCCTGGCTAAATGATCAAATAAAAAAAGGCAGAGGGGGAACAGTGAGGGGGATGTAAATCAACCTTTATTGCTGGAATATTACTTTTTCATCTCATCTGAAATGGATGCTTTGAGAAAAGAGCAAGAATGAAAATTCATCATAAATTTAGAATTGGAACTGTGTGTAGATACAGATGCCCACTGTCCTTGTTCTAGTTGATTGGCTACTAATAGAGGAGGTTTTGAATTATGATTATTATATTTGTCATTATTTGGTTTGCAGTAGTTTTATCTTGGCCAAGAAGATTTGTTTGGTCAAATTGTTTACATCCAGATTGGAGGATTTACAAAAGGTCTAACAGGTAACATGGTTGTGCTATCACTTTGTCTCTGTCTTCATCACCATATAGCTGTTCTAGCTCAACTGATTGCAAGGCTCTTTGAAAAGGGAACTGACTATGTTTTCACTCCTCGGGAACTGAATTTGTCCAATTCCAGCTCATTGGGGCACAGTATATTATAATGGCAAAATTCTCCATGTTTGAGGGTCCCTGCCTTCTTCAAGGTCCACAGCTCACAGAGTGAATGCTGCCAGAACACATCACCTTGTACAATGATTGAAGGGGTTGACTTGGCCCATTTGACAAGGCAGAATCAAAACAATAGCTTTTGCCTTGTTGTTAAAGTTAGGTGCGCCATGTGTCACTTTGAGTTTGTACCTATTTCCACACCACCAAAAGAAGCTTCAAAAAGTCAGTGTTTCCCACACTTGGATCGTTTATCACAATTTTCAACCTTGCTGTTGACAGCATTAATTTGAATGACACTGAGTATAACTTAATCTAAAACCAGTATCAGTGTGTGTGTGTATATATATATATATATATATATATATATATATATATATATATATATGTTTAGTATTGAATAAATAACTTGTTTGTTGATATAACCATGGCATTTAGCTGAATATGAGACCCACATTAGCGCCATCTCAACCCTATTGATAACAATCAAATCTAGTACTCAAGCCATGGAACATTGCTATAGATGGGTAGAGAGAATAAAGTCTCAATGCTTGACCAGTAATCAACACCTCTGTATGCTTAATATATCTGCTAATTATGGGCCCCACATTTCTCTTGTAATACCAAGTAAGGTGTAATAGTCGCTAATTAATGTGTTAGGGCATGTGGGCATGTTGTTGATCAACATGTTTGTATGTGTATGTAAAGCTATATGTGTGTGTGTATGTTTGATATACTTTCAAACAAGCAATCTGTGTGTGTCACGCTCTATCTTAATATATCTTAGCCAGGTTCCATCAACCAGACTTAATATTTGTTGTGGCCCTCCTCTCTGTCTCCCTCTAGAGAGAAGTGTGCAGGCTGCATTTGTTGGTTGGTAATTTAGTAGCTGGTTGTTGTTATCCATAGCTTGAAGGCTGAGAGTGGGATGACTGAGGGGAAAATGAGCAGCCCATACAAAGGAGTGGCGACACTGTGGGCTAAATGATCAATGACATTGATCAGCCGGTCAATCTTGGAGTCTATATTCTTCTCTGTTTACACTCTCCCATTGCCACTGTGTTAAACTGAGCGTGCTCTAAGCAGCCACCTTAGAGACCCTCTAAAAGCCGGCCTCACACCCGTCATTGATTGACATGTCGATTATCTTGGAAGCTGTTGACAGCATAGTTGTTAGCCATCTTAAAAATTAATGATGATGGGGAGTCGTTGCCTCAAGTTACACTCTTGACTAAGAAATAGAGACATTCATTTTCAAGCACAGTAACACTAAATGAAGTGACACATCCAAAAGAAATCACCCAACCAACTATCCATGATGCACCAGTAGGGCCTAAAGATAGTTTGTGATTGTGGCATATTTTGACTCGCTTTACTTGCCTGTGGTTTCTTGGATCACTATCGACCACAATTGAATTAGCAAAGCAAACTTTCTCCTGCTGCTTATATATTAAAATCCAAGAACTGAGAAGGAATTCCTTAAAATGTCTGACTTTTTCTTTTATTATTATGAATTCCAATCTCATCATTTACTCATTCACTACACTCAATACATAAGAACACCCTAGTGTAGAGTTGTGTCATTTGGAGGCATGTCCATACAATAAGAATACTAAACTGATAATATATGCAAGCCTGCTGAATTTTACCATTGTTTTGGCAGGAGACAAGTTGGCACATTGAAGAGATCATTTGTGATTAAACATATTTTTATGTATTAAAAAAGATTACGACTTGGTCAACATGTTTGGTTTGGTGTTCCTGTGTAACTGACATCATAATTTGGAGGATTTGGCATTTGTTAATGGATAGTTATCCCTTTGCTAAGTGTAATCAACACCAGATTGTGTGTGTGCGCATTTGTGTAAAGATAATTGCGTTAAAGTGTGCACTCTGCCATATGCCCCCGGCTCCCAGCATAAACCTCAAACCTGTTTCTTCTTTTATGCGTCATTTACTGCCTGTAAACAGTTTGTGTAAAGCAGTTTATAGTTTCTAGTTCTAAGTTCTTTGAGCTCTCCTAAATATGTTCTTAAGTTATACAAACTCTTCACTTTAATAGACACCCAGTAATGGGCTGACATTGGCCTGGGTGTAGGGACCAGTGCCTCTGAAAGTGGTTGTTCGCCAGTAATGCTAATGATCAACCTTCTGCATGATGTTCCCCGAATAGAGAAAGTGCAGCCTCAACCTGACATGAAGTCTTTGTCTGGGTTTCCTGTTTTTTTTGGTCATCACTCTTTTTACCTTAAGCTCCTTCTCACTGCTGCCAGCTTCCCCAGGCCTCTTTTGGCTGGTCAACACATTAAAAATTGTGCTGCCTCTTTACAAGATTGTCTTTAATCTTTTGCCTCTTCTATGTCACCTCGAAACGTGTGGAGGCTGATATGATAATGATGTGGACCTGTCCAGGGTATTAGAGTTAAGCTGGCTGATTAGGCTGCACATCGATTAGTCCATCACTCAGCACTGGCCAGGTCTGGGCATCTGGGAAGGAGGGAGGGTTGAGTGGTGAGGGTGTTGGGATTGACAGCCTTTCTGAAAGAAATGACCTCACTTGAGGTGACAAGCAAACATACACACAACAAAATATTGAAACATTTACAGGAAGCACACAAACCTCAGTTGAGTCTTTTTCCCTGTCACTAAATGAACCCATTCATAAACAAATCTTTGTGTCTTTGAAGCTACCTTTTACTATTAAGTTACTTAAGTACTACTTCCAAGTACTACCTTTAACAGTGTACCATCAGTTCTCAAGAATGTGCTTAAGCATTTAAGGCCTCTGCTAAATTTCCCTGATGGCAGAATCAAATTAGATTACTGAATGAATTACTAAATTACTCAAATTACACAAATCATACAAAGGTTTTCCATGTCGCCTGTAACATCTGAGTTATTTTGTAGTCTTGCAGCACAGCTGTGATTATGCTCTTCATGACTACCTTTTTATTGACTAAAAGAAAGCAAGTTGTAAGAGATGATGTGATGATACAGGCAATGTAGAAGAGATCTATCAATATAGGAAAATAGAATAACATGAGGAAACGAAAAGAATGCATTCACATTTTTTACATTTTATTGAAGTCTCAGAATCTCAGTTCCCAAAGGCAATGGCCCCCCACTAGTAGCAGTACTCGCAGCATGTCTGCATCCCAGCTGGCATTAACCATCCAATACAATTGGTACAATTGATGGGTGAGAGGCCAGATTAATTGTTCCTGTCAAAGTCATAGCACCTTCACAGGAAATTGGCATTCACATAATTAATAAATAAATCCATAAGAAAATGTACAATCACCAAAAAAATGTACTAGCTATAATCTTAGGTAAAATGTTCAGTGGTCGCTGATGTGCGGGATTGTCGATATTAGGGTGGCAGACCTGTAACACATGTGCAGCCTACACGTAAGACATTAATTAAATAAAAGATGGTTCGAAAGAGAGAGGGGCAGTGTAGAAAAAAAGAAAAATCTGAGGAAAGGAGAGACGGAGCAACCAAGGAAAGATTAGAACTCTCGCCTTGCTTGAACACTTGGAGTCTTTTAATCCCGGAACAAAGTCATTAAGGTTCACAGCTACAGAAGAGGCCAATTAAAAGCAGGGCATAGGCAAAAGTCTGGAGAAAGGCATCATTTGCTGCAGGAACCCAGGCCTTTTATCAGACCAGTGGGAGCCCTCCCTTATGCACCCAGGGAATCAGAAGGCCTGTCAGATATCTCGTGGAGATGTTTTAACTTCCAATAATTCACTTTTACTCAGAAACAGATCAGTGGTGAATACCCGTGAGGTAGCACATATGGGCCAAAGCCCACTAATTATTGAAATATAGAAATGATTTCCCCTCTGATGGTTCATATTTATGTCTCATACAAGACTTACTGTTTATTGAAAGTACAAACATTAAAAACATGACAACTGCTAAGAGAGAAACATCAGGCCCTTAAGCTCAAAAACTAGTAGTATTAGGAACATTGAGATAATGCCAGTGGGTTAAACTAAGAAATATGTCTATAGTTTTAAGGGTCTATTGTCTTAAAACATTACTTGACTATTAGAAATGATATGTTCATGTGACTTCATGACCAGTCATCTCTCAGTATTAGCTGTTACAACTATACCCCATTTCTCTTGTAAAAACAGTGGGTTTTTTCTTTAGAGAAACATTATGCACTGTATAGAAATCCTCAATTATCCCTCACAAAGCTCCATTTTGTTCCAATTAGCCTTTAAATCCATCTGTGTGGTGATTTAATACGGGGATTGAGTGAGGGGCAAAGGCTTGATCTACACTTGTTTGTTTACCGAAATAATTGATATTATCAGATTTTTGGTGATTAATGGGCTTAGTAAAGTATACTAGAGCTCAACAGCTTTGCCTGAATGGAAAGCTCAAGAATCATATTATGTATTTCCCTGGAGTCAACTAATTAGTGTGTTGAGTTACAGTAGACCTACAATGGAATAAAGACAAGAGGGGGATGAGAAAACATAAGAAGTGTTAATGGTCTGGTGAAAGAAAATATCCAAATAACTTCTGTGGTTTTATAAAGTTTCCATTTTCAGTGTTACCCACATTATAGACATTGGCAGTGTTCCTGTGAAAGTCTGGACTTCAGTCATAGCACCACTACCATATGTTAGAATTGGTATGGCTCAAGAAACATTTGAATTTTGAATGAAGGACTGACAGTGTGTGGCAAGTAACGCTAAGTCAGGCAATACACTTTTATAAGCCTCCTCAAAATGATCTAGCCACAAAACACTGTAAATACCGGATGGATAAGTGTCACACAATATTGGGCGGTGTCACATATTTCTGTTTCTGTTTTGAACTAGATCAATTGGTCAACCTATCAAACTATTTGTTTTTCACTTTTCAAAGTGATGAGCTTTGAAAAGAAAAAGGACAAATCAAGTCAGAAGAGTCAGGGAGATAAAGTAAAAATTCTTTGCACATATTGCTATAGGTTTTAAAATACAATAACAGTAAAACAAACAAAAAAAAACAAGAGAATTCAGAATAAAATGAAATTTAATCAAAAAAACACTTACAACATACATTTGCAGGTAAAGTTTCTAAAAGTGTTGTGCATCTAGCAAATTGAGTGTTGTGCATCGCTGATGATGACATCACTGACAATCAGTGAGACAATGAGAGATGATGTTGGGTGTAATGCCCTCAAACTTCCGGGTAGCCACATTGGTGCAGGTGGTGATCTCTCTCTTTAGTGTGCGATGGGATTTCCCTGGAGGAAAATTTATGAGGGCTACAGGCGGTCTCTACCGGGGATAAGGGCTGTTTTTTGGGTGCATAGTGGGATGGCCATCCCACTGAACACTGGCAGGCATCAAAGGAGAAGCTGCTACAGTCTCAGCAGGCACTGACTTTGGAGAGGGGTGGAGTCAGTACCAAAGGAGCACCAGCCTGGTGGACGGGAGCATCATCTGACAGGGTCTTGAATTGGCCTGATAGGCTGAGGACAGGGGGTGAGACAGCACCATCCATGTGTCTCTTGCAACTGCGGGTTGCCACTTAGGCCCAGATCAACTAGTGGTTTGGTGTTGAGCAGCAAAAGAGCCGAGGACAAGGGTAGATTGTTTTGATTGGCACAAGGCCACATCCATGACACAAGTCAGAAGTGAGTCCTTCCACTGTAATTCCTTAGAAAATGTTGGATATCTTCTTCTTGTTTGCTTTCTTGAATAGTACACAATCCTCACAGGCCAGGTATAGTATGATTGTGAAATACCAGAGTAAGATATTGTATTGTAAAAACCTTATTAAAATTGCCTGACCATTTTAGCTACTAGGTTAAAAACAAAGAAAGTTGGTGTTCAGTTGTTTGACTCCAGATCCAATGTTGAATGATTGAAGACATTTTACTGTGGTAAACACAACTAACTTAAAATGACAATTATTGTAAAATTCTGTCAGCTTCACTTGTGGAAGAAAGCAAAAAAAGTTTGTTTTCAAGTTTTGCTTTTTACAAAAGACCACTGTACTTTTAAGAGATTTGACTTTGACATGGTAAGTACATGTTTATGTAATTACTGTAATTTGTATCAAATTACAAGATTGTCTGAATGATTTTCTAAATTCACAGTTATAAGAATAATTATAGTTTGAACTCTTGATCTATTAAAAAGTAAAAGCAACTTGGTCTTCCCCAGTATTCAGACTGCATACACCCGTATATACATAATACATACATGAACACACTTTTCTGGATGAAAGGCTTCTCGCTGAAGAGAGTATATTATAGGAGTTGAGTGAATAGATAAAAATGTGTGTAAATTGAACTGGGTTCAGTGGACCACCATGGGAGATGCAGTATGAGGGTGGATGAGATAAGCCAGCTGTCTTTCTCAACTAGCAGAGCCTCCTGAGAGCTATTAATAATGAAACAACATGCTGGTTTGGACAGATTCACATATCATGAAAATGGCTTTTTAGTTGCTGTTACAGACCTTTTACCTGTCTGCTTGGCTTACACTAGTGCAGGAATTTGTGAAAGGCACAGTGGGAGCACTCTTTGCCCTCATGGAGAGCTTTTAGTTACTGGTGGAAACTGCCGTTTGGTGTGTAGAGTACAGTATGTGTGGGGCTATAGAGATGTCCGGTGAGGCGTTCTATCAGAGCCAGCTTTCTGACTTGTAGCACTGGATTTCTTTTCTCTGTGATAGACTGTTCTAAAATCTTAACATTCACTTTTAGGCACCTGGCTGGTCTTTTTTGTCACAATGTCAGAATATATAAGAGTTTCACATCCATATTGCAAGTGAGCGAGGAAGGAAAGGACTGAAATGGCTAAATAATTTATCTGTAGACTGTAGAATGGTAGAGGTGAGACCGTATTTACTTTATTTCAGAATACAACAGGTACCACTCTGTCTATATCATGCTATATCATGCCAGCTTTTTTGGAGGAAAAAGAACTATTGCTTGCCAACCATTGCAATGCTGATTGATAGCTCTCTCTCTAACCCTGTGGTTTGCTGCCTCTTTATTTCTGTCTCTTTTTGGTTCCTTTTCCTCTTTTGCTCAGCTTCTATCACTTTCTTTGTGTCTCTCTGTAGACTGTGAGCTGATATCATCCTTTGAAAAGGTAATGATCCCACTGTGTTGAGATTATGTATGTGTGCTGCACAGTGTAATGGCCTGGCTTTTTATTGCCTGCCGCATACTAATCCCACAACTGAAGGAATGAGATGACACCTGCAGGGAGCTGTGTGTGAGCTGCAGCCTCACATGAAAGAATGGCCATTAAAAATGATCAAAGAAATTACTGCACTCGGCTGCACAACACTGCTCTCATGCCTGGCTAGGTGTACATCCCTCTGCCCCAACACACACATGCACACACATAGGCTACACATACACACGTGCATACATAGACTCGCACTAATTAGTATCTCCCTCTGATGGATATTTTCCAAGTGATCCTCTGTGGAAATGTCCTGCACGTAGTTGCCTCGGGCTCTCTGCAGATACTGATGCACCCACGCTCGCTGATAGGAAATGGAGGACATGCGTGAGTTCAAGATGATAGTCTGTTTTCCATACCCCTACCACAAATTATTTATGGACATGTTCTTCAAGGGTCTTTTGTTATATTAAGAAATTAGTGGTTAGCCTATCCATTACAATTACATGTTTGCTGTGTTAATGACAAAAGGAGTTTGCTTTTTAGGAATGCAATCATTGGGAGACTTTCTCAGGGTTCTTGAAAGTAATGTTTTACTGTTGCACAATGGTGAGGATTTGCAATACAGTCATGATTTATTCTATGTCCTCCTAGCTGGCTTTTTACTGTAGTTACAGTGCAATACCTCATCCATCTGACTATGCTTAACTGTCTGTGAGCGTTTTGTTCACTCTGTCTTTCATTGCCGCCATCGCTGTTCGTGAGCGTCCTTTCTCCTGATCATGCATCTGTCTACCTGTGCCCTCTTTAGCAGGCGGAGCAATGTGCCTGCATGGGCATCCTGGCAGGTGACACATTATGAGCCAGGTAGCTGTTCTTATCAGCCAGTCTGTGATGGCTAGTAGATGAGACTTTTGTCATCAGTTCATTGGCCTTCAAAACATATTCACTCTCTGAGAAGAGACACACTGATAAATACAGTTTATTTCCTATAGAACTTAGAATAATAACTCTTTCACGTTGTTGTTGATGTTTGGTCTGAAATGACAAGTACTACTTAATCTGTTATTTGAATCAACACCTGCAGAAATGATAGAGGGGATCTCACTGTAAGTTTAAATGAACATTGCCGTACATATTCTTTCCTGCATTAAAGCTCACCAACGTGGAGAGAATGTGGTTATTACTGGGATCCATTTTACTAAGAGGTTCCTTTCCTTAGTGCTCCTCCTACCCCTCATCCCCTCCCTTTCTCTCCCTCAACGGTCCATTTTAGAACCATGCTGCATGGTTTGGTGGGTAATTTCACTGCCTTTTCATGTTACGGAGGGCGAGGAATCCTCCTCCATTAGGTAGTGTCATCTTGTGATGTATGATGTATGCACAGAAAGGCAATCTGATGTTTATTCATGACTTTCAAGGCAATGCCTCAGCTAAGCCCTCTGATTTCCTTTTAAGGAACAAAACTATGTGAGATTGAGACTTCAGTTTAAAGGCACACAGACCATCCTGCAGCACTTCTATGTTTCTCTCTTCCTCTATCTCACTCCCTCTCACACGCATATACTCCCTCTCATCTCTCACCCACAGCTCTTTTTTTTTTATCTCTTTTAAATTCTCCCTCGATATTTTTTCTGTCAGATTTAATTTATTTGACCCTTAGAAAAAAGATCACATGCAGTTATTTCCTTCTGATTTTGCCTGGCTGTCTCCCCATCTTGCCTCTGTACTTAACTAAGGACTTTGATGAAGAGATGAATTTAGATCGTTTTTATAGAAGGTTGGCACATTAATGAGACACCACCACTGTGAAACTAAAAGGCCCTCTGGTCTTACGTGACACACACACACACACACACACACACGTGCACGCACACCTTACATAAATATATTGTGTATGTAAAAAGGCCATGATAATGTTGACTTACCTACTAATGTCCACCACAGTTCTTTTGCACTATTGACCATGCAAAATATCTGATACAGAATGAAATCATTTGTTGCCACAACTGCAGCTTTTTTGTAATTTAGAATTTTTTGTAATTTAATTTTTTTAAGTAACCATAATTCAGAAAGTTTTTCGCCATTTGTCTTGTAAATGACTTTTGAATGGTAATAAAGCCACATCTATCCATCATACCAGCATGCAAGTCCATGCCTGTGATGGGTCTCCACCTATTCTCAATGACATTCTAACAGAATGCGCATCATAATGTATAAGGAATCTACTACTGAAGTAGCCTTTAACATGTGCATATATGATAGCCCATCATTCAGTGTTGGAGTGTGTTTGAGTTGCCTCAAGCTTGAGACTGTAGTGTCACCTGCCAAGTGTAGTTTGGATGCTGCCTGCATGTTTTTGGTAAAGTGATTTTCATCGTATCTGGACTTCACACACAGAAAACAGGCTTAAATACAGTAATATTTAAACCTGTTTATCTGGCTTTGCATGTGTCTTTTTAACATGAGCCCTGGACAGTTCCCTCCTCCATCATCCGATGTGCGATTTGAACAGCCAAAGTGCAGTATGATCCTGTTGTATTTTGGGGGTACATTGGAGCATGAGTGAGGCAAATGGGTGCATTTTGTATTTAATGTTTGTAATACTGTGCTAATAACCATATGCTCTTGGCTTGAGTGGTGCATATTCTAACCTTATATGATAAATAATGCAAATGTAGCAACCTCTGCAAATGCCAGAGAAAATGAGTTAGCAAGGAGGGAGAGGGCAGAGGAGTGAAGGAATAGAGAGGGGAGAATGAGAGAGCAGGAGCTAGCATAACTAACTGATTGTTGTGCTGTCAAATTGATTTGCATGAAAAAGGCTGGTCTAATTGCAACACTTAGCTGCAATGTACTGATAATACAGAGCAGGATTACAAAAGGACATGGAGGAGCTTTTATTAAGAAGGATTTCCTGGGTGTCTTTGAGAGACCACCACCACCTTCTGTTTTTTAGGGAGCCATTCAAAGCAGTGTGTCCCTCACCTTGTCCTGTTTGACATGACATATCCATCATGCAGATACACACACATTGCTGTCTCAGCTTCCATTACCATACAAATCATTTCTACTATTTTATACTAACATTTGAATTTATTAAGTTTGGACAAAAATCCTCCCAAATTAAAAATAAGTACATTTCCTTGAAAAGAGACAGGTTCCTTTTGAAACTGATGAAATATTCCATACAAATAGATGTTGGCTTTTGCCACTGAGGTGAATGAGGTGATGGAATAAAGAATCCAAACACTATTTTTCTCAGATGTCTGATTTTACTGGAGATTTTCATACAGAATATACTCAAAACATGGTGAAACTGTTTTTAAAACATCATAAGATCATTTAACAGACTTAAAAGAACAAGTAGAATTGCACCCATTTGTAAACACAGAACCGAAATTGGCAGCTTAATATGATTTTATTTTAACAAAAACATGATGTATTGTTTTTATTCCACATATTGATTCTTTCTTTCTCTCTGATTTTTATGCTGTGATATCTTTAGGAGAGAAAAGAATAACAGCAGATCTGCTATCATACTGACCTGTCCTGAGAGCATAAAAAGTTCCATGCTTTGAAAGGATAAGGGTGTGTGAAAAGCACAAACTTGTAGGCAGTGGTCTAGCACAGGGCATCCTGATGCTGCCAAAGGCAGTTCTTCCCTTTATTTCCTTTCTTTAATAATAAATGATGGATGCTTCAAATTACGAAACAGTGCTAGGAAAATCCACTTTAGTCTTGGGCTTTGTAGGGAGGGTAAAAGGAAGAGTTCTATATCAAAGGTCCTTGTTTTGCTTTAATATTTGCAGTAGGGACTATTGAATGATGTAATATGCCATGTAATAATGGCTCTTATGTGCTTTTAACAAATCAGCTAGTTCCTACCTATGAATGCCTCTAGCAAGGATATGTTGTCGTCCCTTGCTATACTTGACATTGATTTAGACCCGTAATGAGGTTTGTTTGTTTTGTTTTTTTTCCCTGCATGGACATGTTTATTTGTTTATGCATTTTTGCATGTGTGGATAAAGATAGGAGCCTCCTATCATTTGAATGTTGCAGATTCTTGACTTTCAGCTTTTCTGAAACAGTCTAATGAGAGAATATTTTCATATTGTAATTTTTTTTTTTTTTGTTAAGGTGGCTATGCAAGTGTGCCAAGTTGGATTAACAAAACTTTTAACTGTACAAACTTGCTCCAAACGGCTTGTTCCTGTTAATGATATATGATATTTGTAAGATATGATCATCATCATAATCAGTGGTACTACAGTGATACTACATAAAGCTGCAGTTTTTCTTTCATTTACAAAATGTTCTTTTTCCTTTATGTGTGCTAAAACCCATTGCATTTAGCCAGCATGCACAATAGTGGGGCTCTGAATGAAACCACTAGTAATGTAATTAGATATAAGTGTGTCTCACTTGCCACCATGTCCTCTGTGAGAAAAGCAGGTTGATATATTAATTTATCATGAAAAAATGTTATGGTTATTTTGGTTATTAGAAAGCCTCTTAGGTCAAGGGTGTTCAAGCAGTGTAATGCAATGTTCTTTTGCAATAGCACAGGTGTGCAGCTCTGAAGAAAATAAGAAAACAGCTTATTGACAATTGTGCTGTACATTTCATGTACATGGGTATAGCATATATTTTTAAGTCTATAGTCATGAGGTTGGTTGAATGTATTTCTTGACAGTTGCAGTAAAACTAATGCTCCTTCAAAGCAACCACAGTTTTTCTTGGGACATCAGTGTTTCCTGTTTCCTCCTATAGCAGAATACTGCTTTAGAGTATTTAGATGTATTTGTTTACTCTTTCTTATCTTAGTTACTGGATGTTTGTCTTGTTAATTCCTCTTATTCTCTACTCACCACAACTTAAATTACAGCCGATCATGGTACATATGTCTTTGTGGTGTCACAGTCTACATCACTCTTATGTGCCACCATTTGTTACGCTCTTCTCTACTGCCCTTGAGACAGTGTTTGTGTTTTTCATCAAATTCATTGTTAAGTCCACCCTTAAAACTTTCTCTGCCACACCAGCACTACATTCTGCCACAGTTACTGTTGTCATAGTCAAATCATTGCCCTTATATGACTTCCCCACATATCTTTTGAGCCAAAGTAACTTTTTGGGAAACAGTACATGAAAAACATTGGCCTTCACAAGATTAATTTTCATTTGTTTAGCATATTTTTGAAGTCTAATTGTATATATATATATTTTTTTTTCAAGTATTAGGAGTCTTATAAATTTAAAGAAACACTCCTTACAGTAATTCCTCCAGTCACTCTTTTGTCCCCATAATATAAGTCTAAATCAGTGCTAAAGTTAAGTCTGTTGACGTTCTCTCGTGCTAAATGTATGTACTGTCTGTTGCTCTATAACCTAGTGTTTTTCAGTTTTATTTGAAAATCTTTTTATGCCCTCTATATTAATTATTCTGTGTAGGACTATCCAGACTAAGTGGGGGTAGGCAATATATTGAATATACTCAGTGTATCGGTGCTTTTTCCTTGTGGCATGTTGTGACGATGCCAGTATGAAGTCCGCTTTGGTGTTTTGCTTCTCTCACCCTCTATTGTGACTCTCTCAGACACACTGTCCCACCAGCCAGAAAACTGCATTTGTGCATGTATGAGGAGGTGTGTGTGTGTTTTTGTATCTGAAGTGGAGGCAATTGGAGAGCGCAAAAAATCTGAAGCATGTTTACTCGTGTTAGGAAACCAAAAGTGAAGATGGAGGCAGAATAAAATGTATTGGATATATTGGAACACACTGCCTAATTTGTGTGTGTCAGCTCTTAGTATGTCATCTCACACCTGCTTTATCCCCACATGGGTCTTCAAAGACCATTTATGATTGGATCTCACTCCTGTGCTTATATGCAATGAAACTGGTATACATTGTTGTTGTTTTTAGTTGATTTGTGGACAAGTGGGTCTGTTGACAATGTGCTTGTGTGTATGAGAAAGAGAGGGTACACCAGCAAAATAAACAATACTGGGTTTCTGCTATAATATATAAAACATGTTCTCCTTTGTCTCCTCATGCAGTTGCTGAAATGCTTAAAAATGTTGGTTCCTTATTTTTTTTTCATGACTGTGTCATATAAGGTCCAGATATTGAAACTATAGGCAAGTGCAAGCTGTCAGTTATATATAATGTTTCTGGTATCATATCAGTTTTGCTATCAACAAAGGTTTCTTTGTCTATCTTTGCTGGGAACTGTTCATCACACGTGAAAATAGGCAAGATGCAAAGCATAAGAGGAGCGTCTTTATGTGTTAAAGGGTCAAATTGTGCATTTTTGAAGTGCTATGGAGGAGATTTCCGAATAGCAAGATATATTGTGTATCACGATATAGCCTAAAAACATTGCAATATCAATTATAGGCAATATCGCCCACCTTTAAGAGTAAGCAATACTATACTTTCTTCCACCCCATGCTTGCCCTTTCCTGCTCTCCCTCTTTTGCCTTGTAAGATGGTAGGCAGGCAAGAACATTGCTCTGTAACGAAGCCAAGATTACCAAAGAGCTTTGGCCGGGAGCAAGTCTGGCTTTTTAGTTCCTGCAAAGATTGGCTAATATTTCTGTCCACCACATTGAGAAATATAAGGAGAAAGAGGCATTTCATCTTAATGAACTTCTTGCTCAGAGTCGACACACAAGAGGAAGGCAAATCATAAAAAGTTCAGAGAAATAAAAGGCATAAAAGGCTGTTAGCTCTAAAAGGTACATTTCCTGCTTTTGTTCTGGCCATGATCGAAGTAATTCTCCAGATTTGCACTGAAAACACGATTTAATGAGTTTGGCTTGTAGGAATAAAAATGAAAATGGGTGTCAAGGTCCTTAATACAAGCCTTCATGTCAATCATTTTCAAAAAAAACCCTCAGTTACAGTATTTCTGTTCCTTCTGTCCTCCATTTGTAACCTTCTATATTACATTACATTTACTTATTTGGAAGACACTTTCAGCCAAAGTGACTTACAAGTGAGGGACAAGACTGGACATGTGTAGGGAGCAGGAGCAGGAGCTTTAGCTCAATCAACTTCTTTGACCAGATATAATGAGCTACATGAACTGAGTAGACAGAGAGAATGACTGTCCATCTGTCTTAATTAAACAATTGGCCCTAAAGTCAAGCAAATACATAGTATACAGTTGTGAAACTGTGTCTAACAGGCAACAGTCTTTCTATTTTTGTGGCGTTTCGGGAGCTGTTTCCTTGTGTTGGCACAGCTAGCTTGAACACGACAGCTATGATTTTGATATTTGACCTCTATATTTTATAAAACATGCCATTTTATTTAAATTACATGTTTTGAACGATTTGTAATGGAAAGCCTGCAGATACTCTTTGCTGCATTTATGCCAAGATTTTGTATCAGTGAGTTGATACCCACAGTACTTAAACAGCTACATGTCCTCTTGCTTCACACAGCCTTTTGTTTAAGTTGTCTTCTTCTGAGTAGTTCCCATAACCTTAGCA
The DNA here is from genome assembly GCA_038496675.1 of Rachycentron canadum. NCBI lineage: Eukaryota > Metazoa > Chordata > Actinopteri > Carangiformes > Rachycentridae > Rachycentron > Rachycentron canadum. The sequence continues at coordinate 10,768,294 of CM076648.1, forward strand.
GTTGGGTTTGCCAAAAAGTCTTAAAGAAATGTCTTTTTCAGTCCAATTAAGTCTGTCGTTGCCCTTTAGCAGTAAAATGTGGAGGCAGCAGATTTTTTCCACAGCCGGCAGAGGTCACGTTCATGTGTGCTTGCCTAGCTCTATTCTTATGAGTGCTTCTTGCCTTTTTCTCATCACATTCACAGCTCAGCTCATTTTGAGTGGGTGGGACAGTGGAGATTTCAACCAGACAGGTTGTCTCCTGACAGTACTGTAAATTGTGAGTAACATGTAATTTCTAGAGGTTCTCTGTGTCACAGGCTCATAGTGTTACAGCAGGACTTTAGTATTATTAGATCAGTATGGCATATGGGACAGAACATCCAGTTGTAGGTAGCTGTCTATCTGACATGCTGAGCTCTGGGAGATCATCTTGGCAGCCACAGTGCATCAGGATGATGCTATCAAAGTAGAGGGAGCCAGGGGAGTAATGGAGGTGAGCCAAGTAAAATCAGCATATTCTATTACAGACAGATTAATGGATAGAAGAAAGCTGGGGTTAAAGAGGTAGGTAAGGTGGAGGGAGAGAGGCCACTAATGACAAGGTGATGAAAACAGCAGGAGAAATGGGCTCCTGGGAGCAGTTTACTCCAAACTAAATAAACTTAACCATATATGCACCTTGAAAAATGCCATATTTATGGCCAAAGAAGTGTAACATTCTGCTTTCATAGTTGCTCACACAGACATACACATACAATGTGCACAGGATGGACAGCCAAACATGTAATCTCATTCACTATACCTCCTGCTATTGTCTTCATATCATGCGACTACTTTTTTATGTATGTCATTTGGTCAGTGTGAATTGGTTTTGCTGTTGTACTGTATTTCCCAAGCTCCTCCCTCTGACTTGGAAGTAAATGTTCGCTCACATCACTTTATGTGACTGCAGTAAATGGAAAGCTCAATTGGATTTATTTCAAAGATGTTATAGATCTTCCTGCAGCATTATATAGTTCACATTCATGTTTTGCAACAACATAAACTATACTAGTACATCCTGATAGTGAAATTTGAACTTGAATAGTACTTCTCCCTTTCTTTATAATATGCAACAAAATGTATCTTGACTATGGAAAATATTTTTGATCTTAATATGAAACAGTGTGAAAAAAGTACTTTGAAATATCTTGAGAGCCATTTTGTGAGCAGGATTAACTGTCTATCAAGAGATGCATTTGCCTGACTTCACCAAAGCAAAGACATAAGGTATGGTCCAGGTTGGAAGTGGTTCTCGCATAGTATATAAAAGCAGCCACTAAAACTATTAAAGCGTGTGTGGTGGGTGATGATATAGTCTGCATTACAAAGCTGGGATGTAAGAGTGGTGATGTTAACTGTCTGCTGGCGTTACGAGACAGTGAGCTGTCATAGACACACATGTAATGGCTCCCTTGCCAGCTGCCAAGTTCAGGCCCTGTGGGACACAGTGCAGACACACCATTTCTTTCACACACCCCACCCCCACCCCTCTCTTTCTCTCTCTTATTCTCATCTTCCTTGCTGCCCCCACTCACTTCCTTTACCCTTCTGCTTCCAAACTCTGAACTGGAAAGGAAGCATTGTAGGCCTCTCATATCTTATGTATCTTTCTATTGCACAATTTAATATTGTAAATTGTACGCATGCCATACATTCATACACAAGCACAGAATCAGAATATAGAATACAGGACTCAGGAGGGAAATGTAGTGACTATATCACATGCCTGCTCTGTTCAGTATACAGTGGGTTTCTCATGGACGGTCTAGTCTACCCCCACTGAAACAGACAAACAGGCAGCAGTGTCCAGTGACCAGGCAGAATAGTCACACTCTGATGATGCATCTTTATCTCTCTGACAGAGAGCTTCCTACTGGACACATCCTCTAAGTGCAAAGTCATTTTTTTGCTCTTGAAGTTTCACTGAAAAAAGAATCTTTTGTTACTTTGTGAAATTGTGTTATTAGTAAAGGCACAGAAAAGGGTGCTACAAAATATAACGTAGCTTGTTATGTAGTGTTCTTGGCTAAAAGATGATGTTAATGTGCAGTGCCACAAATTTCACAAATTGGACATTCATTTAATGGCGTTGAGTTTACTATTTCTCTTTTTTTTCTGCTACCAGTCAGTCTATAAACACTCATCCTTTGAGGTTTGTGGTTATGACAGTTCTTTCATCAGCCATTACTGCTGGTGACTGATTATCATATTGTGTAGGTTGATTGACAGTTGACCTTCACACCAGTTTATGAAGAACTGGCGAGATACAGTGGGTCACTCCGATTTCCTTGGTGTCGACATATTAATACTAATCTAATAGAATTACTAGGAACCAATTAATCTGCAGACCCCAGACAAGACAGTGGTTAAAGAGATTGTACTGTTTCTCAGCTTGGCTGAGGCAGTCCCTGCACATAGGTGCATGGATTTAACAGCAGGAGTGGTTCATTCCCACCAACTCCATGTCTGTGTGATAAGCCAAAAGGTGAGGTGTTATGGCTGTGTAAATGCGTCGTTGAGGTTATACTAACTCAGTGTGGTATACAGCTGGCTCATTAGTGCAAGAAATAAGGTGGGGTGGAAAATCTGTCTATGTGAACTATCATGTAGCCTGAATGTGTATACCACACATTCATTGTTGGTTTTTAACAAAATGGCTTTTTTTTTTTTTTTTTCATTGAAAAATATTACTGGTTGGTCTGACAATGGCATGACACTGATGGCATTATATGTGAAAGTTCCTGACTAGTATTGGAACAGATACAAAATATGTATGGGTTGTGGTTATAAAGTGTTTCCATAAATAGACATGTTTGAGACATGTATGATATTTATACATATTATGCTGCATTTTCATTGATGATTCTTTAAGTATCCATGAAATGACTCTCATTATGTATTGACCATATCATCATGCTGACATATCATTGTCAGGTTTTCTTCCTGTCAGTTTTGGAGCTTATCACTTAAAAATCTGCGTTTACTTTTGAAATTGACCTGTGTGGATATTATTGATAGTTAAACATGTTTGTAGGAAAGTGAAGAAATAAGGGCTGTGTTTGTTCAGAGAGAGATAGCACTCAGACAGTAGCCGAAGCATGGCAGAGCAGTCAGGTAATATTACCTCTTGCTGAGCTGCATAACAAAGAGGGCCTGCATGCATATTAATATCAGCACTCTGCTTAATGTCTACATCTCATGACAGGCTCAGACATACACAGACACCTCACTGGTGTTGCTTAACCTTTCCTGTGCTACACCATGGTTATTTGCATCCACATTCCCTCATACAGGGAAGGATCTCCTCTAACCCTGGTCTCACCCATATCTGCCTCTCTGGGTCTGGCTGCCAGCCTCTTTCCCACACTCAACCAGTCTTGCACAGTAACACTCATCCATTGAAATGCACGATGGAGATGTGTGATACTAAACGAGTTTCTCGTTACCTCCCTTCCTCCCGCTTGGTAAAAGCTTTTGGAAGAACTACAGCGACATCTGCATGTGCCACGGTTACAAAGCGCCAGGCTCATACCCACCCACTTTACTGGGCTTCCCCTGCCAGCCTGCTCCCCGTCTGTACTGCCCCACCTCCTTGCCCCTGCGGCACTCATCTCTCAAATTACTAAACATGGCTAATTGTGTGAGGCGTGAAGCTCACTTCATTTGAATATTCTGGCTTGGGGGGAATTTGCCTTGCATAGGGTACGAATTAAACGAGGGTGTCTGAAAAAGGGAGGATCTGCAATTAGATACACAGGTCTCTGTGGAGTAAAATTTTACCATGGAATTGTTTTCTATGATGTTAATGTTGCCCCTTACTAGGGTATTGTTCTGTATAAGACCTTATTTTGGTTCTGAATTTTAAATTTGAATAAGTCACAGTAATCTAAATCTTCTTTAGGAAGTAATTTATTAAGAAAATTGCCATCTCTTTTTAATACTGTTGTCATTTTTTAATCTTAAAATTGGGTTTATGTTAGAGGAGGAAGAGCAGTCTTTTAGAACTGTTTAGTTGGTGATAGTGTGTAACTACATCCTCCTGTATGCTGTGTTGTTCCTCTTTTTTGCAAGTTCATAAGATATGCAAAATGTTGTCACCGTATGTCCTGTGTGTGTATGTTTGGGGGGTTGATCTATTCCTAATTAATCCAAATATAATGGGCCTGCTTCCAAAACAAGAATCAGGTTTGGGTTTAATTATGGGGTATATTTTGGTATGTTTATGTGAGAAATAACTTGAAGTAATCTTAGTTGGGAAATTATGGATAAGACCTACAACAGAATAGTTGCAGTTTCCCCATCAAGTAAGAAGGTTTTTAGTGTCCCAGTAGCTTAGCTTGCCCTTAAACTGGCTCACACCTGCTGCCAGCAGTCGCCCGCAGTGCTTTGCCCTCATTCATATAACATTTTAAATCCTTACATGAACTCATGAAAGTAATGGCAAATTGTTCGTCACAATTCTTTGTGATAGTCATGATTTTGCTGGTCACATGCAAATATTTAATATCCAGTCTGAAATCGCAATAATGATCAAATTTCTGTTCCTTTCGCAAATCCACAAACATCCATTAATTCTACATGAACAGATATTCGCTGTATATGAGATGGCTCCTTGCACAGATTGTAAGGTGCTCAATTAATCCGTGTCAGAAAGGTTGAATTTGCTGCCTTTTTGTAATTAATGTGGAATTAAACAAATTGGCAGCTTGCCAGAATCTTTGAAGATTGTCATCACATAATCAGTTGCTTTTTTTTCTTTATTTTATGCTTTTCTGTTTCCACTCTCTCGCTCTCCGCTGCCATTTGCCCGTATGCCTTAGCGATTTAATGATATGCAAATGAAATATGCATAAAACCATTCTGCTGTAGGATGATTAAGCACAGAGGACATTAGCCAGTGTCCGCCACAGTGTCTGTTGTCTCTTCTGCATTCCGCTTCGGCTAGGCGCCAACAACACCACTCTCATAAAGATCAATGCTGCTAATGTACTAATCATCTGAATAGCACAAATAATATCCATTTTGAGAGAAATTAGATTCCAGGAAGGTTTCTTCTAGCTCCAGTTTTGTAAGATCCAGAATCAGGAAAGGCAGATGTCTTCATATGTGAGAGTTGCTGCTCTAGAGAGCAGGGAGAGACCACGTTTTCCAAGACTGAGCACTTGAGCAGCACTGGCAATGCAGGAGATTTTCTATGCTTGTTTGTGAGTACTGTGGCATTATTTGACTACTGGCATATAACGAAGGAAGAAAAATATCCCTGTTCTTGCTTTCCCTCTCTCTCTCTTACACACACACGTGCACACACACACACACACACACACACACTCACACTCCACCCCCATTCCATCCTGCTCTCTCGTGCAAGCCCTCTTTTTTTTTTTTTTTTTTTTTTGTAATCCATTTGTGTAATGAAGACGCTGCACAATTAACATCCCCCATGGAATTAAATAAAAGGGTGATTATCCAAAGTTCATTAGCTCCGAAAGATTAGAATATCCACGTTTGTCCGTGATGACTATGGAAAAAAAAAAATGGGACCAATTACAAATGAAATTGTTAATCGTATTTGTTGCGATCTCGATTATTGTGTTTGAGATGCCCAAAAAGATGCCATCTTTCAACCGGTCCTTCCTCAGTGGTGGTACAAGCAGATGCAGACATCTTAGTAGTGCCAATGTTGGGTAGCAAGCACAAAGATGTTATAATCCCTCCCTTTGGATGACTTCCTTAATTATTCATATTGCACAACCATGCCTCTTGTCCAAAGAAATCCAGAAAAAAAAAATTAAAACAATAATTGTTGGATGCCAGTTAATGAATATCCTTGCGTTGCTAATTACTGTTTTAATCCCGACTGTGCATTTTAACAATGAAAACGAACTTGATGAAAGCCTCCGTTGTATCTTTGCAGCGATGCCCATCTTTGGCTCCGTGCCCGATGCCAGCACACCTCGCGGGAACGACAAAACGTTCCTCCGGACACTGAGTGTACCCCGAACTGCAATTCAGACCAGTTGTTAAGTCTGTGTTGCATCTGTTTATGATAGTTTGGCGCAGGAGGGAAAATCCCGAAAGGGTGGAGTTTGTTCTTTTTTTTTTTTTTTTTTGGATGGTTGGCAAGAAGGGGGCAAAAAAGTCGTAGAGATCTAGGGTGTGGGTGTGGAGGATGTAATGAATTCCCACGGCCTCACTACCCCCAGTTTGGTTGCAGTCAGGCCAGCACCTCCCCCTCTGTGTCTCTTGAACTCAGGTTGCCTCCTTCTTCCTGTGCCTTCTGTACCCATTCCAATGAGTTCCTGTTGTGTCCGTGCCACCTCTCTCCCTTTGCTCTTATGCTGCTGTATACTATACTGAGCCTATAGGAATTCAAGTCCATAATCATTGATAGGATTATAGATAAATTCATGATCTTTCCATGACTTTTAATTTTTTCTGTTGTCCCTGTCTCAGAAAAAAATAATCTGGAGGAAAACTGGTTGTGTTAATCAAGTTCAAATTAAAGAAAAAGGAGTTAATGAATTCCGGTCTGTCCTCTGAATATAATTTGTTTTGGCAGTTCATTAGTATGCATTCTTATGTTTGCATTTTTTGTCTATCTTTTGTGTCTGTGACATTGTAAACAGCTGCTATTGAGCTTCAGGCACAGTCCCTCAGGTCCATTCTTTCTCACTCCTCCTCTTGAAGGCAGGCACGCAAGCGATTGGCAGATTGGCAGTGTCTGTTGCAGCAGTGCCTATGGTAGACATTCAATGTGGCTGCCAGCCAGTGCAAGAAGAAATGGCAATTTACACTGGGGAAAATGTGGGGTAGAGGGGGAAGGGAGTTGGCACAAAAAGAGGCACCCGCTTCACACCCTCTACTAATAGTTAAACAGTTCGCCGCTTTTGTCTTGCTTCATCTTGTTTTTTGTTGTTGTTTTATCCCATTATGGATTCTTTTGTTGATAATTCAAGTCGTTCCTTTGATTGAGTGTGTCACCCTAATTAACAAAGTAAATTCTGCCCTAATTAGTCATATCAGGTGCTGTAATGTCTCTGTTTGTTCTTTTCTCTTTTGTTTTTGGCAACCGACACGTGAAGGGTATCCGATTGTGTCGATTTGGGTAATTGTGGTATATCTTCCTCGTCCTTCGCCCGTTTTCGTGCCAGATGCCATCACATTCCCGCTGGCACACCACTTGAGACCCGCAAGTGCCAAATTATTGCTCCTTGGGTATCTTCCAAACCAATGACTTTTACCCAAGTCCATAAATGCCTGAGAGATTGAAATGGCGCTTGTCAGCTTCCAAGGGTACATCCTTTACTGCTAACAGATGAGTTGGCATGGCGTCTCCTGCCCAGATGGCTGGCTGGCTGCCTGGCACAGAGAGCTGTGCCTCAGATGGTTAGAGAGAGCGCAAGAGAGAGCGAGTGGGAGGAGCTTCCTTTTGTGCCACCGTCACACCCCCCAGTTATCACTAGAATAACAAAACAGCCCCAAGTTTGTATTGTTTTTGTTTTTAGGATTTCCATTTTCATTAATCCCATTTGACACCATAGCCACTTCCTCCTCTTGTGTACGTGGCACCTTTCACCTCTGGGTCACTTCCTCTCTCACATCTTCGGTACTTTACAGTTTTGCTGTATTTTAGAAAGCTCGATGTCCACCATTGTGCCAACAACATGTGCCATGCAGCAACAACTAATCCTTCTGAATGGCATCTCCCAAAATTAATTCAGCCATAGGTCACATCTTCAAGTCTTCGTCAGCAGATGTTTACTTGTCCTCCATGGCGACAATGAGGGAATATGTGTCTAAAGACGTGTATCATCACTCCAACAACAAACAAAATAAAATAAAAACTGAAGCATGTGACGCTACTAAAATGATGGTAGGACGTTTCTGTCTCCCAGGCTATATCTAACCACCTACCCCAGAGAGCGAACAGAAGTCCGCCTTGGTGCTACCACTGAATGGATGGCACTGTGCCAACTTCTCTCTGCCATCAACCGCATTCGCTCCTTGCTTCCCTTATTTGCCCATCCCCTTTCTCTCTCAGTCCCTCTCTTACCCACCCTCCTCCTCTCCCTAGCTTTGCTTCCACATGCCCAGTACACCCACCTTCCATTGCCCTCTTTTCTTTCATGGGCTGACATTAATTAACATTTAAGGTTAATTGATTCTAAAGGCTGATGATTTCTTCGAACAGTTCTCGTAAACCGACTGACGAATTGTTTTGTGTCCTGCCGTGTAACCTTGTGTCTTGCACTAGTCCTGTCCCTGTTTTGCCTTTCCTCGGCACTGGTCCTGGATGGAGAAAGAGAGAGAGCTTCAACCCACAACCAGCAGTTCTAGTGTAGCCCAACAAAACCAGGATGAGCTGTACGTGCCCCAGCGCACAGTGAGGAATCCGACTGTAGTGGATCGAAGTTGATGTTATGCTGACTAATTCCACTGCACAATGTTGTCTTGGCATTTCATAAATAATCAAAGTCTCCTATCACCTTTCATCCTTTATTTTTTCCTTTAAATTTTTTCCCATTTACCCTACCTCCCTACCTCTGATCCAGTTCTACAAGACTTTCTTTAGCTGTCTCTATTTGTAATTGTCTTTAATTATATTGCAGTCACTTATTGTGCATTCTGCGTTTGCCGTTGCGTTTGTGGGACATAATTGAGAAGTGAAGCCGGTTGTAAACAAATCACTGTATTCTGATTTTTGATAAAGCTCTGCATATATGTGTAGTAATTATCCTTTTTGTCTTTTGACATTAGTGGTTTCGTCAGTTGGGCATATTTGATTAAATAATTACCTTAGCCACATCTGTGTTTTATCTTTCGTAGCATTTTATTCTGGTCTTTTGCTACGGAGATGATGAGGTTAAAAGCAGGAGACAGAAATAGTTTAATTATTCAATAAAATCCCCCTCCCTCTGAAGAGGGTATGCCCACTGCTCTTAATTAGCAATGCAGCGGCTGGCTTTAATAGTCGAGGCAGATTATACTAATTAAGAGAGAAATTTCCAAACGCTCACAAATACCATATTCAATGTGAGTGCTATATAATTCTTGCATATTATGTCTCTTTTCTGTACATGTCCAGTGCACAATTTATGATCGACAGTTGTTTGGCAGTATAATTAAAGATGATCTGAGTACAGAAATGCTCTTTCTCTTCAAGGTTTTTCTCAGTGTGGTATTTCAGGAAAACTGTGGCAAAGAGCTTCCTGGAGTTCAAATGTGCTTTTCTTTCTTGTTTTACACTCTTTTTTAAATTTATTTATTTATTTTTCATTATTTTTTATTTTGTTTTCTTTTTGTCATTATTAAATAAAAACCAGCAACTGGGCAATTGAGGAAAGGAATCCATTATGCAAATTGACCTGTATTTGCATAATGTCTTATGCCAGGAATATGCAAATGAACCGTATAATTTATGAGCGCCTGTGTCTGTCTCATAGTGTTCCCATAACTTACAAAGAGTTTTTTTCCTCCTCCTCTCTCCTCCTATCCAAGCTGGCACGACATGCACCATACTCACAGACCAGTCCCACACTAAACAAGCACACCCACAAAAGGGGCTGCTTGCTGGGTACTATGACTGGGTGGGAAAAACTTGTCTGGCAGACTGATGGGGGATAAGGAGGCAAACAAGGGGAGGGGACGGGTGGTATGGGAGAAATGTGTAGGGGGGCACATAAATCCCTCTACAAAGGCTCAGTAGCAGATGCTAATTCTCTAAAACAACTGCGAAACTAAATAAAATGAGAGACAAAAAACAAAGGCGGAAGACTTCGGCTGGGCGGAGCGACAGCGATTTCTGACTTTTCTTTTTGTCTTGTTGCAAGAGCATTGGTTCTGCACTCTTTCTCTCTTCTTTGATGCCCGTATTTGAGATTTTTTTTTTTTTTTTTTTTCCCTGTCATTGGAGCTGCCAGTTTTTCCTCTTGTGGAGGATTTCCTCATGAGTCAGTTGGATGAAAGCAGCTGAGTGCTGGGTAGGATGGAGAGGAGAGAGAAACACAGAAGGAGAGAGAGGCTGTATCTCAAGGCATGCGTGTGTGGGCTCCAGTCACTCTCCACCAGTACCCTGGGATGCCACCACTCAGCCCAGCCAAGCCCAGCACAGAGCATCCAGGCTGTATCCAGGGACACTAGGACCAGACACATCCTGATGTGTGGTATAAGTTGCACACCAGTTATTTGGGCTTCTCATTCCCAGCAGGATTCTGTTCGCCGCAATTATTCTATCACGACTCGTTTGTGGTGATTGGCCTGCTTTGCATAGTTGATGTGAGGCTAATGGCTAAAGAGACAATTCTACATTGTTCCGGAGAAAAAAAAGCCACAGGGGACTGCGTTGGAGAAAAGGCTTCCACCATTGCACTCCAATTCACTGAGGACATGAATGTTGGAAATAAAGAATTGTTTGTTTTTCTGAATTTTATCCTCAGGGCCTGTTCTCACAGAAATTCCAGACTTCACGTTGTCATATTTTTGCATCAACTGCCTCTGTGCTGGAAATGGGAATGCACTCTTCCATGTTTCTTCACACACTTGGACACTGCCGAGCTTCTGATTGTAGAAAGGTGTCTGTGCCAAGACCCATTGCACACAAACACAGTGAGTGTGCCCGCCTTCCCCTGAGCCTGAAGGGACATCTGTTCCCTCCATGTTGGAGTGTGTGTGTGTGTGTGTGTGTGTGTGTGTGCGTGCGTGCGTGCGTGCGTGCGTGTGTGCGTGCAAGAGTACATGTGCTTATGAGAAGAAAGAGACAAAGGAGATTGCATTATGTAAGTCAGCATGGTGTCTCGCCGTCTTTCTTTAGCACATGCACACAGACGCACACGCATGCTTAAATAAGTATGGAGGAGTGTGTCACCTTCTGTGTTGCTGTATCAGGACTTTGAATTTGAAGAAGACCATCCCATGGAAATACAGATCCTTCTCCACTGCGGTGTAGTTTAATTTTTTTGGCTGAGATTCTTTCTTTCACTTGATTGTGGTTTGTGTCACTAATTCCAAATTGGACCTTTCTTGAATGTCAAGATTATCCGATGTTATTTATGCCAAGTTTAAGGTTCCTCGTTTGCATTTTTTATTTATGTTTTACCTTTTTATATAACAACACTGTAAAATTGCCTAGATTAATTTTTTGTAGGCACGTACTCATGCGAGCAATTATTTTCTGGAATTAGCATTCAACTGGCATCTTATTATACTGCACAGACCTTTCATTAACTCTAATGAATCTCTCTCATTTAGATGTGAGATATGCAGACTTGAATGCTGTATCTGAATATGGAGATTTCACATTAAGGTTGTTATGATTGCACAAATTTGTTCTTATAATATCGATTTTCTATGTGAACTTTGTCTTTCAGTAAAATAAGTTAAAACATCAGTATCACCTTTGCCCATTTTGGATAAACCCATGTAGCATTAAGTAATTTCATATTTCACCATCCTATTAATAGCATTAGTGACAATAATAATTATTAGAAGATGACTCAATGGTATTCAGAAAACAAATTACAGAAATAACTATGGACAATTGATAAATTAAAGACTAAGGGCCTTATCTTACCTTGTGTAAAGTGCAAGTGTCTTTGTCAGTTTCAGACTGATGCAGTTGTCTTGTGCCTACCTGACCACCCATGGGCGTGTTTGTCTCAAAATGAGGTGTGGTCAGGTGAATTTTTTTACGCATTGCTATCTTGAGGTGGTGGGAAGTGATTGGGCGATTGACCAATGAAGTCAGTGACGCAGTATTTTACTGCTGAAAATGCATTTTAGATGTTTGGATAAGTCAGGTGGAACATTATAATATAGCATTCTTTGACATACTGTATAATGTAAAACATTAACACATAAATGAGGCTCTGCAGAGAAGTGCTCTTTCTTACCACCTGTTAAATATGCCACTGTTTCCCATTCGTCACCTTGGCTAAGTTTGTCAGTGTAATAATAAACCAGTGTTGTTACACTTCTCGTGAGATGTCTAATGCTGTGACCTTTGTTTTTGCTTCATCGTAGATCTAGTCGCAGCACACTGATTTGCTCAGCCCTTCCCTCACAGGATCCTCAGAACTGCTGTGCATGTGTGCTTGGACTGGGCTCATTGACCAGTCACTGTATGTAATCAACTCACCACAAACAGAATATAAATCTTTGAAACACTGCAATTACAGTAGTAGTTGACAAAGGTGAAAGTGCACCTGGCTTTTAAAGGGAATGGGAGATTGCACTGATTGATTTATTTCATGTTTACTTGTTCTTGTTGAACATGGTCTAAAGCTTGTTGAAATGGAGCTCTAAATGTTTAATAAACGTGGAGTTTGAGATGATTCTAGCTGAAGTGTGGGCCTTAGCTGGTGAAAGAAGGGATGTGCACACTGACACTTGTAGAGAACATGTAGTATTAAGAAAGCTTGCATAATGCTGCCACATCTGTTTGCAATTCATCAAATGAAATAAGAATTAATGAAACGAATTAAATTTAAAAGGAGAAATCAATAACTGAATAATTTCTTAGACTTTACTTTATTATCTTATCTATTATCCACCTGTTTTTAAAATCATGGTAGATGAATAATTATGAAGACCTTTTTAAGTGATACCTAAATAAGCCACACCAGAGGTAACATTTTAAGAGTAACATCTGTTGAGGTTGAGAGACAGCTGCTGTTGCTTATGTCTCACAATGAAGCCACACAAAAAACATTTTAAAGAGAAATTCAATACTGACAGACTAATTTCACTTACACTTTCAATGTTACATGAGGAAATTTGCTTTAGATTTGTATATTCATTTGTTAGTGTATGCTCTGTGTGTACATATGTATGCTTGCAGGAAGTGTGTATTGTGATGTTGTCATGTATGCATGTTTTTTTTAATTCTTATTCTGATATCATGTACTATACACTTAATCAAAGTGGTAATGAAAAAGACTTGGCAAAAAATGCCTAAAACAGCATGTTTCCAAAGAAGTAGACTTAACTGTTTGAAGGTCAGTATCAGTATTGTTTTCTTATTTTAAAAAAAAAAAAAAAAATACAATGTGTCCTAAAAAAAAATATTCTTTATTGTGTATCTCTAAAACAGCACTTGGAGTATAATCTGAAACCAAAATATTAAATGTTTTTTATATATAATGTATTTTTGTAATAAAGTTTATAATTTTAGGTTCATAATACATACATGTCCAACAGAAGAACCCTACTTTTCATGCCGTTTACAACACAGATCGACATGGCTATATTGGCTAATGCTGTGGTATATGCAGGTATAACTGGAGCTGTTTATATATTCACATGGCACCAGATTGGTGGTGGTTACACTACTGGACTGAATACTATTAAAGTATCAAAGTGAAAGTAGTGTTCCTGACCCACCTGTACCATTTTTCTACATAATGATCATCAGGTGTTTTTTTTTTTGTTTTTTTTTTTTTAATTCTAAGATATTTTTTAACTGCTGGGCTCTGCCAAAGAGACATAAATTGAATGTCTTTATTCTACAGCCTTCTGGACGATATGAAGGGCCACTGTACTGTCATCTGACTGAATAGTGACTGGATAGTTAGTTAATATTACAAACATCTTAGTTTTCAATAGGAACTACAAGAACAGACTCCTTTTTTTAAAAGTTTTTGATCTTATATTGAATGAAAATGATGCCCTTTTAACTGATAGTGTCCTTGGTTGAATAAAATCAAAATAATGTGTCTACCTATTGAATGTGTTTGCTTTTTCTCATTTTGTTTAAGTTTTCCTGTCAGTTCACAATGTTTCAATAACTAGTGACTGTCATGTTAAGTAATAACAGGCTGGAGCTGTTAAGGAAAGAACTACCTTTTGTTCCATTTAAAAGGATCAAGTAAAGTGTACACTCAAGAAAATGAACAAGGACAGTACAAGGCACCCAGGCATGAGGGGCTGGGTGTTAGAAATGAAAACTTTAAAATTAAAATTTGCCACATATATGCATTAATTTCCATACTGAGAACTTAAATTAAAAATTCTGATTCATTCATCTGATACAAAAAGTATTGTTTACCAACAGTATGAGAATTGAAACTTCTATTAAGTATAAGTATTACAGTATGTGGAACAGAGAAACTACACTACTTCACTGTTTGTTTTGTTCAGAATATTGAGATGATGAAAATATCACAGAAATAAGATTTTTAAAAAACTTTTTTTAATAATTGTTTGGTGTATTATTATTTTATCATTATTTCTTCCAGATATGGTCATTGTGTTAAACCACAAGTGGTTTCAAATGTTACTGTTGGTCTCTACTGGACGGAGTCTTATACCAACCATCTAGGTCAGTTTCTATAAAAAAAAGATAAATTACTGGAAATGTGTTGCCATGGTTTTCTGCAGCACATGACTGTCAGATTACGCATGGTTAAATGGGGTCAGTAAGGAGGCACACAAATTGTGTGTGTGTGTGTGTGTGTGTGTGTGTATATGTAATTTTTCAAATTATGATATTGATGATATTTGAAGGCTTCCACACTGGGTTGTTGCTGTTGTTGTTGAGCAGGCATCACAATAAAACAGAATATGTATAAGATGTAGTATGACAGGTGAATCTAGGAGCACAGTAGCAGCATATGTCTTAAAAAAAAAACGTGGATTGTCTTTTGAAAGGAATGGTGTAAGTGAGAAGCATGGCTAGATTACCACGCTCACTGAAAGCTCCCTTCACATTCATTGCCCCCTTTGACCTCTCAGCACACATTAGTAGGTAAGGATTTATTTCAGCAAAAGATGTTCTCATAAAAGTGGCAATCTTGTTCCAATAGCATAAAGGTTTTAGCATTCTGGGTAACAGCATCTGAAATCACAGAGACGCAAATGGTCTGTCCATAAATACAGCCTATCCATGAGTGACTGAGACAGCCTATGTGAAAGCACACAGTGTTAAAAAAGCCTGTGCTCTCTTTTTGTAATCATATAATTGCTCTTTTTCCATTTAGAGTAAACTCCCCATGTTGGTTGAGAACATTTTAGGATTTAATGGGAATTTAAAATAATATACATATTATGTAAGTGAGTGAGTTTTGTTTGGCAAGGTGTGAATATGTCATCACCAGGGAGTTGATGACTTGTGTTATGTATTTAAATGTTTCATTGCATTTCAAAATGTTTGTGGGCAACAGCACTGACTAAAAACATGTTTGAATATTTTTTTTTTTAATTAGAATTGTGAACACACAAAGTGTAGACTTAGCTAAGGGACTTGTGTGAGCTTCCAATCAAAATGAAAAACAAGAGAGCGGAATGGATCTGTCAGATCATCCAGCTGGCACTTTTTCCAGAATAAGGAGGCTGTGGGAGAGAGGGAGTACATTACACTGACTGACCCTCTTTTAATTGCACTCCACCATCCTATTTACTTTTCATTCACTGTCACCTCTGCTGAAGCTTACAAGACTGCACTGTACTAAAAATGCACATATGAGGACAAATGTATTGTAGGTACAATGTAGGTATATAATAAATTAATGAAAAAGTCCTTATCACTTAAGCTTTATATAAATACATAGTTGTCGTTTTTGCTATCACAAAAGCAACAATACCAATTAACTACCAGAGTCACAGTCAGACATCAGCTTCACACAAAATACAGTAAAAAATTATATTCATTAAGAAAATACTGTTGTTTTTTTTTTATTATTATTTTTATTGTATTTTTTTGGAGTAATTAAGCAATAGAAAGAAAAAAGTATCAGCACAGCAGTGGCATTGACTCCCAGGTCTTTTTCTTACCTGATGATGCCTCTAAACCTTTTTTTTTTTCTTAAATTCAACAGGGTCATAACCCTTCCATAGCATGTCAGTGGTGGCATTAAGTACAAAACTTCTGAAACCACCCACCCAGCACTTTTCCAGGTGATTGAGAGTGCTGTTAAATGGTTTTAGAAGATGCTGCTGCTTAATATCAGCAGAACTATGGACCTCCTCTGACTGGTTTGACAACACATAAAAGTTGTATAAGACAGATCAAAGAAGGCTAAAATAGCTTGAGTCTTTCTTTGTCTGAAATGGGTGACACGGTCTGTTAGCTGTGGCAAGTGGACTGTTCTTGTGAGTAGAGCACTGGTAGAGTCACCTAGACATGCATTACAGTTCGGATAAACATCAGGGCAGTGGATCTGGGCACTGTAGATGCACCAGAGGGGAGGATGAGGACTTGACTGAATTCCAACACAGTCCACACCTTAGCTGTAATAGCCCCTTCAATCTCCAGTTTATCATCATGTCACACTGCAGAATTCTCAGAAGGCCCAGTTGTTTGTCAACTATGAGAATGCTGTGTAAGGACGGCAAAAAAAAAAAAAAAACTTGATGCTGATGCAAGTGCTAGTGAAAATTTACAGTGCTTAACCGTTGAGTGTAACCAACTTGAATTTTGAATCACTGTGTTGTAGGATTTCAGTATTTAGCAAGCTATACAACACACTGATCTTAATATGCATGTGCTTTGTCAACATGAAGCCCACTCTGTGTATCTATCACTGTCTCATGTCTGTCATTTCACAGCAGATAATTTTACTGACTTCACATAATTACATTTTCACATCCATTGTGGCCAGGTTTGTGCATGTGTCTGTGTATTTGTGTATGTCTTCTGCCTCATTGCACTGCACTCAAGCAGATGCTTCCAAAGCCCCCTGTCTTCTTCTCATGCCCAATGAACAAGAGACAAGTGCCAGAGGGCAAACATGTCCACTGCCACACGTCTCTTTGCTGAATGGCTGCATTTAGCATGCAACACATGCCATAGTCAATGGAAGCATAACACATCTGTGTACTCACACATGCATACACATCTCTAATGAGTCTAATCCTGAAATACACACCAGTTCAAGGGAGCCCAGGGCTGTGTTAAGCAGTTGTGTTAACTATTGCATGCAGTATGCAGTAACATGGTTGTAAGCAGAATCCTGCATTATTCAGACTGGGTGGACGGGGTAATTAAGAGTCTTGTAGTCACTTCATAATTCATCTGCATTAAAGGCCCAGCAGTTTTGCTGGGATAAACAGAACTGGCACATGATGTGATGTAAGATGACACAACATGGCACTTGTGCATAGAATCAGTCTTTTCTTATTTTGCCTGCAGCTACTTGGGGTGAGAGGTTTGTTGATTAAATAAAAGGCCATCTTTCTTAATATACTCCACCCACTTAGCCTTGTATCTAGTTTTTACCACACATGTGCTTTATTATATTACACTTGCTTTATTATATTACACTCAGTTTCTGGATTTCCACTTCCTGTGATTTTCTTGCAATTGTTTTTTGTGTCAAAGGTGCATTAATTGTGAGTATATTTGGCTGTTAACTGACTGAATTGAAATTGTTCACCAGGGTGGTGAGATATTTATAGTCTGTGGTGATTCCAGATACTGTGAATGAGCAAATGTGTGGGCAGCTGATTTTTGGGAATTGATTGAGTAAATAAAAGTAACAGTTAATCTTTTTTTTTATTTTTATCTCAAGTTAATCATGACCATTATAAAATGCATAAAGTGCTGTTAGTGATTTGAATGAAAATATTAATCGGGAATATGATGGAGTGACTAGTCCAAGAATTTGAAGATATAGCAACAGATGATAGCTGAGCTTTAGACAGAGTATTGATTATTCATGTTTTATAATCTTCCCACTGCAGCTGAAGGAAAATCTTAAAGGCCCTCAGCTAATTAGTCACTTGTCAATAACTGACACTAAGATGTTTTCCAGTGGATAGGGAGCTACAGCTCAAGGCTGCTAAAAAAAGAAAAGAATCTCGAGGGCAGGCAAGACGTGTGTCAATGTAAACACATCAGAGAAGTTTTCATATATCCCTGTAATAACTGCAGGTTTTTCAATTAAAGTGGTGAAGGCTAAATAAGCAATTTAAATCTATTGGTTTTTAATGAATTTGTTTCTTTAAACATATTCATATGTTATTTAAACACATACTTTCTGAATAATAATGACAGTATGTCAACAGTATATTGAAAATAGCAAGAATCAAACATTCTTTATCACGTACAGGAACCAATGTAAAGAAGTAACTGGAAGACTTTAGCTGGAGGGCGGGGGAGCAGTCAGGGAATTCAGTTGGGAATGTAATAAACAGCACACAATCCAGAAAATTAAGATATGTATGGCCTTTTCAAGCATAATCTGGCAATCCTATCTATAGGAAGACTTGAGTGTGTGCGTACGTGCATGTGTGCTGGCAATCTGAATGTATGGCGTCTCTCTCTTCTAACGCCTGCTCTGGCATATTTCAGCTCTATGAAACACAGGAAGTAATCCCAGAGCTATTTAAAAGGTCAGGACAGCTCTGCTTTTTCCAGCTGTGACATTTGACTGGCAAAGGTAGAAATGTGTATAGCAGGGATGAGCTGAAGCCTCTTCTAAATGCTTCAAAAAAGTAATCTGAATGGAAGGGGTTAAGGGTCGCTTCCCTCAGGCAGCCACCCGCTTTGAATTCTGCTTAATGCAGTGTACCATTTACAGTGTGACCACCTTTTTGTGTTTTAATTGCATTTTGGTAGGTCTTGAATTGTTTGTCTAGGACAGCAGGTTGTTATGATATGCATGACAAGTAAGCCAGTTGAAGTTGTTGCATTATGCAGATGTAGTACACACACAAAAAAAAAAGCATCATGTGAATTTCGGCATTGGGATCAAATGCTTTTAATAATATTCTGGTGAAAGCTGCATTCTGATGTCACTGAAGACATTGAGGTAATTGTGTTGGGTCATCCACACCATACATTCATATTGCCAGTCCCCCCTCCCTTAGCCCTTCGCCCACCTCCTCTGCCTGCAGTCTTGTGTGCAGCGTGCTCTGGTGGCTACGGGCGCTCGTTAAAGTCCATAACTTATCTCACGTTTGAAGCTAATGGGAAGAATACTGGCTGCAGTGAAAAATAAATTACATTTTTCCCCCCTCTCTCTTCCTGCCCTCCTAACCTGCAGCGTAATATAGCAGCGGTGAGTGTATCCATTACAGATCTTAAGCATTAGAATTTATCTGTGCTGCACGACGCTGACTGATGCATTTGGAAATAATGTACTGGAGCTGGGCATTACAGGAACCCCTGTAAGTAATGGACAGCTCTCGCCTGTGGCCGGCGATGTATATCATTCACCTGGACTACCTCATCAACTCCAACAGGGCTTTCTAGCCAGGACAGCCACTCAGGGATTGCATTAAAGACTCTTGCAATGAAAGCCCCCCCCTTCCTAATCTGTCTATCACCCTCTCTTTTTCAATATATTTGTTTTTTGTCAGTAAAACCGTAAATTATAAAATAGCCCACTCACTTACACTATTCTGTAAAGAATAGGCAAAGTTACAGCTGGGTTGATTGGCAGTCAGTTGAATTTCTCTATAGGTTTCAAATAATGTTATTCATATTGGCTTTAAATCAAATTACTCCTTGTCTTCTTAAAGGGCTTTAAGTTCTTCAAAACCTGCTAAACAAAAATAATCCAACTCTGTGCAGCTTTTTGCATCTTTTAGCTCATTGTTTTGGTTTTGTATCTTATTCATTTACTGTAGTTGAGTTTTACAACACTGGACAATTTCCCTGGGTAATAGTGCAAACAGCTCGTTCCATCAAACAGCTGAAAGAAAGAGTGGCAAGTGAGGAAATTCATGCTTCTCCTTTTCTTGTGAGGCCACGGACTGATCCAAAATACTGGCTTTTAACTCTGACATGCTTCCGCATCTGCTAAGTGTTAACATAGGAACTTTGTCTGATAGAATATTACATATAACAACTTGGTACGGCAAATATATACTGTATGGATATGTGAAAATGTTTGGGGGCTTTCTGTCCTCTGGTGGTCGAAAGCTATTTAATGCTGATTCAACCCTTAATAATGCTGTTTCTGCCCTTTGCGACCAGGCACATGGGAACAAAAAGCTTTTACTAAGTATAGAAAAGCATTCTTTGTATTTCAACCCCTTTTTTTTTTTTTTTTTTTTTTTTACAAGAGGAAAAATTGCATTCCTAGATTACAATGCATTTAATTAAATGAACAGAGCGAAGCAGGGGAGTGACCCAGTCTTTTTAAGGACAACAGTAGTCGGCCAACAATGCCAAACTAATGAATCATTTTTTGATATTCACAATAAGTGACAAACCTCTAGTTGTCCTTGACAGTCCAACTAAACATGATCTTTACTTAAACACACACTGATGAAATGCTTTTATTCTCCTCAGTTTGAATCAGAACCATATTTTGCCAATGTGACCACTGGAAGTGAAATTTATTCAGCTGTCTCTGTTACAGGTGACGCTGACTGCATTGCAATTTAAAGTTGGTTTAACTCTCTCCATTATTAACTTGCCCCTTGCAGGTTTTTAACATTTTGATTTCTTAGAATAATAAAAAGACATAATTGTTTATATGAAAAATGTGTATAGGTGGAAGGCATGGATCTCTGTTTCTTAACTTATTGGTTCCAAATTTATTTAAACAAAACATATTACAGAATGGAACACAATTTACTTATTTGCAACTGTGAGATTCATGTTTTTTCTCTTTTTCTCTCTCTTTTTCTCTTTGTCCTTTGGCTCTTTCCACATGCCTCACAGCTGCACATTTTTATTTAATGGTGTTTATGTTTTAATAGCTGCACCAGACACTAGCTGCTTGTCTCCAAAGTAATGTAAAGAACAAGGAATAGGCCAGATGAATTCCATCCACAGAGGTCAGAGAGACAGAAAATGAATAGCAATGTGAATCCCCCAGCAGGCAGCAAGAGAGACAGACTAATAAGAGCATAACAGAAGAGGAGAAGGGGGCCCTTGGGAACCAGCATAAAGGTTTTCAGTACATTTTTAAAAGAAAGTGGTCTGAAAATATAATGATGCCTGCTTTGAAATGCATCAGTAATCAGGAAAGGAATTTGTTCCAGGATATGAAGTAGGATTGAAATTCCCCAGTTGTGTTGAAGAATGGGGTTTGTAGGTGGAGGGTTGGGTTAGTAAGGTTGAGAGGGGAGAGTATGGAATGAAAAATGTAAGTGTTCAAGATGGAGGCTCTTCTGCTCTTCTTACAGGTGCACAAGACAGGGATAGAGGAGAAGGCTCTTGTTATGCTGGTTTCTTTATCTCTCACAGATGTGTACAATGTATAAACCTCTACTATCCCTCAATACCAAGTTAACTTTTACAAAACCCTGCATGCAGAGCGAAACTTTGCCAATCCAAATTGTCTATTTTAAGCACAAATCCATGTAGACATGTCCCAAAATGAAATGAGTCCAAAGCAGCAAATAGCATCCTCTGTTGTTGAATAGAGTATTTGGTTAGTTATTACACTTTGACTGAAAAAAAAAGAAGAATAGCTTTCAGGGATTAAGCATGTCTTTGTATTTTATGGATTCTTTACTCAGTAATTTTAAATGTCTTCATAAGACTCACAAATATTGTTAACATTGTATTGTAAAAATGTCTAGAAATTGTATTATGTAAAGAAAAGTCACTGACTTATTAAAAAGTATTCAATATTAATACTCACTGTATTATTGGGAATCTCATGTGATACAATGTACTGTGCATAAATACATAAAAAGTAGGAGTGAAAAGATGAATTTAAAAACTGTTGTAGAGTAACAGTCATTGACTCAACATTTATGTGAAAAGTTTGAACTTGATGACAACTGATGGTCCTTCTATGATGCTTTTTTTTTCTTTTCTGCTAAAACGTAGCTGTTTGACCTTGCAGTGCCTGAAGATGTAGTGTTAGCAGGCCAAAACTGCAAAACGCCACAACTTAGCAAGATATTTGCACAGGTTTATTTAGAGTCAGGAAATTGCCAAACAGGTGCCACCTGGGAATAAGGCAAAAAAAAAAAAATACTTTCTTACAACTTGCTGTGAATACTACATGATTTTTGAAAAATCTGAATCTAGTGTTGACAAGGGATATAACCTGTCTTTAAACTTTGTACAACAGCAGCAGTGAAGTGTCTGCAGATTTATATATTTCTCTCCTGTTTTTAATCTGAGGTTTATAGAAAAGCTAATTAAATAAAACTTTAATAAAATATGCATTTCTTTATTACCCATCAGAGCAATTTTTGGATTGTGATGAGATTACAGTATAATGGTGTCAAATCCATGTGTAGATGAAACCTCACTTGTTAAAGTGTAATATAATTATATGAGTCCACAATTGGAAAATGCATGGTTTTGTCTAATGAAAGGAGAGAGTAGCAGCCAATCTGGTGGCCAAGTGCAGTCTTAAGCAAATTTTCTGCCCCTGTGGATGTTGGAAAATCAAGAAGTCAGCAGTCCTGCTGCTGAATCTTTTAGTGTACATACTGTGAGCAGTACTAGTGGGTTTATATGACACATTTAGCTAGTAATGACTTCCAGATTTGCTTATTTGTGCCTTTTCACCGCTTGAAAAACACACAGAAAGTTGCTCATACACCTCTATCTGATGATCAGAGTTACAATGAGTCTTCTCTGTCAACAATAGAGGGTCCACAACCCCTGTGAATGGTGAGTATTGTTGATACTGTGAGACAGCATATCATTTTGTCTTACTTGCTGCTGTCGTGGAGTGATGTCAGTTTGTGCTGGTAGTCAGGTGAGGCGTTTGGTCCATGAAAGTGGCCAAAGCTATAATCGGAGTCTCCAGCTGTGCGACTTGTACTGTAAATGGGCTACACACTGCCATCCTGACAATCACAGCTCAGACACATGACAGTCCAAATCGGATAGAGAAGGAAGCCAGAATGAGGGAGGCCAGGTCTGGACCACTGACCTCTACCTCTGGGATCTCCACCAATCTCCGGACATAGTAATCGTTTTGTAAAACAGGCCTCTCTCAGGTTGCTTTGAACCAGCGCTGCCACTCTGTAATGGGTCTGTGAGAAAAGGATTTGTTAGGAACTCAAACTAGAGGCCAACAGACAGTGGGCTATTACCTAACAGCCCACCATTAAAAGGTTGACTGTGCCAGTGCCAGAATAGAAATGCTCCGTAGCCAACCCAATTTCATATAATTGACATTGGCTGATTGTTTACTGAAGTGCACATTTCCAGTGTACGTTCATCCTGGCTCCACTAGATGTTTTATTTTATTATTTCCTTTATGTCATTTTACCGTGGGGCTATCATTTATAATTTACCAAACGACATCATCCCATCTGCTCTAGCTTGCCTTCAACTGGGCTCATCAGCCCCCAAAAAAGTGCCTTTTCCTTTTGGGAATGGTTACCAATAATACATTCAATTTCAGAGCTGTGAATTATCCCAATTGTAGATTGAGAATTTCTGTCTCCCTGTATTTATTTTTGCTGCACATGTGTTATGGTCCCAGCTCTCTGATGGATGTCCCCACGCCGTTGGCCTCTGCTTTGATGTGGATTATCACTGAGCCTCATCGTTGCCCCCAGTCACCCTGTCAGCACCTTTTGATGTTTCCTGTGTGCACTTCCAGATAGAATTTCTAATAAGGAGTCATTATCATTTTGATTTCTTGCTAAATGAGAACAGTGACCTCTGGCATTTAACCTTCGGTGACTGGTTAGAAGAACTAATTGAGGTGGTGATGATATGTGCAACGGTTTAGGCTTGGGGAGTTTGTCAGCACATTTGGCTGACTGGCATTAAGCCTTAAATGTTCATCACACATTCCCCTATGTACGTTGTGGGGAAATTTGGTTGACTTAAGCCTTTAAGTAACACCTATCATGTACTATATAGTTTTCAAGACTCACTTATTATAGTCATGTCAGTTATTTACATTTCTTTTACAGATATGTTCTAAACATTATAAGTGCCCAGTGAAATTCTGTGGTTCAATAAAATTGCTCCTTAAAGCCTCTTTGTTAATTACATTTTTAAGATATAGAAGTATGCATGAAGATGCTCACAGGGGAGGGGCAAGAGGATAGTAAATGGGATGTTTGCTTCTTTACAACTCCAATGCCTTATGCATTTTTTTAAATCAACTCTGCACTAATTTTTTATAATAATATATATTACATTAATAATCAGTTAATATTTCTTTCAAAAGCAGTGTTCCTTTGGACTTTACCAAACACTGTGCGAATTTTATCTTTATTATTCAGAAGTTGAGATAAATGGTTTTCTGCTTTATTGGTTAGAAACTATAGGTACTAAAGACAAATGCTATATTATCTACCGAAAGTGCTGGCTAAATTTAACTCTGTATCTGTAATTGGAGGGCTCATTATAAGGTCTCTGTGATAATTATGGTATCACACAACAGGCCTTTGGACTTCTGCACTGCTGTGTGAGTCCACAGAGCACCTGTACTATTTCAGGATGCTTTTTACTTGCACTTATTTGGTGGATGTAATGTAATTTATTTCAAAAAGCTTATTTTTTTCAATGGAGAGATCTTTCAGGACCCCAGGATGACAAAGACACTTTAACTGCACTTCTTTTTTTTGCATTGTGGGTCTAGAAAATCATCTGTGATTAGCATGCTAATGATTGGCACTGAAACCTGTGAAGATCAAGACAATTGAAGTATTTTCTGGGTGCCTGGAGATAACAAATAACCTTTAACAGATGAAATGCTCTGCTTCTATTAAGTAAACTCCTAATTTACAGAGCAATTTGTGAAAAATACTGGCAGTAATCTTTTCTTTTATGTTTTGGAGTCACACATCTGCCTCCAGCTCATTGTATTTAATTATACTGAGGACCCTGTATTCTCATCTGCTCCTTTCTTTTGGTGTTTTCCTAGTGGATCTGCATATTTCTCCCCAACTCTACTTGATGTTGTTGCCTGCTGCTTGAGTTCTGAGTGGTTCATTTAGGAGGCCTGGTGTTGCTGCTTTGTCACAGTGGAGAGAGATCAAAGAGGCTACTTAATGCTGAGGTTTAGGAGGAACTAGAACACCCAGTTCAAGCAGTGTGCTGGGCCTCCTGTGGCTAGTATCAGGTCAGAAATAATGAGCATAGTATAATGGCCTTTTAGAAACACAAAACTCCTCAAATGTGGACATTACACATGGAAGCAGGGCTTTGCCAAGCTCTCTTTAGGGAAGCTGTAGATAAAAAGAAGTGCAGGTATACATGCGGCCAGGTCACAGTGCTGCACAAGTCAACAATGAACAAATAAAAAGTGTGGGTGGGAGGCCTTGGCAGAGAGCAGACACACAGACTGGCTTCACAGGGGAAAACGGTACTATGTGTTCAAGGAGCCTGTTTGAAGACAGTGGGAGGGCTGCCCTTAGCTGAAGACATCTGGCCCACCATTCTCAGTGCAGGGATCCTTGGGACACATGCGCCCAGCACTGGCAAAGTTGATGGTAGTAAATGTTTCATTCAAAACCAAGTCTATTTTATTTCATCTTTTAGTTGTCCCATAGTTTTATTTCTTTATCTACTGTCTTGCATTACTTAAATATTTTTTAAGTGCATCATTCAAACTCTTATAAGCATGCTAGACACTGGTAGGTTGTGACCCACTGTGCTACAAACCTAGCCTCAGTTGTTGTTACAGGACCCCAACCATTCTCAGACGATGCCTGCAGTGTGCACACCAGCTCATCTCTCTCCATGCACTGCCCCTGGCCACAGGCTCCAGACATCCCCTGCCTTGTTACACTCCCCTCATTCACCTAACTTTTGCACTCTGTTTCTGTTTGTCTCTGTCTCTCTATTTCTCTTCTACACATTGATTCAAATCAATCCAGTCGTTGCATACTCATTTAGGATGTATCCATTTGTATAGACAAGTGGATACACGAGTAAACATACAGATACAGTTAACTAGATTATTAGGTCTTGATAAACCAATAAAACATCAGTTTTTATAACCACCTAAGCTAACAATGAACGTATACAAATAGAACACATACAACCATACATATTGAACTATTCTAAACCAATAACAACAAGACTTCATTGTGATTTAATGCTGTATGTTATAAGGGCATTCTGCGTGGTGTCTGTGTGTGTATAAGACAAAAACAATAAATGGCAATCCATTGTCTGTCTGTTTGTGCATAAGACAAAGACAAACAACAGATAACAATCCATGATAGAAACTTGAGATTTACCATGCATATTCCTTACAAAATACATCATTATTTTTCAGTGTTAGAGTCACTTCCTTGCAGTTTATTCCTGCTATCCACAAATGTATGTGTTAAGAGTGTTTAAGGAAATATTTGTTTATTTATTTGTTAAGATCTGGTGTACAGAATTATACACTTTCAGTGTCATGGCATCTCTGAAGTTTTCACTGCTACACAGCAGTACAGTCATGAAGTCAGTGAGAAGTTGAGGAAATGTTAAGGATTTGAACTTTATATATATGGGCAACCCTGTGTATGTAAAGTACGTGTTGAGAATATAAAATTACTTTTGGACTCAGAACAATGTTGGAACAAGTTTAAAGGTTGTCTACAATTTAAACTGCCATTCCTTCCCATATTTTCTCAACATACAGAGTTCATGTTAATACTACTTATTCAAAAAGAGAAAAGCATTCTGTAACTGTGTCTTGGTTTCCAAAGGTAAATATCTTAATAGTAAAGTTGAGTTTACAGATCTTTTGAAACTGCCAAGATGTTTCTAGAAAGCACATAAACCTAGGAAGAGGAAGCTTAAAAAGATGAAGAATGATCAGTGATCTACATCTTTCAACTAGATACATTATGCTCTATTTTAATGATCCAAGGTGCACAGTGTAATGCACACAGCACAAAGGCATTTAGGGTGTACATATTCTTCTCTCTATACCTTAAGATGACACACCACTGACATAACACAATCATGGACTCACAATCCACTGTCTTAAAACAGCTACGCAGGAACAATGCACCTGACCAGACCTCTGAATCTATCAAAGACACTTGTGTTGTGTTTGGTGCCACTTTGGATTGGGTGTAAGATAGGGCCCAGTGTGTTTGTCCATTCAATTAGATCTTTTAGTCTATATGCTTATCATGACCACTGATGCGCTCTCTGAAAAGTGTCAATTTGATGCAACAACACAAGTCATGAGTTTTAATAAACAAAATAAGCCTAACATACAGCAACAAAACCAAACAACAAGCACTGATTGGATTTGATTTGGATTACGGAAAATCAAAATAAGTGTTTTGCGCCACACCAGCCACATGTTATGCATCCGCTGAGTGGTATACATTCTCTGTTTTCTGTGGATTTTATCATCCTCCTGTTGGTCATGTAAGGCCATCACCCAGATAGTAGTGACAAATAGTGGAACTACCACAGTGATGACTTCATTGCACTTTAAGAAATCACACAGTTGGATTTTTGGTGTTCATACTCCTTTAATGGCCCCTAGATGTACAGTAGGGTTGTCTATATAATATGTCTATAAATATTTCTAGATTTTACATTTCTCATTTTTAATCGTGTGTAGTGAAGTTTTTTTTTTTTTTTTTTTTAATTAAAAAAGTCTGGTGGAGATCTAAAATAAAAATGTTGATCTGATAAGAGAACTGACTTCACCTGCATCAAGGATAGTCAAAGAATAAAAGGAAAATACTTACAACATACTGCTTTGATGATAGATTTGTGCTGACATTTTTAAAATACAATTGGCTACTTGCTTCTACTTCCAAATCATTGTCTCCTCGAGACAATCGTAACATGTATTCTACTTTTGAAATTTTTGTATCCTACCATGGTCATAATTGAAGCGCAGCCTGTAAAGCAACTGAAGTGCCTTTTTATTTTTTTTTTCAGAAAGCAGGGACATTTTAAAGTAATTTGTATTTTTATGTATATTTTATTTGGTACAAACATTCACTTGTATTCAAGGATGAAGTTATTAGAATTTAGTGGTCAAAGGTCAGGGTCATTGTGACCTCACAGAACATTTTTGGCCATAACTCATGACTGGATGCATTAATTATGACGCAGATTAACTTAAATGTCTAATTGGATAAAATGATGAAGGGATGACATTTTATAGCCCAATGATCAAAGGTCAACCTCACTGTGACATTGTAATGTTCTGGTCAGGGGAGATAGTGACCACATTTCCTACAACTTGGCTGGTTGGTGCAGGGATACAACCGCAAGGCAGCAATTCTAGTTATTTATTTATTTTACAGCAATTTTTCTTAAGGTGTAAGTAATGTATGCTTACACTGTTATTGCTTGAGAAGGGTTACCAATGTGTGCATTATAGACAAACTGTAATCTTAGCCTCAGTGCTTTAATGTATTTTTATGTGTTATATGTTCAACTGTTTACATGATCACTTCCTCCATACGTTTATGCATAAGTTGCACAGTTATGCAGTTACTGTCCATAGTAATTGTTTGGCTGAGTACAGGGGCTGGATGTTAGATAGGTTTCTAATGATGGCACAAGTCTCAATATGGGAGCCTAGGCTGCTAAGCTGAATAGCAGTATGTCCTCTATAGCAGTCCCTAGCCTTTGGGCTTCACAGAAGACACTCTATCTTTTGACATCTCCACACATCTGGCAATCAGCCCAAAGACCATGACAGTTTAGCTCTAATGAATTGTAATATTGTGTAATTTAAATCAGGTTTTAATTCTGCATAATTACAGTGTAATTTCTGGATGCATTTGATTGTAGTTACATCCGTAATTGAAAGAAGGGCAAGAGTTCAAATAGAGCCTCCAAATAGAGCAGCTTTCTTTGTTTTTTTCTTGTTCGAATATGTAAATTGTGCAGAAATGATGAGACATCTTTTATTCTCTTATTCTTATTAATTTTGGTGTCAGGCACAGTGAACAAGGCTGTAATAGCTGCTGAGATAGTAGATTGCCCAATTAGATGAGGTCCTTCCACTGATAAACTGTTCTTTCTCTGTGTACTAAAGCACAGTGACCTCAAAATCATGGTAAAGATTAGTTAGAGCTGTCCTGCCTAACAGAGCTGGCTTTTGTCTATGCAGGGTTTTCTGAAGTAGCATCCTGTTTGGTTGGTAAGACATCTCAACTGTACAAATGGGTTGTGATTACAGAAACAAGTCTGTCATGCTATTGTTCAGGGTGTCTGTGGGAATTAAAAACAAATTAGTACATTTTGCCAAACCAAGGCCCTTAAAAAGTATTTAAACATCATCATCCCCATTTATGAGGCATTCAATTTTGTAACTGTTTGTGAGAGCAGTTTATTGTATTTATACACTGGCCCATAGAAGTTATTGTAAACTAAGATTATTTTGTGTTCTCAAACTCAGCGTATAGTAAATTTAAGTTAAAGGTGTGTCTCTGATGTAACCAGTAACAGCACAAACTGGTATTTAAGTCTCAAAATAAAGGTCTTAACCATATTGAAAAAGTATTTAAATGATCTAAAAAGGCGTTGAATTTAACCTCAGGATTACCGCATACACCCTTTTGTTTATTGAGCAGTTAATGAAACTGAACACTAACTGTGAAAGATTCTGTTTCCCTATGTAGACCTATCCTTCCTCCTACATTCCTCATTGTTTGGCTGTCTTCTTGCCATCCCTGTCTTGCTCACTATGGTGGTAATGCATTGGAAAGGAGAACCAAAGTCACACTACATTAGTTTGGTGGTGGCTGTTGCTGCAGAGAGCCATTACTCTTTCCTGACAGTATCAAAGAGAGCAGCAGAGCTGGGCTGCGCCTAACCTCCCGCTCTCTCTCACCATGCGCCACTCACAGGAAATTGCCTCATACTTCAGCAGGCAGAAGGTGAAACGGCAGCGACACCCATGGATGTGTCACTTTCTGGACTTGGGGCTTGGGTGGGACTGGGCTTTGGTGTCACACACAAAATGCTACCTGGGGACCAGTAAAGGAGTGCTGCCCAGGGCAGGAGAGGTCAGGCAGTGCTCCACAAACAGTGATGATGATTCTTGAGCTCCGGCAGCTGAGTACACTGGACTCGATTGAATATAGCACTGCTGTGGAGCCTGACTCACGTGTTGTAGTGACTGATCTATGCAGAGGCTAATCATTTTCTTAGTTTTCTTTTAATATACATGGAATAATTGGCAAGTATAGCCTAACGTAGTTGTATGTAGCAGTGACTAATAGAAATAGGTAGGAATGGGAAACTATGGTGAAATAATTTTAATTATACCTCTGCAGATATTTTAAGACTTGACTCACAGCTAAGTTGAAAATGACATAGAAAATGTCAATGTCTGTATCTAATATTAAAAATAAAAATAAATGTTCAACATAAATGATAAGTGAAGGAGTGGAGGTGGATTGGTTTTGGCCTGCTGCCAAAACTTTTGGGTGAGAACAACAGTGAGATGGGAAAGAGGGACGTGTACCCCATATCACTTTAGATCATGATGTCATAGTGGACTTTATTGGACTTCACTTTTAATGCACATTGGTTGTTTTTATGAGATACTGACAACATGTGCACAATGCTTGTTAAAAGCCTTTGTTAAAGTCTGTAAAAGAGAACAAGCTATCGGCAGTTTGTGATAATCTTACCTTAATGGCATTTTCAGAGTTGGGGAAGTATTGTTATGAATTCAGCTAAGCAGTGTCAGCACTTTAGCTTTTCTAAAGCACGAGTTAATTAGACTCATGCCCATAAGGTGCTGTTTTTCAGGATCTTATGGGGAATATTCGACATTTTATCAAAACCCTGCAAGCTAAGCAACATGCTTCAGCGTGTGGAAGAATAGTGGACTGTTTGTTGTTTGCAGATAAATTGCATATACCATACTTGTAGAGATAGGAGGTGAACCTTTTTCAGGGCGGGTGCAGTTAAAAATGTGTTGATGCCATTCCAGTGTCTCTTGCATCTTGCTACACCGCACCCATCATTCTGTGCAGATGTCTCGAGAGGACAAATGTTTATTGCTATTATAAAGCAGCCTTTGTTGTGATCGTGTGTGCTCTCTGTCCCCTTCTCCTTGTTTCTGCTCTCCTTTCATTTTGTGCTGGGCTGGGGGGATTGGTGCAGCCCGCTGCCTCTGCGACTGTGTGATTAGAAAGGGAGGGAGGGAGAGTGCTTCTCAGCAGGACTCTCTGTTTTATATTCATCAAAAGAGCTGCCTTTGATTTGCTCCCTCTTTGACGTGTGACAGCATGGACTGCAGCACCACACTGCTGCTAAGGAAATCGTGCGCTTACCACCCCCTCTTATACACCACCCTAACCTCCCCACTCTTTCTGCCTTCTCTCCTTGCTGCCATCCTCTAGCCATGCCCCCACCCATCCTGACTATTACAGCTTGCCACTGCCCCCCCACCACCTCCACCCCTTGTAGTCTAACCCTCAGGCCAGTGCACCAGCTTATTAATTTCTCCATTATTATTGATATTGCCGCTCTCCTCAAATCACCAGACTTTTGCCAAGGTCATTCTTGCTGAGAGTATGCCCCCGCCTCTTCCTTACACCTCCCATCTTGAGAAATAGACAGATAGACAGGCTAAAAACATGATAAGCTACAGGCAGACAGACTAGCTGACTGTAACAAAGTAACAAAGAGAATAAAGGGCAGGATGATGACTTCATGTAATTGCCTATATCATGCACCTATCAAGGAAATGAATTCCCTCTTTGAGAACAAATAAACTATATATCTATGATGCTATGATGTTGATGACAACAGTGACAATGATGAGACATTATTACTCATAGTCATTAGTCAAGTCAATTCATTATTAGGACTCTAAGTGTTTTTTATAGATGGATGTTGATACATTTTACCTTTTGATAACTGTGTGTGAATTTTGCCTTTTGCTGATAAATGGTATGATTTTGTGTTAATATTTTTAGTATAGTATTTTTGTATATGATTTTTGAGGATGGCTATACGGTAGTTATTATGTTGTGCAGCACAACGTTAATATAGCTAGATGGATGGATAGGTGGGATTTTGAATAGATAAAGAGATAGACTTTGTTTTTTAACAATGACAATAAAGATCTAATGTAGCAATATAGACACATAGTTGAATTACAAAATGCCTCAATAATTCAATCCTCATTGTGCTTACTTGGATAGTTCAGTGTGTGACCTTCAGCTCCGCGCACTGCTGGAAGAAATCTGTGGTTTCCCCTATGTTGACACTGGAGCCCACCCTGTAACCACCCTCAACTATCACACCAGTCAATTCTGCCCAGTCTGTGATAACTCGCACTGAAATCACATACACATTCATACATACACCTTCACCTCACTATTCAAACACTGTCCAATTTTCACTTTGTGGTGTATACAGACACGCACACACACACACACACTCACACGTACCTGTGTTTGAACAGTACTGCTCTGTACCACAGAGACTGAGCTGGTTATTAACAGCATAAATTATTTAAGAAATGTCCAACTCTGCAAACACCGGTAGAAAAAGGAAGGAAGGAAGGAAGAAAAGAATCCTCTGTAGAGTACATTTTATATTAAAAATTTTAAATGTTTATCTGTGTTCAGACAATTATTACTATGATATCTAATTCCAAAAAATATACATATAGTATGTTGGCTTTGGCAAACACAATTTATAACTAAAAGAATATATACAGCACACGCACACATCTTCAATTTGACCACTTCACTGTGTGCCGAAGCTGTGAAGTTTACATTACCTGATTTCTATATAGCTCCTTCCTCACGCTTTATCTTTACCAAAAGTGTCGCCATTGACAAGAAGCCTTCAGTTCATCAGTCTTACTGTAGCTCTTGAAAGCTTTCTGGTTAGTTGACCAATACAGGAATGCCAACCAAAGTGAGAAGGCATCAAAGTAATAGCTAGTCACTGTGCATGAATAATAACGGGGTGTAGAGGTCACAGCACCTTTTGGTGTGTGTAGGCATCAGTTTGATTTTACTGTCAGCTACGATGGAGTTTGATTGGAGTTTGATGCTGTGCTCTCACTGTGTGATAGCTCTTCTGAGCAGATGACACCAGACTGTTCAAGGTGAACAATCTGTAGTCCTGTCTACATGCATGCATCTTATCACTGTCTCCCTAATGGTCCCTCACTTAGCTCTGAGGCATCTTCTCCAGCACTCAAGCCAACGTCACCCTCTGTCATTTCAAATGTTCACTTGCCCCAGTAAGCAGACACAGACGTTCAGCTCTTTCTCCTCTATGCCACTTGACAGAAAGGGACTGCAAAGGAGACAAGAGTAGATGAGAGGAAAAGAAATGAAGAGAAGGAGGGGTGTTAAAGTCTGCAACACTGCACTTTGTGTCAGAAATGGCACATCTAGCCCCCTGTAATCTCTGAAGCCATGATGTGGTGTGTCAGTGTTAAGTTGATACCAAGCTTTGGCCCTCTGTCTGTGGACTTGCACATCTGAAGCTCCACTGTAGCACCTAAACCCCATAATCCTACTCAAAAGGACAGCTAAGTGTGTATGCACTAAAGATTCACTGTTCTTTTCTCTGAACAAAGTTTTTTTGATTCTTTTCTCGCATTCCTTTGTGTTGCTGGTCTGCTCCTCCGCCCCACAGGACCCGGTGAGGCCTACGGGTGATTTTAGCATTTAGCCTTTCATTCAGAGTGACTTTGGCCAGGAAGTAAGTAATCTCTTAGTTTGGCACCAGAGATGAAATGGGATAAAAATTCA
The DNA here is from genome assembly GCA_038496675.1 of Rachycentron canadum. Lineage (NCBI taxonomy): Eukaryota > Metazoa > Chordata > Actinopteri > Carangiformes > Rachycentridae > Rachycentron > Rachycentron canadum. Next base: position 10,801,852 of record CM076648.1, read on the forward strand.
TGATTCGTGGTTGATGAAATCATGATTATAGTGACCAAAATGTTCAGTTATTAATGGAGTTATATTAAAATATGCTGAAAATATTCAAAAAGTAATAAAACAACCTGAAATCATCAATCGCCAAGTGATTGCTTGCATTCAACACTGCCAACATATCTATATCACAGATGAGGATAAGGGACCAGCAGCTGCTGCATGCCCACTCTGGAAACATGGGGATAGCAAATGCATAGTTTATTATTATTGTTGTTGTTATTATTCTTACATACAGTGGTCAAAAGAATTAAGGGAACACTACAATTACACATTGGATCTTAATGAATTATTCAAGTGGAAAATCTTTACTGATGGACACTGTATAATTTGTTGAGAACAAAATTACATAACATCAATCAACAGAAACCAAAATCACCAGCCAACTGAGGGCTGGATTCACAGTCTCACTGAAAATTTAAGTAAAAAAGAATGAAATCACACTGCGTAATTCACTTGCGTAAATTTCACCACGGCAACTCATAATGTGACTCACTACTAAATGGACAAATTGGCATCCCTGAAGTTTAAATGACTTTTGTGTTGTACTGTGATGATTAAGTGTTTAATACATTTTTTTGAACAGTGCATTTTCTGTGCTGTAACGTCTTTCAGAGCACAGAAGCTGTAAACACATGTCACCTGCCCAGCATGTTGCTGTTAAAAACAGAAACACCATGGCTACACTGCACTCAGGGATGACAGAGTGAGCTGCGGCCCTTAAATAAGTTTCAAAAACAATCACTGACCGAAGCGTCTCACACAGAGTCTCGGTGGCTAGCAGGTCATGCTTTGTGACTCTGCGTCTGTGTGTGGCTCTCTGTGGGCATGTGATAGCATCGCTCCGATCAGAAAGGTAAACCCTTCTGAAAGTGTAATAAGTAGCCAATCACTTTTTTTAAAAAAAGCTTATACTCACTAAGTAGAAATGTATTAGAAAGCTGTGAAATCTTAATCTCATGTTTTAACTGACATAACACAAACCCATGGTGTATGTATACTTACAGTATCTCTAACCTTGTTTTTAGTGGCAAAGATTGGTTCAGTTTAATATTTCTAATGTCTCAATGATATGTAATCCACCAGCAGTAGTAACTCCTAACACCCTAAGCAAACCTCCCACAAGATGTCTGTGTTTTTATAAGTGGGTTGACTTTTCTTCAGTATCTGACAGATCCACTTATCAGTAGAACTACACTGATGTAAATTATGATGAGAAGAAGAGGCACAAGGTGAATTTGTTTCATTTACTAAGGAAATACTGATTTCTCTTTTGGTTACAGTGTTTATGTAGTATAAAGTTTTATTGTGCATCACTATCATGTCATCAGTTTATCTTTAGTTTGCTTCTTCATTGTCTGCTCTCCTCCTGCTCAAGTCAAGAGTATTTGATAGGGCTCTTGACACAGATGAGCCTCTGCAACTCAGCTCCTTTGTTCTCTTAGGAAAGGCTGCTGAATTCAGTGGAAAGTAGTAAATAGGAAAATGCTTCAAAGTCACTACTTCTTACCCATTGAAGCTATATAGACATATTTGTGCACTTTGTACATGGTAACATTCTTTGGCAACTGGATTGGATGGAAAAATAACAATAGTAATATTTGTTAAAGCTGGAGCATTATTAAAAGTAATGCACCAACCACCGCAGACCTAACCTTATCAATGACATCTACACAGCAGAATCTCTCAGTGTAGCATAACTGAGAAAATCTCAAGGGAAAAAAACTCTTTACATTCAGACACCTGTTCCCACATTAGATTTGCTTTGGCAGAGCCAACTGAAAGCAATTATTTGCTAGTGGTCAGCATTTGGTTTATCTGTGTGGATTAACAGTGAGAATGCTGACCTGGGAGCTGGTCAGCCGTGATGCCGTCACACCTGAATGAGTGGACTTTGGGCTCTTCCAGGGCTGCAGATACACTGTTCAGAGGGCAGGGGCATTAGGAAGTAAGGATGGAGTCAGTTGGAGAAGCATGTGGGCTGATTTCTATATGCAACCACAGTTCATGTCTGTGTCTCCCATACCAATAACCTCCAACAGAGGTGAAGCTTTTGAAATGAACCACTGTATAATGGAGATAAACTCAAGTCACGGGTCATAGCGAGAGATAAGAGCCTGTATTTAACTGGGCAGTTTCATACATCATCTCTCCGCCTTGGAGCGGTGGATAGTTTGAAATAGGCGAAGTGTGATTGGATGGGACAGAATGTGTGTGCCTGTGTGTGACTGCAAGTTAATGTTTTTCTGTGAGTGTGTGCATGATTATGTGTACATTTGTTTAACAGTGTTTGTGTGAAAAAGAGAGGGAGAGACTAGGAGTTTTCGTGGGTGTGAATATGAGTGCAGAGAATGAGTGTATGGGTGCAGGCCTGTATGCGTCTGTTCTGGCAGTGAATGTGATTGTGTTTTGATTAGGTCTCAGTGGTGCGCCAAGTTCAGACCTTGTTGAGATTCTTGCTGCTCTCACATCCCCATCGCTTTCCCAATTTGACAGCTGATGGGATCTTAGATGGAATGTGCATGTGTGAATTGCCAGCAATGTACATAACAACCTAATTTCTCTTCTCTGTCCCTCACCCCTTTTTCCCTCCCTCTTGCTTTCATTCCACACCTCTACCTCCTTTCTATTTATCTGCAGTCATTGCTCTGTCTCTTTTCTTTCTTTCTTTTGCTCTCTCTATACACGTTTCATACACCTCTCATAGGATTCACAGGGTTCAGAAACAGTGCCAACCCCCACCTTTTGGGCTGTGATTTTCATCCTGATGGCCCCATGCTGTCTCGTTGCCACAAGTCTGTTGATTCCCAGTATTTCAGGGATAGTACAGTAGCCAGTGAGCAATGCCAAAAGAACAACATTAACTTATTACATAGTTCTATAATACACATTAGCCATTATTTCTTTATGGCAAATGTGTCTTGTGCTTAACACAAACTTAGCACGCTGATTTCTTTATGTGTATTTGATTGTGTCAACTAACTGTGTCAGGGTTTTGCTATGAACTGTATTGCTGACTAAAGTTACTCATGTGCTTAGTTCTTTGAAACATTATTGAAATCTATGTAATCATAACTGGCAAAAATAGCATTTTCTGTGGCTAATCTCAATGATGGCTGCAAAATATTGTAATAACACTTGAAGGACTGACCTTACTGATTGATCTTGTTTCGTTCTCTAAAGACAGTCCAACAGTATTCAGTTCAGTTGAAGTTAAGACATTAACATAAGTGTTGTAATGTGAAGTTATACTGAAATAACGGACGTAATGGATTCTGATGAAGTTCAGTGATTCAGTGTGTTTATGATGCCACGAACCATTTTTTGGTTGGTTCATCATTCTTTGAACATCTGAAATGGGTCTAAATGTGCATGAAAACACCCTTCAGTAAGATTGCTTGCTTGTGCGTTATACATACAATTAATATTAGTAAAGTAATGTGCCTTGTTATTCTTTTCTCAATGCAAGTCTGCACACCTACATACATGCACTTAACCTATAAACGTGTGAAACCCGGGTCATTTTCCCCTACCTCATAGACATGCTGTGACACTCACAATCTTCTCTAATGTTTTCTGTTTTTGTGCATGCAGATATTAGGAATGTATGTTTTATTTTATTTTTTTTACTTGTTTTTTAATAAGATTATTTGATAATACTATTACAAAATTAAGGCATTATTGTTTGTTATGGCGGCATAGAACCTGTAATTCAATACAAAGTTGAGTTTGGATGATATATAGCAGTCACAGGAATATGACATTACATTGTGCAGGCTCAATAACTAGTTGTGTTTCTCCATTCTCTTCTTTCTCTTTTTTTTCCCACCCATGAATGTGTTTCTCAGGGTTCCACTCCAGAGTCTTTTGTTTTTAATCTTTAAAAACATCCCACTGGGGTCCACAAAAATAATAAACAAACATTAATAAAATTATTATACTCAAGATACATCTTAGTTTTAACCCAGGTCTTCCAGGTTAGTAGTTCAAGTCAACAGTACAGAACCAAGGGGGACATCTGCTGCTATCATTGACTGGAAGGGAATTGCAACTAAATATCATATTGTATTTTAAGAGTTACAGTTACCACAAACCCATATTAGCCCTTTCAAATCCATCATTGAACTCAAATCTGAGTGCTCAGAGATAAATTTATATAGTTATATAACATTTGAAGCTGAAATTGGGTATTATATTACAAATAATAGTCTCTTGCAAATGAAGGCACAGATCTTTATGATTTTGAGGTAAATGAAGATCCTCCTCTGAAGAAATTCAGAATTAACAGCACATATATTTTTGCTTGTGTGTACATACACGCACCAGCAATTTGTAACATTTTCTGATGTATGTAAACATGTATATATATGTATGTCTGACTATATGTGTTTGCACTTCCTGACCTGTCTTTTACTAAACAACATAATGTCAGCATGTTATTTATTATTTAATAAAAATAAAGGAGTTGTTGATCCAGTTTTCAGTGGGATTGGTTTTATTCAAGTGACATGCAATTTTTAAATGGCTAAAATGGAGGGTTTTTGTTTTTCTGTATTTGTGCATATGCGGCTTTGCCCTCTTACTTAAGTCTGTGGGCTTATGATAGCATGCAATGGTAAGGTACATCTGACTGTGTTTGTTGATGGGTGTATGAATGTTGTAATGAGCCTTGGCAGTGGCTTGCTTTAGTATTAAATGCACATCTCCCCCCTTTTAGAGGCAGTAAAGCATGTTGGGATGCAGTGAAATGTTTACAGCACTGTGGTTGGCTCCTGCAGCATGCCTGGCCATGGAAGATATTATTGCAGCTCTAATCACTCATCCTTGGCCATCAATCAAGGCCCCACCCACTCTCTTCCTCTCACAGAACTTCTGAAGTCCACATTACAAGGACATTTTTAATGGCCTCCCAGAATGCTTATAATCATCAACCTCAGTTAAATAGTTTTCTCATTATTCTTCTTGTGTGTTAGAAGGCGTTCTATAAATGTGGAGGATCTGGTGTTGTGTGGCTGGCTGTCTGTAACCTCAAGGTTGCTGGGGAGTGTGTAAGGTGAGAGATTTTACTGCAGGCTTTTGAGAGTCCGACTTTTGCTATGGAAGTACAGTAATAAAGATGAGCTCAAAGGGAGATGGAGGATAACAGCAGAATGATGACAGTTTTGAATATTGCAACTGTTTTTTTTACTACGCTAGGTTAATGAGTGATCGCTTGTGCCACTATACTTGTATTTCAGGGTTTATATGTATTTAAGTATATTTGACATTTTACTGGACCTTTATTTTGATATATTCAGTACATATTTAATTATAAGACCATTGTCATTGTAGGGTGATGGGAAAATTGAAAAGAATACGAAGGTTGACATTCAGCAAGGGTCTGTTGGCTTTTGACTTCACAGCCTCAGATTACATTTCTCAACCACCTCACTCACCAGAATACAGCTAAATACTTTAGTCTTGCAATATGTTAAGTGACTGTCTACACAGATATGAGGTCACATTGGACTGAAGCTACTGCAGTTCATCGGTAGAATTTGGCGTTATATATAAGAAGAAATATCTGTCATCTGCACACATCCCCCTGCATGTAATAATGTTTCAGATTTTTAGTACTTCCTTGCCAAAATCAATACAGTTAGTCAATAGTTGTGGCCACAGCTGCATACTTGCTACCCATCCTGCACTCCTTTGTTATGGTGCTATAGTCACACATCTCAACATACCAACCTGTTTCTAATTAATGCAGATGATTTTTTTTAAAAAAGGAGCTTTTTATTAAACATTGTAGCTTTAACTTGCTTCCCATTTTATGCAATGATGTATATCAAATTATCCCAGTAACATCTGTGAAAGAGGAGGCATATCAAAGGTCTCACATTTTAAACTTATTCTGGCATTGTATTTTAAGTTTTTAGCACCAAAAACCATTTCAATATAGCTTTGATCTTCTCTTTCAGTCCTCTCTCTGGATCTCTAAAGCCTCTTTTCCACTGGTTAGAAAACCTGCTGAGACCCACTCACATCTGGCATTGGTCAGCAATGGAAAAGGCTATAATTGGTATTCAGACCTGGGCTACCCTAACTCTAACCCTGCCTTTAGACCATGTGGAGTTTTTAACGGGATTGACTAGAAATGTAGAACAGAAACCAATGACAACATAGAGGAACATCTACTGGCAGTGTCTTTACAGCAGCACATATGGCTCATTAAAGGCATGGATTCTGAATAGAGCAGAGATTGAGCACTTTCATACAGCATTCATGTAGCACCTAGGCTTTCTTTATAATCAAATATATGACACTTGATATATGACCTTTAAATAATCTGTTTTGTCCCTGGGGAGAACATCTTATAAACTTGCAATAGGGACATCTTTTCTAATTAAGTTAGTGAAAAGACAACTACTATCTTGGAGTAAACTTTATTCAAATATTGGGCAGAATTTTTTTTCTTTCAGGTCCAGACTTCAATTCTTCCAGTTTCTGCTTCTCTAAATTTCTTTTATCATGCCAGTGAAGACAAGATGGTGGAGATGAGACTGAGCAGAAAAAGAGTATACTTGTTCCTATCAGCACCAGCCATGTCTTTTAGTTCATGATGAAAAGAAATGTGGCTTTGTTTATTAGTAAGAAAGTGGTAGGTTGCTATGCTCTTGACTCAGCAACACTAATTAAGATCCCTGTAGAGCTAGGACTTTTCTTGCTGCTCCTAAACTTTGCTGTGCTTTTGAAATGCATTTCTATTTTTAGATGATCCAATTTGTGTCATATCTGGCAAACGCTGTGTGTGTGTGTGTGTGTGTGTGTGTGTGTGTGTGTGTGTGTGTGTTGACCATGTTGCTGCTATGTTTGTGCAGAAGATTTTAAGTACTATTTTCTGCAAGGTGTCGTAAAGAGCTTGGAAAGGGAAATCTTAGTTTGCCAGAAAACAACATTTTATTATGTTATTTGTTCTTGAGCATACATGAGATAGTACACATTCAATTGTATTTCTTATAGTTCTTAAGGTTATTGCTGTATATTTTATTTCAGACTGGGTGGTATTTTTACCTCAGGGACATTGTTGTTTGCTGCAGTGTTGTCTTGGTGCAGGCAAACAACCACACATACACACTTACAATACATAACAGATATGGAAGGCAACAGTGGTACTGCACAAGACAGGTGTCAGCGTGTCCTCTTTGCCCGCCATAAAAGTTAATTAAAGAAAAGGAATTTTTATTGTGCTTGGTTGCTCAAGCACAGGCACTGGGCTGCTGCTTAATAACAGCCTCTCCTGGAGCTGCTGTCAAGAGACGTGTACAGCTGAATAATGGCTGACTGCAGATGTGTGTACAGAATGTAGGAGCGTACAGTACCTGGGTCTGATAATTATTTGCATGTCTTGTAAAATTTTAGCCAGATGTTCGGTCATACTCTGTATCTACTACCATGTGTGGGCCTTATTAGTACCTCAATCAGTGACCCTTCTATATATGGCATATATTATTTAACAGTGATTGAGTTTTTCAGAATTGTGGCAAAGATGTAGACATGTAAGGACCTATGTGTGCAGTTTAATGTAAAATTGTCTGATGGTATTTTTCAGTTTTGAGTAGGAGTGTGGTCAGTTTTGTTTCTCTCAAAAATATCAGTGCTCATTTTTGATGTTTTTTCTGTAAGAACATAAACCTACATATAGTTTCAGCTGTATATGAGTAAACTTAAGGTGCACTATAAGGTGCCGTTTCCATTCACTTTGCTTTCTACGAGATCAAGGATCCTAAGATGCAATATGGCTAGCGTGATGGATTTTTACCATCACGTTTACCCTATATTGTAACGTGCATGCACTTTTAAAATATTTTCATTTTGATTTTAAATTATCCTAAAAGTGGACAAGCATTTAATATAAAAATTTAAAAAAAAAAGTGAATTGACAAAACTGAAATAATCTAAATCAAGCAACAGCCTTGATAATAATAATGTAATAACCCTGACAATCTATATATCCTCACCTAATTTGTAATATACCTGGTTAAGTCAAAACAAACAAAGCCTATTGATGCGAAAACAATATTTGCATGCATCTGTGATGCAAAAAGCTCCACCAGGTTTCATTTAACCTTGATTTGGGGAGTAAAATATAACGGTCGGTATTCATTAAACCATATTGATTCTATTTTTGGTCTGCATTTTTCCAAGAAATGCTAATCTTTTTTATAACAACCTCTTGATATAGTTTTTATTGTTAGTGGAAATTCTGCTGTTCCTGCAGAGAATTAAAATAGATTTACAGGAAACAATACATGCATGTAATACAGCATCATTCTTTGCAGTTTTATCTCATTGATATCAAACTCACTCTTAACTGTTCATTCTCATACATACAGAGGTATATTTAGTTAGTACTAATTTGAACTTACAATGGGCATTTGTTTGGCAAGACTGTGAATAAATATACTATTTCCTCTTTTGTTAAAATGGTCAAGGAGCGTTTTCTGCAGAATTTTCAGACCTACAACATTAAACACCAGTTCATGTTATCACCATAACTATGGGTATCACCTAATCTCAAGGATTATAAATAAAAAAAAATAAAACAATGTCACCATATTGGCAGAAAGAAACTTACCTTTTCTCAGCTGATTCACAGTGCAGCAAAGTACGCCTTGTCTGTTTTCTGTCTTGCGTTCATTGAAAAACAATGTTTGCTGTGCTTGGTGGTGCTTGCTATCAGTTTAAATACTTTTAATTAAGACAAGGTGATAAAACGATCTTGATGATTGTCATAAAAAAGGTTGCCATAATAACAATGATAAACAATGATTAAAAACTTTATCAGACCAGTGCTGCACAATTACTCTACTATTAGTGTATAGCAATAGGTTAAACTAGCTGATACACAGGGCCTCACAGGATGATGAAACTGTGAAAGACAGGTCACACAACACAAAGTTGCTTAGATGTCTAAAGTTAAATAAACAGCAGTGATATCCATTGCAAAATAAACAGGTGAGCTGTTCAAGTGAAATGCAACAAAGCCTTTTCTCCATATGAAAAGATAATGTTAAGTCCCTCAGAGTAAAGAGAAAGCCTGACTCTGTGCTCTCATGGTACTCTCAGTCAGGCTCGCAAAGAAGCCTCTTATGGTGAAGTTCAAACCCCAGCAGCCGTCTCTCATTTCTACCTTTTGAGTCATTACCCAATATATGATAAGAGCTTAAAAGGAAGCAGGGACACAGCAAGTATAATTTCAGATTTTAGAGCAAAAGACATGATACAAGTTAGAATGATGGGAAAACTGGGTTTCAAAAAGCTAATGAAAGTGACTACAGGCATCAAGTCCCAGGACAGATACATTTTCAAAAACAGCACTGACTCAGCTTTATATAGACTGCAGGTGTATAGAAATGTTTGCCACCAATACTGAGATGTAGTCTTGCATGTCAGTAGCCTTATAGGAGCCTAATAAGCATAAATGTTATATCATGCTGGTTGAGTAAAATGATTGATCCAAAAATAAATTATACTTATCGATTAAAATTGAAAGGAGATATCTTGTAAACAGAGCTTACATTTAGTGGTACTCAGCATAGCACATTGTCTGTACCTTTGAGTTTTAACGAACATGCTTAATGTATTCACTTCCTCATTAATCTCAATTAATATGATAATTATCATTGTTGATCAAGATGAAGAACCCTGTCATAATATTTTGGCCATATCATGCAGCCTTACGTTCAACACTGTATGAAAGAAACAATTCCAATGTTTGACAAAACATAGAGTAATGCTTTTGACATCTGCTGGACCTGGAGTGTTTTTAAAATAATCTTAGCAAGGTGGATCAGTCCTCAGTGGACAATAGCTGTGATCCATTGACTCCAATCATCTATATTTGCTCAGCCCAGTGTTTGCTCATTACTTAACATTACCTAACATTACCTAACATTACCTAACGTTACTTAACTTTACTTAACACACTTAACATTGAAGTCTTTATTAACTAATCAACAGTATTTTTTGTGTCTAGAGGTTCTCTGAGAAGAGAGGCATTTGTTTGCAGCTTAAATGTGGCCCTCACAAGTGGTAAAACATTAGTCAAACTTTCACACTGCTATCAGAATATCTATATAATGCATCCACAAGAGGTACATCACACCCATGCTGATTGTACAGTATTTGGGACCCCAGTCTCATACAGGCATTAACAGGATATCTTGTTAAGAGTTGGCTCCTGTGTGAAAACGCTACACTGACTAGTTATCGGCTAATTGTGCCAATTTGCTGCCCTCAACTAGGGGGGCTACAAGCAGTTCAACTTTAATTACCAGGAAGAACTTGGTAGTAAATGAGGTGGCAGTAAAGGGGATGAGAAATGGAGGGGAGTGAGGAGGAATGATGAGATAGAGGTAGAAACCAAGAGGAGTGGAGCAGTAAAGGTTGCATTAAGCAATTAAAGTTGGGGAGCAGCAGAATGAAGGGATGCGATGATTTTTCCTGTAGTTGTCATAGCTATCATGCATGATTACAAGGGAGCTGAGGAGAGAGGAGCAAACAGCAACAGTATGCTGTACATCAACATGCTGCTTTGACAGTTTTTCATACATAATCACAGTCAACTGAATACACACAAATACTGCCAATATAAAACACATCACATGTTCATTGTGGTATTATGACAAGATAATTATGTGTATCCCCTAGGTAATTAAGTCGAATGTGATCCACCAGAATCAAATTTGATTTCATAAAGCTAATTCTAGAAATACCTCTGCCACTGAAATGTATCCAAATATTCTCACCATCTGCACACTTATGCTTAGATAATTATGTATGCATCAATATTTGATGAACAACAAAGACATTAGTGCCCTGCAGTATTTTTGCTTGAGCTTGAGCTTGAGCCATGGGATTATGTTAACAGTGTTCACACAACCTCATCTATGATTCATTTATTGCCAGAACCCAAGCCACCACTGTTTTACTCCTCAGAGCTTTGTCGAGCCTGTCTGTGGGAGATAGCCACTGAAAAGACAGGGACTGGGCTCCAGAATGCAAAGATAGGTATAAAAAGGAGGACAGTAAGACCACAGAGAAATATAGCCTTTTGTGGGTGTTCAGCTTGAAGCTGTAACTGCAGTTTTCTCCCCTATTCTCTGTTTTTGCTCTTTTCAGTCCTTTTTGCCCTCCTTTACTGCAGGTCTATCCAACCCTCATTAATGCTAATTTATGCAGCCTGGCTGGCGTAAAACCAGCAGGGAGGGGTCCTCTCCCTTGATTACCAGCAGTGAGAGTGAGGGGGGGGGGGGGGGGGGGGTGTAGAAGGCTGGGGCGAGGGTGACCTGGACAGACACCTCATTTAATTTAATACATTGGAGCATGCAGCAGCAGGGAGTTGAGGCAAGGGAGGAAGATAATCAAGAGGCTGGGCCCTTAAAAATGTGCTCTGAGATGACATGGAAGAGATTGGATTTGGAAACGAAGAGCAAAGAAGAGCAAAGCCAAGCGGAACACAATTGATTGATTTCATTCTAGTAATCGTAGCCCCTGATGAGGAATGAGTTTTTTTCATTTTTTTTTTTTTCCTCAGTGAAGAGAATCTGATGAGGCGTTTCTTTTATTCAACATATGTGTTCTTATTGTTTACCCTTTATTTATGAAACTTTGCCCTTTTATGGTTTGCAGAAATAAACAGTCACCATATATTCCTGTTTTGCAGCAAAATACTTTACAAACTGCAAACTCACCACAGTTGGGAACATGGCTACCTGGTGGTTTCAACAGAGTGAAATAGAGAAAGCCACCAGACTTTAGGTTGCATTTGGCAGCATCAGCGATTCTCCTTTAATATGCTGTATTTTTCAAATACAATCCAAGGAATGTACATTAATACTGTTCTATATAATTAGCTTTAAACAGTTGTTGTAAAAACACAAAACCACTGAAGACGTTGCCCTTGAATCAACAATACAATGTTCATCACAGCCTGTTCTACTGGATAGCATTACTATATATTGTGAAGGTTGTTTCTGTTTTTTTTTTTTCAGCCAGTGTAGGATTTCACTGTCAACCAAAGACAGGAAACTGACATGACGGGACTTTAAACAGATGTTCCCTGATCTATGGCTCTTCCCGAAACACTAAGAAGATTATTCTTTCAGCATCCAGGTCCCAGTTTCAGAGAATTTAGAGCTAATCGCCATGTCTGCCAGTGGCCCGGGTTGTGTATTGCAACTCTTTTAGGTAAGATGATACCTGAACTCCCTCTTCACCTCTTCTGAAGATGAGCAGTCCGTCCTGGGGCTACTGCATTTCTGAAGGACGTCATCTGAGAGTTTAAACACCACCCGCCCATCCCTCCATCCATACTGTGACGAATGGCAGGAAATCAGATGGTGGCCATGACAGGCAGATTATGAGATCCCTCTGTCTACATGACTTAGCCCTGTCTCTGCTTCTTAATCGTTAAATGTGATTAAAGCAAACAAACGAAGCATTATTAGATTAGTCAGAAGGACATGGAGTCTTTGTTGCTGATTATCTTTTCCTTTTTAATGAAATGCTGCTTGAAATTAACATTGCTTTGACTAATTTGATTTAACATTGCCCCGAGAAATACCAGACAGCTCTCATTTGCCTGCAGACAGTTTGAGATCCTTGTCAGGGACTAAAGATCAAATGTTGGAGCACGACAGACATTTCCGTTCTTCTGCAAAGTTCACAGGACTGATTGAGTTACTGGTGTTGCACTATATGTGCATTACTGTGATGATTTTAGGTGATATCAGAGATAAATGAGTTACTGACACAGTCCAACTCTTGAAAGTAATTAGCGAATGGTAAAGGTGTAAAAAAAAATATGGAAGTATGTGAACAACAAATAGCATTAAACGTCATAGTGAAAGACACGTTGAAATGGTCACTTAAATGGATGTTCAACTATTCTAGTGCTGATCATGTTCGTAGGAGAACCGTTGTGCTTGGATTAAAGAGGGTTAGTGTTTGCAAGAATACAGTATGTGTGTGTGTGTCTGTAATTGGCAGCGGGTGCTGTATTGTTGAAAATAATCCTGTCAGCATAATCCTCCTTTGTGAGGTTCATTAATTGCATTTAAGAACAGATGCAATCTAGCTGATTCAGGCCCTGCTTTGAGCTCTGCTCAGTTTTTACCACACAAAGCCCCTGTCACTTCAAAGGATAAAGGGTAGGGTAAAGGGTGTTTTTAGATTTTCATTTAAATGCACACTGCTTTTTGTCCCCTTAACTCATAGCTTTGTGGCTGTGTTGTGTATACAGTGGCAAAATTCATTTAACAGCCAGCCATCTTCAGAGTGCAGCTGCTACCCGCCACTGCTACTTATGTTGTTGAGCTGAGGGTAACACTGATGATTAATTCTCATTCTCAATACACCTTGAATCATAGAGTGTACTATTTTACAAATTTTTTTAGATATCACATTATATTTCATGCCTGTTACATATGTAAACTGCATTTGTAGTGCTACAGCCAGAGCTGGAATATCTGCATCTTAAACTGCATTGGAGAGCGAGTGGTTGCACTTGCATGTTTTCCCTCTTCAGATGTATTAATATAACAGCAATCACATCACTTGCTATAGTAAAACATTTCATATAGTGAAATATTAATTTCATGTTTACCACACTGATAATTTGGGGTCGTTGGCAAAATCCTACATATTTTTCCTTCTTGAACTGAGAAGCATTTACACTAGAAGTGATGTGTAGTTCAATGACTATATGTTGCTGTTAATGAAGCTGTAATGTGTCATAGATACAGAGGTGATTGAGTTACCATTTGGATATTCAAATCTGACTGTACAGGACAAGTGACTCAGTAAATACAGTAAATGCACAGCTAAGCAGTGAATTTGCAAATGTTCCAAATGCTTCCTAATTTTTTTGGCCAATGTCATGGCTGAATGTCAATGTCATGGCTCCTGAACCATGTTTTCCAGTTAGGTATTCCATGGAGAAAGCAGGAGTATGGAGGAACTCAAGCCCAGCATGTATTTGAAAAACAGCCTTTTCTCACATAGCCTTGTCCATAATTTACTCTTCATTTTTATTTTCCTAAATGAAACTTTAAAAGATCCATTTAGAATGGCCTCTGCAGCTTTTGCTGCTAGAGATACAGCTGCTTAAAAGCAGAGGTCACCTCCATGCTTGTTTAATAGCTACTCAGTGCACCTTTTACCCTGTTTTTACCCTAATTGGCAATAAATATTCATGGACAGGACTCATTTTATCTTTTCTCTTTGTTTGTAAGGGGACATTTCATTTTTATGAGATATGTAATGTAACATTAAAATCACAACTCACCAAGTGAAGGTGTGAACCGTGGCCCTGTGGATGACATGCCAGACTCCAATGGCCCAACACTCATACATACAAATGTCCCAAACCACTTTTACATTTTTGTCATAATCTTGTCAAATGCATAGCTTTTGTTTCTTGCCTGCAGCTTTGCTGTTGCTATCCTCCAGTTGTTATCCTCCTGTTAGCAACAGCAACTGGTGTCACCACACCTGCTGCAGTCTGCTGCACAAAAGCTTCTTATGTGGTTCTTGAGGGACAGATTTGCAAACACACTGCAAATGTAGGTCCCAGACAACCTATAGGGACACTATGCCTGCCAATCCATCCTCTATCTCTTTTTTCTCTATCTCTATCTTCTAAATGTTTCCTTTAAGGCATGGCAAGGCCAGCCACAGTTGACAAAAAGACAAAAGCATCTCTTCATCTATTTGTCTCACTTAGTTTGGAGTCTATTAGGTAACCCTAGCTAAAACTATTCCAGTCAAATACGACAGCCCTGCAGTAAATCCTACCTTCATGGTTGTTGTAATGTTTAGTTATGATGTTCAGTTCAGTCTTTAAATTGTCGTAGAGAGATGGTTGATGTGATGTAAATAATGTACACCGCATTCACATCAATACGGATTAGATAACAGAAACAGGTTCTCTGTGTAATGCAAACGGCTCAAAAGCACCATTGATAACAGCCTCCAAAATTATCATACAGTTGAATCAACACTTCACTTTCAACACACTTGAAACACATTTCCGTCAAAAAATGAACACTACAACCTTCATGAGGCAGGACACTTATTCCTTGACTGTTCTATCAGAGTGCTTTAGTTTTAGGAAGGAGTACCTAATAAATTGCCAACTGAGTATATGTGGGTAGAATAGAACAGAAGGTACCGGGTATCTCACGTGTAGGTTTGTAGTTTGTACCGTGATTTATTTGGCATATGTCAGACAAACAATAATGAGTGATTTATTGACTGATGAGCATTTCTGTGCTGTGTCATTATGTCTTCTCAGCACCACTCAATTTTGGTCATTGAAGCATATCTGCCTCTTTCTTCTGATTTTTTTTTTTTTTTTTATCTTTTTTGATCTTTTTTTTTTCTTTGGCTGGTGACAGGAGGGAACTTGCCATGCATTTCATGTTGAAGTATGTTGCTATGGTGGTTGCTAGGGATTTAGCCTAGAGTGACGTGGAAAGTCCAAATATTAAAGGTGTCCTTCTAATGCAGAGGCAATGGAAGCTGTGAAGAATGAGCAATCGCTACAGAGAGGTTTTTTTTTTTTTTTTTACTTGCCCTTTCATTATCATGCCTCTGTCTTTTCAAATATCAAAATTGATTTTCAAAACACCAGAAAGGACTATGCATAAAGGCACAAGTCACTGCAAAGGGGGAAAATACTGCCTATGCACACAATGCTTTTCTCATTTTGGCGTGTATGTTTAGAACGTGCATCTTCCTCATGATAAACACCACCATCTTCTAAAAAGACAAAAGATAACAGGAGGTAACATTTAATGTGACCAGAGGCTGAAGGTACATTATAACAAGTTTTTTCTTTTACCTCCTGAAAGGTTCAGTCTTAAAATGCAATCTTCAAAGGCTTTGAATTGAAATAACGTCCTTGGCCGTGAGGATATGCAGAGGCTAGACAAAATAATGGTAATGTCTAACAATATGTGAATATCAAATATGAAGCTGGACCACCCTTTGTCAGACAAATCCCAGTGTATGAGTCCTTTATCTCTGATTTTGAGAAGGAAATATTAAATCTATTTTTCATTTTGCACTATCAAACTGCCCTGAAAGGTTAAATTATGTTTAGTTATTTTTGATAGATAAGTGATGCAGTGATGTAGGCATTTGACCAGTATCACACATCCATGTGTATAGTTCTATATGAGATCACTTCTATCACAATCAATCAAAGGTGCTTCAGTACAGCCACAAGCCACACGTGATTGATGTCTTTTGCCCAATCTGTAAGCCATCACCTGACTATGCTTTGGTATGCTCAGGGGAAGGACTAGTGTTTGGGTTATTTTTTTTTAAACAACTGTTTGTCATGAATATGTTACCACTATGGACCATCATTAGTTGTTAGCTGGCTAACCTAGTCATGGTTAACAAAGCTTGGCCAACAAGCCAAACCTCCAGTACAGGTAATGGCAGGATCATCAAAGTCAACTGTTTGGAAAAATCTTTAGTTCCTGTTCAATGTCAGGTGTCAATGAATAATATGTCTTCTTTTTCATTCTCTGCATTGAGCCAATGAATGGGCCTGTCTTTTGTCTTGCTTAGATTATTTTCAGTCTTTGAAGCAGGGGAAAATGGTTGGCAATGAAAACTGAAAAATCTATTTTCTTTTTTTCTTTTTTTTATACTTTATTTAACTTGGTGAAGCATTGAGAACAACCTCTCTTTTACAATTATGACCTAACCAAGAAGGCACAGACAATTATTACAAAAGGTGAGTATTCCAGCAACTCAAAACTATACCTTTTGTGACTTTCACTAGAACTTATGTACCTAATTGAAACATATTGCCATATTGCTAAAGTATTAGGTAACTTACATTTTTTGGTTGGTCCCTGACATTAATCTCATTAACCTCACAATTAATAGTAAATTTGAAACAAAAAAGTCATCATCTTGGCAAAATATCAGTGGCAGTAACTGCTTGCTTGCCTTCTCTTAAATGCCTTGTCTGTGTGTGACTGTTTGATATGAAGGCTCATTAAGCCAGTGGCAATCAATAGAAGCCTAAATGATAGTGTCCAGTGCCCAACTCAAGAGCTCAAGGCCTGGGGAGAGAAAGACCTGCCCTGCCCTTCCTCCCACTTCTTGTACTGCCTTTCCCTGTCTTGCAGTCCACAGCTGTAACAGCCATCACACAACCTCAGGCAGGCTAGTTAGCCCTGAGAAAAGAGCCTGAACCCCCGATCAATAACTTTAGTCTTGTCTGCCTAATTGCTCATTGGTCGACATTGGCGCCAGACTATATGTAAGTGCATGTTCCCCCGAGTGACCGACTTCGGCTCTATTTCCACCACTTCCCGCCTAGTGTTGGGCTCACGGTCTGCCCCTCTCTCTTCTCTCTTTTCTCCTGTCCTCGCCTCGGTTACCCATGTTCTGAATGGAGAAATCCTGACCTGATCGGCTTCTCCTCAGTCATCTCAGCGGGACGAGACCATCCAGAGATCCCAACATGATGTGCTACTCTCTCACCAGGCCCGTGACTCCCATGCTGCTCAGGTAAATATCCAGGTTTAATGACGGAACAGGAAGATTAGCCAGTTACTCCCGTTTGCAATTTCAGTGACCGCCTGGAAATTAGCTGGTCTCGTTTGGGGTTTTCTGAACGGCTTATTATATGATCTAATGCAGACGCACTTTATGAGCAGGGAGCAGAGATGGCGAGGGCAGTATTGATTGTGCTCATTGTGAATTATGTGAATAGATAAAAGTGTGAGTGTGCATATATATTAGACAATTATGCGCTCAGGTGCTAATGTAAAAATTCTGCTGAATAAATATGAAATATGCCTCTATCAGCATCCAACTTGTGTCCCTTCAACACTAGTAATTTGAGATGATAATTGGGATAGCATGTTTGCCTTTTTCTGATGAGACGAAGTATTGTGATAGCTCTCCTCAGCCTCGATTTAAATGTGTATTGATCAGTGTGAGGCTCAGGATCTCAAATCAAACCAGCAGTAAAGCCCCTGCACACTTGCATATACTTCTGCCTTTGTTTTCTTGTTATGTTTTCAGAAATCTTACAATCCTCGGACATAAAACATCCATTACTATGTCACTTAACATAAGAAGCTCATTTGTATTTGTTCTTGCCCTCTTTTTCCACTAGTAGTGTGCTAATGTCATGATTTAAATGAAGTATTGATCAGTTTAGGAGGGGAGAATAGAGAGAGAGGGAGCGATTGTGAGGGAAAGAAAGCAAGACCAGGGTTATCGGTGTGGATCGCACACAGAAAGCAAGTGCTAACGGATGAGACGTGTTTTTAAGCAATTCCGTGAAATGGATTTCTGCATAATCTGTATTTTTAATTCAGGAATAACCGCCAACCTTTTTTGTTTGACTTACTCCAAGAAGCAAAAATGGACATGGAGATATGCAGTGCAGGAATGGAGAGAAATGTCTTTTTTTATTCTTGGCTTTTGTTGATTTCATGGATTGTTTGCCAGCCCATTTGCAGATGGTTAAATCTTGGTTTGTCCTGGTATCTGTGTGGGTCTCCATCTTGTCTGGTTATAATTCCCTCTGCATCGACGACACTGCAGCATCAGGCACACTGGACTAAAACCTCTGTCCAAGTGAACCAGGAGCTAGGTCTGTTTGTCTTCCTCCCTTACTTTCTCCAAAGCTCCCTCCTCTTCCTTTCTCTCTCTCCGTCTTAGACTCTCTCTCTCCCCCTCCATCCCTTCCCCTTTGTGATTTAGCACAGCGAGGTTGTATTAATTAGTAGTCTGTTTATTATTGCCGGCATGTTTACTGGCCAGTTTTGCAAGAATGGTTTATCTCACCATCTGCTAGACATCACAGCTACATGTAGCTGTGTTTATCATAGCTGCACTTCCTCAGGATTACCTGCATTTTTTTGTTAAGACTTATTATTTAACTAACAATATTGTGTATTATATAATGTAACACTCTTGTGTTGTCTTTGACCAAATCTCTTCAGGCTGTGTAATTTTTTGTTTTTATTTTTATTTGTGATAACCTGTTATGGTTAAAGTTAAGATTTTGAAGTTTATTACATTAACATGAACAATGAGACTCTACCAGAAACTCAAAGTCTTGGTCATTTTTGTGAAGATTAACTTGAGAAAATTTACTTTTTCCTTGTTGAATGTTCTAGTCTATCAATAAGAGTGCATAAAGAGTGCATCCTAGCCATCAATAAGTGTATTGTTTGTTATTTTGTTGTGCAAATGTGAAAAGATTTGTTTTGGATAATCTTCATTTTAGTTTCAAGAGAATTCATATTTATTCTTTATTTATCATCCTGACACTAGAATTAACAGATGAAGGCAGATATTTGTCCTGCCCTTGACAGGACATGGCTCTGGCTGGCTTTAACTCTATGTATCAGTCTAGGACAATGGGGAACCATGATGCATCTTAGCCTCAGATATAGAGTTAGCAGGTTGGCTGCACAGAGAGGTTTAGCTCTAGCAACTAGTTTCATTTTTTTTTTTTTTATTACCTGCTCTCACCGCCTCATCTTCTTTTGTGGTTCAGTAGCTGGATATCCAGGAGCAAGGATCTCTTAGCCACTGCCTAAACTGCTGCAGAGCCAACTGGATAATTGGAGGAATAGTTTCATGCAGAAATACCAAAAAGAGCTTCAGAGCCAGGCCAGCAGCCCCAGCAGCTCCAGATTCAGGTATAGTGCTTACTGCCAGGCCCAGGTTATTTCCAGCCTCAGACTCAGACCCTTCATGCTTCCTATGCCCATCACGCTGACTGTATTTTGAGCATCAAATGAGAAATAATTCTATCCCAGAGTTGCCTCATTGATTAAATGGGGTTCAGCTAGTGCCATGTAACCTAAACCAATTCATCTTAGGGAGTGACAGTAAAATATATACATGTATATTAAGGACCAACAGACAGATGAAATGCAACCATTACAAATGTGAAGTAAAAATGTTCCACAGAAAGAAAATGTAGCTATAGGGGATTAGGCAGGGAGATATAGGCAGGGATTTTTGTCCACTGCACAAGCAAAGGAGTCTACACATAAACATTTCTGTATGACAAGCAAGCGATTACCACACATTGACAAATTCTGATGATTGATGACTGAGATTTTCACACTGTATTCAGAAATAAAAATGTCACTTGCTACATTTCTAAGAGAAAAAACACTGACCAATCTGAATCTCTGGCTGTGTTGATTGCTGGTGTTTGTGTCACCTGTTGCTAAGCCTCTGGGCAGACTCTGTTTGTGGTGTTCAATCAGAGCCTGAGGTGTCATCTCAGTCGCACTCTCTTATATTATTGTATAATGTTGACTGGAACATTCACAGTGCTGCCTTACTTAATCTCTGCTTATTGCTCAGTGTCCTTAGCGCTCTTCCATATGCCATTGACCAGAATGATCTCTCACCATTTTCACTCACTTTTCACTAAGTCTGCCACTCATTCAAACAGTCCAGGATCTACTGACTTTATTTTTTTTATATATGTAAATTTCTTTTTGTTACAGATTGCACATAGTCTTTGGAGTTTTTTTTTTTTTTTTTTTACGCCATAGAGAAAAGTTTCAATAAGGATTTTTTTTTTTTTCGTTTTTTTCGTACAGAGATGCACATTCACCAAACCAGCATGAAAATGATGTGATGCACTCTCTACAGACTGAGAGGCCTGTGACATCACTGGTGGTAATGTGTTTGTATGAAATGCGTAGTCGTACTAAAATGGATGCACACATCAATGCACTATTGGTTGAAATGCAAAATATACATTGACATGTTTGTTTATAATGAAAACTTCACAGGGTTGCCTTTAACTTGCAATAACACCCACAACCACAAAACTCCTGATTATGTGCACATGTACCCTAAATTCAGCCTAATCACATACATATGTACATAGGCTACAGTAGAAGTTCAACAAATAGGCTCAGCATTATGATTGTTTTTTAACAGAAATAACCAATTATCAAAATTATATATATATAAATAGAGCCTATAATAGCAAATAAATAGAATAATAGATTGATCTCCTCTTTGGGCTATAGAGGCCCAAAGATCCCATCTGATTTCTTCCTGCATCGCCTCAAATATGTCATGATACTTATCCCGATCATCAACTATTAAAATCACCTAATATTTTTCAGTCAAATCCAACTTTTGCCTGGGAAATCCCATCTATCTAAATTTTACTGCCAGATTAGAATGTGCTTAAACCAAGTAAACAGCTCAGCTAAAACTGTTCATTATATAGAGTTGCAGTATGAATAAGAATTGTATGTATAATTGTTGTCAAATCAGATGGTATTGTATTGCTAAAAAAGTGACACACTTAATGCTTTCAGTCACATAGAGTGCATGTCAAATGTCAAAGACCTGTACTCAAGTTTTGTATATCTATAATTTGAATAGTAATGTGCCATGTTAGAATGTCATCTCCATCTTTTTCTTCCCCATCATGGTCTTCTTCGGCTGCAGTTAATGGGCAACTGGTGCAGATGGAGGCAGAGAATGGAGCACTAATGGAATGTAGGCAGGAGTGGAGATCTCAGGTCAGCCTTGATTGAACAATGCACTACCACACATTTTGACCAGCACACCTCCACACACATCCACAAACAACATTCACATGCATGTACAAAACCTAACAAAAGCGTGAACGCACTGAAAACCAATTCTATATTAAGCTCTAAAAGTCACTCTGCACAGCAAAGCTGCACTGTATGTTTCTATGAATGCGTACTTGTATATTAAAGCTGTTTTATATTTATTCAGTTCGTCTTACATACTGTATCAATCATGAATGAACTGTAGTGATGCATCATTTCTGAAATAAGCATTAACTTCCTATAATGTTATAGAGTATATTTTTGTTTTGCAAGTTATGTGGCCACAGACATGAATGTCTGACTAAGCATGTTGTGTGATGAGCTGCTTTGTGAGTAATGTATCTGTTTGACATGGAAAAAGAATACATAGGGTAAAAACGACAAATATGTCTGGTTTTGCTGCATCGATTTTTTTAAACTGTTGGTTGTGAGCCTGACAATTTTATAGAAGTTCTATGCTAAATCTGTGAACGACTCTCAAAATTATGACAAAGAAAACAGTTGCTTAGCTCTACAGAGACTTGATTTCATTTTCACGAAGCAGTGTTACTGTATAACTGCACCTTACAACAGACTCAACAGTTTCCGAGGAGCAAGCACAGAACACTGAAAACTAAAACTGAGAAACTGCAAAAAAGAAAGGTAAGATAGAATGATAACTACAAAATTAAAATGGAATTAAACCACAGGATACATATATACATACACACACACACACACACACACAAATATATATATATGTCAGCTACTACTGTTACTGCTACACACCCAAGAAATAGTCTGCCACATTACACCAAAATTTGTTGTCTTTACAGTGATGTGTTATGTGGTGGATTTTATAATTAAACAAACAAGACATACATTGTCAATTAGTGAACAGGAAACAGATACACAGAATGAAATATTTAATATACCAGTAACTCAAATAAATGGCTGGAAATATGCAATTATTAGCATGTGATTACTGTTTACCAGTCAATTTGTAGAATGCTTAAGCAATGCTATGGTTGTTGTGATTCATAATTCAAGACTACAACGCATTCATTGATACAATACATAAGGAAAGAAGGGCATATCAGAAACATTGGAAACAAACATCAGCTCCAAACTTACCTCACAAACTATTGTTACTAGTACTGTCTGGCTACATGCACTATATACATAGTCTTGTACTGCTGCCTTAAATTTAACGCTCTCCCTATCTCGCAGACATATATTACAGCAACATTACATTGTTCCTATTACTGGCGGTATAGGAAATTGTACGTCAGAGAAAGGTGGATTTTGTTTGTGTGTATCATTGGCAGACATTGCTTTAGGTTTGCAGGCACAGAGTAGAGTTGTTTTGTTTTTTTTTTCTTATTTGTGCACGTGCATCTATACCTGTGTGTGTGTGGGGGGGGGGGGGGGGGGGGCACAAATGGGTTTCTGGGATTTGTCTCCTCTGTCTCTGTGTCACCTTTGTTGACTTTGTCTCGCTCCTTCTGCAACGCTGTGCTCTCCGCTTTAATGACGCATATATCCTATCTCCAGTCGCTGCCTAATCCCAGCAGCGCTGGCTCAGGAACAGATTACTGCTTCCAGACACCAGAGGAGAGAAGAGCAGAGAAGGGTGGGGGTTGGAGTGTAGAAATAGATGCCTCAGTGATACAATGTTAGAGAGCTTGAGCAGGCCAGCACATGTATATGAAGTTGAAGCACACATTTGTCAGTATTTTTACAGAAAAAACATCCACTAAGATGTTTTTCATTACTAAGTCAGATTTACCATTTCATTTACCCAAATAACTGACTTTGACACTGACTTTTTTATGATTCATTATTTAATTCTCACATAAACAACAGTGTGCGTTGCAAAGTTTAGTCACAATATGATGGGTGTGAGAAGATAAAATATGAAATACAAAGAAAAGCTGACACTTATTTTTCTATTTTCTTCTCTTCACTCAAGGCTGAAAAGAAAAAGTGGTCAGCTGCCTCTTTGTAATCAGTCATGTGCTTCCTTGACAAATTATATATGAAAGCTTGGACATGACAGAAGCATAAGGTAAACACGCCCCCTTCCAAACACTGTTTGTGGTTAATTAGAGCTTTATGTAGACCTGTGGCTTCAGGTGTAAATAATTGGGAGTGGTGTTTGCCTAAGTGGCAGTGTCTGTCCAGCAGCTGCTGTCATCTAGCCAGCTCCCAACTCCCAAGAACATGACTTTTAGGACCAAATGATTGCTAATAAAACATTTGATTGAGAGGAGAAGAGAGTGAGAACCATAAACAGGCTGAATTCTGCCCTTTAATTTCACCATCTCCAGAGAATTGGTTTTGCTGTGCTGCAGAGTAGTACCCACACACAAGCAGTTTAGTTGTCTGCCCAAGGACTGAAATTTAATTTAGCCAGTGTGTTGTGTGTGTGTGTGTGTGTGTGTGTGTGTGTGTGTGTGTGTGTGTGTGTGTGTGTGCGTATGCATGCACGCACATGTGTCTGTTAGTCTGCCTGTCTTTGTCTGTGCCTCTGTGTTGGTCTGAGTCATTTCAGAATATCACTGTGCGAAAACTAGCTAGTAAAAGTTGGCGCTGTAGCGTATGCTGTATTTTGTGATTTTGTTTTCTCTGGTGACTTAATGGTTTTACAGTTGCAGATTGTACCATTTTACACAGTCTGGTTGTACTGATGCATTCTCTTAACTGCTTTGTTTTCTGGATTTAATTTTTTTTTTTTTTATGTAACTTTGCAATTGATGTGTTATCACTATGTTAACCTGTAATACCCCCAGTTAGTGTTGGCATCTTCAGTTTGTTATAGAAAACTTTTTAGCAGTAATTTCCTGTTGAGTGTATGCTGATTTCATGTTTAAAAAGTGCAGCAGCAGAATTCTGAAATGTTTAATAATGGTTGCGTTGGTTTTCCAGTGTGGCTAGTTTATAACATTTCTTTGTGTGTATGTGCGTGTGTGTTTATGGTGCAGGTTCCTGATGAAAGCCTAGAGCAGAGGCATATATCAGAGCTCCAGCACTAATAAAAGGCCAGCAAGCTGTGCTCCTCTCCTTCTGGGAACAGCACCGCTTTTTACTGCTTCTCTGACAGCAAGATAAAGTGCCCTTCCAATTAGAAAAATATTTGGCCACATACCTACCAACAGCGATCCTAGGTTTTTATTTTTCATGCCATTTGATCAGGAATCCTTGCTATTTTTACAGTGTGCTTTCTTTTCAACGTGTCCTGGGTATGCACATGTTAATGTGCACCCCACCACTGCACCATAATGCTGTATAATGAAATAATGTGGTTTTATTTTGGTGTCTGTCTTTTTATTTTGGTCTTTCTTTCAGAAGGGTAGGGCTGCATGGAGTTATGTTTTGGTTTGGGATTGAGACGGTATATGTTTTAGTATTTTGCGTGAGATGATTCATGCATCTGTGTGTGTTTGGGTTGATGTCATTCTTGTTGCCCCTGTCATCTGTCTCTGCTTCATACAGAGATGTGTGCATATATACTTAACTGCTGATGCTAGTCCCCATCTCTGTTTAAGAATACAGTAGATGATTTTTTTCCCCCTTTTTTTTCCAGAGAGTGCATTAAAATTAAATTCTCTCTTGTTGTTGTGAAAAGAGGCACACGTAAAAAATAATTGGCTGTAGGAGAGAACAAAGGGCTGGCTCCTCTCTCCTCCCTGCACACCCCAGCCAGGCATTAATACCAAGCCTGCTGCATTGTTCTGCTGTCTGCAGCCATCCCCCTAGCCAGACACTCAGCTCTGGAGAAGTCACTTTTAATGTCTGATAATCAAGGTGAATTTTCAAAAAGCTGCCATTTTCAAATGATGGTGTATATATTATGTGTAGATGGGAGTTCAGGAGCAGAGGAGCTCCACTGGGTGAGAGAGAGAGCTTCAGTCATGTGAAGTGAAAGAGAGACACCTAACGGCCACACAGGAAACTGCAGGTTTATTTTAGCTCTAATTAGAATTCTGTGAAGGAAGGAAACCAGCTGGAATATCAGTATGATTTCTGAAATTGGCCTCATAATTTTCTTTTCTTTTTCAAATAAAGATGCATTTTTGGTGTTTCATTGTAACTAGCACATTGCTGCGTATTGTAAAGTACAGTCTAATATTGCAGCATCTCTATATGTCTCCTGTGGCTGTGAAGTGTCAGGGGAATGTATTTCTATAGTACAGACACTGCCTGCTGTTGCCCCTTACTGAAGGGAGCTCTTGTGCAGTGTTACTGGGGAATCAGGCAGCCAGCAGCAGAGCAGTGGAGCTGCATTTCCCTGCTACAGGGCACAGACTCATCTTCCTCTTGCTCCTCCCACCTCCCCTCCTCCCCCACCACTAGGTATGATTATTTCTCCTCTGCTCCACAGCACCATTATATTCCAGGTCCGCAGTTACCCCTCCCTGCTGTCATTTTTCATGGCATGTTTTTGCCTGTGTGCAGCACTGCACATTTTCACTGTGCCTGTGCAATATGTTAAGGAGGTGAATATATGCAGTGTGCAGAATGTAATAAGTATATATTTATTTTCTTTGCTGGTGATTTACTGGTTTTTCCGGTGCTTGAGAAAAAAGGCCAGCTCTTGCCATGTATCTTAACAAACACGACTGCTGCGTATGCAGCCGCCTCCAAGGCTTTTTGCTCACCGGGGAAACCAAATTATACATCTGAGGCAGACTGGTTGTTTTTCGTGCTATGATTGTTAAAAACCTGTTTTTTGGTTATACTGTAAGCCTTGCTAACACCAGTTGGGTTAAGTTTGGATGTGTATGTGGCATTTGCTGCATTGCTAAAAAGACAATTTTTAGTTTGCAATAAAAGCTGATCTGACAGCTGATCAGGTGATCGGACATGGTTTGCACATTGTTTGTACTTACTTAATACGCTTCACACAACTGACACCGAATGTAGCCAGCCACTAACAGCACAGGTTGTTCACAACCTTCTCTCTCCCCCTCTATCCTGCCCCCCCAGTAGTCTTGCAAAAAAACTCAGGGATGATAGAAGTCACCAAAATCAAAACACATATACACAACACACACACACACACAACACACGCACACACACACAGGGCTGAAAGTGATATTATACTCAAAGGGGAAGTAGATCTAACCCTGTGAAACAGTAGGATTTAAATGGATTCTGTGCTGGGAGCAGCACGGTGCACAAGTCTCCCTCTGTGAGGCTGTCACAGTGGGAAACTTGCAGATTTGCAGAACAGACAATAAAAAAAAATTATTCTTAAAGATACACTGCCTGATTCTGTTATTGTGTCCACTAGCCCTCATAAATCCAAGAATTTAAGCTCACTGGTGATGAGTATAAAAACATCAAAAGTGAGCAGGAAAAAGGAAACAGGAACAGGAAATTTGGAGGTGATATGGGGAGCTACAATAACTATAACGAAATCAAGCAGTCTGCTTCAGAGATGGAGTAACAATATGATCCAGTGTGTGAGAATGTCATTGATTATTTGAAGTAGTCTTTCTATGAGAAACTAACTTAATACAATTGTTTAGTACTTTGTGAAATGAAAAGAATTTTACACCTCATTTTGTAGATGCATTTTTTAGATTGTATTTTATTTACTTTATTTTTCTGTTGTTTTTAACAGTGTACGGTGTAAATATATTTTATATATATTACTTAATAATTTTGACATTCTAATTTTAAGATACTTACTGTGGTGTTTTTGTATATATTCAGTTGTATAATGCAGCTTCTATATATAGTATATAGAGAATCTGTCCTTTGGCTGTCGGGTGCAGTGTACTTCACATCATACAGTATCGTCTCTCAAGAACAACTTTGATTGTGGTGGCAGCATAGCATATTGTATTGTAACATCTGTCAGCGTACAGACTGCCAAACAATGAGACTCAAATTCCATCTTTTTCTGTTGATTCATAAAAATGTAAAAAATTGAATAATCTCTGGGTTTACAGTGCTTGTTCACATTCCTGTACTATGCACCTGATACCTGATACGGTGCCTTGATGTAACATTGTTTATAGATGACTTGGTTTTGCCTTGAGTATGATTGCATAATAACCAAGCATTCAAATGTGCGAGTGCTTTATTTGTTCCCGGCAGTAGTAGTGGTAGCATTATTTTTCTCTGGCTGGTTGGAGGGCATACTTTCAAAGTGTTGATCTCAGCTGCGGTACAGAATAAAGACAGAGAGAGGAGGAGGAGAGGGCTGCAGGCATTCTGATGAAAGGATGTGTGGGGAATCTGGAGTGTGGAGAGAGAGGGAGCATTTTGCCAGTCCAGTGTGGCAAAGCAGATCTGGCTCAGTGCCAGTCTGGGCACCGTGCCCACAAGGAGGCAGTGTGTGGCTAGCACTGACTGTAGCACAGAGAGAGAAACTGAGAGACACAAGTGAATCTGTGGGGGGTGTCTGAGGCTGACTAGTAGAAGAAGTTTAGTCTGCATTTGCATGTGAAGTGGCCAGGTTGTGATACAGCAGATGAGTGGAAAGCAGCGGGGAAGAATGAGGGGAGAGTGTTATGTCACCAGCTCTATTACTGATCACAGGCCTAGTGGATATAAGCAATGCTGGTTAAACTTGCACTTGAACTTGCATCCTGTTCTTACTGACGAGGAGTTGATGGAACAATTGACACAGTTCATTTAATCAGGCATTTGTTGTTTCATTTAATCATGCACTTGATTGTTGCTGTTAATTGCTTGTCTATTGTTTCTTTATGCACTGCATGAGTAAATACTTTCCATGAGACGCAAATGTTATCTTTCTGCTTTGTATGCATTTACATATTGTTTGCCTCTACATATTATCTAGCTCTCTCTCTCTCACTCTCTCTCTCTCGCTCTCTCTCTCTCACTCTCTGTTCTCGTCTTTGTATCCTTAAAATATTCTGCACACCCCTCAGCAGTTCCGCATGGCAGACAGCCCTAATATAATCTGTGCGTCTGAATTCTAATTTATACCGTCAGGATAAAATAAATAGTCTGCAGTTAATTATGGGGAGCCAGCTCCTGGCTTTGCCCCGGTGATTTATGAAGTGCACACACGCATTCTGCAATGCATTTTTCTTAATTTATTTTTAATCTGTCTTTCAATTAATTTTACTGCAAACGTCTTAATGATGGCAGAGGGCTGTGTTAATGAGGCTGTAAGGTGAAATGAACAGCCACTCACCCCTGTAGGATAGTAGTGAGAGGTTTTGAGCATGGGGTCATGAAAAGGGTCTTGGAGCCATAGAGGTTTGGTCCCTGTCATGTCCTCACAATGCTTGTGTATACATGTCAAAGAAAATGGTTATTGTGAGGAAAGTCATAATTTTCCAGGTCTTTTGGAGTTGTTTGTTTTATGATGTGCAGCAGCTTATTGTTTGACTTGTTTGACTTCTCCACTGAAAACAATACATTACAATCGTAGTTGTTCTCAGTGATTGGCATCTTTACACCCACCAGCACTTCCATTTTATTTGGTTCATTCAAATGTTGTATAAGATGTGTCACTCCACTCTTGAACCACACCCATTTTTTCTGTGATTTTGTCACTGCATGATTGTCCAATTTACACATCTTGTAGACTACTCACAAATTAATTCCATGAATATGAGTTGTATTCACTTTAGAATTGAATGAGCCATGTTTTTGTTCTTCTAACAGATGACTTCACTGTTCAGTAAAAATGTGCATCTTTCATAGTCTGGCTGATTGCTTACTAACAAACTCAGGCAAGTTGATTTCAGGTGTTGCTTCATGCTTTATGCTTTTATCTTTAAGCTTTTGTGCATTCACTAGCCACTTGCTCAGAAAGTCTTATGTGTCTTGACTTGTGGCTCACAGGAGAGAGGGGATAGAAAGCCGCAGTCTGTGCCTCCCAGACAAGAAAATGCCTCATATGATTAGAAGCATTTTATCCATCGTTTCACCCCCTTTCAAATTACACCAATGTCTCTTCTGTACTTGCTATGTACCATCGTTTTCTGCCAATTAGCATGGAGTGTGGTTGTCTCAGCACTGGGAGGGCCTGGTGTGGTGTAGGCAGGAAGGTGATGTAGCCGTGGTGGTCAGCTACCAGACAGCTCACATCAGCCTACCCCATTAGGGACATCCGCACACAGCTCTCTGCATCAGGATGCTCTCATTTACCGCCTCCACATCCAGCCATTTATCTCCCTCTCCCCTGCTCTCCCTCTCACCCTCTTCTCTCTCTCTTTTTAATTTTCCTCTCAAAAACAGATCCCACATTAAGCAGCCAAGCATGGCTGGCTGCAGTGCCTCTTCTGAAAGAGCAAAGGAATGATTTAATTTCACCTCCTCTCTGTCTCTGTGGCCTCCTCTCCCTCCTCATACACAGATCATTACACACAGAGGCCTCATTTTCATGTCCCTGTGAGGGCACATGCAGGGCTTTAACTAGTCAGCCACACCATGGCCATTGCTGACGATCAATACCTGTGGTAAGGACGAATCGCGTAGTGCTTCCTAAACAAGCCCTGCAGGTCCAACCATAAAACACCTTAGAGGCCATATATGCCACCCCATATTCTTTTCTGATTTTTATTTTATTTTTTTTATAGATGAGCTTGGATAATTATGATTAAGACGTCATCACACTATCTAAGTATTAAGGTTTGGGGCGAAATTTCACTCCAACTGAGTTGACTGGCATTAAGAATAGGGAAGGCACAAGTTTGGAGTTGTTTATCTTCATATATATATATATATATATATATATATATATATATATATATATATATATATATATATCAAATATCAGGCATGCCTGTAAACATTGAACAGTTATGGTGGGATACCCATACCAAATGGCGTGACAAAATGTGTATGCAAGTATATGAGTATATGCAATACGCAGCATTCACAGTATATGGTTGGGATGGTTTAATTTTAACAGTAGGCTATTCACACTTGAGAACTGCTAATGAGATTCTACTCATTTGGAACCTAAATGAAACCAAGATAAGCTCAGAGGAATAGTCAGTTCGAGTTTTTCTATATGGATAGTTCCCTGTTTAGCTTGTGGATTGCAGGACTTGAATAAGTGATATATGGACCAGATGAGAGTTAGCCTGGGGGCTGGCAGACAGACAGAAAAATGGATGTGTTTCTCATCTTGCTTCGCCTCTGAGGCTCTCAGCTGGCCTGATCCCTACATTAACCAAACAGATAGCCAACAACTTTAATTATCTTTGCATCCAGTCGCTCTCCCCATCCACCACTCCCCACTTCGCCTGTGCAAATGAAAGAAAGAGAGGGATAGAAAGAAGAGAAGCATAATTACTTATTTTACTGGAGTGCGGCAGAATGCCTTTTGCCAAATGACTCTAATTCCAAATGGTTAACAAGATTTTTCTTTTTAATAGAGCCGAATCCATGTGACAGCAAATTGCTTTCCTATTTGGGACCTTAATGGCTTTTCATACTTTGCACTTCCAATAAGCAGTAAACTCGGAAATTAATATTGCACACTGTGTTATGATGCAAATGGGAGCGAGATAGGAGAGCTGTACCTTCATGCAGAAACCTCTGATTAGATCCATAATTGCTCTGCTGGGATGATTTTTCCCTTTTGTTTGAGCTTATTTATTTATTTGTATAATTTTTGTCCACACGCTTTCACTCCAGTATCATTATCAGTGCCACATCTGTATTGCTGTATGTTGCTTTTCACTTTTGAATGACTTTTAATCAGTCATAATAGAAAATAAATATATTCACTAATTTTAAATATGATAATGTAGCCCATCTATGCTGCCACTGACCTTCAATTTAAAAAAAAAAAAAAAAAAAAAACCACCACACATTTTCAAGTTAGACCTTGATGTAGATTTTTTCTTCTTGTCGAAACAAATGCAAAGACTCAAAGAGCACATTTTCTCTGTAGTTTAAGAGTAGATTTGTATTAATGTGCTGTTGACTGGTTCAGTTAGAACACTTTGAACCCCTCATGCTGTCATACAAACAGGTACAACCTAAAAAGATATATTTGTGCAAGGTGTTTCTTAATTAACTTCTGATCCATGTCATTTCATTTCTAATTCCATTTTACACATCCTCAAATATTAATTCTTATCTGTGTATAAATTATTGTATTCTTAATAAGGGGGATCACAGTTTACACAGGACATATAGATACAGGGTTGCTCTGTTAACTGCACATAGATCAGAACATATGCATCATTTTAAAAGTTGACAATATAAACTCCTAACCTCGCACAGAGCCTTCACGTGAGCCTTTATGTCACACTATTTTACTTTCATCACACTGAATAGTCCTTTAGTAGCTTTTTTACAGATACGTTTATTTTTGTGTCATTTGAATTTTTTTTAATATTTCTGATTGTGTATTGCATTTTCAGATTTAGTTAATATTTTTGCACGGGCCTCCCTCAGCACTGCATTCAGCTCTCAAGGGCTGTCATTAGGAAGAGAGGGGTGGAGAATGTCCACCGAGTTTGGCAGTATGGCTGCAGCACCAGACTCCCAGCCAGCCTGACCTGCAGACAGAATAGCAAATAAATTCAGCTGGATGGGCCTGCAATTGCTGCCAGCGATTGAGGTTAAGTGTCCTTTGGTGTGCAGGGCCTGAGCGTAGAAGCAGTTCAGCCAGATATTGGTCACATGACCACACACATGCAGTCTGATTCTTTGGCTATATCACCATGGCAACCCTTCATTTCTTCTCAGCTCGCTCCCATTTCACCTGTCATTCCAGTAATTGGCTCTGAAATTTTCTGCATATCTTGAGAAAAAAGTCATGATGATCATAATAAGACAATATTTATGAACTGAGCAGTGACAGGAAAGTGTAAGGAAATGGGGAAAAAAATGAAGCTTTCATTAGGCTGGAATATTAATGTAGCAACAGGGCTTTTTAGGGACTAATAAAGCTTGTTCTCCTTGTTTTCACAGGTTCCCGCTCATGGTGTGCATGAGCCACACTGTAGAGTGAGACTGAGTTTCGATTTGGTTTTAATTGGGTCATCCTCTCCTCTCCTCTCATGCCGCCTTTTTGTTGAACTCGAGCTTAATTAGACCTACAAGATTGTGACACTACCAGAAACATATCACATCTGCTCTGCCTCTATTTCCATTGATGATCCGTTTTTAGAAGTATTGATAAGACAAGCTATGTAATGACATTTGCTATACTGCTGTAGTCATTACCAGAGCTTGGACAATGATAGACTGTAAAACAGCACAGAGAGAAATGGATAAAAGGTTTTATGGAAATAAAAGCTGGTCCTTGCATGTAGAGATAGCCAGGCCTAATGACTGTTGCACCAGCCGTTCTTCATAGGTCACTGGCATCAGGACCAGCTGAGATCTGCTAAGTGGGCTATAGCCTTTAAAATGACCATGAGGCTCAATGACACCATGCATAACAAACACATATGTTTCATTATCCTCATTTAAACTTGTTTCCCACCAAGACGCCACCAAGAAAGCTGTGTGCAGTCATGCTGTATTTACATGACAGCTGTATGTTTATATTACAGTTGGCCATAGAATGCATCTCCTTGCTTGGAGATATGTCAAATCATTCCTATTAATTTTATTACAGATATTTCTTTTCTTACGTATCACTAGATAGGGATATTCAACTTTGTATGTCTAATTTATGAGCTCCCCTCGAACCTCATTAGATTTTCAAATATCAACATCCAAGTTATTTGCCAGGATTCTGTAAGAGTAACAAATCTCCCCTACAGTGCAGCAGTTCTTATTTGGAAATAAGGACATAAAACTAAACAATTCAGCTGTTTTAGAGAGCAAAAACAAGAAATAAAGCACAATGTTGAATTTATATATGGTATATGCTTTGGGGGGAATGTCAGTGGAATTAATTGATTTGCCCATATTTATCAGGAGAGAGTAAGCACCTAATCCCAGCTTGCATTATTAAAGATAATACCACAGTGGTTTCTGCAAGACCACCACACTGAATCAAAGTCTGACATGGACTGATTATGTATGGATATATTATTCAGAGCATTGCATGGGCCTCAGAACAGAGCAGCTCCTTTATCTGCCCTCCCAGCTCTCTATGTCCTCATACATAGACACACATGCACACAACCACCACTCATCAACCCCTGGAGGGCACCTGTGTTTTCAAAGTAAAGACCACTTAGAGAATAGCCCCAGGCATCTGAATGCTGAAGTGCTCTGTGTTACACATTAGAAGCCTCTGTACAAGCCAGGAACATAAACACTCTCAATAGCCCATGTCTCCTCCCAAGAATACCCCAAATACCTCAGAACAGGGGGAAAACCGCTTACACATGCCAGAATATGGAACAGATAGTCTGCTGGGACTTGACCACATTAAGAAGCACTCACTGAGATGTGCAACTCATCGGACAGTAATCTGGCCAAGACCCAGAGTACAAGAAGAAAGGCTGATAATTCGATCAGAGTTTTTGAAAATCTCAGTCAGTTTCTAATGAGTATGACCGAGTTCACCAATGTTCACAACATAGAAAACAGCATCTTAATCTGTGGTGCACAGAAAGATAAAATGTACCACCCCTCCTCCAGAGGCAGACACAGGGTTAATGATCAGGCATTTCATTCAGTCCCGGGGTCGAATAAATGAGGTTTGATCAGATGCCAGGAACAGGAGAACAAGCAGGCTTCAGAGCCAGCCTCACAATCTGTCATAATGAACACTTTAATATTGAAGGAAAAACAATCCCATTAACAAGCAGAAAAAGACACGAGTTTTCGGGAAAGCAAGGAAGCTGTAATCTAAATTTTTAATGACCATTCCTGCATGATGACTTTGTCTATGTATTTTGTCTGTTTGGAGAGGGAAACGAGCCGGCGCTGTCACACTTAATTCAGGCTACCCTTTTGTGCTGGAGCAGTGGGTAAATAGCTGGGGGAGACATTTGAATGTCTTAATAGACGTAACTGCTCCATCTCTAAATGTGTTGAAATGGAGGCGTGAGGAATGGCGTAATTAAGGTAATGTGTTCAGGAAGCCAATGAGTTGTCTAACCTCTGCTGCTCAGCCTGAGATTCGGTAAGTGCACAATCTAAGGTCACCTTAATCAGAGAAAGGCGGCACTTACAAACACACACATACACACACCAAGCCTCAATTACATTGTGAAATTGCTCTCAAGTGAGTTGTACAACATGTCTAGATGCTCTGTTTATCTATACTTGTGAAGCTTCGGTGTCTCTCCAGGAATTGGACAGTAGGTTTGTTCGTGAGCTCTGTTCTATACAGTTATTGCCATAATGCCACCAAACTGGCCCAATGACATGGGAGGGCAGTTGTATATCACTTGCAGACAACAATTGGTAGGCTGTATTTTTAGGTAGGCCAAAATGTAGAACAAGGTGTATTTTCTGTAAGTTTTAACTGTGACTCCACCTAAGCAGGAAAAGGGGTTGAGAGGAACAGGGCCTGAGCCACATGTCTACTTTCCCCAGCCCCAGATAGTGTTTCCAAGCATAGTAATGGCTAAAATTTCTCTCCCTTCTCTTTTTTTCTTGCCAACCCTGCAGCAAGAGACAACAGCCATCTTTTTTCACACACATTTGTCCTTTAAAGTGTCTTCTTGCTAAGTTTGGAGGCAATTAGTAATGACCAGATGTTCTTCTGTCATTTGCTGCGCCGAATGTGTGTTTTGTTTGGACTTAAGAGTTTTTAGTGATGAATTTCACCCATCACATTCTCCACTGTGTTTGACCAATGAGTTCTGTGAAAGCATAGCCTGTGGTGTTTTTCTTTAATAAGTCCAGAGGTGAGGGAATGCAAGCAGGCCATCAGTCATCCTGCCAGGATCTTGCCCTCTGATTAGCCCAGTATATTGGTGGAGATATTTAACCTGCCATTGTTACCCACGTTACAAACCAGTTTTATCTTTCATTTAATGACTTATTTAAGGCAGCTAAAACTTTTTTTGTGACATTTTTTGTCAGTTTTGTTAATTGGATGCATAATGTGACAAGATGACAATTATTAATGTCTTTGATGGGATATTTTCTGTCTCCTCTCTATACACAAACATACAAGAATATAAGTATTCTCAATAAGGGTGTGCTGGACCACCAATAAATATGCTTGTTCAATTAATTTACTGAAAGTTAAAAGATGAGAAAACATATGTGCATATCCACTTATTTGTGTTTAGAAGCAATATAAACTCATTAATAGAATTACTAATTGATGTGAGGCTAATCTTCATTGTCACCAATAAACCACCAGCTACAATAAGGAAAATGCACAGGAGAAGCCTCTCACCAACATGAACACAATGCAATATGATTAAGAGCTACATGAAAACTAGAACGGAGAAGTCAAAACTGTATCTAAAAATACTGGCTAAATGATTGCATACATGGTGCTGCCCCTTGGAGCAACAGGAACTTGATGTTTCTAACTTGACTAAACCTGTTTTTTAAAAAAAAATGAAAAAAGATTTAAAAAGAGATCAAGCCCTGGTAAGTAATGAAGAGCTGTTTGAGCTTAACTGCTGTGGGGTTATATCAGACTTGCTGGAGACTGTTAGTTCCATCCGCTGCCCACTGTCCCTCCTCTGTTCCCTGTCCTCCCACTCCCTCTGACCAGGACACTTGTGTGGTCCAGCAGAGCCCATGCAGGGCCAACCTGAACAGTGGCACTCTCGCCTTTGGGCCTCAGTTACACACCTCAGAATGGATCTTTATTTACAACACAGAATTCGGAAACAGCTGGTCAATCCATTTAGCCTAAGGCCACTGATTTGTTCGTATTTACTACAACAGCCAAAGAAAAGCCAGGG
Organism: Rachycentron canadum; assembly: GCA_038496675.1. NCBI lineage: Eukaryota > Metazoa > Chordata > Actinopteri > Carangiformes > Rachycentridae > Rachycentron > Rachycentron canadum. Next base: position 10,838,303 of record CM076648.1, read on the forward strand.
TATTTTTTCCTCTCTCCTTCCTATTGATCCGGCGCTTAGAAAATCTGCCCTGCTGTCTAAACACTATTGATCCCTCCCTCTCAACGACAGGCTCTCGCACCAGTGTATAAAGGGACTGGATGAATTGAAATTTCATTTCCGACAACTTGTTCCTGTTATTTTTACCCTTTTTTCAATAGTGGGGAACATGTGCTGGCGGGCCGCCACTCACAGAGAGTCGATCAGTGTTTGGCTCAGAGGGGAGAAGGGGGATCGAGGTGAGAGCTGTTTAGATTACTCTAAGCAGGTCTTAACACTAGTATGCTATAGACAGGTCTTGCTCTGTTACTCAGATCCCATCGATTACTAATGGTTCTTAAAGCATGCATGTGGCCAGCACTAAATTTAAGATTTTTTTTGTTTGGGACTGACCATGAGCAGTTAGGGTTGGATTTAACTTTCTCTCAGCCATATAAGAGGTTGTCCAGCATGGATCAAGACACCATTTCAATTAATGTATTGAACCTGTAGGTGGTTTTGCATGTTTTATCCCATTAACATAAAGTCATGTACAGTATATATAACCTCACCACTGAACAACTTGCCATAGTCCATTAAAGTAAATATTAATTATGTTTAATTTCTCTTGAGTCAATTGTTAGATAGCAGCTACAAGCTGAAACTGTTGCTCTTACACAGCTTATTGACATTTACTGTACATCAGTATTGACTGATCAAACCCACAAGAGGAACTGAGAGCAAGAACTGTTGCTGCTGAACAACTGCCTAGGCTCAGCCACGAAACAGACCAACAAAGGAGCTTTTAAAGCAAACTCTGTGCATGATGCATTACAACATGATGACAGAACATTTAACAGAACACAGTGATTTGACACAAAGTATAGTAATATTCCCTGAATCTCAAACAGGTTTCAACTGCAGTTGTGACTATTGTTGCACAAACTGGAGTTGTTTCAGTGACAATGTTTCAGTGGTAGTTTTTTAAGTTAATATGATAAAACATAAAAAGTCATCTGTATCACTGATACACATGCTGTTTATGTTTGTGTTGCCTTGTGTAACCTTTGTTTATGTGTTCATCTTCTAACATTCTCCTAATAGTAAGATGTTAAAAGGTGGTTTTGCTGGATGGCAGATTAAGATGTTGACCTCTGTTCTTGTTGCTAATTTACTTCACACAGTAAATGACCTCTTGAAAGTACTGCCAATATGACTAAAGCATAAATGTCTTCCTGCATAAAGAAAGGTCCAATGTTGAAAGAAGATTGTAAAGGAGACACTTAACACCTTTTCTTGTCTTTCAGGGAACCAAGCTTGTCCTTATCACAGTTGCCTCCCATGTCATAAACATCTGGATTAGCGCACTGAGACTGGAGGCTTCTTTAACTTAAATACTTGGTCGACACTCGTGGAGTTTGACATGGAAAGAGCCAACCTTCAAGGCCCTGTGCACATTCAAGAGGAGTTCCACAGTGTCCCCCGCAGGGTAAACCAACTAGTAATGACTTCTGCTCCATCTGACTCTCCCCCTTGTCCAATTCTTACCATTACAACAAGATAGAGTGCTACATAAAAAGGGAGGTTCTGTTTTAATTAACATCAATATTCATGTAATGGTCATAAAGCCAGCCCACATTCCATTTCAAGCTCTTAATGTTAATGCATATTTTAATACATTATCATTGCCACCATCATAACTCTTATTATGATAACTGTAATTATTAGATTTATGACAGAATTATGGTTTTGTTCCCTGAAGGCACATATTTTGTAGTGAATCCAATTTTTCCCTGGTGTATAACGCTCCCAGTCTTTCTGCTCCAAAATACTGAGCAGACACTGATAAAGATAAACACACAAACACCCTAGTGTGTCTGCTGCTGTGCCTGTAAAACACTCAATCTGAATTGCATATCCGCCTTGCCACCGAGCTTGTCATAAGCTGTATTAAGAAAAATGGTCACACGGTTTGACATAAATTGGAAAATGACATTTGGAAAATGGGCGCTGCTGTGGAAATTAGAGATATTAAAATTATAAATCAGTGTCTGGAAGTGCAGGGGGTGTGGTGGCTTGCCTTTTCTCTTTTTCTGTATGCCTCTCTCTCTATGCCCATCTCTCGCTCTGTTTCTCCCTTTTTCTTTCTCTCACACACTTTGTCTTTTTGCGTTCTCTCTGGAGGCGTGTAGGGTTGGAGCCCAGAAGTCAATGTAGTAAAAGTTGTTTTAAATGCAGCCACACACGACTCTGCCCCACAGGAACAATCCTGCCCTCTCACCTGGCAGTAAAAGTGGGGGATATAGTGTGTTTTTTGTGTGTGTGTGTGTGTGTGTGTGTGTGTGTGTGTGTGTGTGTGTGTATTTGTGCTTGATGTGTTTGTCTTTGTGTGGCTGCTGCAGAGGGATCTTGTCAGCTTATTTCTCAGTTGTCTTGCAGTAACCTGCTAATGGATCATCTCTGAGGTGTGAAAATGTATTATGCAAAAGTAAGGCGTGCTGACACCTTTAAAAACAGACAGCTTCAAACCTCTGTACACCTCACCTCTGCTCCCTTCTCCCTGTCTGTGTGTTGAGCAGGAGGAGGCAAAGTGGCAGAATGAACAGCTTTCTGAACTACAGGTGGAGATGGACAGGCCAAAGACGCTGCTGGAGGATCACACGCAAGAGGTGCAAAGAAAGTCTGTGACTCTCTAATTGACCAAAGGCACAGACACATGAATATACATGACTACATTACTCTTTTCTTTAGCAAAGAGCAAAGGGTTTTGCACTACATATTAGTTTATGTCTACCTTTGGCTTCAGTTCATAATTTCTTTAGACTAATCTCCAAAAATTAAGTTAGAAGAGTTCTTGGCCTTCAAGCAGCCCTGCCTTATGAGTAAGCGGGAAGACAGACCTATACTAAGAGCTATGCCACATATGCTACCTATGAGATGCAGGTCAGAATTTCTTTTCATTGTTGGTTCAGGAAATAAACATTCAATCTTTGAGTCCTTGACAGGTGAATGTAACGATCACATATACCACCTTAGTGTGTAAACAGAGGTCCAAAGTAATATCTTCTTTCTAGGATGTGGAGGATCTATTCTGCCACTACACCACTGCCCAGCCAACATTAACCCTCCACTTCAATATTTCAACACTTTATTTACTTCCATTTTAAATTTCACTTGCACTCTGTCCTAATATTGAAATATTAAAGGAGGTATTAATGAGGAGGTCAAGTAACAAGAAGAGGCACTTTGTTTTGTTAAAGTTTTAGATGCCTCTCACTGTAGTCAAGTAGTGGGAGAATGTAGGAGGGGTCAGTGTCCCTGGCTGTGCCACTCAAGAAAACGAGGAAAAATCTTATCAAATTAATTTAAGTAAAATGGCAACAAATGAATTGTGTGAGAAGACACTTCATTTGTGTTGCTGTCATGAACCATACTCTCCCAGCAATGTGCCTCAACTCTGGTAATAAAAAGTTTGCGTCTGTGTCTTTGTGTGTTCTGTTCAGCTTTGGAAAGCATAAAAAAGAAATGAAGAGATTTAAGGAGCGCCATCTGAAGGACAAGATATGGCCCTCAGGATTTGTCCACAAGCATGACCTACACATAGCAATGCATTCAGAAATACACATGTGCCACCGTCACCTTGATGCACTAAGAGGTCAGTTAAGAAGAAATCTGTTTCATAAGGCCTTACCTTTTTGGAATGGGATGGGCGATAAGACTGGACTGACCTTTCCATAATACAGCCTTTCGAAGAAATCTTAAATTCACCTCAATAACTGATCTTTCAACATCCATAGAGGGAGTTTGCAGGAATTTCGGACTTGTGATGTCGACCTCTTATGCTGCTGTTTTGTAACTTTTCATTTGCGTAGTAATAGAGGTATGAAAGGGCATGACTTCAACTGTTCTTATTTATGAAAAGAATTTATTCATTTGTCATGACCTAGCATTAGAAAGGGAAAGGACTGCTCATTTTGCATGAAGCCAAGGCGAGGACTTAAACAAAAGCCGATACTGTGTTTAACTGTGATAGCTATGCTTAGACCAAGAGTGGTTAAGGAGGTCCTGATAGCCATGTGTGAGGTGTGTAACTGGAGGCAAGTGTTGAGCACTGAGATGATGTGTTTTTACAGCGCAGTCTTGCTGTGCTTTGGGATGGCAATAAACCACGGCCTTCAAAGCACAGCCAAGCGCCACTTACTGCTGAGTGCTTCTCTGGTGGTTGGACGAGATTACTCTCAAAACAAAGTGCAGACAGGTTGATTAATAGAGGGGTCTGCAGAGGTGTGCCGCAGTATATTTTCACACCCAGCAAACACTCGTTCATTTCATTCGCATGGACTTTTATGGGCTGATCCTGTCACTGTGTGAGTTTGTCACTTCATAAAAATGGTCCCGCTCTTTGAGTGTCTTTTAGTGAAAACTTATCAGAGCTGTTACAGACGTGTTGTTTTAATGTCAAGGGAGCACACTGTGACTCGAGCCAACAAAGTTCACAGACCATATTAGTCCATAGCTGAATGTGGCATGAGGAGACCTGGTTGGGACTCTAACAATCTTTGCTTTATACTTCAAATGTCTTTGTACAAACTGATATGAATGCAAACGAGATTCATAAATAATACAGTATTTTATCCTCTGACTGACCACAGACTTCACTCTCACTGTCATTGATGATTACACAGCTATAGTAACTCCCACACTGACCTTGGTCATCTGTGTGTTGTCAGGTTTCTTAGCCAAGCTCTGGGGGTGGGTGTTAGAGGGGTGGAGGGTGAACGGGGGTGGTCACCCCCTCATCACATCAGATCACAGGGTTCTAATTAACTTCAGCACCGCATCAGACTGCAATCAGCAGAACCACAGAGGAAATTAGATTTTTTTTTTTTTTTTCCATGGCGTACAAAAGTGTGGTGTTAAAATGCATATTAGCCTTGTGTTTTTAATTAACATTTTGTGCTTAGGAAGCATGTTAACAGTATCCCTTAATGAGCTTTGTGGAAAACGAGCCAAGCAGAGGACAAAGGGCAACTTTCCCCTGTGTTTGCTGATGTGCTGTTCTTTATTCTAATACAATGAGATTAGTAATCATTGTTTAACTCCTCATTCAATATTGCCTCCACATAAACCCCACATCTCCTCTATTTCTGTAGAATAGGACATTAGTTGTGATAGAATGAGACCTTGATTTATTAGGATGTCTGCTCTTGTTGTTGGACTCCTTAACCTCATAACTAGACAATATTAAAATCACACTTTCTTTTCTTCTTACAAAAAAAGTTAACACATCTAATACAGATTTGTTGGAAACTGTAGAAATGCTCCTATAGAAGTGCTTGACAGAGGAATCTTATCACAAGGTTCATTTCCTTGTTTTTTTTTTTTTTGTTCTTTAAGGCCACAGGAAGTGTCTGTGAGTTTCTATCAATCAAGTGTTTTTTTTTTTTGTTTTGTTTGTTTGTTTGTTATGGGTTTTTTTTTTGTGTCACACCAATATTTCCAAGATAATTTATGAACCTTCAAGCACCTAATCACCATCAGCTTTTAGAATGATTTTCATCATAGTTTTCAGTTTTTTTTTTGAAAACTGTGATGAAAATTATTCTAAAAGTTGATGGTCAGTGATCAATGGCCTCTCAGAAGACAATGAGGTGTTGTCTTTTTGTTTTTTAAATCAAAATGCCTCTGCTTGGGGTTATACTTTGTTACAAACTGGGCCACACTGCTGCTTTGTGTATCCCAGTTCATTTGTCCCCCTAAAATCCCAGCATCCACCCGTTCTTATTGCCATACTTGGCTATGGCATTTATGCATTTTGTGTCTCCCATATATCAGTGATATGTGTCTGCTCTGCTAAGCACACTGATTTATTATAGTCCTGTGATGCTTTCGGGTTTCACAGGACATCTCAGCTTTTTCCACTAGCAAAGTACCACTTTTGCAAGAAATTATTCTACATCTTGTGACGCTTAACATCTAACTCAATTCTCTGTTGTTTTAAAATAAAAATTTTGGCCATTGCAGGTAAAATTTTGTTGTCAATAACTGAACATGGCAATTATATATTTTCTTGTATTGTCCAACTATCCCAGGGTGTGTAAGATCTGCCTTGTCATTATATCTCCTTATCTATAGAACTTGTTGGCTCTTGAATTTTTTTTTCTTCTGAAGACATGCTGAAATTTTGGAGATCCTGTCAATGGCTGCCAGCTGCTTGCAGGTTTATTTATTCCCCTGTGCATCCAACTGGTCAGTTATTTGTTTTCCACAGTGTCCTTGTATGTTATAAATGGGACAGGCCTGTCACTTCAATGCTGAGAGGATGTTTGAGTTCCTTGAGAGATTTTTATTTATTTAATTTTGGTTAGACTAGAGCAGTGAATAATGCATCTCAACCCTGCTACATGTACTGTTTTTTATCATTAGCATGCAGCCCAAGTTATCTGCAGAATACTTATGAGTACTGGCGAAATGTTTGTGATGTTATTTATTTATGTTACTCCTTTCAATTATTCATTTGTTTATTTATTCATGGAAGAACTAACTGAAATTGGAAAATTCATTTTTGCTGAAGGGCACTTGGCTCCACTCTATCCCCTCCCTACACAAAGGGAAAGGAGGGGGTGCCACATCAGGCTTGTTAGTAATTTCTTTATGTGGTGTTTCCTTAGACTCACAAGAGGATGTCATTTTCATCCAAGCAGACAGATCAGCAGGCAGAAGAAGACAGACAGAGCGAGAGACAAGTGAGTGGAAGTTTCGAGGTGAAAAGAGCATGAGACTAATTCTGTATTTTTCTTCCTGATGTTACAATTTAGCGCTGAGCTAAAGTAGCATGCAGTGATATTTGAGGAAATCAAATTTTCTCAACACCCAGAAAGGAGTCCACAGGTTGGACTGAAAGCAGAGGTTCAGATAGAGAAAGAACATAATAGGCTGTGGTTGCCTTCAGTTGTATCCATGCCTTCACGCTCTCCTGGCCTCTGTGTGTTATTGTGTGCTCACTGTGTTTTCTTTAATTATATGGAGTGGGATTTTGTTCAATTTCACACTTGCACAAACATGCAGCAATTATTCCTGATAAGTGATAACGATTCACTGAACATTAAATGAGTGTGTTTGTGTGTGCGGGCAAGCATACATGCGTGTTTGTGTCTTTGTGGCACAGTGTTGAACCTTGTGTCACAAACTACTCATGGTCATAGAATTCCAATTAGCATTAAATGTAAAAAGAAAAACAGATTTGCTTGTCTGTGTGCATCCGTAATCCCATTCACTGATAACTTGTTAATTTTGATACTGTTGTGTCCTTCAACCCTCTGCTTGTGTGTCTATCTTTTTCCATGTGTAGCTGACACTGCAAGACAGTGCAGAAGTCTGCCCTAAAGCTGGGGGTGCTGATCCTGTGATTGGGGTTGAAAAATCTCCAGATGGATCAAAACTTGGAGAGGCTGAGAGCAGCTCCAACAGGAAAGGTACAATAACCTCTCACAGGTCTCAGTGCACATGCATGCTCATATGTATACATCTTCAGCTCACGTGCACGTATACAGATGAGTGACAAGTCAAAGGAAAAGCTAAAAAATTTGTGGAGAAACAGGATGATAGTGTTGTAAAGAGCATGAGGGGTCACCAAATAGTTTGATGAGTATGAAAATAAATGCATGTGTTAGAAAGCAGTCTATATCATCATCAAATCACCAAAAAAGGGAATATCTTCAGTAAGAATGGTGTTCGTCCCTCCAGTCGAGGCCAAAAACGTGCACAATCAATGCCAATGAGCATTGAAGTGTTTCTGGATTCACATGGTGGCCCATCACCTTACTAAAACTCTTTATCTTCTTTTTTTCTTTTAATTTGTCACCTGTCTGCACCTGCTCCCAGGCCTCCACAAAGATCTGTTGTCTCAGTCACTGGGTTTTCAGTGTCATATGTCCTGTAAAACACATTCTCCAGTAAAAAATGTGTAATTTTTGCTATTATCAGTGCTGCTTTTATTTTGTGGCCAATTCACCTGGTTTAACTGGAAAGGTAAAAGTCCAACCAGAAAAAGACATCACTGGGATCTTGAACATTTGCCAGTTTTTGTCGATTCTTTGCTATGATCTAATGTTGTATCCTGTTTTACTGTTCATGCTAAAGATCAGAAAGCCAAAATGTCCCACAGATACAGTACGATTTAAAAACACACATCGACCCATTTTTTAACTTGGCTATTTCACTGAAAAATAAAAATTCTGAGCTGACTTGAGCAAAATACTTTTTACAAAATGGATTCTTTGCAAGTACCCTATGGACTTTTCTTGCACACAAACGTGTTTCTCACCAAAATATGTGTGTAATGTGTGTATCCTTTAGGCATGACAGACATGTCCTCAAGCTTCCTCGTAAAACATTAGCCAAGCCAATTAAATTCTGCATTTTTACATCCATGTTTACAAACACAAAGCATTGTGTAGTAGATTTTCAACATGTTAATCTCAGTTTTGCTCATCAAATAGACACAGAAGCAACATCAGTATTCATTTGGAGTTGTGTTCCTGGCCACAATTCACTCTTTTATTAGCTCTGTTTCTGATCTTCGCTAACTTCTGCAGGAAATATTTGGCTCAATTCTCCTCTATGTTTACCAGCTAATCGTTAAACTGGTAGTAAGTCTGCCGTCTGACCTGGACAAAACTTGAGCTAGGTCTAATGAATTCTGTTAAAGATGCAGTGGGATTGGGCCTCGTGAGGGTGGTCAGGCGTGTCACGCTCTCTTCTTCAAGGTGTCAACAAACAGCGCACAGCTGTGGAATGTCAATTTGTATCATTTAATGAGAGCACGCCTCTCTTGGCACAGTTCATTTATTTTAATCTTGTTTATGCACCTTGATTGTTTCACAATATAGCTTTTTCTAATTAGCTGAGATTGATTAAATTGCATTGATTCTGTATCCTTATTAAAACAACTCCCCCACCCACCGCTGCTCTTCTTCCTTATTTTTCATAATTAAAGGTAAAGCATGGTGGTTTGGGGGAGGCACCAGTGACAGTGTTGCACATTTTGTAATTAAAGCAATGGTTAGAATTATTTATTGTGGTGGCTGTCAAAGAGTAGCACATTGACAAGCATTTTATGAGTTTGTGGAGGTGTTGTGCCATGTCTGGTAATAAAAGTGAATACGTGACAGTGCTGCTGCTGACTCAAAGCATCAGAAGATGAGAGATTAAACAGCTCAATTTTTATTTTATTTTGTTTGGGAATTTATATCAAACTCTACTGATTCCAACCCCCCATCCACCCAGCACTAACTTTGGCTATTTGGCCCACAGGTGCATGTCAACATGTATGTACATGTGCGCACAGAATCTCATTCCAAACCATAGTGCTTTTTTTTAATTTTGATTGATGACTCTGTTTATCTTTGGAATAACAATCCTGTGTTACCCCCCACCACTTCGTTGACAACCACATCTTAGCTCCTGATTCCTCTTCTCATCACACCCCTAGTATGAAAATGATATTAGAAACAAAATGAGATTTGAAATTTTGTGTTTGACAAGCAACTTGATGAAAGGGTTTCATAGCTGGACCTGATCCATGGAAATTTTATGCTAATAGTGCTGCTAGCCAAGCAATCTAGTTGGAAATTAATCAGGGGGCTGGATGGAGAAGAGAGGAGAGGAGAGGAGAAGAGAGGAGAGGAGGTTGCTCCATAAATACCCCTCCCCCTCCTCACCTTCATTCCCTCTCCAGCTCTGAATCTCATCAGAAATAGCCATGGGGTGTTGTCTGTGTGATGGGGTAGGGAGAGAAATAGGGAGTTAGAAAATTACACTGCAGCTTAGCACTGATTGATGCAGTAATGTATGCAGCCATGCAGCGAGCTGCCGTATTATGGATTAGACCTCTCCCCTTCACAAGCAGTCCCCTTCTGCATTAGAGAGGACACACACATTTAGAAAGAGATCCACACATACACACACACCTCTTTAGCCCTGTCTGTTCTCCTGTTATTATAATAATTATTATTATTATTTTAGATCAATCCTGCTCAGCCATAGGTGATGTCTTCTGCATGTATCATTTTCTTCCTACATGGTGATTCAGTTTCATTCGTTCTCTCCTATGTCTCGTCACAGTTTGTGTCTTACACGTGCACTCTCTTTGTCTCTCTGTATTTATTCCTCTTACTCTATAAACCCTGGGAGTCATCATTACACTGAGTCACTAATGAAGTCATTATCAGATTTCAGTCATTTAAAACAACACAATTAGAACCGAGGCCTTAATGATGTTTGCAAGTTAAATGCAAACTAATCGCTTTTTTCCCTTTTTTCTCTGTCTCATTTCCTCTCTCCTGGCTTGCTGCTCAGTTGGAATAAAGAAAGTAAATGAATCATGAATGTTTTCTGGATGTGGGTGTGTTTGTGGGCGCATTTTTCTCAACTATGTTACAAGTCTGTGTGATTTATTATTTTTACCCCAAGAGACATCTGTTACACCATTCCTTATTTTTGTAATGCATCATCAGCCAGAGGAAAAAAAACAATATTATCCAGTCTGGGATATTGTACTCTGGAGTCTAATAATCTAATGTACACTGGAGCTGGTGTCATTAAAGTGCCAGTGGAGCTGTAGTGAGATAGTAGGTACACATCTGTCTGTCTCTGAATCCCCACTGGTGCTCGCACTCAATCCCACCACCTGACCTAACACAAATACACACATGCCAGTGCACAACACAAACTCACACACTTAGTCCCAGAGCTAGTTTTGTTGTTTTGTTGTAATGGACAACAGAGCAATATGTGGCAATAGTGTGCATCCTGTATGGATATACCTGTGTCTTTTGTCAGTGCATCAGCTTATTAAAGTAGACCTAGTATGCTTTGTGCTCAGATACAAAAGCCATATCCAGGTTCTGGAGACAGACAGGGGCTGCAGAGGTTAAACAGGGACCACTCTCCCTGTCTGTTGGGGCGCTACACCTCTACAGGCACCAGCCCATGAATGCTATCAGGCCCCAGGTCAGTTCCCACAATAGTTACCTCTAAAGCTTTCCTAAAAGTGCATCAATAAAAGTAGGCAGGAGCCAATGACGCACTTGACGCAGGTTGTGTTTCAACAAGGTGAATGGTAAAACATGACACTCAAGCTGTTGTGTCTATGTGTACTCTCTGAGATACATGACTTCCATTTAAATTTTTTGTTATATTATTTAATTAATTTTTCTTGAGTAAACTATGCAGCTTCAGAAGCTGTCTGCTGAATAGACAGATGGCTACAAGGACAGGGACAGAGGGGAGGGGGCATCAGGTGTAAGTATCATAGTAGTGGAGGAGCTCAATAGCAGATGTGTGTAAAGACAGGAGAATGAGGTGGTTCTTTGCATTGTGCAGGACACCAATGGATAACTGCAACATTTGCCATGCTTGTCAGCACTGTTACACACACTATTATTAATTCTTGTATCAGCTTCCCGTCTTACTCAGTTAGGTTACAGTTTCAGTCATTTATAGACAAACACATACTCCAGAAGACACAAGTGCATCTGCTGATTTCCATCGATCGAAGTCATAGCTGCCATATAGTGGGCAATATAGCAAGAAAATGCTTGTCAATAAAAAGAACAGAGGCCATCATGCCTGGCAATAGAGTATCCTTCAGAGGCAGGGAGATAGATTCAGGAAGGATTTCGGTATAAAAAGGATTTGAACACTTGGTTCAGTCAGTGTTTTGGTAAGTGACAAACTGTATTGATGTGCTGTATGTGCGTGTGTGGAAATGTGAGAACGAGGGAACAAGAGAACATGTGTTACCACCATGTTAGAGGGTGTGCACATACACTTCAGAAAGTATTCAGATTCTTTCAGTTTTATGGTCTTAAATTAGGGTCAAATTGATTTTTAGACCAGTGCACTGATAGCTCACATGATTAAGGACCTACCGTTATCATGGCCTACCGTTATAATGCAGAGGCCTGGGTTAAAATCTGGTCTGGGCCCTTTGTTGCGATTAGTGTCATCCTGTGTCTCTCCCCTACCTTTTATGACCCCATCTCAACTGTCCCTCTTAATACAGACAAAATAGCAAAGATTTATCTTTAACAAAGAAAAAACAAAAAGATTTTGAGTTTATAAAGTGTTTTTTACAAATGATTCCAAAGTTGTTAGTTATAAATCAACCTTTGTAAATCTGTAAAATGAATCTGCAGGAGAAATTCAAGTTTGTTCATTTGTAGAAAAGATTTGTGTTTGGGGAAAAAAAGAAACTGCGAACAAAAACTGTGAGAAAATCATTTCTGCAGTTACACAAAGACACATTTTTGTGATAATGTGTAAGAAAAGATAGAAAGCAGAAAACTGTAAAACTCAGCACAGAAAAGTTCCCACACAGTGAGGTTGAAGCTTCTAGTGTGAATTTTGACCCTGTTTTTACTCCAGAATCCAACTGGACAATGACAATCCACTCATAAAGCAGAGTCCAATCAGAAGGCAGATGATGGTGTTCCCTCTCTGCTGCAGGCTCTGAAAGCTGTCGTAGATTTCCAAGATGGATTTTCTTCAAGGACCTCTGCATAGGTATCAACAGCATGAATCCATTGGCCCAACCCCCTTTTGTTGACATAAGTGCTGGTGTAATGGTGTGGGACACCTTGGACCCCTTAATTCCAACCAATCATTGTTTGAATGCCACAGCCCTGAGTATCGTTGTTGAGTATACTTTGCAAAGCCACAGTCCACAATCCTGTGGAGAGACAAAGAGGGCCATCTCAGAGTACTGATGGACTAACGTCATGCTGAGGGAGAGATGTGTTATAAATAATGGGTGTTGGCACCCAGTGGAGACCAGTAGTAGAGTGGAGGTGGCTAAAGGTCTCATGGGAAGCTCACCTCCATCTGTGATTGAAGTGCAGAGGTGCTGCTCTTTACACACTTACTTTCACACTAATTTTCTACTCAACCATGAGCACAGTAAACAGCCAAAACAAAACCCAAAGTCCTCAGTCCTGCCCTTCAAACTCTAGCCATCCCTGTAAGAATTCAAAGCATGGGAAGCTTTGAATGTTGCGCTCTTATGCTAGACCCCAATCAGCAATTCAAAACTGCTTAATCACACACACATATGTGTCTCTCACACACACCAGTCCTCCAGTGGATTACCCACAGTACAGATAGTTAATTGGTTATGTCTTGTGTGAGTTGCAACCAATGGCCGTATAATTTCAATACTTGTTTGTGTTCTTTGCTGCACTGCATCCCCCTATATTAATACACTGGTTATGATCATTACAAGGAGGGCAGAAGGTCCAGTGTTTGGGCTCTTGATGTCTGAAATAAGGTCTACTCTGTATGGGAACACCTGTGCGTTAGTGTGCTTATGTGTAATGAGGAGCTTGCTGGAAAATGTCAATAGGATCTTATTTCTCAGTAAGACACTGCAGTTTAATGCAATTCATCCTCCCCAATGTTGTTTACTATAGAACTAACTAAAAATATCCCCTATTTATTCTTTATTTTGAATAATTTGATAAAACTTTTTTCACTTTCAAACATGTTTTTCTCTACAATAAAAACCCTACTCTAAATTCAGATTTAGATACTGGCAAGAAAAAGATTAGAGAGACAAAACAGAATCAAATATGGCATCAAACACTTGACTTGGTTAACCACTAATTTGTTCAAATGAAGATTTAACTGTTTCTACCTGGTAGAGAAGCAGAGGGATGGTGAAGTATGTGTGTGTATTAAGTCTCCTTCATCTGTGGTTCCATTACGATGACTCCCAGCTCTTACACCGTCAAGACAAGAGTTACGCATTGTACAGCCTGTTAAGTTATTTTATTCACTAATACAAAGGATAAGAAAAAAAAGCTTAGATGGACCAATATAGTCCTTGAAATTGTAAGACTGAAACAGTGAAGGAAATTTCAGTTGAAGTTTCTGTGGATCTATAATAACATCCTCCGCAGTTTTATTCAGGGAAGCAGATTTGTAATCATAGAATGTCAAATAAAAAAGGTAAACTTTGTGGTAACTGTGATGCATTTCTGCACCATTTCTGGTCCACAAAGGATGGCTGACACAAGGGTAATCGAGTTGTTACCAGGTAGCACATGAACGGTACACTCATGTGTCGTCCTTACGGCAGTGGCCCATGTTCGGGTCTGGCTTGTGGCCCTTTGCTACATGTCATCCCCGCTCTCTCCGAAAACTTCCTGTTTCTCTTGCTATGACTATTAAAGGCAAAAGGCCTGAAAAAACAACTTGTATAAATATAATAAAAGAAAGGATGACAGCTTATAAATGCCCAGGTTGGTTCCCGCGAGCAAGCATGTGTTATCCATGTGATAGTTGTTTCCTCTATCAGACGGGATTGTTTCATGGAACTGGCTTTATTAGGCTCAGGTCAGTATAATTATTTATCACTTGTTACCTTTTGTCTGAGCCCCTTTGTTGGACAGAAGTCGATGATGTTGGGTCCTAACAAAAACAAAAAAGCCTGTGTATTTAGTTATAGAATTATTCATCCGTTTCTTCTGTTTCAAGACACCAAAATCCTAATGACTGGTGCTTTGTGATGATTATAAATCATGTAACACATTATGTAGCCTTACTCTATTACAAAAGAACCAGAAACCTAATGATCCTGAGTGCCAAGAAAGGAGGTGAGTGCCCATCTCTAGGCCAATGGCAAGTAAAGTCCATACCCACAGCAGTGACTAATTGTTTGTTATGTCAGTGCTTGTCGTGTCCGTTTGCCTTTAATGGAGTGTAGTGAGGTGATCCATCAGACTGTCGAGCAAGCCCCATGTCAGTTGAAGTGGCTGTGTGTCAGTGGGGCCAGCGTGCTGTGCAGATGTGATTTACTGCCCTGCTTGTTGCGCCGTGTTGTGCCTCGCCTCTTAGCCACGCAATGCAGCCCACTCCTATCTTCTACTCTTCTCCTCTTTTCCTCTCCTCTCACCCCAGATTGATTACTAGCGCAACTGGCTCATGACACTCGCCATCTTCTGGCAACCTTTTAGTGCTGTTTTATAGATGGTTAGCGCACCTCATTTGGCTATTTATACATCTGTAAGTGGCCATGAAATATAGATTTGTCTTGATGGGTGTCAACATTGGCGCTATGGAAGCAGAGCTCAGTGACACCTCGTTATTTTAATGGTGTGAGATGAAGAGGCTGCATGACAGGAGCAATTTTCAAACATGGCTAAATGATACTGTTTTTATTTTCATTTAATGTTTGCACTCATATTTTACTCAAAGCAATAAGCCTATTTCTTGCTATGTTTGGTTGCTGCTGAGAGAGACGTGACTGAGGATGGAGGGGAACATCCTGCCCCTCTCACTCTCACTCACACGCACACATACTCTAAAACACATATTCTGTGTGAATGTCAAGGTGGTACAGAGAGAGAAGAACCCTTAACAGTAACATGATATGTGACCTGTCATCCACACACACACATGCTCATATTTCACTCCATTCACAGGCAGGGTCTCATAGGTAATTAGGTGCTGGCACCCACTCAGCACGATGTGCTGGTTAATTGAATAGTTAACACATCAGAAGGAGGCCTGTGCAGATCGGAGGTGACACCTGTCAGGAAGCCGTTCTCTGTCGACCCAGGACATTTCCTGCTCTGCCTGATACATATGTCATCTTTGTGGAAATACCAAATTAGGGGCAGGCAGCTGAGTGAGTGCAGTGTAGCAGGTGTGGAGATAGCTTGGGGGTGGAAGAAGGCAGGCGCCTCTCTGCTCTGTCCTTCAAGAGGATTTGTAAAGCTCGGGGCACCTATCCTCACTTCACCTCAGGCCATTTCCATGGGTATGTGACAGAAAAGTGACAGCACTGTGTGTTTATTTGTGTGTGCGTGCATGCGCATGCACATGCTTTAGCAGGCTCTACCCCAGGCCCGGGAGCAGTGTGCCCGAGGCATCTAGGAGTACAGTATGTATCATGTAGAGGTGTCCAGACTTAACCAGCTCAGAGACAGCTGTCTGGCAAGTAGACTGGCATTTGCAAAAAATGAACTGTTTATCAAAATTTACTTTTCATTTCTACATCATAAAATTATATGAGGTTACATGTGAGCTAACATTCTTGTCTAAAGGTGATGTGTTGTACTTTCAGGAGTCAAGAGATTGGCTGCAGATGGAGGTCCTGTTAGGGGCCAGTGTAGTCAGCAGGAGATAACAGCTCCGGAGCAGAGGGTTACCACACTGGAGCAAGACCCAGACACTCCTCACAGCCAAAGCACTGAAAGGGAGCAGGTACCAGCTGGGTTATTTACTTGATTTATGGTTAGAAGCTATTTCATACATTAAACTCAAACATACACACACCACACTCATTATGTCCTCTCACCTCTTCCACGGCAATGTAGTGGATGGACTACTGCGAGCAGCAGAGGTGGATCTGTTCAAAACACAGGAATCCTGCACAGGGGCTTATCAGGCATGGCAGCAAACTGCTGGAGGCCCACACAGGTGTGGGAAAACAGTGAAGTTGGACTCTACTTAACTGAGAAAGTATTGTCCTAAAGTCGTCAGTGGTTTGGGTTCAAATGGTTCAAGGCAGTGTATCTGTTGGTCCAACTTATCACCTGCACAACACACCACATTTCATGTCTTTGTCTTACCTCTAATGTCATGCTTCACTGTCAGACAGAAATATCCTGAATCTGAAGTTTTTTGTGAAAAAGTTGTGAGACATTTGTTTCTTTTGTTCGTTATCTTCTTATCACTATGTTTGTTAAGTTATGTCAAGTTGGGGAGAGAGAGACAAAGGAAGGGAGTGGCAGTGACTTTCGTGTCAGGTCAGCTACTATCCATTGCTGCCTTCAGTACGTGGTTATATGACGTAATATGATGTGACAGTTGCCTATGGGACTCACCTACAGGGGAATATCCCATAAGTTTACATCTCTAGTTTTTTTTTTTGCTTTGTGTAAGACACACTCACACACACACACACACACACACACACACATTGTCTTGCATTAACTTTCAAATCAAATAAATCATAACTTACGTAGAAAAAAATAGACTAGATGTAGAAAAGAGTGAAGACTGGTAAAGACTTTGAATTATCACTTAGAAACAGGACCAGCCAAACAAAATTCTGTACTTCTTTAGAACAGTAAGTGTGCCTGGCAGGGGACTCTACCTCTACCTTTTTAATACTCTGGCAAGTGTCACCTATAAAAGCTGCACTCGAGGAGCAAATGTGTTTGTCTGTAAGTATATATATACATTTGTTTATGCATGAGTTTCATTTTTTTGTCTATATACAATGCATTCAGAAATATTCAGGCCCGTTCACTGTTTCAGATTTTCTTATGTTGCAGGCATATGCTAAAATTTTTTATTAAATTTTTAAAGTTATTTATTTATATATTTTTTCCTGAATGCAATGTATCCACCCAGGAGCTGGTTTAACAGGAGAAGAGGACTTTTTTGTCAGCAGGTGTGCATGTGCAGACTTCACAGCAACAGAGGTCATAAAAACTGTGTAGCTCCATAGCATTAACTACAGGTATATTATTTTTACTGTAGTGTTTAGAGCTTAAACCTGAAATATTTGCATCTGTCAGAGCTTTATGTTCTCAACATGCAAAACACCAGGAATTCATCCAACTGTGGATGCTTTAAAAAACGTGCTATACCTCACAGACACAACTAGTGGCACAAAGATGTTTTAGGACTGTGATTCATGGTGTCCTGTGTCTTCTATTCCCTCCACCCACCCTGTTCCTCCCATTCCACACCATCCATCTAGACTGTGTGTGGGCCAGGCGGTCAATAGGCGGATCATTTCAGGTCAGGGCCTCGTGTGAAATCAGATGTTTAAGTGGCCAGCTGAAGTGGGACTGGAGCATCTTAACCAGCACCTTGCCAAAGGTCTCATGTTCACTCAGCCACTGGGGCTGCTGTGAGTATGCTCGCCACCTGCCAATAGGCATTAGGGAGGATTTAGTAATTAAGTGATAGGCTGAGGACTAAATTGGGTGTTTGTGGGCTGGCGAGCCACCCCAAGGTCCCTACAGCCATGCAGATAGGGGATTCTAATTGCCAGGAATATTGATCAACCTGGCGAGGGGGATGCACAGGGAATTCACTAGCCATCGATTAGCTGTTACTGCACCTCGCTTGTCAATGGAAGAAGGAGGTGAGCATTGGGAAGGCTCCGGGATTTTCCCACAGTATCCTTCATCACCACCAGCTCCTGACATGCTCACATACGGTCAGAGACAGTGACACAGCATGTTTTAATGAAAGCATCCCCTGAACTTCCTCAGTGATTCTCCTCTGTATATGTAAACCAGCTTTACTTTCTCATCGGCAGTCCAGAGGTGAAACAAGGAACAGGAAGAGGGCTTTTCAGAGGGCTCTCAAGCAGTGTTTTTATGTGCTTATAAAACACCACCCTCCATGTGGCCTTCGTCTTCCTCCCTCCTCTGTGCTGTTTCCTTTTTCCTAAAACTTGACTTGTGAGTTAGGGCTCTGACCCGTGGCAGGAGAGATGGAGCTGAGCTTGCCTCCCCTCTGATATTTATTATTTTCTCCACCTGGCAGTAAATAGGCTCTGGTCAGTGTTCTTACACACACAAGATTTGTGATTCTTGTTATACATCATTTATCAATTATCAATTAAATGTTAAAACTGTCATTCATCCACACATTATTCAAGCGATGTGTGAAAGTTTAAGAGCTTAATGTAGACACAAAGGTTGAGGTTAGTGTTTAGATCTTTAGAAAAACAAAGTTTGTGATGAAGTTTAAGATTTAAATTAAATTTTAACATTGTTAATATTTTTTGCTTGCATGTCTTTATTAGTGTTACCACAAGAGAGATTACAAGAAATAGGGGAGAAAGAAATATAGAATGACATGTAACATCCAACAAGTGGTTGGCACCTGAACCCCAAAATTATGGTCACATTGCTCTATCCTCTTCTCTCCTGTTCAGTTGAACTAAAGCACACACGACGCAGATTAAAGCATGAATTCCCTGTTATGGTGCAATTTCAAGCTGTCTCTGGCAGATTTTCAGCACATAGATGTCAGACACTAGAAATATTGATCTTGATATTGAAGAAGTTTTTCATTCTTTTTATTACGATATCACATTGCCATACTATGATCTGTACAGTTGCTGTCATACACTGTTTAGTGTTTACAGCTTGTGACCACTGGTCAGTATCTAGAATATCTTCCAAACAGTAACCAGGAGGATGGTTTGGCTCGAGGACAGTTTTATCAAGCACAGAATGACTCCCACATAAGATTTGCGATGGGACAGTCTTTGACCAGGCCATGCTTCCATTTGAATCAACAAAACATTTTTGTAGTTCGATATTTGCCTCAGTTTAGTTTTTCTTAGCAAATCTAAGATCGTGTTTTACATTTGTGCTAAAATGAATTGCAGAAACATAAGTAGTAATAGGGTTTGCTGCACAGCAGTCTCTAACCTGAGTCATTTAGAGCCTATTACAAAACATCAATATATTGATTGAAGTAAGTGTCTCCATGTACTGCTCTGCAAACACACAGTTGGTTCAGATGTGCATGTTTTATCTGCTTGAATCTTATCAGGATTTAAATCTTTTCACCTTCAATTCACTTAATCGTGGCACTGTTGGCTTTTGAGCCAAAAGGTTTGAATCACCCTACCATGACCTGTTAGGTTGATACCCAATAAGAGCTAATGTTAAGCGTAAACTTTTGGTTATTATTTCAATATAATATAGGCTACTTTTTTATTTCAATTCCATATATTGAAATCTCCACATACATGATTTTTACGAAGGCCCTAACAAAAATGCCACTGGTACATTTAAGTGTTTTGAATGAGAAATTTCCCTGCATAACATGATGAACTCTGTGACCTATGTGACAGCTTTAAGACCAATCTGAAGCATGTAGCCACAGGTCAATTTAAAGGGACAGAGAAAAATTCATTCATTCGAGACACATGACATCCAGGTCAAAAGACATTTAAAGAAATGCTGGAAAATCTAAAACCTATAGTCTGTTTCCAACAGGTTTGTTTTCTTACTGTCATAATCAAACTCAGACAGGGTTTTATTATTGTTAAAATGTACTTTGAGAAGAAATACAAATGTGTGGAATTAATTATTGGAACATAAAATATTATAAAAGACAAACCTATTTTAATTTAAAAATGTAATTTGTTATATCATATTGCACTGTATGACTACTACTACTAGTACTAGAAACAGTTCAAACAACAGTAAATAAGGACCGAGGTGTGAAGCTCCCTTCAAACAAAAACTGAGCAAGAATGTAAGGTACTGCAAATCACCTTGTTTGTCCCAAATCAAAACATAATGTGAAGACATTTCTATTACAGGAGTTAATATTTTTTTTTAGAGGTGGGCAAGATAGTGGATGTGGTGAGAAAGCATTCTTGTCAGTGTTTATATTTATGACATCCGTTTGCACCAGACTGCAAGGTTAGCCTCCTGATTTGAATCAATTATCCAATCTGAGTGTCTGAACTATGTGATTTCCAAGGTCATTTTGTCATCTCTGAAGGGGGATTGTTCCCCCATGCTTGTCCTCTGATTGAAGCCAAGCTACAACCGTTTATACACCACTCAGAGTCACCCTCCAGCCATGCTCACAAATTGAATTAGTTTCAGTCTGAATTTGTGTTTCAAAACTAGTAATTATTTTTTAACCCCAGAGGAAGCCAAGAGAAATGAGTCAGATCTTCACAAGTCATGAAATTTGATGATATATGATTTCACACCAACCAAAGGGACACAAGCCTGAAGCACAGCAATTTACCAACCATTCATCTGTTAGCAAATTAAATCACACCACATTTGACATCTTTTAGAAAGTTAGATAAATCTGATGAAAAAGTTTCTCTCTCAATTACCATCTCAAATTAATCTCCTTAATCCCAATTTGATCTCTTTCATGCATATAAGGGGTATCTTTCATCTGCCCACCTATGTGCTTTAAATCTCCACCACAGAGTTAAGATGGAACGTGACTGTCAAACTTAGTCCTACGTGAAACTATAACACCCATGCAGCTCCATGAGATGAGAGCGCTGATTAGGGGAGATGAGGACAGAGAGGCGTAACTGACAGCCATCCATTATCTCCCTCTGTACCTGGTGGAAGACTGTAAGCGGTCTCCAGGAGTGTGTGACAGAGTTGCAGAGCGCCATCCAGAGGCAGGTATGCTTCAGTTGCAGCAGTGCAAAGCACAGCTGGAAAACATAATGCTGCCTCGTTCCACTACAAATGTTTGTAGACACTGATTTGTGTCTATAAACTTTTCTTAAATTAAATTTTTTGTATCAAATCACACAATCCGAACAGGGAAAATTACACTTTAGAAACTGCTTTCAATTCTGAAATATAAATGCATGTGATAATGTGCAAGAAGGCACAGGCCAAATGGTGTCGCAACTCATTCAGAACCAGTGTTGCATATTATACATTTCAGGCGAAAATGAACAGATCCTGTGCCAGTATACATTGTAGTATTTGTGGAGCAATGGTGCATAGGCTCTAGAGCATGGTATCATGTTTGAGAGAGGTCTTACAGTTAGCTGACTCAGAGTCAGAGCTGAACTTGAGCTGACCTTCACCTGGGAGAGCAAACAGGTGGTTAGAGTGAAACTGTAACTATTGTTGGATAAAGGTAGGAATTTTCTTCAGATTCTACTGTATCAGTGGCGTAACCATTGATCTTCATCAACCTAACATGAACAAAAGAATGGGCAGTAGATAATTCTGTTTGAACCTGGATACCAAACTTGTATCGTTAAAAATTGACTACTCCATAAATATAAATAAACATAGAGAGATCTGTGTTTTTAGCCATTTTACTGTGTGTGTTCTCTCTGTTTTATGTCCCATTTACAGCTGAGCAGAGCTGACAGAGGAGAGGGAGGGGGATCAGGAGTGAACTAAGCAACAAACACGGTGAGCTGCAGATTTTTCACCTTGTGTCCTCCCAAGACTCCTCATAGCATCTGAGCAGCCAGGTCCAAATTTGATACAGATCAGGCTTAGTTACACACCAGCTATACCCTCTCTAAGTAGCACTTTGACCAGCCAGTGCTCTGCCAGCCACAAGCACAGTTATGATGAGAGTGATCTATAATAGTAAGGAAAAGGAATCTCATCTCCTTTCTCAACAGTGGTATTAGTTTAAGATAGCCAGAGCTGGGAAGGGGCACAAATGGTAGCTGCTTCACAGAACATTTTGGTCATTAGCGTGGACCACACAGCCTCTCTCAAGTAGAGTCATAACCTCTGGAGGTCACTCTGTTCTCTAATTGTGCACTACAGGCAAGATCAGGTTCTGTTGTCAAGAAAAGGGGAGACTCGTAGCTTTGCCCTTTCTATGTATTCCTAAAGCTGATTAGATAATGAGGTCTTTTCATGGACTGAAGGCTTTATTTAACACTTTCTGATATTACCAGCTGGATAGTGCTGTTTTTTTATTTTAGCCACTTGCAGACCTCAATACTTTGGACCTTGTGTAAGTGTTTTGTTCGTTATACATATTTGTTTTGGTCTGGAGCTCTTCGTGTACTCATTGTTACTTACTCTCTGCTGTACAGTGTCATTTCTTTTATTGATGTGTGTGACTGTGTGCGCATGATTGCATACACGTGTATATGTGTGTGTGTGTCTGTGTGTGTGTGTGTGACGACTTCTGAGCCAAGAGCACATCTCTGGCTCATCTCTAAGGCCTGGCGTCAGCCTCCTTAAGTGCTGTCAATGTCACATGGTAACAGCAGCACTGCAGCCTCTTAATTGGTTTAGGAAAAGCATCCTTGTCATTTTGCGGTCAGTAAACTCCGCCAGAGAAAATGAAGTCCAAGCTGCTGCCACCTCCTCAACCCCCACACAGGCAGCCTAACAAAAAAATAATGATTATGTGCCGTGTATATTTGTGCGTTCGCTGTCTGTTTTCACTTTTTGCTTTTAGAAATAATTGCTGTTGGTTGTGTGGCTGCATCAGAGGAAGGGCATTAATGATTCTCACTGGCCGCGCGGAAACACTGCTCTGCAGAGGGCAGGAGGAGAGCAACTCATTTTCTAGAACTAAACATGTGTGAGTGTGTGTGTGTGGGCATTCGTGTGTGCATTTGTGCCTGAATGTGTTTGTGTTTGGTAATTTATTTTTAGTAGTTTCCTCACTTTGTCATGCAGTACATATTGTATGCAGCCTACAATAATTACTCTAGCAGTGTGTGCAGAGATGTGTGTGTCTCTGAATGACTTTAATACATGTGCGTGCATGTCTGTGCGCGTGTGTGTACAGTGTATGTGCATGGCTGTCCTTTTGCTCGGATTAGCTGGTGAATGCAGCGAGAGGATGATCAGACTGGGAGCACACCAGGGTTGCTCTGCGATCACACAGGGATTATGGTGGATATGGAGCTGTAGTGCATTCCAGGGCTGCCTCCAGTTAGGCTCATCTCCGCCACGCTCCCCTCACACACACCACTTTAATTGCCTTTGCTTCTTTCATTACTTTTATTGCCTCTCCTCTGCATTGCGTGCTCCCTGGGCTTGTGGAAAGGTCATTGTGATGGTGGTGGTGTGCTCACAGCCTCCGTCTCCCTGACTAGCAGGAAATGGCTCTGGAGCTCAAGCTCAGGAATCAAGTGACACAACAGAGTAGCCACTGAAAGGCTGTGCACACATTTTCATCACACCGTCTGAAATTCATTATTTCAGACCAAGTCTATGAGTTAACGCTTCATTAGAATTATGTTTTCAAAGACCTCCCGATGTGTGTCATTCAGAAGAAAGAAGGATTTCATTAGATGGTAACTTTAGCCTTAGAGACATTGATTTTCATTCAACCAACTATATGCAAACTATGGTACTGAGAAGAATGTTAAGTAAGGCAATGCATAATCATTATTAAAAATGTCTTCATGACCTGACAAAGGGAGGAGCTGGGCACGCAGTGTTAAGGGCATTGGCAATATCATGGGTTAGAAACAGCGAGGAGGTGACAGTCCTTGGATGAGGGACATGTTTGTGCCTTATTGCATCCCCTGCACTAAATACTAAGGAAAATAGAGGTCTTAAAGGTGATCGAATCCTCAAATTACTTCCCCTTTTAGTCATGGTACAATAAAGTTTGATGATGTGCACTTGCCTGATAGGTACACATATAAACCTCAGCATGGTTTAGTATACATAACTGATGTTCAGTTTTTAGCATTATTTGTTCTATTTAATGATACTAACAACAAGAGAATTCTCATTTTTTAAAATAAATATTATCATTATTATTCTTAAGCCATCTTCCATTGTATTTTGTCTCCCTGCAGCCTTGAGAGCTGAGTTTCAGTGGGGTAAAGAGCAGTGGCCATTGTCTAGGAGGAGTGAGTCATTTTAATAAAGGCAGTGATACCATGTCTCAGGGACAGCTATAACTTTAAGATAATCCAGTTCAGACATTATCACATGCATGGCCCTCATCAATCTAACAGCATAACTAGTCATCATAACAGTAACAGGCTCTACACAGTTTGCTGCAGATATGTTTTTTTTTTTTTTTGGCTTTGCTCCGACTGTCTCTGTCCTTTATTTCCCATCTCTCCCTTCCTGCCTCCCTATCCCAGGACAAGGTAGAGGTATTGTTCTTGGTCTGACAACTCTTATGTCCACAACATTCTCTCCACCGTCAACCAGTTAGTCCCGGGACAATATGTAAGGCATTAATACACTAGATACTAGAGATCTCTTTGCACCTGCACAGTAATTGGTTTCTATCTCAACAATGGCTAATGCACATTTTATCATATTCCAACATTGCTGCAGGCAAATAAATGAAAAACTGGCAGTGAAAATAAAAGAGCAAAGCAGAAAGATCATGCATCACTGTCAAAAAAGACAAAGTGGACAGATGACACATGAGAGTGTATATACGTATATATATATGTGTGCTTTCTTTGTGCCTGTGTGTGTGTGCCTTTCTATGTGAACCAGAACATGAGTCCACCTGCAGGAGCATGTGGAAGCTTGGCAAATTGAGGTCAGGAGACTTAAAGCTGACCTTGACGAGAAGAGAATTCAGCAAGAGAAGATCCAGGTATATACCAAGGCGGTAGACTCAGACCTACAAATATGTGAAAATTTTCCATTTTTAGCTTTATATATACATGTTAGGCCATCACAGAATCATTAAGTAGCATAATGGATATATTTTAGTATGATTAACACGTTATAACTTACATGACATAATGACGTAAGCTGTCACTCAGAAACAAGACATGTTCATCAGCATCAATCAATAACTTTTTGCTGGAATCATTGTTTCCGTTTGGCAGAAAATGATGTGATGAAAATGATGCACATTCCTAGTTAGATGTGAGTCACATTATCCATTTGCTTGATCACAAGAAATGTGTACAACTTATACCGCAGACACAGTCTAACTATCCTTAGTATATTTTGTGTAGTTCCCTTCCTGTCTCCTATGGCCAAGTTTACAAACTATACATAGCTGTAGCTATAACTATGACCTGAAACAGTCTGTGATTTGGTAACTTTAGCTCCAATTATTCTACTGTGTTAAACTGTTACAGTCCTGGCAGTGACCCTAGTTCTCTTCCAAAAGAGGGGTGGCAAATCAAGCCCTTCTCTGTGAGTGCATGTTCTCTGCTTTTGTTCTGGTCGACTCCAGGGACAGTGTCAGTGACAATGCAGCGAGCTTTTAGACAGAGTGTGAGTGTTCCTGAAGTGGCTCATCTGAAACATGGGTCAATACAAACACTCACTGGCACATCACAGACAGTATCACTGAAAAGCAAAGCTGCTGCATAACTCCCAGGATTTTATTGGCTGTCATGTTGATTTTTCTTGTTCTGGGATTAGCATAGGCCTCAGTGTGTTTGTGTGACTAATGGCCTGTGTTTTCTGGCTGTGAAATCAGCTGCCTGAGAGCTCTGGACACCCTGCACAGTGTTTGAAGTCTGCCCCTCTCCCCCCTGGGTTGTGCCTCTGGGTCATGCTGCTAATGCACCCCACCACATTTCTCCATCTCAAAGAGCAAAGACTCTGCTTTACATACAACCATGTTTAGCACTCCTCTCCTTCTGCACCCACCATGACCCCCGTTGTAATCTGCTCAACTCTGGCCAGCATGTGTCATCCCCACCTGTGTGGCCCAGTCTCGACTGATGGCTAAAGCTTGTTAACACTAAAGACACATTTGTGCAGTTAGCTGGGAAATGTTGAGGGTGGCTGTGATCAAAGGTCGCGGTGCAGCAGAGGAAGAGGTCTCACCTCCTTGGCACTGTTCAGAGCTGGAAAACTTTTCACCCAACCGACCCAATGACGTTCTTTTCCCTGGACAGACAGACAGATAAGTGTTAGTCGCTGCTCGTGTTCGCTGAGGCCACATAGGAGACTTTAAGTAAACATGTCACTCAAGCGTCACCATGGAAACTTCAAACTTTTTCTAAATAAAATATGAATTGTACATGTTGCTTGAGAAAGGGTTATTTGTTGGTGGAATGGTGTCCCACAGTTGAAGCCATCTAATTTCACTCAGCCAATACCTCTCCGCCTCATGGTAAGCCAGATTTGTGTTACCTGACATTTGCCTGCAACACATTCCTGCCTGATATCCTCTCAAATTGAAAGGAAGGAAATTGGGGCTGATTGAAGGGATAAGTTTTTGGTGGTGGAAGGACAGAGGCAGCACGAGAGCGAGGGGAGAAAGATGTGAACCCAATCTGCCACGTGTTGACTGTACTGAATAGGGTCTTGTGCTAAGAAGAGCCTCTCTATCCCCTCATTCCCTCTGTTTACTTTGAGCCTTACCACCCATCTCAACACAGGCATCACTACAACCACAACACCCTCCCCATCCTCCTCCTCTCAACCTCAGTGATATCACCTGTATCACAGGAGACACAGTTGCTCATTTGTATGCCACTCTAGTTAAAAAAGATGATAGCTCAACTTAGCTAGGGCTATAAGGGATTTGGTAGTTTGTTAATCCATTAGGAAAAGTGGAGTAAGCAGTGTGATTGGTATTAAGAGGTTTGTGACATGTCTGAATATGTGCTCGATTTACAGTGGTCTGACAGTTCCTCGTGTGTGTTTATTTGTGGACACCACTGGAGGGCTGATGAAAACTCAGCCCATTAATGACCACTGGATGACTGTAGCAAAGTCCAACTCATGTTTTGGAGCATTCAAAAACCTGCAGGGAGCCAGGAGTACAGATGTGGCCTGAAAGCAAACCAGTGATCCAGGGAATATTAATAAATAGATAAATAAGTGGTTGAAATAGCATGGGAGAAGCCAGTGAAATATCACAGCTATTCTCACGCAGCACGTTTGTTTATTTATGGCGTCTGAAGGCCGGGTCTGGATGCTGGGTGGGGGCTGAGGGAATACATATGCAGGCTTTCCCTCTCAGAGCCCGTCTCCCTAGCTTTCATTAAGTGTCATTACCAGTACTTTCAGAAAGCTGGCCAGGCTGAGACCTGACATCCCCTCTACAGATAGTTGGCCATGCATATGGATGGATTTCTGATCCCTCTTATCCACCACTGAGGAGGGAGAATTAGGCCAGCGAGGAGGAGAGTAGGGGGCTTAAAGGGTGCATCCATATCTGACTTTAATGGCAAAGATGGAGCTATTACTTCAATTGAGGGACAGTGTTCATGCTTGGTTTGTTGTTGTGTATATGTCACTCAGGTTATCAACACAGTGAGTGTTTCACTTAATATCTTCCTTTTTTACGACCATATGGGTCATGTACACCCATGTCTGTACGATCAAATACATTTTACGCTCTTGTGAAGAATTGTGTTTTCATTTCAGCGAGTTGTACAATATACCCACAGTGCCATTTAAAAATGTGCATTTCTAGCAGCATGGCATTCATTAGCAATTTGCTCTTCCAGTTCACTTACTTTGAGAATGTCCCCTGATTGATGGGGAGGCTTGTTCTGTTTATTTGTATATCAGGAAATGAAATATTCATATTGTACGCTTTTCCGAGCAGAAGTTATCTAGATTCAGTGTAAATGGTACTTGGGATTAGATTTTCACAGCAGATTGCTGTTATTAAGGGGAAAAAGCCAACTCCTTTGAGCAGTCATCTTCCTGGGAGGCAATCTATTTCTCTTTCACGCAGCCAGAGTGCTGGACCAGGCTCTTAATGCACTGAAGCAAAAGTGCTTCGGTCCGCAACCTTTCACGCCTTCAGCTCTCCTTTATGTGATTGAATAGTTAATAACTATGAGTCGCCTTTGAAAGCTCTGTGCCGTTGGTCCTTCTGAGGCACTTCTCTTCTTTTTGTCTGTTTGGCTGCTGTACCTGCCCATTGCTCTGTCTGCCTGCATGTCTACTTGCCCCAGATGCCAAGTCAACTGATAGCCCACCTCTCCTCCACCAGCCCCTCTTACTTTTATCTTTGTCTCTCGCCTGACTTGCCGCTTGTGTGTCTGGCTGTCTGGCTGTCTTAGTCTGTACATCAGAATTTTGAGGGCAAAGGATCAACGTTTTCATCTCCGACTTCCTCTTTCTTTTCCTATACACATTCACGCAGACACACACACATTCACACACACAGCTCATTAGCCCATCCCACGCTCACAGCTCTGGCAGAATGTGACCCTGCCTAATTGTGTACCATGCTCATTTGTTCTCCCTGCATGATGTGACGATTGCTTATTTATTCTCCTCAGGGCTCCCATCTCACATTAAAATGATTGACTCATTTCATTCACCGCACATTTTCGAGCTTTATTTGATAAGCTCATTTCCCTTGGCATTCAAATCCCTCCTTTTCCCATGCTTAAAAGTTATAATGTTAGCGAGGCACATTATTATTCATACTTGGGATTGTTTCTTCGGCTAATTATCTGTGTTAGAAAATAATTTTGCACGTGTGATTCTGTTTATTCCGGTGGAATTGAGCAGCACAAAAGGGCAGACATTAACAATGCAGTCGGAATAGCTGAGGAGCCAACTGTGTACACAAAGCTGGCATACGCGGTCAACAAGAAGCTTAAGAGGGATTGGGACACTGTGGAAACTCGGCCAGAATAAGCAGAGCAAATTTGCATTCTATTAGAATTTACATCTGGTTAGAGAGCTGTTTTACAAATAAAAAAAGCCATCAACCCCTTTGTCCAATCATGTAATAAGGGAGTGTTTTGACACAGAAGGGAGCATAACAAGCGATTTCTGATTGGGGATTTAGGCAGCATTGTTACAGGAGGATTTTCGCTCTTGTGATCTCGCCAGCTGACAGTCGATGTTTTCTCCCTCCAGCTACTGTATATCGACCAGGCCCCAGTGACACAGCAGCTGCTGGAGACCTGCTCAGTTTTCTGGTAGGTCAGTTCAGACTGAGAGCTGTGATAGTGACAAGCACAATAAGGTGTGATTGGCAGAGGTTAGTAACCTAATACACACAAGGCATCATAATGGCTGAAACTCTCCTTATTTGGCACCAACCAAAATGGATCAAAAACTCAAGTCAAGATTTAAGGAGGCATTTTTACTTTACTTAATCTCTACTTTGTTTTGCCTTATTCTCAAATAATTTATATATTGCATTTTGGCTGTTTTGTTTAGCCAAAGTTGTTTTAATGTTTCTGATTCACACCATTTAACATTTGAAAACTTTGGCTTTTTATAATTAAGGGTTACTCCACTTGTATAAGGTTTGATGACTCACAAGAGACAAATTAAAAAAACTGAGCACCTGTCAAATGAGTAAATGTCGACTTAAATGTAAATACTTTTCAGTCTTTTTCAATGGTTAAGTAGATAAGTAGATAAGTTAACTAAACCAAACTGATGTAGAAGCAACAGAATCAATCACGCATCAGAAAAAATATTTTTTATATATATATATATATAATTTTAGTATAGGAACTGAAACTTTGATTTACAAAACAATTAAAGAAAATCTGCTAGTTCTTTTTCTATTGATACATCCCTTCTTTTTCTGTATCCATTCATCCATCCATCCCTTCATCCATTCATTGGAATCAAGTCTCTGTTTTGTTTTTGCAGTGCTACAGGTGAAGCTTTGATTAGTCCAGCAGAGACCTACAGAAGAACCTCTCCCAGCCTACGTGTCTTCCCAGCAGCCTTGATTGTTGAATTTGAGTTTGGACAGTTTCTACAGGCCGAGGGGAGACATTGTCAGATTTGGACGTCACTTTGATTATTATCTCACCTTTAAAATCCTATGAAGGATAAGCACTGTTAAACCTCACCAAGTTTTCTTGAATGATTTCAATGTGTTATTTAAGTAGATTTGTTCTGTTCTGTTCTTTTTGAGAATATAACTTGTCTGTTTCTTTAGATAGTCAGACATGACTGTTATTATGCTTTGAGAATGTATGAAGTAAGAGGATAAGAAATAAATGCTGAACTTGTGAAATGTTAGTTCTGAATAAACAAAAAATTATGAACTTTATGTTTGGTGGAATGATCATTTTCTTTACTCCATTTGTTGTTTACCCAAATGCCTCACATCATCTTATTAATCTCATTAGTTTTCAGTACATGTAAACTGAATATATGATGAGCTACAGGGAGTACTAATCTATATTTTATGATTAAGTTTCTTTAAATTGATTTCTGCAAAAGAAGAGTGCTTGATGTGTTTTGAGTCACATACAGTAACTAATCCCAGAGCCATAGACCCCACAAGCCAATGTAGCCAAAATCTTAATGAATATGGGCATGTAGACAAAAAATTGCAGCCAAATAAAAGAATAATAAAGGCATCTAAATCCTAACAAGCCTGCCTTTGTTCTTCCACTCCACCCACCACAAGTTGGCTGTGTGAAAGCAAGCATTGTTGCAGCTTTGAGGGCAGCTCTGAGAGTTCCATGCCCATCGGCCTTCAATCACAAGGGATGTCTGAGTTTGACAGTATAAAGTCTTTCTTCTAGAACAAAATAAGACCCCTAAGCAATAGTGGATGAGCTGTTAGTAACCATACAGTCCTCGGGGAGGTAGACCAAGCATGGTAGTACAGTATACACAAAGTGTTGGTTAGGGATAAGACAATGGACCAGTAAAAACATAACTGGATGCTGCAACACCCTCAAATTTCTTACATTTACTTACAGAATTAAATGATATCTGTTATGCTGTGGACTAAAATTCAATTTTACCAAATAAAGTGCAAAACCAAGTTTACTTAACTATCAGGAAAGGCAGTTATGCAAAAATACCTAAATTACTCAGTGATGCAAAAGGGACTCGAAGTGTCCTGTTTTGCTTCCAGAAGTTGGCTCTTGTGGTAAATTGTGTTGCATTGACTCTCCCGCTCCCACAGTAGTTGTATAGTTGCATCTGTCCTCACAGCACACCATCGTTCCATACGTCTGGTTGTGCCCACCACTTGTTTCCTTTCATTGTGAGTTCACACAGCAGCTGCTGAGTTGTAGTAGGTAAATTATTCACGCGCTGGCAGTATGTAAGGGTTAATTCCAGTCTTACAGGAAAAGGACACCATCGCTTTCTGCCTTGGCCAAATCAATAGGTAACATTCTTTCTAGCATAGCAGTCAATACACAACACTTAAGGTGTCTGAGGAAACTAAAGAACGCCAATAATTGTTATTAATGCCTTAAATATCCGCAAGCATGGCTTTTAGAAACAGCAAAGGCCTCTTCCATTCCAGTAAGGTGTGTTTGAATAGTCTGTGCAGGAATATTAACACAAAAATTAGATGAAATTATATTTTTTATCATTTTTTTCCCCGAAATGCTGTATACACATTTGTGTTGACATTCAGGAAGAAATTCAACCACACCAATGGCACAATTCTGGGGATTATGGTGTCACTTAGTTGACACTGGCCCAGAGTGAAATATTGTGGATTACCTCAAAATTTTGACAGATATTCATGATTCCCAAATGATGAATCCTAAAGACTTGATGATCGGCTTTCTTTTCTTTTAGCTCCACCATGAGGTTGACATTTCTGGGATTTTACTGAAATTCCTCAACAACTGTTGATGTTGAATTGCAATAACTTTTGTGCTTACACCTAATTCATCCAATATTTGTCTAATACTGCTACTTCTAAAACGCTAAACTACACTAATATCCTAAACTAAGATGGTAAACGTGTGAAACATACCTGCTAAAAATCAGCATGTTAGCCATTGTTGGCATTTGAACTCAAAGCAACGCTGTGCCAAAGGTGCCAACAGCCCACGCACATGCATTTTGACAGATTTATCCCTGATTTAAGAAAGTGGCATTAATGAATGCTTTTACCTGAAAACGTTAACTCTAACTAAAAAATATTGAATCAAACAAAAAAGGACTGACTAAGCATAATCTACTACACTGAGGAGTCTTTTTTTTTTTTTTTTTTTTAAATCTCATTCAGTTTAAAAAGGACCACAGCTCACTGAGTTTAAATCATCTTTACAAAAGTCCTCACATGTTGCAGGTACACAACACACAAACAGGCTTTGGTGTAGTAATTGGCGATACCTATTACACATCATATGCAAAGCCACTCTATCAGTACAACCAGTTATCAAGTGAAAGACAGCTAATAACAAGCATGCACTGCTTCCATCATTAACCACATGTGGGTTCAGAACTGGTGAAGGTAAGGGACTACAGAAGACGGGGGTTGGGGTGGGGGGTGGGGGTGTCGCATTCAAAATTCAATCAAGTGAAGGCCATCTCCAGCAGGGTAACAGGGAGTGGAGGGTGGGGTGGGGGAAACTCAGCTGAAGTTTCCACTGGGCCTGCTGTGCTCCTAATGCAGCCTTGGATGTAATTGGGTCCCAGAAGGCTGTTCATTATCGAGGGTGAGCGAGGCAACAAAACAGAAAGGGGTGGAAAGAGAAAGAAAATGTCTCATTCTTTGCTCAGAGCCTCCGTCCCAGCACCATTATGGGACAAGAGTTAATTAAAAGAGCAGTTGATGCCTCTGTTTTTCTCATCAATCTCACTTCTGCTCTTATTAAGTTTGTAATGACAGCAGAGCTTGTCCCTGTCTGCCACCAGACACAAAAACAAGGGGGAGGAATGAGAGGAAAGGAAGGGTGGGGCAGTTGATGTGAAGGACAGCTCATCTCGACAAATCTCAGTGTTCAACAACTAACATGCACTGTAATCCCTCCATCATATCTCAGGGTGACGATATGTAGTCGGTAGAGTAGAGCTGTACTTATGAAAAGGCAGCTTCTTTATTTGGGGTGTGGCAGAAGAGCTCATTTAAGAGGCGTGGCTTTGCGCCGTAATCCTGTGGCTCCTATCTCCACTGCCTTGGAGGCCATTTTAATTCCCTCCATCATTACAGGGACCTTCCTTGGGAAGCTTTGGTAAAGGTGACTGCTGACACTGTCATTCACAAGGACTATTTCAAAATGTCAGCCCATAGCTGAGATTTGTCTCATTAAAGTCGGTGGAGTCCATTATATCCATTCCCTCCTCCGCCTGCCACACTCAATCAAGGAAACTTGGAGAATTGAGGGGGTCAAGGGAACACTCATAATCATGCTTATTTGCATAAGGGTTACAATGTGACAGGCTATCACTGACCAACAAGAAAGGAGAGAAGCAGAGGGATTCAGCAAAGAGAAAAACAATGTGAGTTGTTGCACACTACATTTGAAGAAATCACAGGCAGGCCAGCTTCTTTTTGTCTTTCCTCCTCCAAATTGATGCCAGCTAGTGAGAGTGGTTTCAGCTGAGAGGCATCAAGAAATGTCAGTATAACCGTGATGAAGACACTGGAACACCATCCAGGCTTTTGTTCAACAGTCTCGTGACCTCGACATTTACATACAGCTTCAACAAAGCCAGACCCAAGATCCACCCACATATAGCCTGGCTCTTCATCTAAAGCATATCAACATCTTTACAGCTGAAGGGTTTCAAAGCCCCGGGATCACTCATGTAGATGTGTGACATCTGTGGGTGCGAGAGCCTGAGCGAGGGAGGGACGGACCCAGGCTTTTTGTTTCTCTCTGATCAGTTTCACTTGCCTCAGCTCACAATTGTGAAACTGACAATGACAACAAGCATTCTGTGAATTTCATTATGCAGCTCGCAGGACGCTGCTGTGTTTAGGTTGTGTATTCACATATTGTGCTGCCAAGGCCCAGGAATTCAAGTTAGTTGTAAGAAAAGTTCATCATATGCAGCAGTTGACTTCTGGGACATTTGGGATGATGTTAAGCCCGATCCCAACCAACCAGTGTCTTCATTGTGTATTCTAACTTGGATGATTTGAAGTTTTGAAGAGCTCAGTAGCTTGTTGATTGGCAGAAAATTGATCAGCAACTATATTTTATAATCAATTAACCGTTTGCTAAACAACACCTGGCTCCAGCTTCTGGGAGGGTAAGTTTTTTACTCATGATAGTTAACTTGAAATCTTTGGATTCTGGTTGTTGGTCAAACAAAAAAGAGCAATTCACTAACTAAAACTAGTTTTTGAAATGTTAACATAAAAAATAGCCATTTAATCTTGAAATAAATGGCAGCTTCATAATGAAAATAATCGTTTGTTGCACTCTTGATGTGTTGTTGCCTTTACAATGCCTGATTAAGCGTGAACATGGTGCATGTTCACAGCTGAGAACTTTGATATGAACCATTCACTGTTTTGTTTTTATAGATACATAACAGAGCATTCACTGAAGCCCCACGCTACTTAGAGATTTTGTTGCCTAAACTAATTTGCATCCCTTTCACTTGTTGAGATAGTCTAAGTTGAAATACTTCAAAGTGATATCATTATTTTAGGCACTTGCAGTGCACAAAAAGACACATTAGAAACTAAAACGTTACATGAAATCACCTCGGATTAGAAAAATAGCTTGCATTCATTTTTTTTTTTCCTTTTACAAAAGATGTTGAGAGAAAAAAAAATCCATTATCTGTCCCCCTGCTGTCTGAGTTCCATGGAGAACAGAGAAAACAGAGCCACTGTCACTATCCAAACATGGCCTTCACTGAACTGTTCTGTTACAGACAGACCCGTCTATCCAGAGCTGCGTGATATTCTGATCAGCTGAGAGGGCAGCAAAGGGCAAACATCAACAAAAGCACATTGATTACACATTTGAAAGATACGTTGGCAAACATTCAGAGGAAACGCACAAAGAATCCTGTGTGCCTTTTTTTGAACACAAGAACAATGAAAATAAAACAGTTGATTATGTTTAATCCAGCATGGTGATGTTTTGTATGAAGAAAAGCTGTAGTACATTACTTTGTTGGAACAAGGGTAACTGAAAGTACAAAGAGGTCAATTGCCTAAGCCTACATCAGTGTGTTGTGTGTTTGTTAGAGGGTATTACAATACAAATCTAGAGTGCGAAGACACTCATGCCACAAGTAGTTTGAATAGTGCTTCAGTGTGTCAAGGAGCACTTCATGGTGGCGCACACACTGTTCAAGCCGCAACAGAACAAGAACTAGTAAAAGCGTGGACACAAGACACAGGTAACATTAAAATCAGACCATTATTTATCAGCCTACCTCTGACATACACCCATGAAGGAAGAGGAAATGCAACAGCATGTACAAAATTAAATGTTTCTAGTACAGATGAAATAATTTCGTTCATACATGTGTAAAAACACTTCAGTAATGACCACATATAAACACTGTATATACAAAAACAACAACATATCCTTTAGTCTCCCTGAAAATGTATTATGAAAACAGCTGGCTGATGAAGGTGGTGGGAGGCTTTTTGATGGTCCTGGCTCATCTTTGAGCCTTGTGCCTTATACAAGTTCTCACTCTAGTGGTCTGTACATGAACTGCAGTGGATGGTGGCCATGCTGGCAGGGACAAATGGAAGCTGCAAGTGACAGTGTTTCCTTGTGCTGGTGTTGTCCACGTCTGGATGACAATGAGTTCTAGGGAGCCGACACTGTTGGGGGGCTTTCACTTCAATGAGGAATTTTACAGTCCAAAACGGGCGGGGGTGCGTCTGGGTGTCATGGGAGTCTCCTCTCTTCTGCCTGGTGTGCAGATTTTCACTGCCCTGAATTCGAGAAAAATCAGAAGCAAGACAAGTTCTATTTGTTGTAACAATTCAGCTGAATTCTTCACTGCTTTATTTAATGAAACAGGAAACGTTGCTTACATTAGGAAACTGTGTTTTTTAATAAAAAAAAAAAAAAAAAGAAAGAAAGGCTGTAGGTCTGTGGAGCTGAATGTGAACATGAAAGCAGTAAGACTGGAGAGTGAAAAGACAGGCCAGTGTCTCTGAAGAGTGTTGGGACATAGAGCCTGACGCCTCTGACAGCACAATCTATCATCTTTAATTACAGCAGCGTGACACCCTCACACTGCCCGCACTTCTCTCATCTCTCTCTCTTCCACACACACACACACACACACACACACACACACACACACACACACACACACACCTGCAATTACAACCATCAGGCCATAACCCCCTTCTGTCACTGTGTCCCCCTCTGTCTGTTCACTTCAAGGGAAATGCTAGTTTCTCTCCATACATAAGCTACAAGTGCCACAACAGCAGAACACATGTAGAAGAGTTGATACACATAGTGCTGAGATTCAACACAGATTTGCTTCTACTGTTCTGCATGTTTCATATCACTGGCTGCAGATGTGAGTACATTTTAAATTACAATTTAGCAAATCAGGCTCCTGTTTTTTCATTCCACCAATAAACAGTACGTGTCCACTGGTTTTTGTTTATGTACAACATTAAAACATTCATTTTTATCACATAGATTATTGTTGCAGACAAAATGCAAAATTTTCAAATTAATATATGACTAAATTGGGATTATAGTCTAACCTTGACAAATATTCAGGGACTCTGAGATGGATTACACAACTCAAGGCAGCTTCTTCTAATTGATTTTCAACCCACACAGAGATGAACAGAAACCTACTGCTGTTTGGAAATGTAGTAAAAATAACTGATCTTTAAGTCTTTACCTTCACATCCTGCAGTCAAAAATGGTCAATAACAATTCAAACAACACATAGGCTTTTGTATTATTTGAAATTTGTTTGTTATTAGTGAAGATGTGATACCAAAGTTTTGGTTTTAAGAAGTATAAAGATATTTTTCTACAGAACAATAAGGAGTCAAGCTGCAGAGCTGTATTAGAACTATTGCTAAATAAATGACAGTGTAAAATTGGGAAAATTATAACTTTACTAAAAAAGTGCTTAAACACAAAATAAGTAAAGAGCCGTGTCTAAATTTAATGCCAACTTTCAGTAAATGACAGAAGGTCTGCAACTAACTTTCTTTTCTAATCAATTCATCTGGAGATTAATTTGTTGAGTTCTCGACTAATTGTCTGGTCTGTGAATTGTCAGGAAATCGTGAATGACGTAATCAAACCTTCCTTAATCCCCAAGTGCCAAGAGATATTTGATTGATGATCATACAAGAACAAGAAAAAGCAGCAAATCCACACAATTGAGTGATGTGCGAATCAAAAAAGTAGGTTGAGGTTCAGCACCCAACTCCAGGGATACAACTGTTATTGTCCAGCAAATGTTTCATATGGAACAATAAGGTCCCACTTCCATCTCTTACCACTGATGTGATTCTAAACACACTCACTCACGCAGTCCTACACTTATACACAAAACAGATGACTGGGCCATTCACTAATTCACACCACTGATCTGTGCTGGTGATCAGGGAGACAGGTGATGAGCAGCCAGCACACGGAGGCGTACCAGACCAATGAATTCATCCTGGTCACGCTGAACTCAGAGGAGATGCTTGTGAGGCCTGCCGGAGGACAAGGGAAGCCAAGAGCCCAGGAGAGCCTTCAACGTTCATTATCACACATTGAACTTCCTCTGCTTAAATCTAATTCTTAATCCTATACCTCGAGTGTGATTATTTTTAAGAGATCTGTCACAGGCGTCACACAAACTCAAGACAGATAAACCGGTTGATTAATTAACTATAAAAGTTCTTTTTTTAAATCTGTCTTTATAACATTATTTCTCGATGTAAAGCTCCTCGATGGGTGTGAAATTAATTTTTTGGTCTAATTTGAAAATGAACGTTCCCCTCCTTTCTCTGCTCCGCTATGGCACAATTTAAATTGCTGCAGTAATGGG
The DNA here is from genome assembly GCA_038496675.1 of Rachycentron canadum. Taxonomy (NCBI): domain Eukaryota; kingdom Metazoa; phylum Chordata; class Actinopteri; order Carangiformes; family Rachycentridae; genus Rachycentron; species Rachycentron canadum. The sequence goes on from CM076648.1 coordinate 10,876,420, forward strand.
GGTCAGCCAGGAGTCAATATTATTTCTTTTTGTCTCGTCTGGAGGGACCAGAGGTGAGAAAAGCTCATCATGAAGAGTGAGAGAGTTAGAATAGAGAGAGTGGGAGAGGAGGAGGAGGGAGGGGTGAAGATATGGATTGGCAGTGAGGTGGGTAAATTAAACATTTCTATCTTGACTGTGTATGGAAAATGAGGGCCACGGGGAACTATTGTTGGATGAGGCCCATGTGTGAGGAGGAACCAAAAGGAGGAGAGATGGTCGCTGACTTACTTAACGCTGCCGGTGTTGCTCTTCTTCTCCTGCTCATCTCGACGCGCTCTCAGCTGCTCCTCAGCCAGGGCCATCTCCTCCTCCATGTTGTTGATCTCCTCCTTGGCCCGCCGACGGTTCTCCTGGCAGAGGAGGGTATAGAGAAGAATGAGACAAACAAATAGAGATATTTTAGTTAATACAACAGATACATATACAAGGCACATGAACTGTATGATCAAAAATATGTGGGTATCCTAACATAGTAACAATAGTCAAACACCTTATTCTAAAACCATGGGTAGTAATACGCTTCTATAACAGCCTCCACTCTGTCTCTACTCATGCTCTGAGGCTTTTGCTGCAGTGATTCAGTGTTCATCCCAAAAGTGCCAACCAGTCAAGCTTCTTTCACACCAAAAATAATTTCTTTATAGAACTGGCTTTTTCTGTACAGGGGCAAAGTTTTCCCCAAACTGCTGCCAAAATATTGGAAGCACACTGTTGCCCAAAAGCACGAGGTCTTCATGCCATTAAAACTGTTGAGAAATAGTTGCACACCAGTGACAAGGGGTCACTGCTTCTTTGTAAGGGGTTATAAGGTAAACTGGTTTTAAACCCAAAACATCCTTGTTTGCTGCAACGTTAAGATTTCTCTGGCTCAACAAAGTCCACTTGAAAATCAGTGCGACACCAAAGGTACACAGACATGGTCTTTCCTGTCTTGCCATACCTGTCTACTTTTTCCTGCATGTTTGATGCTGTAGAACATGGGCCCCAGCTCTGCCAGCCACTCTCCATCCACTGCAGTCACACACTGCATGTACTCCTACAACACAAAGCACAATTTGAACATCAACAACACATATAACATTAATTGTTTTCATGCTGGTTAAGCTCAGAAGTCAGCAGAATCTTTACCTTGGTGGTCATGACAAGCTCGTGATAGATGATGTAGTCAGGAGTGTAGCCCATACCAAACAGGGAACTGGTAGGATGGAGGTGGCATGGCATGCCTGTCCTCACATTCACATATTCCCCGATGCCCTGGAAGCAAACACATGCATAAATAACAAATTAAATGTACGGATTTAAGGATGAGGAAAATGGGACCATGTGTGCTTTAGTGTGCTGAAGTTTAACTGTGTGTGTTGGTTTAAGTGTATGTGTGTGTTTGTGCCTGCATCTATGGGTGCACTTTAAGGTCAGAGCAAAGCAGGTCATCTGGGCTAATTTGCTTCTTCACCTGGCTTAGGCAGCAGGAAAATGAATTTTAAGGATATCCAACACTGCGACGATTGCTTGGGTTAGCCAGCACCTCATAAGTCAAACTGAGAACCTTGATTATATAGTCATGATTTTAAATTCCCTTTCAGATCTTAGCGCTGTATTAATGTGAGGCCAGAAGGGATATTTCACCACTCTGTAATTATGCTGCTATAAATCTGCCACAACCAGTTGCCACTAGGCGTAACATATTAACTGAGGAAAACCCATAGTGCAGAAAGTACCTTGAGCTTGGCAGCCTGGTGGAAGTAAGCAGCACATATACACTTTCTGATGATGTCCCAGTCCGAGCCACAGGAAACGAGGTTCATTCTCTGCTGCACCATGATGTCCTTTAACTGGGATCGCACCTCGCGGACCTGCACGAAAACACAGAGCGGAACCATTTAGAAATCAAGTGCCTCAATGCACATGAACTGCATGCTACATATATTTAAACACCTAAGTAAAGGAAAGAAAATAACCCAAAATTTTGAGACCTGCAGGAATTTAACGAGTGAAAATCATCCAGCAGTGGGGGACTGACCTTGCGCATGGCCTTGGTATGGATGAAGTGTTCGTTGCACCAGATGCTGGAGTAATTGTTGTTCTTCCACTGCATGTAAACGTTAAGGTAGGTGAGGTGGTCACTCTCTGGCACTGAAAACTTCTCCCTCACCTGATCACTCTCCTCCTCACGACCCTGCAATGCAATATGCAAGAAAAAAACATTTTTGAACATATAGTGTGAACAAGCTGAGAAAGACAAACATATATATTATCTTTTAAGATGATAGAGCAAATGCATTAGCAAACACTTGCATATGTTCCCAATCTATAAAAACCAGCTAGTGTCTAATTGTGTTTGCTGTTCAGTGCTAAACAGGTAGTGTACAGTGGGTTTTTAGTGTCTTTTCAGTAAAAGACACTTCTGCTACAGCCAAAGACAATGCTATGAGAGTGAACCACAACATTACATTTGTAAGCTGGAAAACCTGAACAATCAGCAGAAAAATGTTATTAAACATCATAGAGCTGAGAAGAACTGCAGAGACAGATCACAATTTCCTGCAATTTCAGCAATTCACACTTAACATACAAGTATGTCAATGTGATCCATCCAGAAGTATGTATCATAGATGTTTTAACACAAAAAAATATAAGATAAGCGTTGGCAGCCTCCCATCTATTTTGTACTGACACTTTACAGTTAGTAGATAATGAACAGTAGGTGTTTCAGATATGCAGTAACTGTATGAACAAATGTGATGCACCTTTGGTCTGTAGAAGATGGCCGGTACAGACAACATGGAGACAATGATGAGGATGTCAGCGCTGCAGCCCATGTCGCAGGACACAATCAACATCTTAGAGAGGGCGGGGTCAAGGGGAAACTCCACCATCAGACGCCCCGTTGGTGTCAAAGCACCTGAGAGGGCAAAAGAGAAGACAATTACAAGGTCATACAAGGGCATGAGATGTGAAAAATGTAAAAAGGACAAGCATAAGCCAAGTGATAAGCTTCTTTTCCATCAAAAGCCTGCTGGCGTGAGGGTGAAGCAAGTATAATGTGACACTTATTTGTCTATCACCATGAGAGAGGAGGATGAACTGCTGACAGCTGAGAATACTTGTAGAGAAAAAAAAGTGAGATCAAAAACTTTGCCAGTTCTGATTTAAATGATTAGACGACAGAGTCTAAGAAGCTTATGAGGAGGAAAAGCAGAGAAGCAGAGCAGCCAGTTTGGGGCAGGTAAGCCTTAATCAGAGATAATCTGCTGTTAACACACCATACAGGGAATCATCAAAAGTCCCCCCTTATCCCCAAATCCCTAAATCCCCTGGAATCTGGCTAAGGATGAGACAGAAATGAGACCCGACCAGTCAAATCAAACACAGGATCAGTTACTAGGCAATTACTCCACTGGCTGAACCTCACAACTACCTCCTCCAGGCCTGTTTGCAGTGTCTGCATCATCACAGCAGCGTGCTTTACAGAAGCCAGTCTGTCTGTGTTTGCAGTGTCAGCATCACTATATAGCAGCTCAAGTCCACAATAATCTACGTCATATCTTCATCTCAAAAGCAGGATCATTTTGTTGTTTGGCCCTCTTGTATGCAAGCACTGTATTAAGACTGTTCTAGGCCAGGTGCTGTCTGCTGCTACTAGCAAAAAAAAAAAAAAAAAAAAGTGATAAGATACATTTTGTGTGACAATTCTGATACATTATCAGCAAGTATTTATTCAAATTATTAAATGCATCCTACAAGGTGTGCAAAATGCAAATGCAGGCACATTTGTATTTATACATACCAAATTTAATGTAAGTTATTTAGGTGACTGTTTTCTTCCTGTCTACTTTACAATGCCATTTAGCTGCAATAAAAAGGCCCATGGTTTAATGTAATGTGTTACTGCTTTCATGATACTTTACTCATAGAGTGACTTTAAAGTCTTCCTTTGGGAACACAATTAATAGTACAAACAATGAAAATCCAAAACACATTAAGTTTACTCTCACATGAAACAAAGAAAATATTAAATCTTCACAATTAAAGGAAATGTTTAGCAAATAATTCGTTCGCAAAAATAATACGGCTCTAATTAGTTAAATAAGCTACTTAAGTACAATATTCGACATACATATGCTACAGATGTATGTATCATGATAACATCATATTGTTATACCTCTGGTAATTCCAACCCCTGTTCTCCACCCACCTGTGTTGTCCAGAGCGCCCAAGATCCAGAGCTGGTACATGGAGTTGAGCATGTTGTCCTCAGGTGGTGGATCCATGAAGTGGAAGAGTAGCAAATCCTGGACCCCCAGAGACTTCAACAAGAGGACTACATTAGCAAGGTTGGTCCTCTGAATCTCTGGTATTGTGGTAGTCAGCATCTCATTCTTAAAAGCACTCTGAGTATAGAGCCTGGACAGAGAGGAAGGCACAGAGACACAGGTAGACATAGACAAAATGAGTGTAAAATCTGTTTTTTTTCTAAACAAGTAGACTGTACAAATGTTTGGAGATTCTTTTTTATTTTTCATATAAACTGATACACTTTATAGGTATAATAAGGACGGAGAATATGCATCTGGGTTATCTTGTTATATGTGGCACAAATATTATTTTGTATTCTAATATGTGCAGACAGGAAGCTTCAATTTATTTATGAAAACATTCGGAGCCTGAGTTTAAGTAAATAGTCTAACTAATAGTTAAAGTAAATGGCTTTCATTTTTTCATTACAGCTGTCTGACATCTATAATTATAGAATGATTTCAATGTATATGGAGGTTTTGAGCTTGTGTGATGAGTGCCTGCAGTCACAGTTAAAAGGGTCTTTCAGTGGGGATTTCTCCATGCATGTGAAGCAAACCAGCGTGACTCACTCTGTGCACTCTCTAACACACATATACACCAACAGCTATGAAAACGCCTTAACTGTAGTCTGCGCAAAGCTGTGTAAGTCGTGTAAAGAATGTGAACTAAGATAGGCACTAGAGAGAAGATTCCCGGTTTGCATTAGCTGTTTCAACAAATGACAGAGCTGCTGCTGTGTGCACCTTTTTGAACAGTTTGTCATGTTAGACTCACACCAGTATATTGTTGGTTGCACCACAGCATGTGTAGTCTGAGAGGGGAATAAATAAATGTGCCTCTGTTACTGTTTAAGCCTTAAAATGTTGCTTTATTAGACAATTAACAGCCGGAAAAGAATTCTGATCAAGGTTAACAATGTCCTTGGTCTGCATAGTCATGTTAGAACATACAGAACAGTTTATGTTTTGTTTACAGTATGACAAATGTGTACCCCAGGGTTAATTTGAGTGTCACATTTGAGTTATGATGATACCAATTTTCATTCTTCCTAAAGAAAAGATGTAATGCAATTATAATAATAATAAGGAGAGAATATGTTGCTCAAGGATCATGACTCACATTGTGAATCCTAAGCCACATTTGTCCTATAATTGTGCAGCCCTACTCTCTGTATGTGACTGTGTGCATGTGTTTGTGCCTGCTAGTGTATGCTGACATCAGAGAAGGGAGGAACTATTACCTGTAACACTGCCCTGGTCCTGTACGTCCTGCTCTGCCAGCTCGTTGGTTGGCATTAGCCTGGCTGATGGGATAAACCTGCAGTGCATCCATTCCAATGCGAGGATTGAAAACCTGTTGACAGAAAAAAAATGAGTATCACTTTGCTTAAGTAACTGTACAGAAGAAGAGGATCTGTCATAAACTGTAACATGAAAATATATATATATATATATATATATACACACACACACACACACACACACACACACACACACACACACACACACACACACACACACACACACACACATTTACAATGTGGCATTGAGTACCTTCAGTTTGCAGTATCCTGCATCCACAACAAACATGATACCATCCACAGTGAGGGAAGTCTCAGCGATGTTTGTAGCAACAATGCATTTCCTCACACCATCTGGAGCCTAGCAGAGGATAAAATAAACGCTTGAAGTCTGCTATATTTTATCGATTGTGGCCGTCACATGTACTCAAAATACTCAAAAAATGTAGACATGAATGTGAAATAAGGGAAATCCATTCACAAGTAAAAAAAATAAAATAAAATAAATAAATAAAAATGAGCAGTGACTTATAGAGACCTTCTGAAAGATCTTGGCCTGAAGGTCAGATGGCAGCTGGGAGTAGATGGGCAGCACAGCCAGAGGTGGAGCATTCTCCAAATCTTCCAACCGCTCCACAATCTGATCCGATGTCACCTGAAGGGACAAGGAAATGATTTAATTCTCTTCAGACTACAAAACAGACAAAAAAAATGGATCACAAAATGTGTTCTCGTTCCATATCAAAATATAAATATGTTCAAAATACAACAAAATGAAATATATATTCAATATAAAATGTATGTATACATTATAGACAGGATGTGTGTAGTATGCTAGGAAGTTTGCTTAGTTTTTTAGTTTATAAGAGATGATGTTTTAGATTAGTTTAATACATTGATTGTACATTGTTTATCAGGGATCATGTACAAAAACATCTTGTACAGTACCAAAAAAGGCAGAATCACTATGTATGCCCACACAAAAGGAAACATTTAACAATATGATTTTTTGGGGAAATTGGCCTCTTAGTCATTTTATTGTAGAATATTGTAGAAAAGAAGAGAAATGTGTAAAAGAAATAAATCTATTAATGCAGCACCTTTTCTACATAAAATTCAAATCAGAGTCTTTTATCTGATAAGTTAATACATAACGCCCACTACAGTGATTATACCAGCCATGTCCCTCACCTCGATATCCTCCTGCCCAGGCATGAAGATGAGGATGTCTCCCACCAACCCACTGAGGTGGATTTGCAGGGCCTGCTTAACTGCTGCCTCTACATAGTCCTCCTGGGGCGTCTACACATCACACATCAGTCCAACATCAAAATAAAAAACAAAGTTATGACCCTACAACAACAGAAACACATTTCTTACATTACAGTAGAGACAATCTTTTTTCTGGTGTAGACTGCAATGGGATATTTCTATAGAAACAGTGCTTCAGTGAGAATATGATTAAATATGATATGTATTTTTACTGTACTTAGGTCTATCTTATAACTATATATTAATACAAGTTAAATACAAATTTTAATTTTAATTAGTCTTATTAAACAACCAGAACTTTTACACCTGAAATATGTTGAAAAAATAATTATTATCTCAAGCTGGCAAAAGGATTGAGTATTAAAAACACAATGTAGTGAGGACATAGTTTAATTGCCAAAACATCAGCTAGAATGGAAGCATAAACATACCTTACTAAACAAGATGTCTACAGGAAATGTTCTTCCTGGAATATGGAAAATAGGTACATTGCCAAAAAATGCCGCAAACTTATCTGAGTCCATAGTTGCAGAGGTAACTATGAGTTTCAGATCAGTGCGTCGAGATACAACCTAGCAGGAAACAGTAGACAGAACATCATTAAATCATCATTGAATTGCACAGTACACACAGCTTGCTGTCTTGGAAATCAAAAGAAATCTTTCTTTAATGGGTGTTAGATAGTTGTATACTGACCTCACGCAACAGGCCAAACAGTACATCAGTATTCAGAGAGCGTTCGTGGGCTTCGTCCATGATAACAGCACTGTAGTGGTCGAGGTCAGACTCCCTCAGCGACTCCCTAAGCAGGATACCATCTGTCATGTACTTTATCAGAGTTTTCTCTGATGTGCAGTCCTCAAAACGGATTGCATAGCCCACCTGCAGACAACATTGTTAGTCAGTAATCAAGTAGCAATAATATTTATGTATGTACTTTAAAGTACCTTCTTATTCAAAATACTACTGCCTGACATGCATAGGGATTACAAAAAAAGTAGTAGCTCCAGTGTTTCCCTTCACTAATACTTCTCAGTTCAGATCTGCTTAAACCAAAACCAGTTAGTTATATTTCTATTTTGTCCACTAGATGGTGGTGTTACAGCACAGACGATTTAATACTGACCTGCTGCCTGGCCATTACACTGTACATTAAATACTATAATGAACAAGACATTCCAATCAGAGTTCATGGAGCAACTACATCAACTGAATATAAACAACTTCAAAGTTTTACTGTATTGGTGAAACTTTTTATTTAACATTAAAAACAATAGTTAACATTCACAATCTAATTGTGCCATGCTTAAGTAACATCCAGGTTTAAGTTTCTCTTAGATTTAAGAATGCATGTAAACCTGTAGGACATGATTGCAAAGTTGTAGTCATCAGCTTTAGTGTCTTCCCAAATGTCAACAACTAAATTGTATGGTAGTGGTGCACAGTGAAGACTTTGGTGTCTTGATGTATTAAATAATTATTTGACTTGTGTAAAATTACACAAAAAGGCCTTACAATGTATGGTATGAGAAAAACTGTGTTCAAAAGAAAAAAAAAAGAAAAGAAAAAGTAAAGATGTGAAATCCACTTTGAAAACTCGTGTCTACATTATCTTTCAATCCATACAATATGAATCCGTTTGAGACTTGTTTTTGATTATGTTTTCACAATTAAAGATAAAGCTTCACACAGAAGCAAACTGCTAACACTCCAGTCAGCTGTCTCACCTCCTCTCCGAGGCTGGTGCCAATCTCCTCGCTAACTCTTTTGGCCACACTCATGGCTGCCACTCTGCGGGGCTGAGTACAACCAACCATGCCGTAGCTGGTGTAGCCATCCTCATGTAGGTACTGGGTCAGCTGGGTGGTCTTTCCACTGCCCGTCTCCCCAACAACAATCACTATGCTGTTGTCTCTGCAGATGGAAATTGAAACAGTTAGAGTCATAATTCAGTCTAAGAATAAGTAATCACAGTTTTGATGCAAATACTGTGTATCAATACCTTATGATGTTAAGAAGTTGTTGTCTGACAGCAAAGATAGGAAGGTACTGCCTCTGCTCCAGAAGGGTCTTCTTTTTAGCAAACTCACTGGTGGCCTCCGTCTTCTCCTTCATGTGGTCTGCAAATTTCTGCTCTGCTCTGTATGGCAGAGAGAGAACAATCATCAAAAATGTAGCAGGTCAGACAATCTCACTTTACAGCTCTGCAAGTTAAACCTGGGGATCATTAAAAATAAAATGTCAACTAAAATTTGCAGAGACAGTCGACTGACCTGTAGTCTACTTTGCCATCCTCGCCCACTACTTTCCCTCCAGAGACATCTTCCTCCTCTGTCTTCTTGATTCCCATGATATCTCCCAACTTGGTGCCTGCCAATTCCCAGTGTTTGTGCTGTGCCTGAAAAATAATTATTCCAAATATATCATACAGTTATGAAGATATAACCTTGTATTGCAATCTCATGTACATTCAACTCACAAAAGAAATGACAAAGCATCTGATGTCACCTTAATTAAAGTGTTTCATCTTGCTGATGGTTGTTTGCAGTGAAAATGTCATCAATCAACTAGATAAGGTAACCTAGAATAAATTATTTTATTAAGTGATGAAGTTAGACAGTATTGGCATTATCAACTGGACAGCTTTACACCAACAAAACCCATTAACATTTCTCAATGGCAGAGTATGAAGATTATATCTACCTTTTTTTTTTTATATATATTCCTGCATACAGATGGATAACAATGAGGACAATGTCAGAATTGGAGACTCTGATTAACATTAACTGTCACAGTAATTTTTAACTTCTCTCATGCTAACCTCAAGTCATTCTTGCTTATGTATTGTAAAAAAAATCTTAACCCATTCAATCCAAAGTCAAGCAATGTCACATACTCACACATTAGTGTGAGTATGTAAAAGTTTGAAAGTAATACTGTCAGTTTGAAAGTAATACTGTTTGAAATCAGTTTGAAAGTAATACTGTCTATTAGTGTAAATCATGTTCATTTTAGATTTTAAACCAGCCAACCTTCTTGCGTTCTTTCTGCTCACGATGTTTACGAACAAGCTGGCTGCCCTTTCGAGAGATAATGGCCATGTCAGAAGTAGCATCTTTCACAGGAATGACAGGTTCAGGCTGCAGCAGGAAGACAAATACACACATACAAACATTTAAGTCAAAAACTAAATCCTTTAATGCAGTTCTGGCAACAATATAGCATCTAAGGCATTGAATTATTATTAAATAATCTAGTCTTGGTCACCTGTTTAGTGAAGACTATTCTTCCATCCAGGAAAGGAGGAACCAGGTTGTGAACCAGCAGGTGAACCTTAGCAGCATTGTCCTCCTCAAAATCTTCATCCACCTCCAACCTCTGCACCACACCACTGGTCAGCATACGGTTGGTCTCCCATCGCTCATTATCCTGAAAAAAGAAATATAGCTTTATACAAAGCTAACACAGAGAGATGCACTAAAAAGACAAATACACAATATGTTGACATACATGCAGTATATACCTGTGCATGCAGATAAACAGTTTTGATTCAGCTGATATCAAGCACTACATTTGTACCTCATTGATTTGTCGCTTCTGCGCAGATATTCTTTTCTGAGTCTGCTTCTGGAGGATCTGTTCTCTCTTCTTTACATATTCATCAGACGTGGAAGTGAAAGGATTGTGGAACTCATCATAGCCTTCATCCATCATGTACCAATCTCTATCAGCTTGCTGGAAAAAAATGACACAATAAAAGTTGATGACAAAAAAAAAAAAAAAAAAAAAAGCAGCTTACCACCAGAAAAAAACTTAATAGTTTCTATGAGGCATAAATGACGAATAACTTCCACTCACCTTCTGGTCCTCTTCCCACTGTTCTTTCTCATCCTCATCATCAAATGCAATTCCTCCTTCACCATCTTCTTTCCTACCTGAAGAATAGACAGAGTAGGATATGCTATCAGACATACATTTAAATCTTGGATATGAGATTAAAATGGCTTATTTTTAGAAAGTTACCTTTTCCCTGTGATAATCGAGGTGTAGAACCCAAATGCTTCCTGTCACTGGCCCACTCATTATACTTATAGGATGGAGTAGGTAGTGGTGTGTCGTCAGGATAACGCCCTCGGACTGACCTAAGCATGCAGCAAACAGACATTATGTAAGCATCAGGTAGGATTAGTTTCTCAGCATTTGAAGTAATGTTAAGTTTTATGTTGAATTTTCGAATTAAATTAAGGCAAAATTAAGGGGAAATGGGAAGAAAATTTTGAATAAAATAAATAATCGCTGTTTTACCTTTCTCTCCTCTCACTCTCTCGGCCAGAGCGATGGCTTCGCTCTGAGCGATCAGACTCTTTGTGCGATGGGGAGGGGGACGGAAGCTCCCACTGGGAATGCCTTGAGCTTGCATAACCACTGTCATCCTCATCCCAGTTGGAGCGTGAGGGTGTGAAAGCATCTGTTTCAAATTAAGATACCTTAGTCAGGCAATGTAATTAAAAGGTGCTTTGCATGATTACTATTATAAAATGGTACATTAATATAAACAATTACGTCAAATAAGTAATAAACAACATTACCTCTAGGGCGATGTTGTGGTGTTAGGGGTTCATCTCTTTTACTGCCCCGGCTGATGCGATCGGACCAGCCATCTCTCTGTGACCGTTCGCTCCTCTCACTGCGATCCCCACGCTCAGACCTGCTGCTGCTGCTGCTGCCACGACTGTGGCTACTCTCTCGCTCATCTGAAACAGAGACGAGGGACAGTCATTCTCTGCAACTCTGACTGCGGAACAGAGCTGCATCTAGCATTCTCTCTACATGACTGTGTCGTCTTTAGAATTACCTCTTTCACCCCTTCGGTCTCTGCCCTTATCTCTGCTTCTTTCTCTGTCTCTTTCTCTGTTCCTGTCCTCTTTGGAGGAAGCAAAGACTCCATGCTCACGTCTGTCTTTCTCTCTCTGCTGGTGTCTGCGTCTAAACTCTTCACTGACCCCTCCAGGGTTTGAGGGCGTCTCAGAGCCAGTCACACGATATTTCCTACGCCCAAGACAAAAATAAAATATTACACATTAGACATACTTATTAGTACACTACTGAGGCTACTAAAATAATCAGTGGGGCACATACAATATTCCAGCAACAGTCCTGATTTAAATTTTCCATTAACGTGGTTTTAAAATAATCAGACAGGTCCAGGAGTATTTAGATTCAAAGTGCTCAATGTTAAGTGAATAAAACCCCATAAAATACCATATAAATAATATCATATATTAAACAAAATTCAGCCTAATATTCTAAAAAAATGCCCAATTTCACAGTTATAAAATGTATTGCATTACTGTTTCACTGCAGAGGTTTTTATTTATTTGTCTTTTCTAAGATCACATAACTTTTTTCCAAATATTTTCCCAATGATGATGAGTTTCATTTTATATCACTTTTTTTCTCAAAAGCAAAGTGATATTGTGATACAAAACACTATATCTTATTTGTATTTATTAATGTTTTGTCATGCAATGCGTGTTTCTTTTAAATCTCATAATGTCTTGTATATTTAATATTGAACATTTTGGATCTCCCTAGACAGGGATAAGTGTTGTCTGTCTATATAATTTTCAAAAAAAATATTATTAGCACAAACACTTACCTCTCTTTCTTAGCACCGCTGTTCTTATCATTGTCTTCTTCATCAGACCCAGAGTCACTTTTACCTTCCTCCCAGTCCTTGTAAGAGGAAACCTTTGTCTTCTTTCTATTTCTGTCTTCACCACTAGCATCCGCCTGTTCCTTAATCTCACGCTCTTTCCTTTTCTGGGCTGCCAGCAGATCCAAGCCCAGCAAAGATGTGCGTGGAGTGGGTGCCTGAAAGACATGGGGCTCTACAGCAGCACTCTTCTTCTTTACAATTAGACCACAGACTTGAGCAGTAGGATCAGCACCCTCCAGCCTATGCATAGACACATCCTCATCCATTATCTGTGGGGAAATAATAACAATTGCAAGAGGTGAAAATCTCTAATGCTACTGAACTGTTGTTTGTTACCGTGTGAACAGTAATTTCCCAGATAATGTTTCGCACAAGCGTCAGCTTGTTTATTTCTATTAACAGCTGTTGATATCATTTTAGATAAATGGTTTGATTTAAAAGATATCAGAAGATAGACACAAATGCCCATCACAAGGCCAAATGTTCAAAATCCTTATTTTGTTCAAGGACCAAAACATAAAGATACTGAATTTACTGTAATAGATGACTAAGAAAATCAGCAAATATTCACTTTAGATAACTCAGTGAAAGTGAAATTTCAAATTTAATTGGATATTGTAACAAGAAAATAATTCCTTATGTTGCTTAATAAATCACTTGGAAAATAAATGGGTTATCAAATTTTACAACCCAGATAATGTGAGGTAAAATGAAGGCGTTTGCTTCCATCCACCATCAGAGCAACTGTTTGACCCGTTATCTTAAAAGGGAAACGTTACATAACCATGTGTCTTTATTATTTAGTACATTATTACAAGCTCACAAACGGGACGAGGCCTAATAGTCGTTCATCTATCCGCTTTAATAGTGTCAGTAATGATGTTACACAGTTCAATGTTCCGCAGAAATAGGTTTGTTACTGTCGGGTTTTAGAGGAGGAAACCGTGAGGTCAATAAACCGTGACTCAGCGGAGAACCTGTAAATAAAATTATTATATTCTTCCCCATTTTGTAATCGTCACACGAAGTCAAAATAAAACAGTTACGTACCTGAGATAGAGCCGCTAGCTTTAGCTGAGCCGAGGGCGGCTGTCAACTGCCAACAACCGCGTTTTCTTTGGGTCTAAAATGTGGAAACTCTCAAATTAAGTTAAAGGTTTTAGTTCAGTTAATGGGCTGTAAAGCGGAGCAGAAAATAAAGTGCCTATGGGTGTCACTGTAAAAGATTTAAACTGCCGCTTTCGTAAACACAACGCATATGTTTACAGGCAAGACGGCAGCCATTGCAATCCCACAATTCCAAGGAGCTGAAGAAAAAAAAACCCAACTTTATTTAAACGAGTTGAATCAACAGAGGGAAAGGGATGGTAAAAAAAAAAATGCACAAGACTCCAATAAAATGAGAAAAGCTTGTTTAAAAATAGTCAAAATAACAGTAAACTAATAAAATAGTAATTTAAAGAACTTGCAGCTGGGATTTTTTTTTTAAAAAAAGGCACGTATTTGTCTTGGAAATTGAATTGCAAAGAAATAATAATCCTAATAATAATCCTACAGGCTGCCTCAGAAAACAGAAGAATGTGTGGCATCTCTGACTGACGTTTGTGCAAACTACTGTTTTAAACTGATTTAAAACACACACACAAAGCTTGGGGTAGTGACACTAACTGACTACATTTTAGATTAAACATCATGATGGTCACCAAATTGAGTCATTACAAATTAGTGAGTTCAGTATAACAACTTAAATAGTTAGCATTTGTATAGTATTATCCTTGTGTTATTGTAAGACTGTTAGAGGCAACGACCTTTTAGTTAATCCTCTTAAAATGATGCCCAGGGTTTTTTTTCAAAACGGTGGGATTGACATCACAAATAGCAATATATAAATATATGAATGTTTATTTGGATCTTATTAATCCCTGAATACATAGGCACTTAATTTAGTAGCTTATGTAGAGTGTCACATGGTGTACTGCTATTCAAGTGCTCTATTGGGGTGGAGGTGAGGTTTGTGACAGGGCACAAACATTATACAGCCAATGGCTGTATAATGTTTGTATAATAGCTCCTGTTGCATGAGCAAAGATATTTTATCTGGTGGGTTATTTTGAGCAAGAATTGACATGTGAAGTATACAGTGTAGTGAACCATTGAGAAGTACATATCTGCACCATCTTCTTGTGTATGGTCACCTCACCTATCAGTAGAAAACATATGCTTAACGGGCCCCCTATCAACAAAGGAGAAAAACTTCTATCCTGTTGTGTAGCAAATGGCATCACAGTTATTCCATGTAAAATTGTAAAATTGCAGAAATTTATTTCCAATCTGTAAATAAATCAAAATTTGATGTGACACGTCAATCCAAATAAATCTCCAAAACTAAGGAAAAGTAACCAGGACTTTAAACCTACAACCACAGAAATGTTCTGTTCTGTGTTCACACTGTGTATGAAGCTTAATGAACTGCCAAGTACTGGAGAAAAAAACAAATCATTTCTATTTAACTTTAGTCAAGCATTTTTTCATGACACAATGATATGGTATTTTGTTTTGTTTTTGTTTTTTTTGTTTTTTTTTGGGGGGGGGGGGTTGTATATAGTACATTTACACAACATACAGTTTTAAATTACATTTTTTTATCCTGCTATCAGTTATTGCAAGCCAGCAGTAGATAATTTGCCAGTCAGTTTTCAAGCTAATTTCACCAAGACCACACAATTTTCTTCCACATCCAGATATCTGGATCTGCATGAACTCATAGATATGAACAGTAATCATATATTTGTTTATGTACGTCAAGTTCTGTGCATTATTTCATGGGAAAGTGACGAAAATACAATATCCATAGACTGTAGGCCTTATCAAAAGGAAAGTAATTAAAAGGTCCTGGATCTGCCCTTGAAACTGGATCTGCGTCAAAATGTAATAGACTCATGCCACCTTCAAATCCTGCATTTTTCTGCGTAATTCTGCTGACAAATAAACAACAAAACAGTCATATATGATATAATATCCTTGGTAGAGATAATTGGACAACAACTTGTTCATGTGATTGATTCAATCCCGTTGCCATTACTTGGTAGCTGAAATGGTAAATCTATTTTAAGTGCTTTCCAATATTCCCAAAACAAACCAAATGTTCCTAAGTGTTACACAGGTTCAGTAAAAGGTGGATTGTGTAAATGGAGATGAATTAAAATCAGTGAGGAAAAGCTCACATGCGGACTTCCAGCGCACAGTTCATAATCTTCATAATATTCACAGTCTCATGATCATCAAGTGGTCGATTCTGATTGGTCACGACTCCAAAAGTCACATTTTCATTGGTCAGTTGTCATGTGGTATTAAAATGCGCATGTGATTGGTTAGTTATACTCGTCTGCTGATGTGCCGGGTTAGGCCGTTTTGTCTGTCGTTGCGCAACTGTGTTTAGCATTTTGGGTGCTGTTATGTCGTCTCTTTTCTGTGGTGCCACTGGTTTTAGTTTTCCGAGCACCGCTGGCGTTATTCAAACAGGGCTGAAACTGGTGTAGAGGCAGTTTGGCGCAACATCCACCCGCAACCCGGACACAAGCTAACGTTAGCAAGCAGCTCAGGCAATACAAGCTAGTGGCATTAACGTCGGAATGGGCGAGGAAATCAACGACAACCTGATCAATACAGACAATTGCTCTGCAAATAACACCAATGGTGAGGAAAACGGCGACACGGTGGGAAGTGATGTACGATATTACACGTTGGAACAAATAAGATTGCACAACATGAGCAGTGACACATGGCTCATCATCCACGATAAAGTTTACGACATCACAAGTTTCCTTGAAGAGGTAAGAGCCACTTCCTTTCGCCTTCCTTCCTTAATATTAGATTTTTCTTTTTTTCCTTTTTTTTTTCTTCTTTTTTTTTCTTTTTTTCGCTGTAACCCGTTGGTTATCTCATTAAGGCCAAGACTACTTCCTGGAGTTACAAAACGTGTTGTTGGCGTCACGTATGGACGTCCTTGATGCATCTGCCCCACATCTAAAACCCACCCGTGTAAAGTTATCATCCTAAACTACTTCAGGGTGGTTTTAAGTCAAGTGATATTTGGCCACAGCTTCAACGACATTAATTATTAGCTACCATAAAAGGGTATTTCATATATCATTTTCATATTATCATCCTAACAGCAACACTGTCGTCAAACTAGTATTAACGTTGGTCACAACCAATAATTTATTTAATGGGTTCAATGTATCTACAACTGTAAGATAATTTATTTTTAAAATAGAAATTCTGCATTCAAAACTTTAAGTGAGTTCACAAATGGGATTATTATTTTACTGCTGTAGCTGATTGTTGTGCAGCAGATATTAACTACTTTGTACACAATTGTGTTGTTCAACTTGTAAGCATGCATTGAATTTCTACAAGCTGGTCAGATGTTTTGTGTATAAATCCATTTAATTAATTCCCATCTGCAAAGTAAAACAGGATAAGCTAACCAGGAAATGCTCTTAAAACTGTAGCACAATACATGGGCTCAAGTACAATATTTGAAATATATATATATATAGATTAACTTAACATAATGTGAACCCAATCTCCCATTTTCAGCATCCAGGAGGTGAGGAGGTTTTGCTGGAGCAGGCTGGTGCAGATGCCACAGAAAGCTTTGAGGATGTGGGTCATTCCACAGATGCCAGGGAGATGCTCCAGCAGTACTACATTGGAGAGCTTAATATGGTAAGAGGAAAGACCAGACCTCTGCAACAAATGGGGACCTTTTTCTCATAAAGAGTAGCTTGAAAACACAAGATGGTATCGTACAATAATTTGTATCCAAATATTTTGCAACCTATCTGCTCAAAGCTGTAGCTCAGGCACAGTTTGAAATTAAGTTTTGTAATTACTCTCCTTTGTCCCAGTTAATTACAGCATCTGGTATTTGTAAATTAAATATTTGCTACAGTTGGAGATCATGGGGGTAGGACCAAGGGGCAACTAAGTTAAATGCGAGGAATGATTACAGTGTGCAAAACCTGTTTAAATGTATGTATAGTCAAATAACAATTGCTGTAAGACAGACTTAAAGAAACTGTGAACCTGTCCTTTAACTGACAGTGAAACACAATGGGATGCCCTCCTACAGCAAATAATGACAGACTGATAAGACAACAGAGAAAGTTTTACAATTTGTTATTTAAATAGTGTTTTATAATGGCAAAGAAAGTCTTGTTTTTCTCTAATTATCAGAAAAACCTTGTATTGTGAGGTAGTGATACTGGTGAAGTTATACTGTAATGGCATGCTCTGTCATTTTATTAATTTTAAGATGAGAGTTTTGAATTGCAACTATATATATATATATATTTTTTTTTTTTTTAATGCCCCCATGTCATGTGGCTGTGTCAGTATTTTGGTGTTCTTTTTGCAAACGCACTGCTTTGCAATAATTAGTATGTTAGTTATTGTAAAACTAAATTATGTCACAACATTCATTAGGCTGGGACTGATTCCCATTTGTGGAATCTCCAAACAAATTTGTCTTGTCTGCTTTTGATAGGAACACATCAACTACACACCCCACACCAAAACATTTTCAGTCCATTAGATTCATCCTACCACAAAGGAATTCATGGTTTTGTCATTATCACCTTTTTTGGTGCCTGTACCAGTCTCGTTTTTCCTCAAATCTTGATTGCCGGATGCAATTTGAGTGGAAGTGATAGTCATGAGACAATGATCCTGATGCAACTATCAACAAGAAGAATAGTTGTTGTGTGTACAGTCTTCAGTCCAAGTTCATAATAGATATATGTATGTATAGATGAGTATTAACGCATTAACGCATTTTGTTCAATTTTGAACAACTATGAACTAACTGAGGGATTAAATTGTATTCTTGTTTATGAGTGTCAGCCATTACTTTAACGACAGTTATACTAATGCTTTTAATTTCTTTATAGGATGACAGGAAAAAAGAGAACACAAAGGTAAGCTCCATTGTCTATCTAATCTTGTCTTAAAAAGAACACTGCTATAGATTTTTTTTAAAAGGACATAAAATATCTGGTCTGTATCTAAATTGCACATCAACTTATTTTTCTGCAGGACATCCATGACACAAATTCAGAAAACAGCAGGTGAGTCATCACAAACAGTCCTCTGTGAATATTGACATCTCAAAATGCTTCTGAAAGTAGTAGTTGTGGAAGAAAAATTGGGTCAAAGTGTAAATTATTTGCTGTATGTTCTGTATAAGAAGAAAAATCAGAAATTATTAAATTGTGCATTTTTTTTTCTCTGCAAATGGTTAAATGTGGGATTTTTATATTTTCATTTCATTGTTTATGGTTTCTACCCATTTCTATTTCAAATTATCTATGTAAAATTTACAAATTAAAACAGTAGTGAGACATAACCATATGTAATTCATATCTTAATCTTATCATTTTGTTATTCTTATGACTGTTTTGTCCATTTTAATTGCTCAAAAAACAATTTTTTTTCCCCCAGCAGCTCCTGGACCACATGGTTGATACCAGCTGTTGCTGCAGCTGTTGTTGGTTTCATGTATTACTACTACATGATTGAACATAAGTCCTCTTGAGTGCATCCTGTTTTCATCTTATTTTTTTCATCTGGAGGCCTTGAAATATTTGACCAAAACCTCCTCACACTGAGTGCACACAATTAGGATTGTCCTCATCCTCTGCAAAAAGAAAAGGAGGGGAGCATTTTGATAAAGTACTATTGTCCTTGTCCGTCTACATAGAGTGCACCAAATAGACAGTTGGACAGAAACTTTATTAAATTGTCTGCCTTCAGTTTCTTTGTAGTTTATTTTCGCTATGCCTGTTGTCATCAATGTTGAATGTTGTCTTAAACTTTCATATGCATTTGACCCAGTTTGGTCTGTGTATGGTCATTACCCCTTTGCCTGCTCAGATGAAGGTTACATGCACCATCATTACACGGAGACAATATGGAAACATTTAAGGAGACATTGAGTATGCATAATTTTGACAAAATTTAGGGTGACAGTGATCATTCTACTTTTTACACGGAATAATGACTTCCAATACATTTTCCTAGTTTTAATAAAGTGAGAGTTACTGATACCCAACTCTCAGTAGGAATTGTGAGTTTATTTCATTCACTTTTCACTGGACACATCTGATGTTAAACAATGCTTGATTGCATTTTTCATTTGTTTGCAAAAGCAGAATTTTTTTCAATTTTGTAAATCGTGTCAAATCTGTCTGTTCCATTTTGAAGATAGTAGTGAATTATATTGTATTTGTGATTATTTTAAGTAGAATGTTTTGTTTTTTTTTTTGTTTTTTTTTTTTCTACAGCTGAGTGATCAGGTAATTGTTCAAAATACCTGGTCCACGGATTGAGAATTCATGGATTACAATTTATGTAGTATGTAATAATATAATAATTTATTACCCAGATATAATAGCTGGCAGTGAATGACCGACTGAGTGAATACCCTCAAAAGAAGAAACAATTTGTTACTTGATTTGTTCTGTTTGTTTCTCACTATGCCATTAATTATTTAACTTATATTTCTTTCAGAACTTTGTTTCATTTTAATGAATCTTAATTGACTATTTTGAATGAATGGCAACCGTCACTGGAGGGTTTGAACTGTATTGAATGATGCGTGCTTGGCCTTTTTCTAAACTGGGGGACTTGCCAGTTGCAGTGCTTAGTGTCACTGTTGTTAACTACACATTTAATAAGATATTTTAGGAATACAGCAATTTTGAAACCTCTGTGTTTCTTTTCAGAATTGATGAATGATGAATAAATTTTGGGTTAGGCAGCCCTCTTCTAAAATCACTCAGACTATATTGATATACATTGAATATGAAATAAATTGTATGAAGTAGACAGTTTATTTGCTATTACTACTGCACAGCATTTTTCGGCGACAAAAAATATAATATGAAATCCATTTACCAGCTGTCAGTTCACAAAAGTGAAAGATTTCTGAATATAACTTGCTGCTATTTTCACACGTGACTACAATATGATTTGCAAATGTCAAAATTTAGTTGATTATAAATATTTGCCATTTCTTTGCATTTCAACTGCCATTTCCTGTCATTAAAAGTCTCTTTGAATAAAATTAATCTTTCCAAATGTTTAATTGATGAGGTATTGATATACAGTACAAAAAGTTGACAAATATATGTGTATATGATGTTTTTTATTTTTAGCGCAGCATGGGCTGAAGCTAATTATCTAGTTAACTGTCCTTTTGGAAATTCTGTGCCTTGGGCAATTGCCAGACAGATAAGACAAAACATACAAACAGAACCTGTAAATAATTGAAATGCTTTGTGTACGGAGTGATCAGATATGTTTGTATAGAGCCAACAGTATACTACATGTAAACGGCCTTTTATGCTGAGGCAGTGTAGCAGAGGTTACCTGAAAACTGAAACAAAACATTAAAATAAATGATTACTACTCAATACTTTAAAACTGTTGTAATTTAAATGCCTGAATGATATATGTAAATACTTCAGACCTACTAAAAATCCTTGAAAAAGCAATATATAGTTTGAAATAATTTTATTATTTGCTCGTAAATTATTTAAAAGATAGTTATAGAACAAGGTTTATGTTGGGACAAAATAATGACAACCTCCTCCAGAAAACAAACATTGGTATTTTAGCTATATTGGAGAGAGATGATGTCTGGTCTTGATACACCTGTAATTGCTCAAAATGCAAAAACCGAGTGCCGGCTTGTTGTGGCAACGGCTTCAGGTGTTGAACAGGCTGGAGGTACACTTCAGTTGATGCCTTAAATAATAGCGGCCACACACTTATCACTGCCATTAGATGTAGCAGCTATAATGAATGTAGCTGGTGCTCTTGTGTTACAGCCTCATATTCTGAGTGGTCACCTCTCTTGGCTTTATACTGTTGAGTCTGTCCCAGACAATTAAAATGACAAGTCTTAGTATTGGTAAATAACCGCCATTATGAAGTTCTAATTTTCCTTTAAAAATTCATGAACCCAATAAAGAATAGTGTGTCATGACAGCTCTGTGCTAATTTGAAAGGAAAACAGATATGAAAAATTTAACAGCAGTGTTAATTTCACTCTGTGGTTTTGCTCTTGGCCACAGTAACTAAGATGGGTGTTCATTCATATGTAAGAAAATGGCATTAAACTAAACTAAACTGCCTAGCACTATAACAAATGTAGGCAACAGATGTATGTCATGCACTTTTATTACAAGATGAGTGGCATAAAGCAAAATAACTGAATAATCACCATGCCCCTTTATCTTCCTGTTACAGATGTAACCATTGAGTGTAATTCAATGTAGAAAATTGTATTTAGGTAGCTGGTAATGTGGTCATGTACTTAAACTGATTTGTTTTTCTTAGGTAACCATTTCATAGTGCAATACTGGCACAAACTCAATAATACTTCAATCCTGCATATGCCTGCTCCTCTCAGCTATTTATCCTGTGGAGAGGAGCAGGAAGCAGTGATTGAAATTAAAGCCTTTCCATCTGCAACCTCTATAAGAGCCCTCATAGTGCAGAGTGCCCATGACCAGCAAACCACAGAAAGCACAAATCAACACCCATTGATTCATCCTTTTTAATCAGGTGGGATATTTTGAGACCCAGATGCCCTCTCGTTACATAAAATGTTGAATTTTTTAAAAAGAATAAAGAAATTTAGTTATTCTAAAAATGACTCCAGTAAGCTTACTATATTTACTTGTAATTGTCTTGCTAAATGTAGATCAACACCACAATTTTAGTACCCAAGAATGGACATGGATAAACAAAACACAAAATACACACTAAACGGTATAAAATTACAGAAATCCATTCTGTTGAAGCAGCAACTACAAAAAATATCAGAAAGGTAGTGAAGAGCTTGTCCTTTTTCCATGCCATGCTAACTGCCACAAGATGGCACTACAACCTATGTTATTGAATTTGGCTTTTACCAGAAAAATGAAAATTGTGCAATATATTAAAATGGCCAATCTGACTTGAGCACCTACTCTAATATATTCATCAAAGAAATCAGAGGAATGATCTCCAGGTTTTCATGGGCATGGTACTGCAGTTAACACAATAAACACAATTCTGTCACACATAGTGGGACAGACATTATGCAATGGTAAAAGACAAAAACCTGTCACATTGTTAGAGATAGTGTGATACTGATAAAGACCATGTGCAGTGAGATGATGTGAAATAATATCTAAAGACAGTTTACTGACAAAACTGACATTAGCTTGGTTCTTAGAAATACCAAGATGTTTGTTTTTTTACCCATACTTGTGTCTGAACCAGATTTGCACTAGTTTGGAAGAACTGTTCATTATTTCCAAAAAAAAAAACTTTTTCTCAGTTTTTGATTCAAAGTGCATTAAAGCTAGGGGCCATTTTACATCTGTCTGCCTGCTGTGGCAGCAATTATGACCAGACAGAATAATGAGCTCTTATGAGACAGCATATTGTATCTGTGGGAGTATATGAAGCCCTCAGATAGACATCATTCACCATGACTGAATTGCTTGTCATTTCTTTCAGCAGTCATTCTCAAGGAGAGCTAGGGCTGCTAATGCACAGCACTCCAGTGTCCTGGGAGACCTGCTCTGCAAAAATCTCAAATGGCTGGAAAAACACTTGTGGATGCAACAGGAATAAACATGATCTCTGACAAGTGGTTTGAGTTGAAAATGTGTCCTGTTCATAGTATATTTTTTTAGCATTTGTTTTATATGAGATAACGTTGAAATTAATTTCCTTAAATTCCTTTTTTCCAGTCATGTTTGGGTAGTAAAGCAGCAGAGATACACGTATCCACAGAACCAGTGTCAGATTTTCTGTCTACAGAGGAAATCCCAGGTGGATTTTGTAGCTTTGACAACCGCCTAAAAGGTTCACTTAAAACCCTCACCTCTCACTACAAAAACATTAGCAGCTTTACTTTATTCTGAAGGACTTACATCCATTAAAGCATTAAATCCACTCAAGAAATTTCAGATTTCCTTTCCTGTCAAGACCTGACCTGGTGTTTTGTTGTTGTTCAGTTTGGTGGAAACAACACTGCACAAATCAATAAAAATTGTACCCATCCATAATGCAGAGGCATCATCCTCTGATAATGCTCTTTAACTCTATACCTCTGGCTCAACCTGTTATCTAACATGGCACTGGTAGGTAGTAATTAGCATAATCAAATTCAAATTATTCATCATAAGACATATCATCAAATAGAAAATTGAACAAACTGAACACCGAGTGCAAACATTATCAAAACCAATGGCAAGTCAATTGTTTTTGTGGGTGTGTTTTAAACTTTACACTACCACTAACAGCCCCCAACAACTTTGACAATACATACACATTCTGACTCTTATTATATGAACATAGAGTTGCCTTGTGGAATTATGAACAATCATAAAAAGGGAAGAAAGTTAAATTTAACACATAGGTGATAAATGCTACCCTACAAGTACACGCAAATGAAACATGGGTGTACAGATATATATGACTGATGCTTATACGCACTTTATATAAACTGACTTCAATAGACAATTAAAAAAAGCACCAAAAGCATAATAAAGCAGTTATGTTCACTGGAAGCAAACTACATAATTTTTTTCTGTAGCTTTGACAGGTCTGTTTTGTTCTGTGTAGCAGACTATGCATAAATAGAAAAATAAATTATGTTTCAGATTGATCAGTTAACACCTTTCACTTTAACTTCATTACAATTCTGTAATGCAATACTGTCCTTTATTTTACCGATGTAAATATTGAACTAAATGAAGACGTGATTCAAAGGCATAATGCTTTATTTCATAGATCCGTAAACCAATACATTATCAAACATTATTTGTTCAGTGTTTATAATATTAGGAATTCAGAAACACACACACACACACACACACACACACACACACACACACACACACACACACACACACACACACACACACACACACACACACACACACACACACAC